>JAQPPZ010016861.1:3750000-5000000 GCA_028583015.1 Wollemia nobilis | reverse complement strand
GAGGTTGCGATTTCACGACATGTCGCGAAATCGTGACATGTCACGATTTCGCGACCTCTCCCCATGCTTAAGAAACTTGCCTTCAATGCCTCCACAAAACTCCCCCCCTCCTTGGAAAAACACTGAAAATAAAATAAAACAAATGCTAGGAACTTAGAAAATTCTAAAGACATTATGGAAGATGCAAGATTGCTCTAAGATTACCGGATGCTCCTGCATCAGTTCGGCCTTCATCAGGACCTCGATCTTCGGGTTAACCGGCCTTTGCTTTTGTCGAAAGGGTTTGACCCCCTCTTGTAATTCGATTGTATGCTGGATCAGCTACCAATCGTATCCCCTGAGGTCTTGATAAGACCAAGAAATTATGTCGGGATACTTCCTACATAGAGTCTGGATCTGTTCTATCTCGTCCAAAGTGCAATCGGTTCTAACTTTTATTGCTTTTCCAGGTTCAAGCTCTAAATCTTGATACTGCTTTTCATCGACTTTAATCATATGAGAGAGTGCTCGATCATTCTGATCAAAGAGGCTTTCAAGAGTGATCAGTCCCTTGGGACGTGGTTATTCTTCAATTGAACCAGCCCTTCATATTATTCTTCGTCAGGGCTTTTGTCTTCAATTATGGCGGCTTCTTGAATCATGAAATTTACAATCTACTCGTCATTGTCAAAGACTTGCCAATGTAGATCTCTATCCAGGATAGAGGGTCTGTAGATCATCCTCATAGCTTTGGGCTTGTGCACCATGTCTTCTGTTGGAGAGTACTTGGCTGCGATGGATGCCAGAACATCAGCATGTCGATTCTTTTCTCGTGGAATAAACTACATATTGAGAGACTCGAACTGATCACATAGGTTCCATACCCTGTTGCGGTACAACTTTAGATAATGCTTCTTTGAAGTGCACTTGTTTGTGACCTGGTTGCACACCAGTTCAGAATATCCAAAGATTTGGAGGTGCTTTATGCCTAACTTGTCTACTTTCCTGAGTCCTAGGCATAATGCTTCATATTTTGCTGCATTGTTGGTGCAGCTCCATATCAACCAGTAGCAATAGTCCTTTTGCTCTCTGAATGGCGAAACTAGGAGAATCCCTGCCCCAACACCGTTTTTGCATCGGGCACTGTTGAAGAACAATTTCCATAGTCCTTGGGCACTTGTTCTATTCTCTGGTTGTGTGTGTTTCTCAGGCTTGGTGATCGCATAACATCCTATCTTGGTCTCTACCATGGCATTAAAGTCTGCCAAGGAGAACTCATCTTCATAACTTAGTTGTGCAAGAGACTCCTCGACCAGGTCCACCTGCTCTACTTCCTCCACTATTGCATTCACTGGATCGTTGCTCTCTTCTTCGAACATCTTCTATACAAGGAAGAAGGCTTTTCATTGTAGATCTTCACCTTCTTTCCTTTGAATGGAATCTCCAGATGAGAGTAATCCATAGATAGATATCCACCCAACTTTGCTGTGAATTCCCTTGACAAGCACATGTTGAAGTATGGCTCCAGGTCGACGACCACTACCTCTTGTATGACCGTGATCCGAGGCATCTTATGTAGTCGAATAGGAATGTCTTTGATCACTCCTATAGTCTTCACCGGGGTACCATCCAACCGGAGTACGCCTTGGCTGCTTCACGTATATTCCATCCCTATTTCTTCGTAGACTGCTCTCGGCATGACTGTTGTCGCGGCCCCAGAGTCGATCATACAGTTATGTACAATATACCTTTCCATATGTAGAGACAGGTAGAATGGAGGTGGTCTGTTCTTCCCCGTAATAGATGTGGATAGGGTCTGCACAAGAGTAAGCGATGCTGCCTTTTTTGCTTTAGTCGTCTTCAATGATTCTTGCAGCAGGTCCACTTGTCCAGGTAGTTGTAGTGCGTCGTACAAGCTGATCTTGGCTGGAATCCTCTTTAACTCCTCTACAATGTTGTATGCCAGGGAACTGAGCACCTCGGGCTCCTTTCTCAGCTCATATCTGATGCGATACTGCTCTGTAGCTTCAACTCTTTTTCGCTTAGTCAGTGAAGGAAACTTGAGCTTTTCCCTAGCCTGCTCTTTGGTTTCTGCCTGAGGTGGTTCGGCAGAGGCCTTTTGAGATTTTTCTTTGTTCGATGTAGGCGGAGGAGCTTCGTTCGGGGCCAAAGAAGATGATTGTCCCTTCTTGGGTCGAGCGTGCACTTTCAAGGGAGCCATCTGAGTAGCATCCACTTCTATCGCCTTCTTCCCTCCTCTGGTAAGCACTGCAACTGGCTCTTCTTCGCCAATCACATGGTTCTGACTCATTTTCCTGATGACGTTGACTTGACCGCCATGACTACTGCTCGCTAGCATTTGTACATAGTGTTGGTGCAGCATGCAAGTATTCTCTTCATGCGGATCATTGCATGTAGAGCACCAATATACATAATCGGAAGTGCTCGGAGCTTCATCAATCGCAGCATTTCTCGCCGAAGCCTTCCCTTGCTAGACTGCTTGGTCTTTGGTAAGCACAGGCATAGGATAAGACCTTCTCAGTAGAAATTCTTGTTGCACTTGCTTCTTCTTCACAATGGTCATGTCGTTGGACAACGTCTGAACTGTGGAGTTCAGAGACTACATCTCTTGCAGAATTTTAGCTTGCATATCATCAGCTTTTGGAACGAGTGGCAATGAAGCCATCGTCGGTATTGGAGGCAGGGCGAGGAATGCCGAAGTGACAATGGGCTACAAAGTTGAAAATGTGGGAAAATGAATTTGTGGAGCGGTGATTTGAGACACAATAGGATTTAGGTTCCAAGATGAGATCGGGAATTCGAGAAGTATGTGCATCGACATCCTTTGGGGGAGCTTGCCCACAGCTATCAAATCCATTTTTTCCCTCTTGGCTAACTCATACAACTCGAGAAAGGTATTTATGTTAGAATATCTTACCATGATACTGATATCAGGGTTGAAAGCCCGAAGGAAATAGTATGTTGCAGCTTCGTCGGTTGGCCGAAGTCCAACTGGTACTCTCTGCTAGGTTTGAGCGAACCTAACATTGAATTTTGTGATCTCCTCTTGTGGATGTCTCTGGATTGAAGTGAACTAGTGCAGGAGAGAGGTAGGATCGGAGGACTCATTGAAGCTTCGCATCAACTGCCCGGCTAACTGGTCCCATCCCATAATAGTACCGGGTGGTAAAGATCTATACCAGTAGAGGAGTTTTCCTTTAAGGGAAAGAACCAGAAGCTTTACCATAACTTGCTCCTCTATGATGTCATGGATCGTCGCCAGAGAGATTATGTCCTAGATGTGCTCCAGAGCAGTCTTCCCAGTTCCATCGAATGTTGGGATCTTCTTTATAGCAGCAGGCGGCACTTGCCCTTGTCCCGCTAGATATAGCGGTGACAAATAATCCCATGCTGGGAACAACCTGGGCGGTGGTTGCTGCTGCATTTGTTGTTGTTGTTGTTGTTGTGCCATACTTGCTCCTATATTTTGAGAAACAGGAATCCTCGAAGCTCCTCCTTGATTGCTAATAGGACGACTAATAGGAATGGAGGCACTAGGACACTTCGGTGAGTTGGGAGGATTGGGAGGAAAACTAGATGTTGTGCTATCAAAAGTTAGGCCTTGTTCGTCAACAGTAGCCTCTTGCGAGGATGTTCCACATAACAGTGACTCGGGGGTGACCAACCTTGATCGCTCCCCAAAGGCATCAATATCTAGCTCAAAGAACTCGGTTTCCTCTCCTCTGTTCCTAACTCTCCATCTCGTTTGCATGAAGACACAGACTTCGATACCGGTCTTTTTGACTTAAAGGTTCTCGAGTAAAACAGAGTCGCCAGATGCTAAGAGTATTTTGGTAATGAGAGCATCTGTTCTCACTACCACTAGTCAGGTGAGACTGACTGGGTCACACCAGGAACTGGTTAGAACTATTGGCCTCGGTGAAGACGGGTTTGAGATTCATTCTTAAAATATGGGACCTTGGTCCCACCGGGCGTGTCAGAAACTGTTGGTCAACAAATCTTCCTAGGAAAGGATTTTGGGTAAATGTATGTGCCCTAGAACTAGACCAACATTGAAAGGACGAAGGGAAGAGATGCCTCTCGTGCCAATATCTGGAGAAAGGCCGGCTCCTATGATAAACTACTTTGGTGTTTTGAGATAAGGGATGCAGGAAAGAGATAAATAGAGTAAGGGTGCAGGAAAGAGATAAAAGGAGTCCGGGTTAGAGAAAGAAATAAAAAATGGGTAAGGGAAGAGAGATCGATAACTTAAAGTGGGAGAGAACAAGAAGCACAATCACTAACTAACAACTTGAATAGCAGCAAAGAACACTAAGAATAAACGAAAGAAACACCACATTAACCTTCCTATGTATCCTCTGGGAGAGCTCCAAGATTCTCCTTCTCCCTTTTGTCGAAATTCAGGGTTCAGAGTAACGATGATTAGGACAAGCGAATATAACATAAACCACAACCCACCAGGCAGCATAAAAGAAAACCAATATAGCGTTTTTCCTCTCCTATGTATCCTTCGAGCAAATTTTAGGGTACAGTCCCCAATCGCACACCGAATTCAGGATTCAGAGTCTCAGTATACAAATGAAGAAAGACAAAAGAAATAAACACATAAGGCAGCATAAAAGAAAGGAATTGAGCCCAAAACTCTTTAGTATTAATCGCAGGACATCAAGTTATAGCAGCTTTCTAGCAGATAGTCCCCCCTCCTTCTTCATTACCATGCCTGGGTTTTTATAGAGGACCTGACCCTCTGAGCCATAATTACACAAAATGGAGGAGTACATCCTCGAAAGTTGAGAAGTCGGCTCTTGCGGCTCTCGTGACTGAGCTCTCAATTCTGTTACCAAAACTAGTAGCTGTGGCCGGGTCAACCGAGGAAAGAAGCATTAATGAGCCGTCTGGATGTCCTTGGTCTCCGGGTGCGGTGCTCGAGTGGCCGCCATGCTCGTCGGGCTCTCCATCATGGACTAATACTTCATTTCCAATTGCTAAAAATGAACAGCGGGCTTGCCAGGCACAAAAAAATGTATTTATGAGGCACTTGACCACCTCGAGAAAATACCCAGCTTGGAGCACGTGCCTTTTGAAGCGCTTCGCTAAATTTTCATTCACACTTCACTTCGCAATGGACTCGAGCCGAAGCAAATTCTCCTTGATTTGCACTTCGCATGATGGAGCTTCGCATAACAGCTTTGGGGGTGGTGAGAGCCGAAGTAGATTTCTTCCTCAAGATGGGGTCTTCACTTCTCGCTACTTTGTTGTGCCAAAACTGCTTCGATGAGGCCTTCGCCCGAAGTAGATACTTCACTAATGAGCTTAAAAATGCTTCGCGGCGATCCTTCTTCAAAACTGCGGTTCGGGGTATTTTGGCCGAAGCTCATTCTTGCCTTCTAAATGTTTCGACTACTTCTACTTCGGGTGAAAGTACTTCGCACGAAAGTTTGCCAAAGCAGATGCTTTGCAACGACTTTTGGTGAAGTAGAAATGGTTCGCTGGCAGGAAGGCCTGAAGTGAGTGCTTCGGCGGCCTTTTGGCGAAGTATTTTCAATGTTTGCCCTTTTCAATTTCCGCTTTGCAAGTTTCTTGCCCAAAGTATCATTTTGAAGTGCTCCGGACCTGAAGTAGTTTTCTTCCCTTTACCTTTGCATTTTGCTTCGGCAACATCACTTCGCAAAACTTTCACCCGAAGTAACTGTTTGAGGGACTTCGGGGCCGAAGTAGTTTTCTTGCCTTAGCCGATTTGGACCACGATTTTCCTTCGGCAAAGCTGCCGATTGAATGCCGCTTCGCAAAACTTTTGCCCGAAGTAGCTGTTGGAAGTGCTTCGGGTGTGAAGCTCCTTTTCTGAATTCTTCTTCGACAACGCCACTTCGCAAGATTTTCGCCCGAAGTATCTTCTTGAAGTGCTTCGGGGCTGAAGTAGATCCAATCCTTAGTGATTTCCTTTGCAAAGCTATCTTCCTTAGCTTATTCGGCAGCGAAGCTCTTTCTTCTTCCTTTTTATGTACAAGGGGGGTGGCAGGGAAAGCCAAAATTGCTGCAACACTTGAAAATGTTGTTTCTAAAAGCAAGGGAACAAATGCATGAATTTAAAGAAATACTTTACAAAAGAGAGACTGTACAAAATTTTGATTTCTTTTTTCTACCCCTTGTGCAATGTGATAAATTTGTCAACAGTTATAAGTTGCAATGAGAGAATGCATTTCCAGTTGCAGTGCTGCCTCGAAAGATGAGTACTAAACTTTCTCGCTTTCTCGATATGAGTAAGTTTTGGGTGGTGCATCTTCCCAATGAAGTTGGAGAACTATTCAATCTGGAAGAGTTATATTTGTCTAGGTGTAATCTAATAGAGCTTCCTCAATGTTTGGGTAATCTTATCAAGCTGAAAGTTCTTGACATCGGTGAAAATGATATAAGCGGTTTTCCAACAAATTTTCATCAACTGAAATCACTAGTACATTTATGTGCAGACCAAAATGACAAACTTGAGGAATTGTCAGCCCTTTCAAATAGTCTCATTAAACTTAATATCTATTTGTTGTTGTACAAATCTATAAGAAGTGTCCACCATTTCACATTTGAAAAAATTGAAGGTCCTTGATGTCTCTTTCTGCACAAGTCTCACGAAACTTCCATCGTTGAACTCCATGTATTCTTTTAAAAAAAAATTCACATTGTGTAATTGTGGTATTTGGGAATTGCCATCTCTTCTAGAAAGTCTTGTTGATCTCAAAGTTTCACACTACTACAATCTACGAAAATTTTTATCTTGTTTAGTTGGTTGGGCATCAAATGTAGAAGTTGGTGGTGGCCAAGGAGGTGGCCTCTCAGAACATAGATGCCATGTGATTATGTATGCATGAATCTCCTTTCTATTCTTCAAAGTAGATACATCGGTGCATATGGATAGAACACTCGAAATAGTGACTGAATCTGATTTCAAGTATGTCTTTTCTATTTGATAGAATAGGTCAATAGCTTTACAACAACATTTTTTTGGGGTATAAGATTTCAAAAATGTTCTTGTAGTAGCACACGAATTTCAAGAAAAATGTACATTGTGGTCATACTTAGTTTCCCAGCTACCTATAATTATTTTTTGTATTGAAGTTTTTTTATGGTTTTTATAATTTTTATTTGGAAGTGGAATAGGTATTTTTTGGAGTTCTATGGTTATGGGCTCATCCAAAGAAACAATTAATTTAGGGTTTGGAGCAATATGTTTAGTTGCATTTTTTTCATTCTTGGGAAGAGCAATGGGTACCAATTGGGATTTCATGGCTACGGGTTCTTCCTTCTCTACCTAAGATTCCATGGCTAGGGTCTCCTCTTGCATTTCCATTAAATATTGTATAATATGATCAGAACGTTCCATTTGTTTTTTTTGTTTTTGTTCAATCATTCTTCTAATTTCTGCAATGTCATTTTTCATTTCCTTGACCAATATGGTTGGATCCATAAGGCTCTGATACCAGATGGTAGGAACCTAGGGTTCCTAGCACATAAATTGATAAATAAATAAATAAATAACCTAAAACTAAAAGAATCGCTTTTGGATTGTCGGGGAGTCCCTTCAATGTTTTAATAAATGTTTTATATAATATTTCATGGATGATCTTGAATGAATGGTTTGAACAATCATATATACCGACCTAACCTTAACCATCATGTCTCTTCACCACAATGGTTCATAATAATTAATATAATTAATTATTATGACTTATGCTAAGCCTAATAATATAATATAATAATTAATTATTATATTATCAACTATACTACATGATATTAAATTATTATTATATTATTATTAATAATAAGGTTGGGATATAAAATCCTAACAAAGTTTGTCAGGTGGAAAGGATCCCTCCTCGATAAAGCTAGAAAGGTTACCCTGGTAAAGTCTACTCTTCAAAGCATTCCAACCTTCTTATTATCTATGTTTAGAATTCCTAACAATATTTTATCGAAGATTGAACATATTCAAAAGTCATTTCTTTGGTCCGGGTCTAATGAGAAGAAAAAAATTCACTTAGTTGGTTGGGAGCAAGTCTGCAGACCTAAAAAGGATGGTGGCTTAGGTCTTCGTAACATTAGATAGATGAATAAGGCTTTAGTTGCAAAACAAGGATGGAATTTGGTAAATCAAACTGAAACTAGTTGGGTCAACATTGTGTCAACCAAATACTTGAGACAGGAGAATTTTTTGCTTGCTGATCCTTTTTCGACTATTCATTCAGCCTTCTGGTTGAGTTTGCAAAAGTTGAGGGTGCTAGTCTCCAAAGGTTGCAGGTGGAGGTTGGGTGATGGACTCAAGATTGATTTCTGGAAAGATATTTGGTTGATGGACCAGCGTCTTGTGCATATTCCAAATCTGGTGTGTTTGGAGCCTAGGACAAAATTTGTCTTTGGGTCTAAGGTGGTTGACTTTATCGAGGTGGTCAATGGGCTAAAGGTTTGGAAATCATTAGACCAGTCTATTCTCAACAATGTTGAACTTGAAGCTTGGATTTTAATTGCTAATAAGTTGAAGTTTCAGGTCATTAAACAAAGAAATGAAGAGGATGAGATCTTTTGGGCAAGGGAAAATAACGGATCCTTTTTAGTCAAGTCCACCTACAATTTTCTGACTCCTCCATGGGTCCCACATTTTGAAGTTTGGTTCAAGGGTGTAACGCCAAAGGTGAATATCTTTTTCTGGTTGGCAACTCAGAATAATATTTTAACCATTAAAAATATTAAAAAAAGAGGTTGGTCGATGCCAAACAGATGCTGCCTTTGTGGTGCTAATGAGGAACAGACAAGCCATCTATTCTTTCAATGCTCATTCTCTGTGGAAGTTCTTAACTTTGTTTTTTATTTTTTGGGATTGAGTTGGGTGGTGTCGAGTTTGCTTGTTGATGTTTGCGCTCAATGGTCATCTCCTTTTTACTCTCCAAGGCTAAAATATTTTTGGAACTTTTGTTTGCCACATCTTTTCTGGCAGGTGTCTAAGGAGAGGAATAGTAGAAATTTTAAAAACTTCCAAAGAGATCCTGCCTCTGTTTGTGCTAGAGCCTTGGCTTCTACCCTGGAGAATGTGTCCTCTCTGGCTTTGGAGGAGGGCAAATTTGAGGAGGTTGAGCTTGAAAGGAAAATTGGCTTTCAACAGAGCAATAGGGTTGTTGATCTTCTTGTTCTTAATCCCCAGGCCCTTGTGGGGTGGTAACTTCCTTCTCCAGGCTAGGTTAAATTGAACTTTGATGGAGCTTCAAAGGGTAATCCCGGTAATGTTGGTGCTAGTGGGGTGCTTAGGGATGATAGAGGTGGGCTTCTGCTAGCATATACTGAATTCTTAGATATCCAAACTTGCCATGTTACGGAGGCTAGATCTCTTTACCAAGGTCTCCTACTTGTGGAGAAGATGGGGTACCAAAAATTTTGCATTGAAGGAGACTCACTTAATATTATAAACTTGGTCAAAAGTGATTCAATCCTCGATTGGAACATTGAGGTTGTGATTATGGAATCTAGGCAGATTCTTCATGCTAGAGAGGATAGGGAGATAAAGTATATTTTCAGAGAAGTAAACCACCACGCTAACTTTATGGCAAACCTAGGTATAAGTCTCAATGGTATGTCTGTTTAGAGAGACAATTTTTGCAAAGGTCTTCTTCAATTGTATTTAGCGATGCATGTTTCTTGATGCTCTGTAAGGTTTTACTATTTATGAAGAAAGGTTTTGTGCATAGCCAGGTGGGAGTGTCGGTTGGCTGGGGGCTCACCACACTGTTCTAATTTTGTTTTTTGTATCAAGTTGTAGCTGGTTCACTTAGTAATGGGTGGCCAGTTGTACTGCTTTATAGCTGTTATTGTCCTAATATTGCTGGTCTTAGGCCAAGTTTGTAGGACTTCTATTGTAAAAGGTTAGGGGACCCTTTCAAAACCCCTTTTATATCTAATAAAAAACAAATTGTTGATGAGGGCAGACTATGTTGGTGACTACAACCTAATTCTAAGAGCAGAAACTGACACATCTGAGGCTCTCATTAAAATTTATATGGTCCCATAAATTGAAAAAGTTGAAAAGGTCAAAGAAAACTTTTTTGATATACAATACTTGTTCCAGAGAAATGTATTAACTGAACTCTAAGCCCTATAAATGCACAAAGATCTCCCATGAGTAGACTGGCCCAGCTTCATTGGAGGGCCATGCGATTTCTTTCTAATATAAACCAACATTGCACGGAATAGTCAACATTATGGGATTTGGGAACTACTATATTCATTTTGGTCTTATTTCATACATGTTTCCACTTATATAGATAAAAATAAAATGCATCGTAATATTGCATCCTTCAACAAAATATAGATTAAGCATGGATCCATTGCTCTCAGGAGCTGATGAAATTTTATGCCATGGTTTGACACCATGTTGCTTTACCCAACTGTTCTCCCCTTCATACCATGCTTTGCTGTGATGGTGATTTGTGACTGAAAATCAGTTATACAGTATCAATGCTTCAACCAGTTTAGGAACATATTTGGTGAGGTTTATTAATTTAACAGGGACTTCAGTCCATAATACCTGATTAGTGAGAAGTCTAGAATGTCTAACTTTGTTTTAGCTTTTGCACTGCTGTCGTCTTCAAGGGGCTTTTTGCAAACTGCTCCCATCATTGGCCAAAGTGACTCTATTTGCTCTATTTCTACTTGTTCCATGAAAACCTGAGAATCAGGGTACTCCAATAGCTTAACTTACTGCTTGTAATTGGAATCCCACACTCATATAATTCATTTCTTTTCAGATTAATCTTGGTGCCATGCTTCACACAAGTTCTATAGTTGTGGTGATCAGGCCTACGTCATTCCTATAGTAGTTATTGGATTTCCTGATTGACATATGAACAAATATCTCATAATGTTCTCTCACCATTAGTTTCTACTCTCTATGATTGGCTGTATGGAGCCATTTTTCTAAAGAAATTGGCAATAAAAAGATGAAAGATGAGATAAAAGTGTAATAGAGATCGCTTCACTTCTGACTAGATTGTGGCTCAGTTAACTTTGAATTATCACCCTTCATAAGGTGGTGGTTAAAAATATGACTGGATGGATTTTGCCATCGATTGCCATAGATCACCAATTAGAATTCAAAAAGTGACACCATCCAAGGGTTTTGGCCCTTTCAAAAAAAGGGTTCATGGGAAAATGAAGGACTAGAGAAATTTGGCACCAGACAAGTTACATCGTTCTAAGGCAATATTACATTTTTCATATGATATAGATTTGCGACCAAAGCATCAACAATTGTAATCTGTACTAAGAACTTTGTTAAACAAAATAGATAACATATCTACCTATTAAGGAAAAAAAAAAAACCAACATTGTATTGTACTTTTAATTTTTCATTTGGGAAAAAAATCCTTTTTCATTTTGTTTCCTAATTCTTTTTCACTTTTGTTTCTCAGTGACTTCATTACCGAATGCAATGCCATCTGTCGCTGTCATGTAGGATGTGGCAATAGAGTTGTCCAAAGGGGGTTGCAACACAAATTGCAGGTATTTTTGTTCTATTCCCTTGAGCTCCATTTTACATGCAACAAATCTGAACGAGAAATTATATTGTAAAAGTTTTTGTTTTGTATTTGAGTGGTTCAGAAAATAGAATTGTGTATCATATGTAAAAACTGGAATATTGGTTGTTTTCACATATATATTTTGCAGTCATAAAGTGCCCCATTTGTTTGTCTTATGGACAAGTTGCTAGGATTTAAGCTTATAATGAGATTGTCTGATAATGAATGCCAACTTGAAGTTTTTGTAACCTTTACAGGACTTCATTGTGTGATTACATCTAAATTTTCTACGCTTATTTTTTTTTTAAGTATGGCCAAGATACTTCCACTGCATCTAACTTTTATTAATAGTAGTTGATCAAATTTGAAAATTCATCTCAAAAAATAACAATATATGAGAATGCCCCACAAATCCACCAATTTTTTTGTTGCTTAATGAGAAATATGCGCTGCTTACTCCTGGTCAGAAAATTTCACTTTTGTAGAATATGTTGTAGAATCCATACTGTTATAGATCATGTTCAAATCTTGAATGCATCATTCTTGGGAGGCCCATGACATTAAGTTGTCAGGATCCAAAACCTCACTAATTTTTAGTTTTACTTATTTTTAGTTTTTAATATCAGTGAAAAACTGATATGGATAAGGCCATTCTTAGTCATTGGTTACTTTATGGAGAAAACATGCTTCGTTTTTTTGTATGTTGTGTTAGAAACTGCCTTCCTTAAATTCCCTACTTGGATTGGATTCCTCGTCCTTTTACTTCCTCTTTAGCCTTAGACAAGTTGACTAAGCCCATTGATCTTTTACTTATGAATTGGTTTGATTCCAAGTGAACGAAAAACTTATAAGTAAGCTAAAAAAGAATGAAGGCTATACAAATGGAAGCCAAATGCTAAACTCTCCTGCAAACTTAACAATTACTAGCTTATGACCTCGTTTGATTCCAAACCTAGACAAAAGCTACAGGTGAGTTGAACAAGAACAAGGGCTACAATCTGATCACAACTAAAAAGTGGTCGTAGTAAACTAAGGTTGCTAAAGAACTCTGAATGTAACAACCCAAGTCTACTCACCTGGTTGTACCGCAAAAACAAGCCAAGCAATTTATAGGGGTAATTTTTTTTGTGTTTACTTTTATTGTTTAACTCAAAAAGTGCTTTCATGTTCACAACAAATATGTTCCACCCAATGAAACATTAACATGAATTTTTAATCAGTATAGGCATATCATACCACTTTTGGGTTTTAGATTGCTGCAGACAGTCACCCAAGTAAACGAGATTGGCCAAGTCCCGTAAATGTGCCATTTTGTGGAATCGACTTGTCTCATTTATCGTCCTTTTGTTCTGGCATGAGGGTCAAACCACGGCCGGGGTTATCCTCTAGGGCCCATAACACCTAGAGGGTGGATGCTTTCTTTCCTCATTCCTTGGCATAATGAACCTCGACTTAACCGGTCGACTTGTTAAATATAATTATGCAAGGAGTCAACATACATATGCCTAGTGTCTCGCTGATAGTCCTACTACTCGAATCAGCCAGAGCCATGTCAATACTCTGACATTGGTCTTAGTCATTATGCCCATTATGACTCACGACAGTTTGTCTCATACCAAACGTTGTGGCTGAACTAGCTATGTGGTCATACTAGTCCACTCTAGTCAAATGATACATAGCACTTATCACTGTACTCTCGAGCAACAACCTAGAAGAAGTGTCCCATACCGCCCCTTGTTACACAATTGTTCTTGATACATGTTGAATGCATGCCCACATTTCAACAGCATTGGGTGTAGGTTTGCTAACTCATCCTTCGCGATGAGCTATACTAAGGTGATCATGGATTACTACCTTCACGAGGGTTACATTAATCATACCTCATATTGGTTAAATTCAAGAGTTAAGTTGTTTATAAGGGTTTTCAAATCCTCATGACGCTTTTTCTAAAATTTACCCAATCAACCAACTACCCCTTTCAATTGTTCTTTTTGGGTGCAACATTTCTTTCTTGTTTTAGTAGTTGAAAGGTCGTCCAAAACATTGACATACTTCCTTAAGATAGGGTAGCTATCTAAGTCCAAAACTGTCTAGTTCCACCATTGGGTTTCACCTAGTTTTGGAATTAAAGTAACATAACCCTACCCTTAACCATTCACAAATGCAATTATAGGAAAGTCCTATTCTTGTAATATTGAAAGATAGCCTATTGACGGGGGACCGAGAAATGCACACACCAAAACACTCACGCACATTCAGAAATTCTCTTCTATTAAATCTGAAAATCTTTACAAGCACAGCCCGCAGGCTTACAATAGCTAGCGCTCGGCTTAGCTCTACACTACTACACTTCTGCGTGCATTCTCCGATCCCCCATCCTCCTCGCATCTAATACAATAACTGGGTTTTTATAGAGGCCCCGACCCTCTGACGCAATTAATGATACTAGAAAAGAACACATCATCAAAACCTGCCACATCGGCTTCCTACGGCCGAGTCTTCAATTTCTCTTCATAAATGGCAACTGCCCCGATCCGCCATTCCAGCATGCATTTAAAGGAAACTGCATGAAACGTTCCTCGTGAAAATCGGCAACAACCCGATTTATGGCACCACTCCGCACGGCCTCTGTCACCGCCGCTTCCATCGGATCACTCTGCGTGACCCACCCTCGTCGTCTTCCGCGTTCCTGGGTAATCACCCGCTTTAACTGCACATTGCGCCACGTGTCGTCCTTGACAACCTTCGAAAATACCGCCTGTCGCGGTTCCCGCCATCTCTTTCTCTTCCCGCGCCTTCTTCTCTCTCCGTCGCGATATCGCGACATGTCGCGATATCGCGACGTTTCTGCTCCTCTGCGTTCTTTTCTCATTTTGGTCGCGATATCGTGACCAATTCTCGCTGCTTACCTGCTTTTCAAATGTTGTCGCGATATCGCGACAGACCCCCGCCTTCGCCTTGAACTCCAAAAGTTGTCGCGACATCGCGACATCGTGATATCGCGACAAAGCTGTCGCCCTGCCTTAATATTCAAAAGACGTCACGATATCGCGACAAAACCGTCGCTTCACCTCGGTCTCCAAATGACCACACGATTTCGCGACGTCGCGATTTCGCTCCTGCTGCCCACTCCCGCCTTGGCCTCCTTGCGACATCGCAATTTTGCGACATTGCGAAATCGCAACGTCGCGATTTCGCTACTTTTGCTAGCTCTTGCCTCCGCTTTGCCTTGACATCGCGATTTCGCGACGTCGCGATTTCGCTGCCACCTTCAACCTTTGCCTTAGAAAAATTTTCCTTGGCTTTTTCTTCCTCAGCTGACTCTTCAGAAGTGGCTCTCCCGCAACTGGATGCTTCTGCTGCAGGTGCTGCTGGATGCTCCTGCATCACCTATTCAAAGGTCCATGTCAAATACTTATGAAATAATATGCTTTTATTTTAATTATCACTTCATGGCTAAACTCCACAATAAAATCTTAATAACTTAAAGAAGATATATATATATATATATATATATATTTTTTTTTTTTTTTTAAATACTCACTCAAGATACAACATGAGCAAAAGCACATCTAAATTAAAAGATTACATTGCTGAAAACATAACCACACTATATGTAGACATAACAAAAATCAGGTTCAGGGGAGGTATTCACCTTAGAGGCAGGGGTTTGAGTTGCACAGGCGGCTTTGTCAGCATTCTCATCAGGGAGGTATCGAGAGGGACTGTGGGTGGGAGATGACGGGGGCATATTGTTCTGAAGCAGAGTGGCAGAGATGACAAGAGGAAGGGTGGCTTCAACATGGCAAAAATAATTTCAAAAAGACCTTTATCGGTTGGCGGAGTCTGGATTTTCCTCTTTCTAGCATTGTGGATGGAGTATCTTATGGATCAATAAAGAAAATCAGGGATATTCACTAGATTGAAACCTCTGAGATGATTGACAAGCACTAAGTGGAAACTGAACAAAGGTTTAGCAGGATCATCGATAGTAAGGTATTTGAGAATAGGAATAATTATTGTAGGCCATGGAGCTAGAAGGGAATCACGCTCGACTGCGAAAGACAAACAATTTTGGGAGCTGAAGACGAAGAGTCTTTGGAAGCTGAAATGAACAATTTTTTGGAGGCTTCCGTTGGAAGATGAAACAAACAGTTTGGAGTATTCCTCTACTCTATAAAAGGGATTTTATCCCTTGCATAATGATATAGAGCGTGAAGTTGTTGGAAAATGTCAAAGGACGTGAATGTAATCTTTGTTGAAAATAATGAAAGAAGAAGTTGCCATTGCCCGTGGTTTTTCCTGCACATTGCAGGTTTCCACGTAAAATCTTTGTGTCCTTGTGTTACTGTTTTCGTGTTCTATATTTTTGTTATTTTGCTTCCTCTTGCATGTGTGGAATCTGAAGATTTTTCCTAACAACATTTATAACTCCTTGATATTCAACCTTAGTAGATGATAGATAAATAGCATGTTGCTTCTTACTCGACCAACATACTGGACCAAAACCCAAGTGAAAATTGTAACCAAAATGGACTTGTGATCCAAAGATTTACTTGCCCAATTTGAATCAGTGTATCCCACAAGATCAATATCAATGCTTGTTGAATACTGGATGCCAAAGTGTAGTGTCGCCTGTATGTAGTGTAGTATTCATTTGGTGGCCCTCCAATGAAGTTCATGTAGTTTCTACATAAAGTGAGAAACCATGCCAACTGAATATGTTATATCAGGTTTGGTATGTGTCAGGTAGATAAGACTCCTGATAAGCTGACAGTATAGTGTCACATCTGTAAGTGGTGTAGAGCAATCAACCTCAAGCTTTAGCCCTAATAGAAAAGGAGTTGGATATGGCTTGCAATCAGCCATTTGAAACCGAAGTAGAAGATCCCTAGCATATTTGTTTTGTGTAATGAATATCCCTATTGATCTTAATGCCAAGAAATTAGTGCACAATCCCAAATCTGCCATGGAAAAATAGTCCTAAAGGACAGAGTTAATTTCTTGAATGGATGATGTGGAACTCCTAGTGATAAGCAAATCATTGACATAAAGTACAGAGGAGTACAATATCATCACCCGAATGCAATATGTAGACGTTTGTATCAGAATGGCACCGTGAAAAGTCGAGGGAGAGAATATAGGCATCCATCTTGGCATACGAAGCTGGTGGAGCCTGCTTGAGGCCATAGATGGATTTTTGAAGTTAACAGACTAAGGAAGAATTTTGAATGAAGCCTTGTGGCTGCTCCATGTAAATATCCTCATGAAAATCCCCATGAAGAAATGCACTCTTTACGTCCATCTTATGAACTTCCCATCTCTGAGAAGCAACAATAGCAAGAACCATCCAAATAGATATCATCTTTGCTATAGGAGCAAAGGTCTCTGAATAGTCTATGCCATGTACTTGGGAAAACCTTTAGCAACCAAGTGTGCCTTATGTTTTTCCACCAATTCATATGTTGCAAACTTAGTTTGATACACCCACTTGCATCGAACAAATTTTCTTCCCTTAGGAAGGTCAACCAAGTCCCAAGTGTGATTCCTAAGTAAGGAATCATACTTATCCTTCATAGCTGCATCCGACTCAAGAATTACCGATGCCTCTCTAAATGTCTATGGGTTAGAGGTTGTAGCCAAGAAGGCATGTGGATACTAAAGTGTCTCTGATCTAGTCCGTTGTGTGTCAAAAGTGTCTCCAACTAAACTACCAGCTAACTCAAGAGTCTTGCGGGCCCACAATGGTGTTGTGGCAGGTATAGTAGGAGCATGAGGAGAGGCCTCATCCTCTATGTCACTCAAAGTGGAGGGTTCAAAACCCTTTGAGTCATTTTTGGATGAAGTCTCTAAAGTTGAATCTAAACTATCTAGAAAAGAATCTGAATCTGATGAAAACACTGAATCCATTGTATCTGCTACTATAGATGTATATGGGGAAGCATCTGAAGAAGGATCATGAATTAATTCCTTCATTCAAACACTTCTTATAATGATAAGCTCATGAGTGGTGGGATCAAGAAGTCGGTACCCCTTTGTACCATCTGCAAATCCAATGAAAATGCAAGGCCTACTTTCTGTTTGAATGGCTTTGAGATTTTCAGAAGGAATGCGGGCCCAAGTAGGAGATCCAAATACTTTAAAATGAGTGACTTTGGATTTCTAGCCAAAGAAGGGCTTGAAAGGGGTGATATATCACACTACTCTATGTGGCATTCAGTTCTGAATTTGGTTTGCACAGTTCATAGCCTCAACCCAAAACTGTGCAAGAAGAGATCTAGACTATATCATGCATTTGCTCATCTCCTTGAGCATATGATTCTTCCTCTCTACCATGTCATTATTTTGGGGTGTGTATACAACTGAATGTTTAATCTGTATACCCTCTAAGGCACAAAGCTCTGTGTACCAGTTGTTGATATATTCCTTGCCATTTTCAATACAAAGAATTTGTATGTCTTTCTTTATCTATTTATCAACTAAGGCTTTAAAGCTTTGAAAGTTCACAAAGACTTCACTCTTCTTGTGAAGAAAGTAAATCCAAGTGTACCAGGAGAAGTCATCAACAAATACTAAGGCATATATAGACTTATTAAATGACAAGGAAGTAAATGGTCCTTGAATATCATTGTGAATCAAATGTAGGATATGAGTAGCCCTTGCCCTTCTCAAATATCTCCTCAATATGTTTTCCAAGGATACATCCTTCACAAACTCCATCCATAAAGTGTATAAGGGGAAATCCAATGACCATATCCTTTGAGTTGAGTTGCTAAAGGTAACAGTAGTTCAAGTGTCCATAGTGCTCGTGCCACAATTTGCTCACTTGGTCTGAGTGAACCAACAATGCCAAATAAGGTAAATTGGGAGAAAATTGAGTGAACTTATACAACCTTTCCTTCCTATCACAAATCCCGTGAGACATTATAATATTATTTTTCAACTCTCTAACAGTCATTATCTTAGGTCTGAATTCAATTATCTACCATGAACTAGTATGTGCAATCTAAAATATGGATAGTAGATTTTTTGATAAGGAGGGAACATGTAGAACATCTTCAAATGAGCTTCACCAATTTCAATATCCCCTTTCCCATCTACATCAACACTAGTGTTGTTTCCCAAAAGAATATGTAAAACATCACAAGGCTCCAAGGAAAAAAAGTTCTCCGAAGATGAGGCCATATGATGTGATGCACCCGAGTCAAATACCCAAATGCTATAAGGTGGAACTGTCACTGCCATTAGGGCTTTGCCTTTACCTTTTTCTTTCTTCTTTGTTGAGTCCTTTGTGCTTGAAGTAGATTCATTTTTGTTGTTCTTAGCAAGAAGTTCCTTCAAATGATGTATCTCCTTTTTAAGGCACTTAGACTCATTATGGTTGCCTTTGAAAAAGCCACAAGGTAACTTCTCCTTCTTAGGTTTTAAATTTTTAGAAGTAGAAGTTTGTGAACTAGGTTTTGGAGTAGTAGAGGAAGGGGGTGATTGAGAGTTCTCCTTTTTAGGGCCTTTAAGTTTGTTCAAATCCTTTCTTCCATTTGTTTTCTCTTTTGTGCCATGTTGGGCAACTAAGGCATGAGACTTAGATACTTGTCTGACTCCCATTCATACAAGTTTATCTTGTTCCTTGCACAACTCATTGGAAAAATCACTGAAGTAAGGTATCTGATATGTTGTCCCTAATGCTCTTCTATTAGAATTGAAATCTGATACAAACACTAAAAAATCTACACTAAGTTTGGATAGAACACATAAAACCATCTGTTGATATTTCTTCTCTACTTCCCATTCTTTTAGTTCACTTCTTGAATGGTTGAATTTGGTCAAGAATTCATTGATATCCCATAGTCATTAGGATCCAAATCCATAAAGTTATTTTATAGCAAGCGCTCTCAGATATCATCTGTTTGACCAAATAGAGTGCCTATATTGTCCCATGCTTCTTTTGGAGTTTCTAAGGTCACAATGTGAAACCTAATGTCTGGAGAAACACAACTACAAAGAAATCCAAGGGCCATGTCACATTTTTTTAACCATTTTTTTTTGTGTGGTTCATCTGTTGGTTTAGTTTCATCCCCTTTCATGATTCTTGAATATCCTTTTTCCCATAGTTTTCTCATTACTTCAATTTTCCAAGTAAAGTAATTATGTGTAGTTAACATGGGAAGAGAATAAGAATCCATAGTGAGAAGAAAAGAAGCACAAGAGCACAACAAGCACACTATTGCACCTCCCTTGATTACAAATCTAAAGGACCCCCTCCCCCAAATTTGTAGTTTGGCACTTTATAACTCAGTGTATTTACAAATTTTGACCTTCAAAAAGGTGTATTAATCTAGAAATTACATTCTAGGTGCAAAATTTCTACAAAAAGAATACATAAATTTGAAGCTATCAAAAAAATGCAAAAAATTGTGATTGAAAAATTATTGTCTGAATGTAGAGAAACTGGGAAATTTGGCTACAAAGTACAATCTAGGTGCAGAATTGCTGCAAACAGAATGCATAAATTTGAATCTCTCAAAAAAATGCAAAAAACTGTGACTAAACAAATACTATTTGGAAATTTTGAGAAATGCTCCAAGATGTCAATGACAAATCTAGACAATTTTATAGGTTGTCCATAGGTTTTGGCACTTTTTGGATACAACGATGAGGTCTTTTTGAGTTGAAAATGGATGGATTTTTTAGTGGTCTCCAAAATTCTGCCAAGAGTTCGATGTGAGTGCAACCTGAGATGAATACCTAAAAGAACAAGTCACCAAGAAATGTATATCATTGATTTTTGAACTTTTTGATCACCGATATCCTAGTGGGCGAAGTGAGAGCATACAGTTTCAGAGAACAAGTTATGCAAAACAATATATCTTTAATTTTTGAAATTTTTGATCATCAAGATCGAGTGGGTGAGGTGAGAGCATACGGTTTAAAAAAAAAAGTTAAGCAAAACAATATATCTTTGATTTTTGAACTTTCATCAAGACCCGAGTGGGCAAGGTGAGAGCATATGGTTCAAGAAATCGGATTTACAAGATCATAATTCAGAAAAAAAAAAAAAGTTGAAAACAATCTGAAATGAACACTGTTAGATATGAAGATGCGCTAGCAACCAACTTGCTTGAGTACCATGTAGAATTTTTGAAGCATCAATCTCTCCAAGATTTGGTGCTAAACAAAAATTACACTATCAAAATGAGAGAAAACAATTGCAAAAGCTTCCTATATCAAATAGGATAAGGGAGGGATCACTTATATAGTAAGTGATTCCTCAATATGTACAAATACTAATCAATGTGGGACTAACAAGCTTCCCACTAGAAGATAAAATAACAAGCTCAAGAGGCATCTCTAGGTCTAGAAGGAGCTAGAGATGTCGGACCAAAGCCTAGAAGAACTCAAAAGAACTAGAGCGAGCTAAGCAATCTAATGTAAAGGTGCAAATACTAAGCACAAGTGTAAAAAAGTATAAAATATGCACCAACACTTAGATCTAAAAGGATATAAGGTATAATCGTATAGATCTACAAAATTTTGTGCATGTGGGTTAAGATCTTTTTTTGTGTTGAACCCATACTTGTGTGTTCCATTGGGCATTTCAGAACTGTTGAACATGGAAATCAACAAGTGCAAATTTCACCCATGAATGTAGTTCAAAAAATGGATGGGGAGGATTCTACTCTCCTCAACCTCCAGATCTTAGGCTAGTTTCCTTTTATCTTCTATGTAATGCTGAAAATAAAGAAGGCAATTGATCCAAAATAGGCCTTATAGTGAGTGAAATAGAGGAGAGAATATAGAGTGTGCATAGTATATATTAGTAGTGTGGTACAATGTAGTTCCTTTAAAAACAATTATGGAGTGTTCATGTCCTCCATTATACCGCATTGTACTATTTTTGTGAGTTTTCATTAATGGCATATTTCTGAGTTATTGCAAAAGTTTCTCTCTTTATATTCCTGCATATTATAGTACCATTATCATATAGATATCATAGCTTGCTTATCTTGCATATCGTGATTGCATTTCTTATATTATATACTTATCAAAAGATAAAAAATATTTCAACAACTAATTTCTATTTCAAGGGGTTACATTATAAATAGCCAAGGTTATAATTGTTTTATAGCAAATTTTATTTTTGACCTATTAAAAGCATTTGTATAGGTTTTGCTTAGATAAAAAATTTACTCTTTTATAGAAGGCATGTGATATAAAATAAACATTAACTAGTGTTGTTTGACTTGGACTTGTCTCTATGTAATATAATACACTCAAATGGTCTTGTAATTATAAAGGTTTTTTTAAGGTTCAAGGCCTATAAAAAATATGAAAAATTATTTCAATATGTTTAAGAACATAATAATAAAGTCTTAAGTCATGTAAGATGTTTTGTTTTTGTTTGTGGAAAACCCCCTTTCAGGTAAGTCCCAAGGAGGCAAGGGTATCTATTCCATCAAAATCACCCACTTTCGGGATTGCCCCCTTTGACACACTCAAAGAGCATGCCTAGCCCAAAGTAAATCACCCAACAAGCCACACATGTACGTAGTAGAAAGGTTGACAAAAAACTAGTTACTCAAGGTTCATGCAGATTGTAGTAGTCATAAGACTTTCTCCATCCTGCTTTCACCATGACTAGTACTAGCAATACCCTCATTATCTTTGTTGATCAAATAAATAATTCTATGCTTGATGTCCCTAAGAGCATCCATGTCATCAAACTGGGTGATCTAGGTGATCTCTCTCAGACCTCTATCCACTCCCTAATTAACGATGGCATCAACCACCTTATTTGTAGATCTTCGCACATGAAAGTACTCCAGGGACCTAAAGAACTGTTGAAGATTTTTATAGTCTGAATAATATCTCCTAGCCTCCAATTAAAGAGTGAGGAAGACTATTTCTAGTCTTTTAATTGGTTTATGATCACCTAGGAATTCCTTTCAACATAAATATGCTATCAATTTTGTTTAAGGGCCCACAAAAATCCTTCAAGGAGGATTTGTGCCTTAGCATGATTGTTAGTGGTATCTTCAAGGCTAAAGAAAAAGCAACCTCTCATATTCCCTTGGTCATCACAAAAGATGCCACCCCCACTAGCTTTACCCGAGTTCCCTCAAGACGCACCATCAAAGTTGAACTTGACAAACCCTTTATGGGGAGGTTGCTAACTGATTTTTGTATGATTCTTAGAGTTTTTATTTTTCTTGATTGGGCACCAAATGCTTTTGTCATCTAAATGTTGGCCTAGCCATTGATTCTTGATATCTCTAAGATTGCTATCTAGGGGTTTATCCCAATCCTCCCACTGCTTGACCAAAATGGATTTAGTCTTTGCCCTTTGAACAGAAATACGGGATTGGAATTGGGAAATTTTTTCATCCCTGAAAATTATTTTATTTCTTCGTAACCAAATCGACCAAATAATATAAGTGGGGTCCATTCCCAGATGGCTCTAATATAGTCAAGATCAAAGTTCTGGCCAACCCACTCCAAAATCTGATTCTTTATAGTTTGAACATTGTGAAGGGACTCTCTTCCAAGAGTTTGCAAAGTCCCCCAGATCGACCCAACAAAAGGGCCATGTAAGAAGTTATTAATTTGTTTCTTAAAAATAAATATTATGAAATTTTTATTTTATTTTATTTTTTATTTTTTAAAGGGGTAAATATTATTATGTGGTCACAATATAACCATTACATAGCATATCCGCAACATGCGAGGGAAGAGATTTGAACCTGGCCTCTCGATTTCAACTAGAGAAATTTAACTACCCACTTGCTCTTCAACTCCTCGTTATATAAATTTTTTATTAAATTTTTATTATATAACTTTTTTAATTGATTATATAGAATCGACACTTTACATCGTAACCACAACATACAATGGTATTACAATAGTTTGACAATTGTTCATTATCATTCAATAAGATTTGACCTTATTAGATAAAGAATACAAACTATTAAACTAAAAACATTTAATAATTTTTATTATATAAATTAAATAAACTAAAATTTTGTATTATTTATAAATCTTTTATTTTCCAACCATTTATTTGTTTTCCTCCATAGATATGTAAGACTTTTAACTATAACATTTTTATCTTCAGGTTTACATGACAAAAGAAGGAAAAGGTTGGGGTGTTCGCAGTTTGGAACCTATACCTGCCAGATCCTTCATGTTTGAATACATTGGAGAGGTAACGACTACAACTTAGAACCAAAATTATACCTTAAGTAGTTTAGAAGTTAAGTATTGCAGTTTAGTTCTGTCATTGTGCATTGTATGTTTAAACAGTAATACAACTCATATTCGTAGGACTACATTTAAACAAGTCAAAACAATAAATTTTTGACATTAATACAACTCAAATCTGTGGGACTGCATTATTCTTTTTTTATTGTATAAACAGATCATGACAAATACTGAACAATACTACCGTAACGAGGAGTATAAAGGGAAAGATGTCCACACCTATACAATGCTGCTTAACGCAGATTATGATATGGAAAACAAGCACTTTAAAGAAGGGTTAAACGACGATGAGGCTCTTACACTGGTATATAATTCTTGTCCTACTCAGCCATCAATTAAAAAATATTGGAGATGAAAAACTTTTATGTTCTTTGTATTTTTTTTTTATTCTTTGTATTTTAAGTTATTATGGAATGTGCAGGATGCAACTCAGTATGGAAATGTTTCCAGATTTGTAAACCACAGGTAACTCGAATTTTTTCTAGTTTGTAAAATACAAATGCTTTTATTTATTTTTTAAATATTTGTATTATTTATAAGCAAATAATAAAGTTATATCATCTGCCTTTTCATGTAAACAGGGTTTTTATCCAAAATTTTATAGAAGAGCAACAACTATGTCTTAAGCGCATCTTACTAATACAAAGATTGAGAAATCTATGATTTTCTTTTGAGTCTAAACACATAAGAACCAGAGTTATCAGCATCAATTGATCGTATATGATATAGATCTTCCCTAGTTTTCTACATCCACCATTGAAGTCAGATCCCCAAAGTCTAAAGTTCAATTCGCCATAACATCTGCAATCTTCTTTTGGTTTTAAGGAGCGTGAAGAAACTCTACTGTTATAGTTCTAGACTAAAGTGTGTATATCTTGTCAATCATCCTTTGTAACCTCCAATCCCGAGAGGAGGTTTTGGTGGATGCCTTCAGTTGATTAATGATTATTTGTGAATTTGATTCTACTTGTACTACAAACCAGCCAGCCTTAGCAGCTTCCTAAAGGCCATGAAGGGTAGCACATGCTTCGGCTAAATTATTAGAGAGTATGCCAAGATTCTTGGCAAAAAGAAAAGCATGAATAACATCACAGAATCTTCCTATGCCTCCTATACTTGCTCTTCCTAGATTGCCTCCTTGTGCGCCATCAATGTTGATCCTCCCCATACCTTTGGGAGGGGCTTGTCATGGTCAATCCCTTTAAATAGTAGGTCTAGGACCTTGTGGATGCCTACATCTCCATTCATCCGCATGGAGTTGAAGCTTAGAGAGTAAACTATCCCATTGTTGAGATACTACAGAGGGGGGTTTCAATGTATGCAGAGTAATTTCATTGATATTGGCTACAATTTTTTAAATATAATGAACATTATGATGAATTGATTTAAAGATTCTTGTATTCCTTTCTTCCATAGATTCTAGAGCATCAAATATACACTGATCAAGACCAACTGTTTTGTTGAACTATCCAACCCAGTGACTCTAGGTCAAAAGTCCTCCATGCTTGCTCAAGGGAGGTGAATTGGTAAAATTTTAGATCTAAAAAGGTTGCTAGCCATTTCCACATTTTAATGGCTAGGGACAAAATACAAAAGGTGGTCCCAGGTCTCCTTCTTTGACCAATGTAACTCATGTTTGAACAGACTAGAAAAGCCTCGTTTCATCATTTAGTCTCCTATAAGAACCCTCTTATGGAGTAAGAGCCAAATAAAAAGTCTCACTTTAGGCCAAGTCAAAAGTTGTCAAATCTAGTTGAAGACATCACCACGTGAATTTTCTTTATGATGGCTGAAGGATCCTAGAGCTCCAGTATACACACTATTAGAATGTGAACCCCATCTCAGCCTATCTTTATCTTTTTCCAAAAAAAAAAAAGTGAATGTCTTCTAAGAATATGATGAATAGCCTCCTTGACATCCTCCATGAACAAGATTGACCAATCCCTTATTGTGTTTCTCATAGTTTCTATAATAATGTGATATATTTATCCAACCTCAACTATGTAGTTGTTCCATGATGCCTCGATATTCTAAAAATTATTGAGATAATGGAGGCAAACCATCCCAAGCATTTATCCAAAAATGTGCATCATGACCATTCCCCACCATCTAGAACAATTTTGGTTTGATAATTGTCTCCCCTATCCTTAGTACCTCAAGAACTGGAGATCCTCATCAAAGAAGTTGATATTTAGTGAAAACTTTTGAAGCTTGATTGTTTGGATACTTGGCTCTTAGAATTTGTGTCCATAACTCATTAGGGGAAGTAATTAATCACCAATATAATTTAGTTTCCAAAGTTTAGTTATTTTTAAACACTAACCAAAGGCCCAAGCCTCCCTCTTTTTTTGGAAGACAAAGGTGATCCTACTTTACTAGGGCCCACTTATGCTCTGATTTTTACCTACTCCATAAGAACCTTTGATTAATCTTGTCCAACTTTCTTATAACATCCTTAGGAATACTCAAAACTAAGGAGACATAGATGAAAATAGATTGTAAAACATATTTAACCAAAGTGAACCTACATGCAATGGAAAGCCATCGATTTTTTCATTTTTTCAACCTACATTGTATCTTCTCTATCAACCACCACCCATTTTGTCCTTTTTTTCTTGGACACCTTTAAGGGAACTCCTAGATAAGATATTGTAAGAGATGCTCACTTAAAACTCAAAATATTCATAATCATGGTCTCCACTCTAGCAATACAATGAAAGAATATGATCTTAGACTTTTTCTCATTAATAAGTTATCATGTGGTTATCGAAAAGAAATTTAGAATTTTTTGAATCTGGATGCTTCAAGTGCAATAGCACAACCATCAAGGTCGAGTCATCTACAAACTATAAATGAGACAAGACAACCTAAACACTTTGCCAAAATGATAAACAAAAGAGTAAAAGGGGATCTCCTTGGCATAGTCCCCTAGAAGTAGTAAATAAAGGGGGCAAACTACCATTTATCATCACAACATAAGATATTAACGAAATAGTACCTCTAATCAAATCCACCCAATTCTGGGAGAAGCCAACCTTAATACCTATAAAATAAAATTCTAATCTACCTTGTCATAAGCATTGGAGAGGTCCAAATAGAAAAACATGAAGGAGGATATTTGTGCTTGCATGAAGTGAAGGGTCTCTTCAACAAACACTATTTCTTCTACAATTTGTCTCCTTCCCATAATTCCTTCTTGCTCTAGCAAAATTATCATAGGGAGGAAGGGTTTAAACCTTTGAGCTATCGTCATCGTAATGATTTTGAGGAGAACATTACACAGATATATTGGTCTAAAGACAATAATTTGATCTGCCTCTTGGGACTTAGGTATGAGCACAATGTAGGTTTTATTGATTTCTTTCAAAACTAAATTTTCCACCCGTGCTTCTTCTACCATTGCAAGAAGATCATCCTTAAGCAAGTCCCAAAATTCTTGGAAGAACTCGATGGGGAAACCATTTGGACCAAGAGTTTTTTCTTTTTTCATCTTCAAAATTGCTTCCTTTACTTATGCCATAGAAACTAGTGTTGTCAATACCTCATTATCCTATTCATTAATAAGAGAAGGGATGCATTGTAGAATTTCCTCTTAAGCCTTAGAGTCTAACGAGATAATAGAGAAAATTTCCTCAATATAATCAATGGTAATTTTATTCATCCCATCCCAAGAGTAAAATAGAGTACCATTGTTGTTCTTCAAGGAAGATACAAAGTTTGAAACTCTTCTAACCAAAAGAGATTTATCGAAGAAAGTAAGGTTTTTATCCCCTTCCTTTAGCCCTTGGATCTTGGATTTTTGTTTCCATAAGAGCCTCTCCTTCCTTTCCCATTCTGTTAACTTAGTAGAGATTTGGATTTCCTGTTTGCTAAGCTCCTCTATAAGTCCCAAGAAAGGAATTTGAGCATTCACTTGCTCAATATGGGAAACCAAACCTGCTTTATTAGCCCTTGCATCCCCAAAATCATGTTTGTTCCATTCCTTAATTCTTGTTTTTATGAACTATAATCTTTTTGCAAAGCAAAATATTTGAGTGTCATATCTTGGCTTCCCTCCCCTCCACTACTAAACAACTAGTCACTTAAAGGAAGTATCTCTAAACTGCATTAGCTAGAATTTAAAGGGTGAGTAAGTTCTAGCATATTGCCAAATATCTAGCAAAACAAACCAATGGTTTGATCCCACATTATTCAAAATGACAAACCTATTCAAGCACTCTATGATGCATGTGGGTCCCTATTGTGTGTTCATCCATGTCATTAATTGATTATCGAGCTTGGAAATTAGGTATGCCTCAAATGCTCTTGCAGTAAATCAATCACAATGTCCAATGTTCTTATCCCTCCTATATTTTCATCTAAGGAAATAATGGTAAAAAAATCCCCTCCTAGGACCATCTTATCATTTGGCAACTATAGCCTGAGATGCTAAATATAATCCCACTACATTCATTTTTCCTCTATGGTAGTGGTTACATATATGTTAATACATAGTAGTTGTTGGTCCTTTTACCTCCATTACCCTTAAAGTACCAAAATGCCTCCCACAATTTCCTGAACCACAAATTTCTTTGGATTCCATAGATAAGAGAGCCCTCGATGCTCCTTGAGAGCTAAGAGATTCTACCAGACCTATGGGCCATAATTTCTTAGCCACTATCTCCATCTCCTCTACTAATAACTTAGTCTCTTGAAGAAAGACTAGGTTTGACTTATTTTTTTGAATCATTGTTCTAATTTCATTGTATTTAATGGGATGCCTTTTATCCTCATTACGTTCTATGAAAGGAGTCTCAGAGTGGGTGGGTTAAAAAATTGATGATAGGATTCACCTTACCCTTAGAAACAAGAGTTTCCTTTTCTTTTGCTAAGTGGTGTTGATTGGTCTTACATCCCACTTTTTGATTGGTGTCAATCTTCATTTTCTTGAGTTTTTCTTGTTGAATACCCGAAAAAGCTTGGGCAGGTCCTCCCTCATGATCCTTTGTATATACCACCAAGGTCTTATTAAGGGAGGTCAAGGTATGTCCTCCTACTTAATTTTAAATGGTACTATTCTCTTCTTTTTCAGATCCTCACTTTTTTCTTTGTTGATTTTTTTGGTTCAGGTGTGTATCCATTTGCATGTTGATCTACTTATCATCAAATTTTGGCATTGTCTATTTTCCCTAGGTTGGATTAGCTAGTTGCTTGAAGAATTGCAAAGCAAAATATTTGAGTGTCATATCTTGGCTTCCCTTCCCTCCACTACTACACAACTAGTCACTTAAAGGAAGTATCTCTAAACTGCATTAGCTACACAACTAGTCACTTAAAGGAAGTATCTCTAAACTGCATTAGCTAGAATTTAAAGGGTGAGTAAGTTCTAGCATATTGCCAAATATCTAGCAAAACAAACCAATGGTTTGATCCCACATTATTAAGGATAAGAGATTTTGAAATTACTTCTAGATAGAGGTGTTCATTCGAAGTGACAAACCTATTCAAGCACTCTATGATGCATGTGGGTCCCTATTGTGTGTTCATCCATGTCATTAATTTATTATCGGGCTTGGCAATTAGGTATGCCTCAAATGCTCTTGCAGTAAATCAGTCATAATGTCCAATGTTCTTATCCCTCCTATCTTTTCATCTAAGGAAATAATGTTAAAAAAATCCCCTCCTAAGACCATCTTATCATTTGGCAACTACAGCTTGAGATGCTAAATATAATCCCACTACATTCATTTGTCCTCTATGGTAGTGGTTACATAAATGTTAATACATCATAGTTGTTGGTCCTTTTACCTTCATTGCCCTTAAAGTACCAAAATGCCTCCCACAGTTGCCTGAACCGCAAATTGCTTTGGATTCCATAGATAAGAGAACCCCCGATGCTCCTTGAGAGCTAAGAGATTCTACCAAACCTATGGGCCATAATTTCTTAGCCACTATCTCCATCTCCTCTACTGATAACTTAGTCTCTTGAAGAAAGACTAGGTTTGACTTATTTTTTTGAATCATTGTTCTAATTTCATTGTATTTAAGGGGATGCCTTTTATCCCCATTACGTTCTATGAAAGGAGTCTCAGAATGGATGGGTTAAAAATTTGATGATAGGATTCACCTTACCCTTAGAAACAAGAGTTTCCTTTTCTTTTGGTCAGTGGTGTTGATTGGCCTTACATCTCACTTTTTGGTTGGTGGCAATCTTCATTTTCTTGAGTTTTTCTTGTTGAATACCAGACAAAGCTTGGGCAGGTCCTCCCTCATGATCCTTTGTATATACCATCAAGGTCTTATTAAGGGAGGTCAAGGTATGTCCTCCTACTTAATGTTAAATGGTACTATTCTCTTCTTTTTCAGATCCTCACTTTTTTCTTTGTTGATTTTTTTGGTTCAGGTGTGTATCCATTTGTTTGTTGATATACTTATCATCAAATTTTGGCATTGTCTATTTTCCCTAGGTTGGATTGGCTAGTTGCTTGAATAATTGGCTCCACCATTGATTCTACCTTCATTTGATGATCTTCTCCTACACTTGGATCTTCATTAGTCAAAAGAACAAATTTATTGTTTGGTGTCGTACTGCTTTCATCATCTTATTTTTTTGGATGTGCTTTCTTTTTAGATTCTTGAAAGTCTGCAACCTTTTCTATTACCTGCATTTGCTCCCAGCACTTGTGTTAACAGTCTCTTACCAAGTTCCCTACAAATGCTTTTCATTTATTCTTAAAATCAAACATCGTTTCATTACATTTCAAATGTGATACATGTAAAATTCTTTGTTTTTTTTTTAAACAGATGTGGAGACCCGAACATGTTAGTGCGGCCTGTGCAAATTGAGTCAAGAGACACTCATTATTACCATGTACAAACAATTGTCTTCAGTTTTTCTTTCTCCTTTTAAAATCCTCTTACAAATTTCTTTTCTTTCCTTTGTTCTAAAAGGAAATTAAAACATTTTTCAGGTTGCCTTCTTTGCTGCTCGTGATATCGCGGCAATGGAAGAGTTGACATGGTAAGTAAAAAAATAATATCTCATCCTTTGCCATTGCTATGTTTTTGTAGAGGAGGAAAAAAATTAAAATTAAAACGATATTTTTCATGAAGTATATGTGTGACTAGAAATTGAGATATTCAGTGTTGTGTTGTCTGTGATGTAGGGATTATGGCAACGATTTCGATGCTGAACATCATCAAGTCCGAGGTTTTCGGTGTCAATGTGGTAGCAGGTTATGCAGAGATCGCAAAAGTAAAGCCCGTTACACGAATCGATACGGGGAATGCTCCTCCTCTAGATAATCATTTTTGAAGCCTTGATACTCATTCTCAATGAATTTTCTTACACAATTGTTTGAAGTTTTTTTTCTTTCCAAAATTCAGCTGTAAAATTCCAGTGAGTCAACCGAGGGAATTAATTTTGCATGGTTATATTCAATCGAATCTCTACTTTGGAATGCTCATGTTTTTTTTCTACTCTGTTCACTGTGTATTTTGTGGATCGTCCAAGGACAGTGGAGAAAAATTATGATATTGAATCTTATGCAAACCGGACACTATTAAAAATAGTTTTTGTTTCCATCTTTGGCCAAAGATGTATGGATAAGTGCTCGATGTTATAATGCTAAATTTCTTAAATTATTATATTATTTAAATAAGATTAATGGAGTAACTTGTATCTACTTACAATAATAATTCATGTTTTCTATTTTGGTTTTGTGAAGAAGGGTATGCGACATTGTAGCTCTACAAAGCAAAATTATCAACAATCACTTGAATTACTAAATATTTTAAGAATGAGTAGATGGATTAGTCATTTGAACTTAATCAAGTTTAAAAGTTAATTTGTCTTTATTTACAACTATCTTTTTAAAAGGCAACCGAAGCCAAGGGCCACCGCCGCACGCTACTTGGACAAGCAGTTCCTCTACCGCATCGCTGCTGGCAGGAAAGCAAACGGAAGCAGGCGCACAAACCAATACATGGAACCGACCCCGAAATTTAATTTCATAGATGAGTAGTAGATTATAATAGTTAATGGAAAATAAACTTCTTGTTTGGTCGTTGCAGTTTCTTTTTGTGGTTTGAATCCTGTGTTGCCAACTACTAAAACTAAAAATAATGGCTGTAGCCAACTCTCCTATGTAACCCAAAAAAATATCATAAACTTATTAAATTTTAGTTTAATTCTATCACTTCTTAAAATATGTGGAAACCAAAAAAATTTAAAAATATAATATTTTGATTTAAAAAAAAAAAAAAATTATGTTTTTTAATAAAAATATATTTTTCAATTAGTTTATATAGGTTTTTATAAGGGGTCCTGGTCCTCTCATACTAAATGAGGTTTAAACCTTGAACCTCCCCAAAGAGAAGTCAAAGCCCTTACCCCTACTTTTAATTATTATCTTTATTAAAAATATTTTAAATAAAAGGAGTTGTTAATTAAATGTATTAAAATAATTTATACTTAAATCTTTTATTTTTTTAATTTAAAAAACAATTTATTAATATTTCAAATTTTTAAAAAAATTAAAAGTAAAAATTTGATAAAACTTGTTAAAAAATATTATCAATAAATTAGATTACGGATTCATCATAAACCATGTTCCAACCCCATAGGTGAACTTTAACCTTCAATGAGAAGCTAGTCTTATCCTCAAAGTTCATTATTATAAAGAATGGTGAGTCAAGGAAGAAAATCATTTAGGCAAGAGCTAATTTGAAGGATGTTATGATTGAGACGATATTTTTTAATATGTGAAGAAAAAAAAATATGAAACTATAACACTCTATTTAAGCAATAAAAGATTCACTATAACTGATTCTAAGGATGAGATAATCAAACATAATATAATGATTTATAAAAACGAATTTTAATATGTAAATTCAATGGATGTTGAGAAGGGTTTTTGAAGATTCAATATTGGATACAATGTCTTTTCATCGAAAAAAAAAATGTTTCAACATGGTTTATGGAGAGGGATGACTTGTATTCAATACCATGGAGTGAAATATGTTTCTAGAGATAAATATGAATCTAGATTTTTGGACTTTTGTATGAACTTATCATTAATTATATCTTGAAATTTATTAGCAATGTTATAAAGAAAAATAATTAGAGGGCATCAACTTCTAAGGATTAAAAGCAAGTTGGATGCACATGGATATGTGTTTCGTAGTGTGTTTTAGAACATGTGCCAATACCCTTTATGACTAAATCTAAAACTTTGCCAATATTTCTTGATCAACCATAGGTCTTGAATGACTCTTGCATGAGTTCCAAAACTAAAGACTCATATTTCAATTCTAAAGACTGACACTATTCTAAAGCTTGTCTTTCTATAGAATAATGGCAAGGGTCCATTTCAAAACCCTTTTTTGCTATTAATAGATATATGGGGCTAAAATCTAGAAGAAAAAGAAAATCGAGGAGTAGAATAAGGGCTAAATAACCAGGAGGTAGGAAATAAGGCAAAGGCCATTCCTTGAAAGGTAGCATGAAACAGATACAAAGGAGAAATTTCCACTGGGGTTTCAGTAGAAGCAAGGAGGAGGTCCCAAGACAAAGGAGAAGCAAACCCAACCCTGAAGAAGAAGTGACACATTGTGAAATTTTGGGAAGTTGATCCTATAAGAGCCTTTGATCGGATTGGCATGGGATGAATGCTCGATACAAGAGATCACCCACCAACCTAACAAGCCTTTGTACATTATATATATATATATATATATATATATTTTTTTTTTTTTTTTTTTTTTTTTTTTTTAAGCGGGGTCGCCTTGGTCTTAGAGACCACGAACAGGGGGTTCTACATCGTCAAAGTCACCCGGAGTCACACCCGACCCTGCCCGCACCAACATTATCAATTGGATTTTAGATACCCAATTCAGCTTTTTGGTAGGGTGGAGATTTGAACCTGGGACCTCCCTTGGAGGATTGCCCTCTCCTCTCCAACTCATATATATATATATATATATATATATATTACATAACCATTTTGTTGCGAGTCTACCTAATCGATGTAGGACACAAGTGAGCTCAAAAATTGCAATAGGAGGATTGAAATCACACTAGTCCAAAGGATGAGGTTGTTGAAGTAGGGCATGTATAATAGCCTCTTGAGATCAATGGAGATCCATTTTTTTAATTGGATAAAGGAGAATCACCATACCCAGGTGGAGGAAAACATAAGAGATGATGACATCCCCAAATCCTAGGTATGAAGGAATGAGTCTTCATGTAACCATATATTGTTAGCCAATCATCAAGATGAGAATGAGCCTTGAGATATGTCTAGGCCGCATTGCCTATAAATTTAAAACGCATCTCACTCCATGCCTCCACAAAGTTTTGAGCGAAGCTACTTCCAACATACATTTTCTCTGGACATATATCATTGTTTTAGGAGCCTCAATATTTTCCCTATTTTGACTCTACGCCTAATGGACAAGGCACCTCTTCCCTAGGTTCCTTAACTCTTGCTAACAACATTTCCCCTATGAGTCACCAAACTATAGTGAAGTTTCACTACAGTGGGTAAAACTTGACTTCAAAGGCAATTTTAATTAGAGCACCTACTTGAAGCTAGAATGAAGGGGTCTAAAACCTCTACTACTTATGAAGCAGCTAAATCCATAAGACCATCCAAAATGCAACTAGGGAAGAACAATCGATGTTGACTAATGTTGTACCTAATGCTTCCTTCACCATGAACCCTTGCCAAACCATCAAATCAAAATCAAATGGAAGTACACTATCCTTTCTTATGATGGCTAAAGTAGGTCTTGGTAATACTTGGAACCCTTGAGCCATTTTTATGACAACAAAAGAGGAACCACCTTTATTAGGGCTTTGCTTCAACAAGTGTTCATATACTTTCCTCTTATATAAAAAGCAGGGATCATGAAGTTAGTCCTTGGTGTCATTCCAAATTGATACCACCAATGAATATAGAGGACTAAGACCCTATCCTTAACTAGAAGGATGGAGGGTTTGAACACTTTAAAATATATATAAGGGAGGTCCCAGGTTCAAATCTCCACCCTACCAAAAATCTGAATTGGGTATCTAAAATCCAATTGATAATGTTGGTGCGGGCAGGGTCGGGTGTGACTCACGGGTGACTTTGACGATGTAGAACCCCCTGTTCGTGGTCTCTAAGACCAAGGCGGCCCCGCAAGGGGTTTTCGCTTTAAATATATATATATATATATATATATATATTTAAAGCGAAAACCCCTTGCGGGGCCGCCTTGGTCTTAGAGACCACGAACAAGGGGTTCTACATCGTCAAAGTCACCTGGGAGTCACACCCGACCTTGCCCGCACCAACATTATCAATTGGATTTTAGATACCCAATTCAGCTTTTTGGTAGGGTGGAGATTTGAACCCGGGACCTCCCTTGGAGGATTGCCCTCTCCTCTCCAACTCATATATATATATATATATATATATATATATATATATATATATATATATATATATATATATATATATATATATATATATATATATATTACATAACCATTTTGTTGCAGGTCTACCTAATCAGTGTAGGACACAAGTGAGCTCAAAAATTGCAATAGGAGGATTGAAATCACACTAGTCCAAAGGATGAGGTTGTTGAAGTAGGGCATGTATAATAGCCTCTTGAGATCAATGGAGATCCATTTTTTTAATTGGATAAAGGAGAATCACCATACCCAGGTGGAGGAAAACATAAGAGATGATGACATCCCAAAATCCTAGGTATGAAGGAATGAGTCTTCATGTAACCATATATTGTTAGCCAATCATCAAGATGAGAATGAGCCTTGAGATATGTCTAGGTAGCATTGCCTATAAATTTAAAACGCATCTCACTCCATGCCTCCACAAAGTTTTGAGCGAAGCTACTTCCAACATACATTTTCTCTGGACATATATCGTTGTTGTAGGAGCCTCAATATTTTCCCTATTTTGACTCTACGCCTAATGGACAAGGCACCTCTTCCCTAGGTTCCTTAACTCTTGCTAACAACATTTCCCCTATGAGTCACCAAACTATAGTGAAGTTTCACTACAGTGGGTAAAACTTGACTCCAAAGGCAATTTTAATTAGAGCACCTACTTGAAGCTAGAATGAAGGGGTCTAAAACCTCTACTACTTATGAAGCAGCTAAATCCATAAGACCATCCAAAATGCAACTAGGGAAGAACAATCGATGTTGACTAATTTTGTACCTAATGCTTCCTTCACCATGAACCCTTGCCAAACCATCAAATCAAAATCAAATGGAAGTACACTATCCTTTCTTATGATGGTTAAAGTAGGTCTTGGTAATACTTGGAACCCTTGAGCCATTTTTATGACAACAAAAGAGGAACCACCTTTATTAGGGCTTTGCTTCAACAAGTGTTCATATCCTTTCCTCTTATATAAAAAGCAGGGATCGTGAAGTTAGTCCTTGGTGTCATTCCAAATTGATACCACCAATGAATATAGAAGACTAAGACCCTATCCTTAACTAGACGAATGGAGGGTTTGAACACTTTAAAATATATATAAGGGAGGTCCCAGGTTCAAATCTCCACCCTACCAAAAATCTGAATTGGGTATCTAAAATCCAATTGATAATGTTGGTGCGGGCAGGGTCGGGTGTGACTCCCGGGTGACTTTGACGATGTAGAACCCCTGTTCGTGGTCTCTCAGACCAAGGCGGCCCCGTAAGGGTTTTTCGCTTTAAAATATATATATATATATATATATATATATATATATATATATATATTTTAAAGCGAAAAACCCCTTGCGGGGCCGCCTTGGTCTGAGATACCACGAACAGGGGTTCTACATCGTCAAAGTCACCCGGGAGTCACACCCGACCTCGCCTCGCACTAACATTATCAATTGGATTTTAGATACCCAATTCAGCTTTTTGGTAGGGTGGAGATTTGAACCTGGGACCTCCCTTGGAGGATTGCCCTCTCCTCTCCAACTCATATATATATATATATATATATATATATTACATAACCATTTTGTTGCAGGTCTACCTAATCAATGTAGGACACAAGTGAGCTCAAAAATTGCAATAGGAGGATTGAAATCACACTAGTCCAAAGGATGAGGTTGTTGAAGTAGGGCATGTATAATAGCCTCTTGAGATCAATGGAGATCCATTTTTTTAATTGGATAAAGGAGAATCACCATACCCAGGTGGAGGAAAACATAAGAGATGATGACATCCCCAAATCCTAGGTATGAAGGAATGAGTCTTCATGTAACCATATATTGTTAGCCAATCATCAAGATGAGAATGAGCCTTGAGATATGTCTAGGCAGCATTGCCTATAAATTTAAAACGCATCTCACTCCATGCCTCCACAAAGTTTTGAGCGAAGCTACTTCCAACATACATTTTCTCTGGACATATATCATTGTTGTAGGAGCCTCAATATTTTCCCTATTTTGACTCTACGCCTAATGGACAAGGCACCTCTTCCCTAGGTTCCTTAACTCTTGCTAACAACATTTCCCCTATGAGTCACCAAACTATAGTGAAGTTTCACTACAGTGGGTAAAACTTGACTCCAAAGGCAATTTTAATTAGAGCACCTACTTGAAGCTAGAATGAAAGGGTCTAAAACCTCTACTACTTATGAAGCAGCTAAATCCATAAGACCATCCAAAATGCAACTAGGGAATAACAATCGATGTTGACTAATGTTGTACCTAATGCTTCCTTCACCATGAACCCTTGCCAAACCATCAAATCAAAATCAAATGGAAGTACACTATCCTTTCTTATGATGGCTAAAGTAGGTCTTGGTAATACTTGGAACCCTTGAGCCATTTTTATGACAACAAAAGAGGAACCACCTTTATTAGGGCTTTGCTTCAACAAGTGTTCATATCCTTTCCTCTTATATAAAAAGCAGGGATCGTGAAGTTAGTCCTTGGTGTCATTCCAAATTGATACCACCAATGAATATAGAGGACTAAGACCCTATCCTTAACTAGAAGGATGGAGGGTTTGAACACTTTAAAATATATATAAGGGAGGTCCCAGGTTCAAATATCCACCCTACCAAAAAGCTGAATTGGGTATCTAAAATCCAATTGATAATGTTGGTGCGGGCGAGGTCGGGTGTGACTCCGGGTGACTTTGACGATGTAGAACCCCCTGTTCGTGGTCTCTCAGACCAAGGCGGCCCCATAAGGGGTTTTTCGCTTTAAAATATATATATATATATATATTTTTTTTTTTAAAGCGAAAAACCCCTTGCGGGCCGCCTTGGTCTGAGGGGGTTCTACATAGTCAAAGTCACCTGGGAGTATATATATATTTTTTAAAGCGAAAAACCCCTTGCGGGGCCGCCTTGGTCTGAGAGACCACGAACAGGGGGTTCTACATCGTCAAAGTCACCCGGGAGTCACACCCGACCCTGCCCGCACCAACATTATCAATTGGATTTTAGATACCCAATTCAGCTTTTTGGTAGGGTGGAGATTTGAACCTGGGACCTCCCTTGGAGGATTGCCCTCTCCTCTCCAACTCATATATATATATATATATATATATATATATATATATATATATATATTACATAACCATTTTGTTGCAGGTCTACCTAATCAATGTAGGACACAAGTGAGCTCAAAAATTGCAATAGGAGGATTGAAATCACACTAGTCCAAAGGATGAGGTTGTTGAAGTAGGGCATGTATAATAGCCTCTTGAGATCAATGGAGATCCATTTTTTTAATTGGATAAAGGAGAATAACCATACCCAGGTGGAGGAAAACATAAGAGATGATGACATCCCCAAATCCTAGGTATGAAGGAATGAGTCTTCATGTAACCATATATTGTTAGCCAATCATCAAGATGAGAATGAGCCTTGAGATATGTCTAGGCAGCATTGCCTATAAATTTAAAACGCATCTCACTCCATGCCTCCACAAAGTTTTGAGCGAAGCTACTTCCAACATACATTTTCTCTGGACATATATCGTTGTTGTAGGAGCCTCAATATTTTCCCTATTTTGACTCTATGCCTAATGGACAAGGCACCTCTTCCCTAGGTTCCTTAACTCTTGCTAACAACATTTCCCCTATGAGTCACCAAACTATAGTGAAGTTTCACTACAGTGGGTAAAACTTGACTCCAAAGGCAATTTTAATTAGAGCACCTACTTGAAGCTAGAATGAAGGGGTCTAAAACCTCTACTAATTATGAAGCAGCTAAATCCATAAGACCATCCAAAATGCAACTAGGGAAGAACAATCGATGTTGACTAATGTTGTACCTAATGCTTCCTTCACCATGAACCCTTGCCAAACCATCAAATCAAAATCAAATGGAAGTACACTATCCTTTCTTATGATGGCTAAAGTAGGTCTTGGTAATACTTGGAACCCTTGAGCCATTTTTATGACAACAAAAGAGGAACCACCTTTATTAGGGCTTTGCTTCAACAAGTGTTCATATCCTTTCCTCTTATATAAAAAGCAGGGAAAGTGAAGTTAGTCCTTGGTGTCATTCCAAATTGATACCACCAATGAATATAGAGGACTAAGACCCTATCCTTAACTAGAAGGATGGAGGGTTTGAGTGGTTCGAGTGGAGAGTTAGTAAGGTAGGCCTCCCCTTTCCTCAAGGAGAGCTTGATACTTAAAGGTCAAGGAAAACTCGAGCAAATTAAAATATCTTTAGGGACAAAGTTCTTCCTAAATCATCAATCTTACTAGCTTCCTAAATGCTTCCTCATGATACATGGTGGAAGAGGAGTCCCAAAATGTAATAAAACTCAAAGGGTGGTGATTGTCATCTCTAGAGGGTGAATTGAAGGATATTTTCACCATAGGGACCCATTGAAGGAATGTGGAAGAGGTCAAGCTAGCCACCATAATCACTAGACCAATATTGAGTGATCGAATGTAAGAAAAGGGATGATGATCCGATCTTAGTCTTGACATTCCACCATCAAATGTAGTTACCCGAGCAACAATTGAAACATTAAAAGTAGTAATAGGGAGGATAGCTTGAGGGGAAACACAAAATCCAAGGTATTAATAATGGATGATGGTAGAGGTCTAATCATGGAGATCTCCAACACTAGCGACATTTATAGCTAAATATTTAGGGCCTCTAGATCAGTCATTACTGATGCCAACTAGCTTAGGTAGAATTTTGAACTTTGATTTTGAGTTCTTGCATGATTTTGGGGGGAAATTTCCTCACTTCTTATAACTATGCATTCTTCTTCTTGTTGTAAGGATCAAAAGCCATCCATTCTTTTAAGGGTAATTTCCTTCATTCTCTATTATATCTTGTTCTAGCTCAAGCCTTGCATTATTGGTTGATTAGTTTTCAAACCTCTTTCCTTTACATGTATGTAACTTGGAGCTTACGCTATTGGAAACTGTGACTATTTATGAAATCCTTATCCTGGTTCTAGTGTGGATGTTTTATTTTATTGCATGATTTGGAGGGACTTGTGTTCCTTGTGCACTATTGGTTGCTCTACATGTATTCACTTCAACCTTCCATCACACAAAGGATTTGATTAGATATTTGACCCATCACCACTAATCTATAAACAGCCAAAACTTGACTCTTTCCTCAAAGAAATCAGAGATTTTTCTTAATCCTTCAGCTTATGTTAGTCAAATATATCAATGCTTAGACTTTATTCTTTAGATTGTATGTGATATCTAATCTACTTATCAAATTGAAATTAAAACTCAAATATTGCATAAATGAAATCACACACAATCATAAATTACAAGAGGACACAAGATTTTTACATGGAAACCCCAAAATGGGTAAAACCACGACCCAAATAAATTGGATAGATTGTTATTAGGATTCAAAACTAATACAAATACTTATTTATATTCATTTGGTTGTATTCTTTAGTTTGTTCTTCCTAATATTTGCTCTTTCTTCTTCCTTCTTTACCTCTCGGTTCTCCCACTACAGATGTAGCAATCAAACCCTAATAATTTATTATCTGAAAAGCCCTCACAATATGTTGTGCAAAAATCCCTCACAATGTGTTGTGCTAAAAACCCTCACAATATGTTGTGCAAAAAACCCTCACAATGTGTTGTCTAGAAAAATTCCCTTTTCTTAAATGTGTTGGTATTTATAACTCGTTGAATTTTGGAAGTTACAGCCAATTTTCTATCCTTTTGAACATCCATTTTTTTAATTTCGTAACTTTTTATGCTGGCCTCCATTTTATGAGAAACCACTCTAGAAATATGCCCCTCAAAACCAGATTTCTAATGGTACCAGTTTTGTTCAATTTTCTCCAGTAACGAAGAAGTTACGACCTTTTAAAGATGCCCTTGTAAGCAGTTTTGAACACATCAACCCATACATTCTAGGACTTCATGGTTAAGTAATCTGGCAAAAACTTTGGCCTTATTTGTGTTTGAAAGCTTTTTTAAATATGCACATCATGGAGCCATCCACGTTCACCTAGATTCCATGAATTTTATCCAAAATTTGAAAACTTAGACCTTAATACATTTGTCCTTCATACTCTGTTCCATCAAGTGTTGATTACTCCGAAGCGAGGATTTTATCTAGATCTTCTTCCACACTTCCTGTAGATGACATTTTAGTTGATCTCTTAATCAAGACCTCTCCCATTGGAGGATTTTGGTCCCTCAAAATCATCTTCATTCAAATGGGTATATTGTTTCTCCGCATGCTTCTTGGAAATCCACTTTGCCTTGCTCAACCATAATTATTCCTATCCTTGAAGTGTTGTCCACATTTTCCTATCTAGAACTAAATATTCTACTACCTCCTCAAAATTAGTTGAGACTAAATCATCCAACTTAGGTAATATTAAAGCATCTTCTCTCTCATCCAACAAAGAGGTCTCAAACAACTTTATATTTTCCACATTGACAACAAAGTACATTTCCATATAACTTGGCAATTCGAGTTGGAAGGAATTTGGCCCAACTTGGCTTAAAATTTTAAATGGCCCATATTTTATAAGATTTAATTTCTTACCTTCTCTCTTCAGTTGTTCCTTGCTTAAATACAACCATACAAGATCTCCCACTTGGAAATCATGAGCTACCTTGTATTTGTCATGATGTTCCTTATAGTGCTACTGAATTTGATTTAGTTTCTCCTCTATTTTCTATTGTGTCAACTGAGTACGTTGAATGAAATTTAATGCTTTCTCTCCTTTTAGCTCTGAGTTACTTGGATATTTATTGGCAATTTGAGTTGTTTTATGTTGTCATTGATGTCACATTAATGTCCCAAGGAACACATTGAGTTTTGATGACCAAAGCATTCATATTTTGGAGAGCATGGATATATACAGGGTTTTTGTGAGAACCAAGGCAGGCAAAATAAAAGGTTTTATTTAAAACCATGGATGGCATATTTGAATTGGGTTTTTCTTGAAACCCAAGTTAGGCTTTCGTTTCATCAAAAAAGGTGCCCCGATGATGGAGATATTTGATTTTAAATATTTAGTTTAAATTTTAATTATTTAAAATTTTAATTTTAATTTTAAAATTAAAATTAAAATTATTGCCGACGTCATAAAGTTCATGCGCTATCAAAGGTAATTATTAAAAGTTAAAAGTGTCGATGTTTATTATCTTACAAAGGATATTGCATATATATATGCAAAGGGCTTTTTGTTTTAAAGCCCCTAAGCAAGATTCGAAGAGAACATTTATTCGTAGGCGCCGAATTTCCTCGACGTGACAGCGTGGTCCAACGGTGAGCTTGGGAGTGTTAAGGTTTTTGCTAGCGGATGTGCATGTGTTCGATTCCCACCGGTTGCGAATTACGAGGAGTAAGGAAGGAAATTCTTGGCCCACGTTTTGATGTGAGCAAGAGGGCAGCGAGATAAGGGGAGAGTCTTCGCTCTCCATCTTATGCGAGCGAGTAGCTCGTGTGGTCTTTGGCGCCACGGTTGAGGTGTTGTGTGGGCAGCGATGAGGGTTCGATTCCCTCTAGAGGCAAGTAAACGTTTTATTAAAACAATTTTTATTATTGCCTAATGTTGGAGGAATAAGGTGTGGTTGAGGAAAATGTTTGATTAAATATTTTTTATTTAATCGGAAGGCAAGTTTAAGAGTTATAGTGCACTTTTAGAAAAGGAGATATTTCTGGTTTTTCCTTTTATAAAAGTATATCATGTTATATATCATTGGAAAGCTTATTTCGAGGGCTATTTGATTATCTTTCTTAGAAGGAGAAATAAGGTGTACATAAAGAGATATTTCTGTTTTTTGTAAAGGGGTTCAAGTGAAGGTTGTTTTGTTCTTTTCAAAGTGTGTTGAGTGTGGCAGATTTCCAAAGGGGTTTCTTCATCTTCATAAAAGGTATGGGCACATTCTCCTATTGATTGTTTATGGTGGTTGATTTCTGAAATATCATTGGAGGGAAAAGGATTGTTTGTGGTTTCCTTTTCAAAAGTGGTTGGTTGAATGCTTCAAGGTTTTCTGAATTGAGAGTTGTGTTTAAACCTTGTTTTATAAGCATAGTTGTTGAAGCCCATTGGTTGTGAAAGAACATGAGTTAGAAAATAACATGAGTATCATTGTTATGTGAGATTTGTGGTTGAGCATTGTTGGAAACATTTGAGTTGGTTGATACATGCTTGGACTAGGGTTTTTGTGAGAAAGAGTTGTCCCTTGTGATGATTGGTTGAGTTGAGTTGATTGAGCCTAGTCAAGTGATGTGTGAAGTGATTGTTCAAGTCCTATGAAACAAACTATTCCATTATTCTGATTTGAGTTGAGATTGAGATTAGAACATATTGAGTCTCTAAAAATTCTCTTTATGCTTCTATGAGTTGACTTGAGTTGAGTTGAGATTGATTTGAGTTGAGTTGAGTTGAGATTGATATTAGAACATATTGAGTCTCTAACAATTCTCTTTATGCTTCTATGAGTTGACTTGAGTTGAGTTGAGATTGATTTGGGTTGAGAGTGAGATTAGAACATATTGAGTCTCTAACAATTCTCCTTATGCTTCTATGAGTTGATTTGAGTTGAGATCATTGTGGATCATTGTTGTTATCCATTGAAGAGTACATTGTCATTCATTGTTGAGTTCATCTTTGAGCTTTGCCTTGATAGAGTTGTGGATGAGTTTTGAGTGCTACTTGAGCATGATTGGTTGAGTCTTTGAGAAGATATTTGGGATAGAATTCTGGACAGATTTGTGGCAGTTTGTGTATGATTTATTGAGCCTTTGGGAAGGCCCTTGTGGATAGTTTTGGGATAGCTTTGTGGACAGCTTTGTGGACAGCTTTGTGGATAGATTTATGGACATATTTGGGACAAGTTCTTAGTGAGCTTGTTAGAGCAGATTTGGACAAGTTCTTAGTGAGCTTGTTAGAGTATATTTGGGCAAGTTCTTGGTGAGCTTGCTAGAGCAGAATTGGGCAAGTTCTTGGTGAGCTTGCTAGAGCAGATTTGGGCAAGTTCTTGGTGAGCTTGCTTGAGCAGATTTGACAAGTTCTGTGTGAGCTTGTTAAGTAGGTTCTGTGTGAGCCTATTGAGCAGGTTCTTAGTGAGCCTATTGATAGAGCTTTGGAGGTGACAAAGTACAGAGGACAAAGTCTTAGTGGATAGAGATCCAACAACCAGCACAGTTGAAGACAGATCTGAGTGAGGAGTCTTCAAGTGGAGAGAGGTCCACCAGTCAATGCAATAGAGAGACATAGTCTTCTAGAAGATCACATAGCCAGAGTAGAAGGGGAAAGAGTTCTCCTATGGAAGAGATCCATGAACTTGAGATTAGGGGATCAACATCTCCTTTGGATAGAGATCCATAAATATTGTAATTGGGAGTGATTCCCAAAGAGATTGATTGAGAAAGTTTTAGTAAAATATTTTCTCCGTGGAGTAGCCCACATTGGGTGAACCACGTAAATTGTGGTGTCTCTATTGTGTATGGTATTTTGTGCATTGCTTTGATTACTGCTATTGATACTACTATCTATACACAACATAATATTGAATTGGAAGAAAAAGTAAAAAGTGGTCTTATACTGTTCACCCCCCCTCTCAGTATAAGCTTGTGTTCTTCAATTGGTATCAGAGCGGGTTCCTTCGAAAGGCTAACAACTTGAGGGTAGATTCTACAAGAACATAGATGGCTTCACAGAATGGATCATCTACAAATAAGGCTCCATTGTTTGATGGTAACAATTATGCTTTCTGGAGCATGAGGATGAAGAACTACTTGATATCACAAGGATATGAGGTATGACAAATGGTTGAAAAAGAGTATAGGGTTGAAGGTGATCCCGAGGTAGATAAGACTATCAGGAAATTGGTTGAGATCAATGCAAGAGCAATGAATTGTATTTTGAGTGGGCTACGTGAGACAGATTTTGCAAAGGTCATGGTATGTAATTCAGCTAATGAGATGTGGACCAAGTTGCGGAATACTTATGAAGGAGATTCCAAGGTAAAGTTGGCAAAACTACAAACTCATAGAAAAATATTTGAGGAATTGAAAATGGAAGATTCTGAAGATATTGCAAAGTTTTTACTTCGAGTTGATGAGATTACTAACACCATGAGAGGCCTAGGTTTTGAGATGAAAGAATCAGAAGTTACTCAAAAGGTTTTGAGATCACTTCCCATGAAATATGATTCTAAGGTTTCAAGCAATAGAAGAAACAATGGATATCAACAAGCTAACAATGGAAGAATTGCAAGGTACTCTCACAGCTTATGAGATGAGGGTAAGTAAGCATCAAGCTCCAATAAAAGAGATTGCATTCAAGGCTTCAGAAAAAGAGAAAGGGAAAGTTTCAAAAATAGATAGAGTTTTAGAAAATGATGAGGAAGCTAACTTCATCAAAAGGAATAAGGACTCAAGGAATTTTAGAGATATAAGGAAAGTCAGATGCTACAAGTGTGGTGATCTTGGTCACTATGCATACAAGTGTCCACATGAAGAAAATAGTGATGATGAAAAATAGGGTCATAGAAGAAAAGAAGATGGAAAGCATAAGCATGACAAAGATGACAGATACAAGCAAAACAGGTATGAAAAGAAGAAAATTTTTCGTAAGGCAAAGAAATCTTACTACATTGTAGAAGCAAGTGATAGCTCAGATTATAGTGATAGAGACAAGTCAGATGATGAAAAGGAAGAACATCTATTCCTAGGAATAGAAAGTGAAAGAGAACAGTGCTTTGTGTGTGATCAAAGAGATCACAGATCAGGATATTGCAATGGTTTCAGTGATAGTAAAGATGAGATGACACATCAAGGAAACAAGCATGGTCAAAGAAATCTTGAGAGTTTGTTTGCTATAGAAGATTATAATGATCTTAGTGACAATGAATATGAAGAAGGGTTTTTCTATGGGATAAAATAAGTAGAAGAAGAACTTCCACTCCAAATAGAACACCTATTCCTAGGTATTGAAGTTAAATAAGAGGATATATCTATCGAAGAACGACATGAAGAGCTTGCTATAGCCATTGAGCAAGCAAACAGGTACAATAAGGGTCTAAGAATACTAAAATGCTTCATATGTAGAGACTTTGGGCATTTAGATGATGATTGCATGTACTACAACAATTGCAACAAGAAAAGTTTATTTGTGGAAAAAGAAAGCAATAGTTCTAGTAATAGTTCTAGCAGTAGTTCCAGTGACAATTCCAGCAGTAGTGATGTTGAAGAAGAGGAAGATTCAGATAAAGAAAAGGAGAAAGCCACTCTTAAGGAGCTTATTGAATTGAAAAGAGAGAATATAGAATATGAAAGGCTTATGATTACTCTTGAAGAACTAAAAAGGGAGAACTCATGATTAAGGGATCAAGCTCAAGAAGATGAGAAATAAAAAGCAAGGTTTCTATAGGAACTCACTAACTTTAAAATCAAAGTTGAAGAGACAAGAAAAATTGAAGAAGGTATGGTCAAAAAATTAAAAACAAAAGATCTAGAGTGTGAAATATTAGAGCATGAGATAGTTTTACTAAGGTTGGAAGTAAAAGGTTCTAAAGAAAAGCTACACAAGTTTGAGGAAAGTTCAAAGACCTTGGAAAGGACTATCAATGCACAAAAGTCACCAGTCACTATAACAAGACTTAGTTCTAAGGAAGAACAAGGGGAATAGGAAGCAGAAAAAGGTGAATCAAGTTCAAAAGAAAGAGAAATACTTGAAGAGGAAAACAAGAAAGAAACTAAGGAAGAAGATTTAGATACTACAAAGAAGGTTCAAGAATGCAATGCACAAGTTGAAGATGATCATGGTCAAGAAAGGTATGAGGAACCAAGGCATGAACAAAGGGCTTTTCAAGGACATTGTTTTTCTTGTAATGGATTTGGACACAGGGCTATACATTGCAGGGTCTATGGATCAAAGAAGTTTGATTTTGCAAGAAGAAACTTCAAAGGAAGAAGGTATGATTTTCAGGGACATTGCTTCTCATGTAACAAGATTGGTCATAAATATTTTTAGTGCAAAGGAAATGAGCAACATGGTTTTGGTTTTAGAGCTACACAATTCAGAAGTCATGGTCATAATGGTCATGAAAACAGAGCTTCACAATACAAGGTTCAAGAAAGGAATGGATATGGAAATTACTTCAAGAAAGAATTCAGGACATGGGTACCATCCAAAGGCTACAATATCAAGTGTTTTATTTACAATAACTTTGGGCATATTGCAAAATGGTGTAGGACTCAATTCCAAATAGGTTCAAGGCAAGAAGGTCAAACATGTTCAAGGCAAGAAGGTCAAACAGGTTCAAGACAAGAAGATCAAGTAATTCATCAAGAGAAGGATATCATAAAAACATGGAAGGAAGTTGATAAAGGAAAGAATCAATGTAATATGGGAGTAAAGGTACTCCCACCCCAAAATTAATCACCTCAAGAGAGAAGGTGGTGAGGGGGCTATGCTTAAGAGTCATATCTTTTAGCCCCATAGGTGTCCCTTTTGCCATTGATGTCAAAGGGGGAGAGATTTGAGTTAGGGGGAGCAACCTCCAAAGAGAGTATTGAGTTAGGGGGAGCAGCCTCCAAGGAGATATTTGAGTTAGGGGGAGCAGCCTCCAAAGAGAGCATTGAGTTAGGGGGAGCAGCCTCCAAAGAGATTATTGAGTCAGGGGGAGCAGCTTTGATTCTCAGAGATGGTTTTTGCAGTGATTGTGGTTTTTGCTTTAGAGGTGTTGCCATCAATGACAAAGGGGGAGATTGTTGGCAATTTGAGTTGTTTTATGTTGTCATTGATGTCACATTAATGTCCCAAGGAACACATTGAGTTTTGATGACCAAAGCATTCATATTTCGGAGAGCATGGATATATACAGGGTTTTTGTGAGAACCAAGGCAGGCAAAATAAAAGGTTTTATTTAAAACCATGGATGGCATATTTGAACTGGGTTTTTCTTGAAACCCAAGTTAGGCTTTTGTTTCATCGAAAAAGGTGCCCCGGTGATGGAGATATTTGATTTTAAATATTTAGTTTAAATTTTAATTATTTAAAATTTTAATTTTAAAATTAAAATTAAAATTAAAATTATTGCCGACGTCATAAAGTTCATGCGCTATCAAAGGTAATTATTAAAATTTAAAAGCGTCGACGTTTATTATCTTACAAAGGAGATTGCATATATATATGCAAAGGGCTTTTTGTTTTAAAGCCCCTAAGCAAGATTCGAAGAGAACATTTATTCGTAGGCGCCGAATTTCCTCGATGTGATAGCGTGGTCCAACGGTGAGCTTGGGAGTGTTAAGGTTTTTGCTAGCGGATGTGCATGTGTTCGATTCCCACCGTCTGCGAATTGCGAGGAGTAAGGAAGGAAAGTCTTGGCCCACGTTTTGACGTGAGCAAGAGGGCAGCGAGATAAGGGGAGAGTCTTCGCTCTCCATCTTATGCGAGCGAGTAGCTCGCTTGGTCTTTGGCACCGCGGTTGAAGTGTTGTGTGGGCAGCGACGAGGGTTCGATTCCCTCTAGAGGCAAGTAAACATTTTATTAAAACAATTTTTTATTATTGCCTAATGTTGGAGGAATAAGGTGTGGTTGAGGAAAATGTTTGATTAAATATTTTTTATTTAATCGGAAGGCAAGTTTAAGAGTTATAGTGCACTTTTAGAAAAGGAGATATTTTTGGTTTTTCCTTTTATAAAAGTATATCATGTTATATATCGTTGGAAAGCTTATTTCGAGGGCTATTTGATTATCTTGCTTAGAAGGAGAAATAAGGTGTACATAAAGAGATATTTCTGTTTTTGTAAAGGGGTTCAAGTGAAGGTTGTTTTGTTCTTTTCAAAGTGTGTTGAGTGTGGCAGATTTCCAAAGGGGTTTCTTCATCTTCATAAAAGGTATGGGCACATTCTCCTATTGATTGTTTATGGTGGTTGATTTCTGAAATATCATTGGAGGGAAAATGATTGTTTGTGGTTTCCTTTTCGAAAGTGGTTGGTTGAATGCTTCAAGGTTTTTTGAATTGAGAGTTGTGTTTAAACCTTGTTTTATAAGCATAGTTGTTGAAGCCCATTGGTTGTGAAAGAACATGAGTTAGAAAAGAACATGAGTATCATTGTTATGTGAGATTTGTGGTTGAGCATTGTTGGAAATATTTGAGTTGGTTGATACATGCTTGGACTAGGGTTTTTGTGAGAAAGAGTTGTCCCTTGTGATGATTGGTTGAGTTGAGTTGATTGAGCCTAGTCAAGTGATGTGTGAAGTGATTGTTCAAGTCCTATGAAACAAACTATTCCATTATTCTGATTTGAGTTGAGATTGATATTAGAACATATTGAGTCTCTAACAATTCTCTTTATGCTTCTATGAGTTGACTTGAGTTGAGTTGAGATTGATTTGAGTTGAGTTGAGTTGAGATTGATTTGGGTTGAGAGTGAGATATTTGGGATAGAATTCTGGATAGATTTGTGGCAGTTTGTGTATGATTGATTGAGCCTTTGGGAAGGCCCTTGTGGACAGTTTTGGGATAACTTTGTGGATAGCTTTGTGGACATATTTGTGGATAGATTTGGACAAGTTCTTAGTGAGCTTGTTAGAGCAGATTTGGACAAGTTCTTAGTGAGCTTGTTAGAGCAGATTTGGGCAAGTTCTTGGTGAGCTTGCTAGAGCAGAATTGGGCAAGTTCTTGGTGAGCTTGCTAGAGCAGATTTGGGCAAGTTCTTGGTGAGCTTGCTTGAGCAGATTTGACAAGTTCTGTGTGAGCTTGTTAAGCAGGTTCTATGTGAGCCTATTGAGCAGGTTCTTAGTGAGCCTATTGACAGAGCTTTGGAGGTGACAGAGTACAGAGGACGAGTCTCAGTGGATAGAGATCCAGTAGCCAGACATAGTTGAAGACAGATCTGAGTGAGGAGTCTTCAAGTGGAGAAAGGTCCACCAGTCAGTGCAACAGAGATACAAAGACTTCTAGAAGATCACATAGCCGGAGCAGAAGGGGAAAGAGTTCTCCTATGGAAGAGATCCATGAACTTGAGATTAGGGGATCAACATCTCCTTTGGACGAGAGATCCATAAACATTGTAATTGGGAGTGATTCCCAAAGAGATTGATTGAGAAAGTTTTAGTAAAATATTTTCTCCGTGGAGTAGCCCACATTGGGTGAACCACGTAAATTGTGGTGTCTCTATTGTGTATGGTATTTTGTGCATTGCTTTGATTACTTCTATTGATACTGCTATCTATACACAACATAATATTGAATTGGAAGAAAAAGTAAAAAGTGGTCTTATACTATTCACCCCCCTCTCAGTATAAGCTTGTGTTCTTCAATCTTGCCCACTCTCAAAGGCTCCAGAAAAAGGTCAATGTGGTAGAAACCCATAACACACCTAAAATGGTGATAATATCATAGATGAATTTATTGCCCTATTATAGTAGTATTGGATATATGCTAGACTATCATCCCATGTCTTTGGATTCCATTGATTATAGCCTCTCATCAAGTGCATAATTATCCTATTGACCACCTCTGTTTGTCCATCTGTTTGTGGATGAAATGTTGTTACTCTATTTAGCTTAGTGTCCAACATTCCCCATAATGCAAGCCAAAATTTACTGAGAAAGTGAGTATCTCTATCTAAAATGATACTCTTAGGTAATCCAAAATGAACATAAATATGTTCAAAAAATAGTTGTTGTACCTTCTACTGTAACATTTTTCTTACAAGGTAGAATAATTGTCAATTTACTAAATTTTTCCACTATAACAAAAAGATAATCATTACCTCTCTTAGTGGTTGGAAATCCACCTAAGAAGTCCTTTGAAATTATCTCTCATGGTCGGTTAGGAACTGGTAAAGGTGTGTACAATCCCAATTTATAGTTGTTGGGTTTTCTTGTACTATAATTTGCACATCCATGCATATAGTTAGACACATCATTCTGCATATTGGGCCACTAGACATATCATTATAGATTAGCTACTATTTTGTGCATGCCAAAATAACCAGCAACTAGTGATGTGTAAGCTTCCCTTATCAATTGTTCATGTTTTTCTCCCTTTTGCACACATAATTTTCCCCCTTTGAATAGCAAGTCATTTTCCAAATGAAAACCATTATTGGATTTATCCTACACTCTATTTTCACCTCATATGACTCAATTAAAAACTACTTATATTATCCAATATTAGAAAGAGGTGAGTTAGGTAAGAGTTGAATTTCATGCTTCACTTATCTCTTTGGTGGTAAGCCTTTTGGTTCTGATATCAATCAGCTAAATGTTTACAAGAATACCTTCAATTTTTTTTTTTTTAGGAGTACAATTGGTTGCTTCCACCTCCTTACTGATCTGCATGTTGCCATCCACACCCCTTATCATCAATAGCACGAATATCTTGCTTACATTCACCAAATGCTTGGCCTACTACACTCTCACAAGTTGGAATTTCTTTTCCAATTTACTAGGATTAATCACATATGTGATTCCACATTTTTTCAACTCCCAAACAATGCACCTCTACTTAGAGAAAGCATCTCTTTCCCATAAATATGAGCTACCAAAAATTACTTGGAAAATATCAAGAGGTACTACATCACAAGTAATTACATCATAGAATTTATTTTTGATAGAAAACTACAAAGTACATTTCTGGGTTACCTATAGCTCCACATCCTTCTGCACCCATCCCAATGGGTATGGTTGTGGATGATCCATAGTCTTCAATCCCAATTGCTTCACTAGATTCTCATAAATTAAATTTCTTTGGGATCCACTGTCAAACAGTATTGTAACACTTTCGTCCTCTGCACTTGTATGTAGACCCAAAATAATTCCTCTTTCTTGGTCTCTAAAGCTTATTCCTACTTCTTAGAGTTCTTCTCTTACCTGAAAGACCTAATTATGGTAGCACAAACTACCTTTCCTTCATCCTCTTCCTCAAAACACCCTTCTTCCTCCTGCTCAACCTTTTTGGCAGAATTAGCAAATTTATTATTTCCCTTGTTCCACCATTTTGGCCTCTTTTTAGGGTGTAGCTTCCAACAGTCCTCACTTGAATGAGTGTCAACATTGCATTCCTTGCAATACTTTTCACCCTTTTGTGATTTTGTGGTTGTAGCCCTTGATTTCGTCTTGCCTTTACTACTGGAACCCTTGGTTTTCTCTGTAGGCTTGGAGGGTTTAGATGAAGTTGATGCCTTATTATTCTTTATTGGTTTTGTGGCCCTCATTTCCAGGTATGTGGCTTTAGTGCATATCTCATTAATGTCCTTAGTATCAAATAATGTCAGTTCTATCTTGATTTGATAAGACAAGCCACACTATTATTTCTTAAAATTTTGAGGATCTCAAAGATTAACACGATTTATTTACTGAATTTTGTGGTGTATCCTTGGACTGCTTGACCATGAATTTATCTCAAAAACGACCATCTCTCCTCCATATTCTCTTGATATCCAATAGGATAAAATTGAGCTTTTATAGCTTTCATAAATTGTGTCCATGTTTCTATAGCTGGTTTTTGATTTCTTGCCAATCTAGCTGAGTATGCCTCCCACCATGTAAGAGCATGACCACCCAATTTTAGTCTAGCAAATCTAATCTATTGTATCTATGTATAAGACTTAGTACTGAAGTAAACCTCCAATTTCTCTAGCCACCCATATGATTTTTTAGGATCTAACTCCTCTTCATAGGTTGGAATATCAATTTTGACCTCCATTTTAAATGGATTTGTTGTCAAGGGTTGTGATGAGATATTCTTAGGTTGTTTGGAGTGGGATCCTTCAACCTCATTTTATTTCTCACCATTGAAATAACTATAATTGATCTCAAATTTTGAATCTAGATTCTTCGTTTACTTCCTTGATTTCCTTTCTAAAGCATTACCTCCATCAAACTTTGAATATTGTCTTCTATTTCAAGAAATCTTCTCTTGAATTCCTTGCTTGGCATTGTTGGAGAGTTAGGTTCTGATTGATCTATACCATATTATCATATTTGGACCTTCTTCTCCCAATATTTGGGTTGTATGGGGTTAATTCCTTTCCTTGAGATATGTTGCCTTGCATACACAACTCTTTAGGAAAATTTGCTCTGATACCAAACTCGATCTATGAAGATCCAAATCTTGACTCTTTCCTCAAACAGATCAAATATCGTGCTTAATCCCTCAACTTAGGTTAATTAAATGTATTCATGCTTAGATTTTATGCTTGTGATTGTGTGTAGAAGCAAAGGATAGTGATAAAACATAATACTAAATTTATATGAAATGGTGGGGAGGGGATATGGATGTATCAACAAACTAAGGTGTTTATGGCAAAATTTATTGGTGAATGTAAATAAACCAAACTATAGTTTTGGAGACAAAGAAAAGAGAAAACAAAATAGAGGGGATGGGATACCTAAGTTATGCATAACCCTATCAAAAATATACCTCCATGAGTATACTTTGTTGCTACTAAGAGTTGCTTAAAGAACAAATAGATTGTCATGGGTTGATATTCTTTCTGTCTATAGGCCATCGTCTATTTTTCTTGTACTTCCCTCATTTTCTTATGTAGGCTAGTAGGAAATTCTTTAGTTGCTTGTACTTAGCCATAGAAACTTATGTCTGCACTCTTAGGCTCATCTTTATGCCCATATTATACTCGGTTTTGAAATGCATGCCAAATATTATATAGATTTGGGTGTTCAAGAGATCACTTCATTAGCTAATGTCCATTGAGCTATATTTTCATGATTGAGCATCCTTCTAAAATATTTTGCCTTCCTTGAGCTATCCCTTCATACATAAAATAAGTCATTTTCTCATCATGCTCTATCTTCCATTGGCATCATGTTGTGCCTAGTATGATGTGTTTTCTCACTTATACGAGTTATAGTAGTCTTGCCTACATCATATCAGATCTTTCGATATACCTTCTGACATTCTTTAGTGCATCTACTTTTGTCCATTGGGCTAAAAATTCTAAAAAATAATTATGGAGGTGGAAAGATATTCTTTATTAAAAAGAATTCTAATTGGAAAATAAAAAATACCACATGAAACACTTGATAGATGTGGCAGATTTTACGTCTGATCTCCCATGATTTCAATCCTTTGGTGTACCTTTTGATTTTGCTTAGCTCGCTACCACAACATTCTCCTCTTATTCCTTTTAAGTATATGTATAGGGTGATGTGAGGCAATGCTCTCACATGAGTTTTCTCTACTTATTGCATCATTTATGTAGTTAGCTATTTTATTTACTTATTGATTATGTACATAAAAATGTGGTGTGTGTGCCCATACCTAGCTCCAAGTTTTTTTAATCCGATGAGTCTACAATACCCAGAACAAATGGTACTAAATTTTATTTTTCTTTGTATTCCTCATCTAACAATTCACAAATGTTTTCAATATTTTGTAAAACCATTATGATTCTTTCTTTCTTCTTAGATGTTTTGTGTCCTAGCCATTTATGGCTCTCACAGTATATGAGTCTTCATCGAGTAATTCCAAACTAAGTATTATCTCTTCTAAAGCATTTTGTAGATACTCTTTCATCCATGTTTGTTTCTAACAAAATGATTCAACCCTATTGCTTCTCTTTGACATTTCTTATTCTATATCTGAGAAATAAAAAGAAATTTAGGACTCTCCATACTCAAGTAGGGGATAGATATGGTTTTAGACTCCTTCTATGGCCTCTGATTCAAATATATTTGGTAGCACTCTGATCGGCTTATTTTTCATATGGGTAACTATCTATTTCTTACCCCGTACTGCAATCGATTTCCTTTAGGAAGCTCACTAATTGTTGTTTATATCTTTCAATGAAAAAGGATGAAGCCCCTACTTGGGTATAGAGATTGCCTTCTTAACTCTAAGAATCTCTACCTGGTTTAGCCCTTGATTGAGATATCCTCCAACCTACTTAAGGAGATCTTCAAACAAACATATGCCAAACAATGGAGGAATATCGATAACCATTAGATCTTGTATGATGACCCAATGTTGGTGCTCACGTACCATCATCATAAACATTCTCAATATGCCTAGCCTTTGTACCATATTTCCTTTGAATTGCAACCATCCTGGCTCTGTCACATCCATATTCAGTCACAAATTTTCATAGATATTTAGTGGCATTACTAAGATCTTAGCTCTCGGTTCTACTACACAATTATGTAATATACATTTTTCTAGTCATAGTGGTAAATAAATTGGAACAAGATGCTCCTTGCAAAGGCTTAAAAATCTACTTCTTAAATTACGTCACCTCTTTCTGATAATTTTCCTAAGTAGAGATAAACCAAATTTACCCTAAAATATACCAACAAGTATTTTCTTAGATCTCGCTATGGTGAAATAGAGTCTTTTAATGGGATTTGGAATTGTACTATCCTTTCCATCCTTTCTCCCAAAGTCAATTGGGAAATATAGTTTTCTATAAGCTTCAATCCTTATTTGATTTAGATATTTTACCATTGGAATTTGCATCTAAAAATTAGTCTAACTTCCCTCCAAATTTTTGAATTCAAGGCATAGAGTATGCTCACCATTTTTATGCTTTTGTTGACTATCTATGAGCTCTGTCTCCTCCTTAGATTGTTATCTAACTGGTGTGTTGATAACCATCAAATTGTTCCTTAGTGATGATATCATCAAACTTCTTTGGTATGCATCCTTTTTTAGGATGTGATTATATGGGAAGAACTCAGGTGGGACCGACATGTCATTGTTATTCCGTCTATTTATTTAGCATTCTTTTTTATTTTCTCTTTTATGTCAAAGTTGACACCAATTCATTGTGAATCATTGCTAGGATGGAAGTGTTTGCACTGAAGCTTAGCTTTGTTGGATTCCCTCACTCTAGCTTGTGAGAAAATTTTCTCTCCTATTTTTTCATTTTGCATTGATCCGTGGGTTGTAATTCTCAATTCCTATTCTTCCTAAAACTGATTATCTTGAGCAATGAGAACAACATTATTTTCTAACTTTTGAAAATACCATGACTCCAACTCCTTAGGGGGGTTTATGTCAGGAGGACAAGGAGGGTCAAGAAAATGAGTGGTCTCTTTGGGAGGGATTTTACCTGCTATGATTATCATATTTCAGCATGGATAGCTTCTTGGAAGATATGGGGAAACCTTTTATCTTTGGATTGTTGGATTAGAATACTTAGGTCAGGTTGAAATACATGAATATGATAGAGATATGCTTGGGCAAGGGAAGTTTGATATTCTTGAGGAATTCCTTTCCACATTTTCTTGAAATGGATATTGTAATCAAATAGGCTTTCATGAGTGGTTTTCTTGATGTATGCAAATTGATTTAAGTAGCAATAAAGGATCTTGAGAGTCATCAAATTCATTAATGAGAGCTCCCACTAGATCTGCCCAAGTATGGATAATTTTGTCCTCTAAATACTTATACTACAATATCATCTTACCCTTGAAGGATTAGAAAAGCAATCTAATCATGACATCCTCAAATAAAATGTTATAAACAAAGGACAAAGAGGCTATATCTTGACAATGCTTAAATGCAGTTTTCTCTTTTCCTTCAAAGTTGGGTAAGTTTCTTAGGATAATTTTAGGTATTTCATGAAAGATTGGAATGACAAGAGGACCTGAATCATACCAAGAGGGATAATACTATTGATCCATAACCTAACCTTATGGAATCTTAGATAACATATGAACTGGGACCCAACAAAATTTATGACCAAATGCTTGAAAAATGGGGGACAACGATTTTATAATTCTAGATTCTTTCTCAAAATATAGTAACCTTATGGACATGAAATATAATGGTAATGAAAAATGGCTTCTAGGTTTCTAAAATTAGGGAGTCGCCAAGTGAATTTACTTTATTTTGTTGGTGATTTCAAGGCAATAATAAAAGAATCAGTGAGACTAATATTTACTTAATGGGAGATAATACTTTTGTGAAAGGTCCCACCGAGCATACCAAAAATTATTGTGGCTTAGATTGATACCAAGATGACAATGCATTATAACTATCATCTAATGATTAGTCTTGAAGGCAAGCACCCACTAGTTACAGACCAAACCCAATATTGGATGAATCAAATTGCTTTGACTCAACCTATAGAGTAGGTTGGTTCCTTGTCAACTTAATGAATGTTGACTCTTTTAAGCTCAAATTAAATGGCTAAAATATTAGGGATAGAAATAAGTGTTAAGAGATGTGAAATGTAAGGTGGACGAATGAAGCTAACAACATAGGCTTCTACCCAATCCTCTTTATAGAACAAATAAAAAGAAATCACCATAACTAGCAGTATTCATCTTTCTGCTATTCTAACAAATAAAGCTCATAGTATACTACAAGAACCATTCCAAACATCTAAAGTACTAGCAATCTAATATCAGTAGAATAAACCAATACTTAGACTAACAAAAATGAATTCTTAGAAACATACATTCATATTATGAATCATTCCAATTGCTCTAAGGTAGCAATCCAATATCATCAAAATAAACTATTCTAGCAACATTAACAGAAATGACTTCACAAGTTATTACCAGATAATGAAGAATATGCATAAATTTTGAGGTAAACATTCCAAGCAATGCTCCTTTATTTGATTTTCAAAAGAAGTTATAGTAGTGCAAGCAAACACTTCAAAGCCGACCCTTTAAAGTGAGGGTTTGACCTCTATTTATAGATTTTACATTGTTTATGATTATGAGCATTACAAGGATGTTTCATATCATGTTCGATTCCTTACAAATTTTTCAAAGCTTGGTGGTCTCTAGCTATATAGTTGAACTTAATTAGATAAATAATTAATCTCAATCGTCCTTTGTTCTTGTAGCTTCTCAACACTGTAGATCTTGAAATCAAATCTAACTGATCAATCATTCTAGAAGCTTCTATATGAACCACTTCATCTTCCAAGGTGATTCACCTTCCATGGCCTTAGGTTTCACCTTCATTGTTCAACCTATCACATGAACGCATGAAAATTTCCTTTAATTTTGAACTTCTGAGAAGATTGAACGTCCTTCATTGATTTGAATGTGGATGGCTAAGATCGAGTTTTCATTAATAAGAATTGACACATTATTTTCACTCAAAACTAGGCCTTGGATTTCACATTTTATGTTTCGAATGACTTGGGACATGGCTGTGAGAAAACTCCTTTTATCTCTTTTCTTTCCTAAAAATTGTGCTTGATTTTTAGACTTGGGGTCATTTGACTAGTTTGATGACAACTTGGAGGAAATTCGTGGTTTCGAGAATTTATCTCTTCTTTGGAAATTTTAGTTTTTGACCATGGGTCACCTTTTCCTCTCCTAATAAGTTGAAATGTTGGCCACGATCTCAAGAAGGTTCTAGGTCATGATAAATTCTTCTAACAAGCTTTAATTGATTATTTTGACCATGACACAAGGATTTTTCGCGGCTACAAGCCCTTTAAGAAATATGCTTCAATTTTCAAGGTATCCATGGCCTTGGGTAATCATAAGTCTTCTCTTTTTGTCACGCCATTTACAAAGAAAATATCATGCTCGTGCTTTGAAATCAATTTTAGCCAACATTGATTGTTTTGATCGTTGATTCACAAAAAATTGTGGTTTCAAGCATCTCCTTGCTTTTCCCTTGACCACGCTATTTTTAAAGAAATTTTTGTGATCAAAAACTAAATTGTATTTGTAACATCCTAAGGAAATCATAACCAATCATGAGAAATCACAACCTTGAGCTTTGGACCCCGCGTCTATGATTATTTTTAGTTAAGAGCTTCTTTTGCTTCTAAAGACCATGGTTTTGAGACTTCTACCTCATGATTGTGATCCTTTAGTGCTAGAGTCTCGCATTGACCAAGTTGATTGCGATTTGGAGGAAATATACGATCTTGAGACAAAGACTCAAGGTCATGGCGCTTGAAGACTTATTTTTATTTCGATCAGGATGAGCACTGTTTTGAGGAGTTGTTATCTCGCGATCGTAGTCTTTTTTTGCTAAGTGGATTAGACTATCTCCTGACCACAACTTTGATAAAACTTATGGTTTTGAACCTCTTTCTGAACATAGGCATTTTTAAAAAAAAATGGCTATTTTCTTGGTGATGTAGCCAATTTTGGCCTACAGTATTATCTAAGTTGAGTTGTTATATCTTCCATTTTCATGCTTAATCAATTTTTAGTTTACTTCCATTCTATTTCTATTTCAATTATAAGTTAATTGCACCCCTTTTATACCCTCCCTCTTCCAATTTTCCCCTCCATTCTTATTTTTTTCCCTTTTCATTTCTCCCTCATTATTCAAATTATTTATCCCTTTTCCCTCCAAACATATTTAACCTTCACAACTTTTATTTTAATATTTCTTCCAAATATTGCATTAACCAAGGAACTTTAAAGTTTCTTCGGTCTAATTTCCCTTCCAAAATTGAGGGTGCTTACTAAGATATAATTGCATCTCAATAAAATCATGAAAAATAGGTATCCATTTTTGCCATAAAATTGGGGTATTTATGATAGTGTTTGATGCATTTATTTACAATATATTCATAAAAGGGGTAAATATAGACACTCAATTTTGCATTCTAGATAAACACCAATAATATCATTAATCATCGATTTTAAAAAACTAAGTAAAATTAACCTCTTTTGTATTTGAATTTATGGCAAAAAGTAATTTCCTTTGATGGTTAAAAAACATTACAAAATTACCACACAATTTTACAAAACTTATACTATTGGAAAGGGATCGAAAGGAGATTTCCAATGAGTATAGAAATGCTTGTGTTTAGCTACAAGTTGACACTTGAAAATTCCCAAAATATAGAACTATACCCCTATAGAAGTGTTATACATAAATTTATATGGTGCTTACATTGGTTCCATATGCAATTTCATACGGTGTTTTTGTGCCTCCATGGTGATTTTGTGCTACCACTGCTAGAAGTAGATATTTGATGGTTTGATTGACTGTCATTGTCTATTTCTCATGAAACTCACTTGTCATCCTATCCAGTACATGATTGGACTACCAACTAGGCCACTTGACTACTAATTTGGGCACTTAACTAGTCAATCAAGGCATGCAACTAGCAATCAAGCTAGTTAATTCTCTAATCAACTCCATGCAACTAGTGGTAACTACCTATTCATCCCTTGCACTCACCTTATATTAACATTTCATACTCCAAGGAGTACTGGGTGATCTATAAAACCACCCTTGGAGAAATCCAAAGGGTATGAATCTTATAGAGGCAATTACACACTACCAAAATCAAAAGAGAAAGGGCTTCTCTCCATCTGCACATTATTAATCTTGTTATGGTCAAATCATATTTATTATCTATAATTAACCTAAATCTCTCTTGTTATGTTGGTTTAGGTTAAACTTTATGATGCAATTAGGGTTTTATTATTGCTATAAACATGCCCTTATACTCCTCATTTAGGTATTGAAGTGGTGTGTAATATTATCTATGAATATAGTGATTATTTATGGTGTCTATGGGTGCCCATCAAATTCTTCTATTTTGTGTCTCCCTTTTCATTCTTTGTATAATATTGGAGTGTATAGTTTGCTTCTATTTGTTTCTAGAAAGCATTATGAATTCTAATAAATATTATGCTCAAGGGTAAAAATGGAAGGCAAATAAGATGTATTTAAGTTATAATAAATAGTACAATCCAATATCATCTTTCAGTTGTTAGTGAAACTTCTTTTATTTTAGGTCATCCTTCATTCAATGAGACCTTGGAATTTAAATTAATATTATCATGTTATGAGGAGGTTGTAAAATAGTTGATTGACATGATAAAATCTAGGATCTCTTTGTTAACTTTACCATTGATTTACAATGGATTATTCCACATATTTTAGGTTCTAAAGTTGGAAAATTACCACCAATATATGTAGGTATTACCTTTACAAATGAGCTTTGGACTCAAATTTGGATGTAATGAAATCTTGTCTAGATGGTTGGAAATGTATGTTTTTAATCATATCCAAATGACTACAACTTATAAATGTTACATTGTAATCTATTATGTTATTTTAAATATTACCAATCAATATATCATCCAAATTTTACAAAGTTTAAAGAGACTTTATTCGAAAGCTAGTGAGAATAAATTTAGATTTCATCTTTGCAAATATGATAGATTTTCAAGGAAAAGTATGTTAGAGGTTCAGTGATGTGAAATGATAGGTTTATTAATTTAGTGCTAGGGGCAAAATTTTAGTGGAGATTAATAAAATATCAAGGAAAGAGTTGGAAAAAATGTTGCTTTAAAAATATATAGGCTTCCTAGACGTAGTAAAATTTTTAAGGAAACAAACCTTGTCTAAAGGATTGACAAATTGAAACTTCATACCCAACAATTTGTACTCAAACAAGAAATATATTGGGTGGTTTATCAATGAGGATATTTTCACAATTTTAGGTCTAATTATTGGTTGAAGCATGTCCTCTTATTTTGATACAAAATGGAAACCAGTGACTTGGTTATATTTTTCTTTTAGTGTTTCAAAAGTAAAAAATTATATTGATTTAAGAAACAATTTAAAATATTGAATTTTTATTTATAATTTGGTTTTGTGCAAAGGACTTAAAACAAGGGGTAGGGGAGTTATAAAAATATGCTTGAAAAGTTATATTTTTCTTTTTTCAAAAGAGGATGAGTCAGTTTGGAACCTATTAAAAGAGAGTAGATATTCAATCGAGTTAGGATAAATGGATTTGGAGAAATTAAAAATTTCTACTTCTAAGGATCTCTATTGGATGAACATTTGGTTACCTGATTCCCTCCTTAAGGCCTCAAGATTCCTTTGGTTCATAGTCCAAAGAAAAATTTATATAGATGAAAAATTGCAAAGAAGTTAATGTCATGGACCTTTAGGTTTGCTTTATGTAATAAGCTTCCAAAAATATGAGATTATCTACTTATTTGTTGTATTTTACTTCTACCATTAAGGATACTTATTTTAAAAAGTAAGGGTTTATTGGTTGCTTCAATGACACTAAAAAAGTTGATGAAAGGTCAGATTAATTGCTTTAAAGATATTTAAATATTAAGTATTCTATGTATGTGGTGTTTCCATTATTTTTTGGAATATGTGGCTTGAAAGGACTAATATATTTTTAAAAATAAATATCTAAATTATTTCCAAGAGTGATTCATATTATTGCATATATTTTAAAATATTTACATGCATGATTTTCATCTTGAGAAGTCTTGAGTGTGTAAAAATATCTTGGTTACAAAGATTTGACTATACATGAAGGGTGATTTATGATGATGGAATTAAAATAAGATCTATGTTGATCCATGGTAAACTAGAATGTTCAAAATTTGGGTTCATCAAAAACAACTTTGATGGTGCTCCTAAAGGCAACTTTAGGAAATATGGTGGAGGTGATGTTTTCTAGAATAACAAAGATAAAATCCTCTTCACCTACTTAGAAATAAATGTAACTTTAACGAAAAATATGGAGAAACTAGAAAAAAATCCTATAGGAATCATTTTGTTATTTAAAAATATGGACATATATTCCAATTAAGAAAAAATCTAATTATTATTAATGCTATCAAGAAAATGGATGTGAAGATTGGGTCAATAAAAATATTATTTTTAATTTCCATCAAGTCTTGGTTGAGAGAGTATCTTGGAAATGCTAACATATTAATAGAAAAGAAAGTAGGATGCCAAGAAAATTAGCTAACCATAATGTTGATCTCTATCCTAACAAAATTTAAAATTTGGAAGGTAATTGGTAAAAGGAGATCCTTCTTCTTAATGAAAATGAACCAAGTGTTTGATAGAGGAAAGATAATGGTTTGGGGAAGATGGAAATATATCTGATAGTAAGGCAACTTAAAATTGAATTAGGGAAATGTTGGTTAAATATGATCTAATTAACCTAATTGTATATGTAATAATTTGATATTTTATGGGAATGCCCACTAATAGAATTCACATATAACTTATTATACAATATATTGTTTTCCCCTTCAAGTAGAACCCAATAATTTTCCTCAATATTGATCCAAGTATTTATGGATTAAACGTATTCCTATTGGACCCAACCTCACATATTAGATAATTGACCATGAATAGGTATAAGAAATTAAATGGATTATTCACAATTATAGATACTAAAAACTAGATAAATAAATTTGTAAAAGTAAAGCAAAATAATAAAGATTGTCAAGTAGATGTGCATAAAAAGAATGAAGAAAATGACTATAATATTCAACATAATATGAATCATTCTTACCTCACATGTTAAAAATCTATTTAACATTACACTTCAATACATTTTATCAAAGTAGTGTCAATAGATCCATCAATTCCATTTATAGGTTGAGGAATATAAGCTTTTAAATTAGAAAAATGTGATCTATCATTTATTTGTCAAACATTTTGGAACTATATTATAAGTTAAAGTTATCCACTAGATAGATAATAATAATTTACATTGTATGTGCAAATTTTGAGGATGCACACTGTGAGTGTCACGTCCCTTAATGGCTACCACCATGCCAAGCCATACTTGTCCTTATTTCCAATGCGGGTGTCAAAGCCGAAGAGGAATGTGTGGCATAAGGATGATCAATGACTATGGAATTACTTTATTTTTAGCCACATTGTCATGCGCAATAGTATTTTCATGAACATTTCGGCTATCCAAACCTCTGGTCTTTTAAGATCAATTTGGTTATGGGTCCTCTTTATCACTTGTTGTATATGAAACTGCCTTGCTATTGTTGTGTTCTTGGAGTTGTGTTGTTATCTTTTGTCACCATTCCCACCTCTCCTATCTCCAACCCCTGCATGAATCCCTCCATTTCCCCTCTTTCACTTTACTTTACCCATATTTGGTTATAGTTAAACTTAGCTATAGGTTTGAACTTGAGGTTGTTCAGTTGGATGTGATTGTTGAGGAGATTTTCAAGGACTGTGGGCTCCTCCCGTTCCTTCAAAATTTCAAAGGCAATGACATGGAGCTTTCCCAGGAGCTGACCTAGTCATGGGAGGATGGAGAATTTTTGGTCAAAGGGCTTAGATTTACCATTAGTATTGATCTACTGGCAAAAGTTATTGGGCTTCCCAATGATGGAGAGATTGTGCAGCGTGAAAAGAATTCCTTAGCTAATAAATTATCTTTTTTTATTGACAAAGGGGACAAGCTTAGAAAATACAAGGGTGGTGTAAATAGAAAGTCCCTCCCCAAGCCATGGGATAGAGTTATGGTGTCAATCCTTCAGTATTTCACAATGGATGGTTCGAATTTCATACTACAAAACTTCCATCTAGACTTTTTGAACCATATGTGAGGCAACAAATTTATTAATATCCCATAATATCTCTTTAGATCAATTAAACGGTTTGTCCACAATGTCAAGAAAGGATCTTCCTCCTTCCCTATCTACCACGACCTCCATCTTATCATATTTAGACATGTTCTTCAAAGGGAGTCCCAAAAGGCAATTGTCTCTTGTATTGGAAGTCCATCAGCTCCTCCCCAAGTCCTTGAGTCTAGCCACTGCAAAAGCCTCCTCCCTAAAGTAATTGATAAAGCTACCCAAAATCCCATCTCTCCTAAGGCCAACAAGAAGATGGAATTTGAGGCTACTATTCAAGTAACTCCTTCCACTATGAAATTGGAGGCCCGACGTCACTTAACTCATAGCAAGTCATAAAATTGAAATGAAAATATCCCATTATCCTTGATCAAGAGCCTAAAAATTCAAAGGACTCTCCCACTGGGCTTCACAAGGCTAAGCATGAGGATGTCTCAGTGTGGTCTCCCTCTCAAAAAGGAGTTCCCTAGAGTGGTTCTTTCAAATCATCTAGCCACACTCGTAGTGTACGTGTGTCCCATTCATCACCAAGAAGGGCTACCAAATTGAATGCCTCTCTCCTACAACAATCCACTATCATCCTGGGTGAATTCATAAACCAATTTGTGGGTGATAAACATACAGATCATGCATATTATCCTACTCATGGTAATGGAAAATTATGGGACTCTATCCTCTTTCTTGTTGGTTTTGGGTTTTTGTGATTTTCTCCTTGTTTGTTAGGTGGAATCCCCTATTTTAGAGACCCTCTTTTTTCTATTTTTATTGGTGTTTGTCTCAAGAAGACAATCTCCTTGATCTTGTTGTTCATCCTTATCCTTTTGTATTTGGGAGATAGTATCTCTTGATGATCTTTTGATGTAAAAGGTTTGAGGACCCTTTCAAAACCCCTTCCTCCAATCAATCAAAAAAAAAATTACAATGTATCAAATGGCATGATCTCAATTGGTTAAATTTCTAGATTTTTAAGGATGAGACCTAGTTTAGAATGTTGTCAAGCTTGATACATGCATAATTATCAAGTTGTTGTAATACCACTATGTGGTCATGATGTAATATGAGTGGGGCCTATCTCAATATCATACAACCAATTAAAAATAAATAAATTACAATGTAATTTAAAATAGTTATAGAAACCAATACTTTGTACTCCATAGTAGTCCTAAACTTATTACTGCTAAATAATTATAATGATAAGGAAAGAGAGACTTGTTGGTTAATTTTGGTTATATATTTTGTTAATCACTAAATAGTATGATCTATTGATTTTTCTATTGTAATCAAAAATGTTTGAGTATGTAATATTTTACTTATTATCCAAGACCAATATTGTATGATGTAATATGTTATATAAAAAAATGATCCCACGGTTAGCTTGAACATAATTAATTTGAAAGGCTATCCATGTGATGTAGTTAATCAATGATATGCTAGATTGAATTTAATTAGAATATATGTTATTTTAAATAAAATATATATTTATAATCCACCCATGATCCTTTGCATTGGTGTGAAATCATTTATTTATTATCAGTAATGGGAGCACCTCCCAATATTTTCATGTCATTTCATTCTTTTTTCACCTTATGCTAGTATTTATGTCACACATAATTCTTTTCATTCTTCTTTAAGTATTATAAACTTCAACATGGCATAAAAAAAGTTTATATTGACATTACTTGACCCAATGTTTTGGTTCTGATCTCTTACAATAGTGATTCTAGAGGAGTTATATATATATTTTTTAAAGGTGTGGCTATGGAGCCATTTGTTTTTTGCTATAATAATATTATCTTTTAGTTTTTTTTAACTTTTAAATTCTAATTTCCCTTTAAGAATTCATTAACATACTTTGTTATTGCTTTAAAGGATTTAAAAAAAAAAAATATCTACAAAAGAAAGAATTTTTGAATAGGCACTCTTCTTTTAGGGATTTTCTAAACGTTGGTTCATTTCATTCAGTGACTTCATACATTGCCTCATATTGGATTCATGCTCTAAATCAAGAAACAAGTACAATAATTTTTTATAGATTTATTCTTACAAATTTAGTTTCTATATCCTCTTCTTCAAAAGTTGTGATGGCAAGTCTATCTTATAGAAAATCATATATTTTGTTTAATCCTTATGGATAACCTTAACCAATTGATAAAGCATTGGATAGAAATTTTAGTATCAATAGATGTGAATCTAATAGTTATTTTAATTGGTTATATGGGATTGAAATGGGCCCCAACCACATTACATCATTACCATATAGTAGTATTATAATAGTTTAGTAATTGTGCATGTGACATTTATCAAGATTTGAACTTAGGTCTCCTCGAAAGTTGAGATATTGAATCATTTAACTTCGTACCATTTGATTAAAATGTGAAGTTTCACCATGGAATTCAAATATTGATTTATGACATTAAACCATTTTCTTCCAATCACTTGTTTCACATGCCATTTTTGGTAGATGGCAGATATTAAAGAATCTAGGCAAATTGATCCAGCAGTTGATTCTTTTATTTTTTGAGGGTTTCATCCACCAATTACTTGAAAGGATATATTGTCTTGGTGTTGTTCACCAACTGAGATTGTCAAACAGTTGGGTAAATAATCAAAGGGGTCATGTGTTGGGCATCCAAAATATGATAGCATGATATTGTCTTTGGTATCATACACCTACAAATAGCCCGCTCTGATACCATTGATACAAAAAAAATGTTTGGAGATAATGGATTCTTTAGAGTTGAAAATCAAAAACAAAAAAGAGGGTTGCAGAGTGAATAGTAAATTCATTCATTTTGAGTGGAATTACATAGAAGGTACTCTCTGAGAAGAGATGTCTTTCAACAAAACAATTTGTGTGAAAATATTGTTACCCACTACAATTATGTAAGACTATTATGCAACCACATCATTATCTCCAACCTCAATGCCACTACCTTATTAAATTAATACATGATCATTATGACGGTTCAACCTTCAAGATAATGATTATAATTATTATGATGGTTCAACTTTGGAGATAATGGTTATGACCATTATGATGGTTCAACTTTTGAGATAATGGTTATGGTAGTTCTATGTAATCTGCACTCTATGGTCTACACCTATTCTATAATCCACACTCCATGGTTTGCACCCATTCTATAATCCACATTCCATGGTCTGCACCTATTTCATAATCTACATCGCACTCCATGGTCTGCACCCATTTTGTAATCGACACTCCATAGTTTGAACCTATGTCATAATTTGCACCACATTGTGGTCCATACGAGGTCTGTTTGTCAAAGTCCACACTCTATGGTCCGTACCATCAAAGTTTGAATCTGAGTCTATTCATCAGAGTTCCATTGTTTGTTGGAGGGCCACAATCCGTTTGTTAGAATTGGGTAATCCGGCTAGATCATTCGATCGCTCGAGGTTGGTCCAATTATTCCAGTGGTTGGCTTGACCTCTTCCACATTCCTTTGATGAGTCCCTATGGTGAATATGTCCTTCAATGCACCCCTTGGGGATGGTAGTCACCACCCTTCAAGTTGTCTTGCATCTAGGGACTCGTCTTCCATCACGTATTGCAAGGGAGAATTTGGGGAGCCAACAAGCCTGAAGGTTTAGAGAGAACTTTGCAACTAAAGGTCTTTTGAGTTGCTTGGTTTTTCCATAACCTACAGGTATCAAGCCCTCCTTAAGGGAAGGGGGAGGCTTTTCTTACTACCTCTCCACTCAACCCCCTCAGACTCCCCTTCCTCTCAACTAAGGATAGGGTCTTAGTCCTCTAGTTTCATTGATGGTATCAAATTTGGAATGTTACCAGGACTAAGGAACCTCCTCAGTTCCCTTGCATCCTTAGCTTTGAGTGAACAGTGAAGGCTTTCACCATTTGATGAGGTAGAGGGGCTTTATTTGCCACTGTTTGGAAGTGGAAAATTCTTAACCTAAGCCAACTTCAACTACACTATAATCTCCTTGTTTCATCTTGAAGTTTGTCTCATGACCAAAATATTTCATCTCTTTTTTTATCGTACTCACTTTGCAATCTTTTATCATGTCCAATATCATAAGATTTGTGATATTAAAATATGATGTTTACGGAATCCACTTGTTAATCCCCTTCTCATGATTCAAATTTATTCTTAATGGATTTTGACAATCGTCTTGAAATATCCATAGCAACACATTCAAACATACATGATCCCCTTCTCTTGATTCAAATTTGATCTTAATGGATTTTGGCAAAGGTTTTGAAATATCCACAACCACACATTTAAATATACAGGGTATGTTTTTGTTCCTCAATAATAGATCCCTTGTGGATGAATTCCCCTAAAGTATTATCAATATTCTTCAAAGCCTCTTTATTGACAAGTTGATATGGTATTTCAAAGGCCTACACCACACTCAAAGCCTTTAAAAAGTTGTCTTCACAAAAAATTCTCACTCCATGGTCTTAAATACATGTCTCTCCCCCTAAAACATAAACCACCACCCATTATATTATCCCTAATTTTTGAACTAGAGACGATGAGAAAAAAAATCCTTTTGCAAGGAAATTCATGGAATAATTTGAATTCTATCTACACTTCCATTTAATCAACTTTTGAATTTTTGAAAAACTTGATCAATACCCATGAAATTTACATACTAACCTCTACTTTTAAGAACCATTATATCGTGTTTGATCATCGCATCCTTGATAATCGCTTTTGGTGAAACATCTATTGCTTGGATTTAGATTATCACAAATTCACTCATCCTCTCGTCCCTAACTAGGACATCCTTACTTTCAACTAGAATATCTTTATTTCAAGATTAAGCATCCATAAATGATTTCCTCCCTTGTTACCTAGATTTTTCTCATGAAAATCCTTATTTTTTAAATTTCTCCAAAGATCTGAAACAAAAAAAATGTGAGGCTCTTTTGTGCTTACACTTGCTCCCTATAAACCATCTAACCTATTACTCGATATTATTTTACATCCTCCATCCTCTTTATTGGCTACATTTCTGTTACTTTTAAGCAGATTTAGATAAAAATCATGTTATGAGTGGACAGTTTTTGATCTTGTGAGTGGGTGGTTGACAATAAAAACAAGTGTTTAATAAATTAATAAAAATTATTCGTAACCTTGAATATCTTTGATATATCTGAACTATTAAAAGAGGTCAACTTCTACACAAACCTGTTTTTTTTTGTGGGAAAGCATATGGGTTTCATGAGTTTTTCCATAAAAGCCCTATAAAGGAATAGGTAGGCCAAGATACTAAACCCATGTAACAAATTCTAAGGATTGCAGAACAAACATTTTTTAAGAAACATGGCTCATGGCTAAGCTCTGGCATGCAATGATTGGTGTTTCCAAAAACAAAACGTAAGAAAAAGCACCAAGTCAAAATCCTCCCATTCATGAATTTGATGCCATGGAACTCTATGGACCAAGGTTTTAACATACTGCTATGGTTGCTAAAATAACCGAGTTTTTGCTTTTCATGCCTCTAACTAACAAAAGCAATGGCTTTCCTATCAATAGGATTAAGAGGAAGAATATTTTAATTACCTCATTTTTTAAACCTTGCATACATACGTTTTTGTCTTCTAAGGAGATATTCGGTCTGTCAATTACATATAAATAGTAGCATTAAGGTGGGAAGTGGCTGAAGCTGCTTAAAAAGCAGTGTTTTGTAGCAAGAAAAACTGTGTTATCATCAAAATCCGCGGAAGATCAACGAGAAAGAAAAGTGGAAAAGAAAATAGTAGAACTCACGCGAAACCAATAATGATTCGTAGTCCAAGTTGTTGCTCCACTAACCTCTTCCTCAACCTATCAGTTAACCTATTTCTTTTAGGAGTAATGTTTTTATTTTTGTTTTTTCTTTTATATCAAGGAAATTCGTTATCATCCTTTCATTTTTAACAATTGGGCAGGGGAAGAGTTTTTTAACAACTGGGCACAGGGTCAGATATTCTTCCTGAGGTTTCTGCCTCCGAACACAGGTCAAATCATTGAAGCTGCCTCTATAATCCCTGCCTCTCCTTGGTAAATGCAGCCTGAAGTGAGGGAGACGACCGGTAGCTCAGGGTTGGTATTGCAAGCGTCAAACTGGCACGCACTCTGGGGACTCAAGTCAGACTACTACTTTACCCATATTGAACATGCCCCAAAATTTGAACCTAGGTCTCCTCTTGATAAGTGTCCAAAGTCTTACCAATCAACCTAACCCTTAGGGACTCTTGCAGAGTAATGTTAGCAGTCACCAAAAGAGAGCACCCCAAAATTTTGAGAAGGCAATATCCTCCCCTTGCATCTTTTATCCTTGGCTTCGTTATCTGGTAACTGACACCTTAAGCTAATTACATAAGTGACTTGAAGTTTCCAGTTCCTCATGAGCAAAATTTCATTTGATTATCTTTTGGCTTCGTTATCTGGTAACTGACACCTTAAGCTAATTACATAAGTGACTTGAAGTTTCCAGTTCCTCATGAGCAAAATTTCATTTGATTATCTTTTGTTTATATCTTAGGGTAGGATCTGCATCAAAGACAAACACGGGCTTCTTTCTGTGACAGAAGCATATCATAGATATCATTAACAAAGATAACTTTCCTATGACATGCTGGTGGGAATAACATGTTGAAAAATCAGGTTTCTAATAAGCTTTTCCAATTATAATGCTTCAGATCTCCAGAAGTATTTTAGCCACAGAAGTTTGACAAGTCCTTCGATGGGATAAAATATGTAGCTTCCTTAGCCCATAATTTTACATTATTGACCACTGTTCACTCGGTCGGCATGTTTTATTGAAAATAAACAGCAGGTTGATGCCTCCTTGATTGCATTAGAAGATAGGCATGGTAAGCTTTCCAATGACATATTGTATGTCAAATTTCGTGTTAAAAACAGAACCCCTATTTACATGACATGGGCTTGTGAATGGCAATATGTATGCAAGAATTCCCTCGCCCACTGTAAGAAGCGTGGGTTATGTTCAGCTTTGATAACGATGTTTAGCTCTGTTGTGTTGTTTGGTTAGATCTCTGTTTTATGCAATATGCGGTATTCCAGTCATATCTTCTGTGCATTTCAATCATTCTCAAAATGGTGGAACCGTAATTTTAGTCTGAAAGCATATCCCATGAGATGCCACCAGTCACAAACTTCTACAATAATACCATATGCATCCGTAGACATAATTTTGGCATATGAGATTTAGTTAATATTCTGCATTGTCGCCTTCCGCTAGAGCCTCAAACACACTGTTTATACCCCAAGTATTTCCAAGACTTCGGTAAAGAATATCATTCCAATGCAACTGCAAACCATGATCAAATATTCTTCAAGCGCATGTCCAAAGTAAACTATTTTGAACTGCAGATTTCTTTTCCCCTTTGCTATACATATTCCACGACTACCAATGATCGTGTCAGGTCAATCCACCTTTTTCCATAGTTAAATATGTATGTCACTCAACAGTGAATTTATGTGCACTCTGTAAATTAGCTCAAGTGTGAAACTTTATAATACGCACAGTTGCAGCAGTACTTCGATCAACCAAGGAATGCCAGTGATTTAATAAATTTAACTTCCCTTCATCTTCACCCTCATCTGTCAATAGTACCAACGAGTTAATCATTATCAAAATGATAAAGCCATCTGTATCTCTGGGAAAAAATTTTACTTTTTGAGATGAACTCTGTTAACTTCGGTATTCTCTATATACCAAAAATATGGCTCATTTCATGTGCCAATAAGCCCAAAAACAAATGCTCTCTTGAAAGTGGTGACTGCTCTTTTACCTGATCTTTACTCTAGATCATGAAAACTAGAGAGTTTATTGGGCATATAACCAGCTGCCCTCATCTCTTCAGTCAGGCTCTTCAATTTTGCAATGATCTCCTCCATTTGTGGATGTGAACTGTCTCCTGCAACAAATACATGCATTCTGTTTTTTATCTCAATCCAGCTACAACCTGGCTCTTTCTTTGCCCCCCTGTCTTTCATCATTTTTCTAATTTTTGCTGCATCATTCCACCTGCCAACCTCAGCATAAATATTACAAAATAGCACATAAGTTGCAGGATCATGTGGCTCCAATTTTATTGCTCTCTCTGCTGCATGTCTTCCTAATTCCGTATTCCCATGAATTCTGCAGGCACCCAGCAATGCTTTCCAAACAATACCATCTGGATTTACAGGCATCTCATTGATGAACCTCACTGCCTCATCAAAATAACCAGCGCGGGCAAAAAGATCAACCATGCACGCATAATGCTCCACTGTTGGTACAATGTTGTGATCTCTTCTCATGGAATTAAAGTGGCGAAGACCTTCATTCACTAAACCTACATGGCTGCATGCAGTAAGAACACCAACAAAGGTAATATGGTTTGGTTTCATGCCTGCCAACTGCATTTGCTCAAATAATTTAAGAGCCTCCTTGCCTAGTCCATGGTAGGCAAATCCTGAAATCATCACTGTCCATGAGATCACATCCCGAACCAACATTTTATGAAATATGCTATATGCATCTTCTATGCTCCCGCATTTGGCATACATATCAAGAAGTGTATTCTCAACAATATCATTTGCCTCGTATCCAGTTTTGGTAATGTGAGCATGGATTACATTCCCAACATTCAAAGCTGCTAAACCAGCACACGCATCAAGCAAGGAGGCAAAAGTGCATTGATCTCCTGTCAAACCTATCTGTTGCATTTGTAAAAAGAGTCGAACAGCCTGCTCACTACATCCATTTTGGGCATAGGCTGCAATCATTACATTCCATGAGACCACATCTCCTTTAGGCATTTTTTTAAACAACTCACAAGCACCTTCTAAATTTCCACATTTAGCATACATGTTGACAAGGGAATTCTTTACAATCACATTGGACTCAAAGCCAAATTTGATAATATGGGCATGAAGCTGATTGCCTTGATTCAAGGCTCCAAGACAGGAACATGCACCTAAAACACAGGTAAAAGTTTGTTTCTCCATATTTATTCCCGCACATTGCATCTGTGAGAAGAACTTCAGGGCTGCTTTACCCTCACCATATTGAGCATGTGATGCAATCAGTGCTGTCCATGACACCACATCTCTTTTTGGCATATGATTGAACAAATTACATGCACAATCTAAGCTTCCACATTTGCCATACATGTCAATGAGGGCACTTCCCACAAATACATCTGATTCACATCCAATTTTAAAGGCATACGCATGAACGTGTTTTCCCTGCTGTAGACTACCTAGGCCAGCACATGCATTAAGGACGCTAGCAAAGGTGACTCCATTTGCTTTAATGCCAGCTCTGTGCATCTGCTCAAATAGTTGGAAAGCCTCATCCCCACAGGCATTCTGGGCATATCCAGTAATAATCGCATTCCAAGAGACTACATTTCGGTCATTCATTCTGTCAAAAACTTGGTGTGCATCTTCCACATTCCCACATTTGGCATACATGTCAACAAGGGCGCTTCCAGAAAAGACATCCGAATGGAATCCCAATTTTATAACATAGACATGAATGTTTTGCCCAGGTTCTAGCGCTGCAAGGCTAGCACATGCCTTCACAACACTGGCCAAAGTAAACTGGTTTGGCTTGATACCCATCTTTTGCATTTCGTTAAAAAATTGCAGAGCCTGATCCCAATGCCCTACGGTAACATATCCTGCTATCATTGCATTCGAGGAAAGAACATCCCATTCAGGCAATCTATTAAACACTTTGGTCATTTCCATTACACTCTTGCATTTTGCATACATGGTGAGTAAAGCGTTTCCCACAGAAACTTCTGATTCAAATCCGGCTTTGACGATAGTAGTATGTATTTGTTTTCCATACTCCAGAGCTTGTTCATTAGCGCACACAGCGATAATCCCAGCAAAAGCTATGTTGTTCAGCAGCATGCCCTCATATTGAATCTGTTTGAACAAATGGAATGCCTCCTTATCCTGTCCATGTTGGCCATACCCGACAAACATAGCATTCCAAGACCCCACGTCAAATTGGGGCATTTTGTCAAACACTTGGCGTGCATCCTCTAAACTTCCACATTTTGCATACATATCAATCAAAGCGGTGCTAACAAACACATCCAACTCAAAATCTGTTTTGATGGCATGAGCATGAACTTGCTGGCCTTTCCTCGGATCTGCCACGCTGGAACATCCCCTGATCACGCTGCCAAACGTAAACTGATTTGGCCTGATCCCCAACATCTGCATTTTCCCAAAAAAAATCAAGGCTTCATTGCCATGCCCATTCTGGGCATATCCTGCAATCATGGTTGTCCACGAGATCACGTTTCGTTCAGTCATTTTGTCAAACACTTGGCGTGTATCCTCCAAGCTTTGGCATTTGGCATACATGTTTAGGAGATTGTTTCTCAGAAAGAGTTTTGCGTCTTCGCCCACTTTGATCATGTTGGCATGGACCAGTTTGCCTTGTGCCAAAGATCTCGTAACAATGCAATTTTGCAGCATATGAACGTATTGATCACTTTGGGTTTTTCCAATGACTTCTGAAAACACATTGTTGCCATTTCTGGGATACCCACTGTGAAATTGTCTCCGCTTCAACAACTGGAAGCGTGAGACGCAGAGAAAATGATGGTTGATGGCCGTGTGACATAACTTCTTCATGCCTGTTATGCATGGTTATATAAACCAACCCAAATATCATGTTGGCATCATAAAGAGCTGCTATTAAATCCGTAATTGTTATTATCCACCCTTCCAGAACCCATTTGTATAAGAACTTGTTTCCTGAGTTCTTTCGTTACTAATGGCACTACCTTAGATGTAGAATATGGATCTCCAAATTTGAAAAGAAGATTATAGACTAAGAATTTTACCCATGGGAGCCAAGTATGTTGACAATGAATATTATATTTTCAAATATATGTATGGGGTTAAAGTGCATGACATTTTTGAAGGTGTTTTTCTTCTTACCATGTTAAATTAGATTGTCATGTAAATCAAATTAACCAATCGATATTTTTTTTTTTTTTATTTTTAATGTAAAGGCCTAACTTTTAATTAATTTAAAAATACAAGTCTTTACAACCAAAAAAATAGGTGGATAGGCACACCCCAATATGTAGTCACACTAACTCAGGTGGAGTTAGGCAACGTTACTCAAAACAATAAAAACAGGGTTAAACCCGTCACCAACCACAACACCAAAAAGCATGCATTAAATCATGTCAATCATGGAGGTATGCTCACGAGGTGAATGTCCATCACCCGCCAGATGCTAACAACCGATATTAGAAGGAATGGAAATGAGCCACCCATCCTCCCCAGGCGTGCCAACATTATCACTTGTACCAGAACCATCAATGCCATCAGAGACAAGATCGAGAAGGTTGTATAGAAGGCACTCGGATGACCGTACATGGGGCATTACCCCAGTGTTGCATAAGAGCGCGAAGATGCTCCACCTCTATATGAACTTTCTCCACTTGAACTGAAATCTGGAGCCAAAAATCAGAGTAAATTGTGCACTTATCAGCAATTGAAAATTCATCTGAACTATGTTGCTGAGAAAAGAGAATTTTGTTACGAGTTTTCCAAATATGAAAGAGCACACTGATGCGAAGAATGTTCCACACTTCCAACAAGGGCAAGGAAAAATCTGGTGGGTCGCCAAGCAAAACATGATGCCAGGTGAATGAACTGGCCATATGAGGCCGAAAGAAGGTCTCAAGCCAATCCCAGGCCATTCGAGCTTTCCTGCATTGCCAAAAAATATGAAGTGGGTCCTCTGGAGCACCGCAAAAATGATAGGAAGGATTCTCTATTCCAAGGTAGTTTAATCTTTGTCCAAGAGGAAGACCATAGGATAAGAGGCTCCAAGCAAAGAAAGCCTGTTTGGGTTCAATATATCCTGCCCAAGCCATTTTAAATCTTAGACTCCAACGAGTTTGAGTGGAAAGAAGATCCCACCGGGCATTGAGTCTTTGAACCATAGGGACATTGGGAGTAAGCCAAGCATACCCTAACTTAGGTTTGTAAGTAAGAAGTGGGGTTTTCTTAAACCATCCCCAATCAGACCACCAAGGCTTTTGAGAATGTCTACAGATCATGGGCCAAAGGGAAAAGGGGATACAATCCAAAATAGTGTCATAAGTAATCTTATCATCTGGTCGCAGACCAAACAATCTCCTGAAATCATCCCATGGGATCCAATCCCTGGAATATCTCGAAAAAAAGTCTGCCACTATTGAAATCCCTTTCCTGAAGAACCGTTGAGCATGAATCCATTGCATGGAAGCAAGAGGGGAACCTTGAAGAGTAATAAAAGGTGACCACCAAACATTATAAGTGGAAATAGAAGCACCTTTCCGATGCCCATCCCCTAGCCAACTCAACCAGGGCTTAATTTTCTCCCAAGCCCTCCATATGCTCTGAATGACAAAAGAGCCTTGAATTTTAACTGGGATAGGAGCAACCAGGAGGGATTGAAAATTCATGCCTTTCCAAGCCTTCCTGCCAAGAGGTAAACCAGTGGAGATGCAGTGCCGAATGAGAACTTTCCAAGCTTCAGAACCACTTAAGGCTCGAAGAATCCATTTAGCAGATAAAGCAAAACCTTGTCTTTGACAATCATGCAATCCCATACCTCCTGATTTTTTGGGAAGACAACAGATTTCCCAGGCAACTCTATGAAACCCTCGTTTATGTGATGAGTTAGCCCAAAGAAAATCCCTTAAAAGCTTTTCCAACTTTTTATAGCAGGCTTGAGAAGGGACCCAACAAGATGAATAGTACACATGAGTAGAAGCAATAATTTTGGAACACACCTGAAACTTACCAGCTAGAGTAAGTTTTTTGGTGATCCAAAAGGAAATTTTTTTCTCTACTTTTTGTAAAACATAATTCCACAAGACAATAGGGGAACTCTGGAAAGCAAATGGGATGCCAAGGAATTTAAACATCTCCCCTGGTTGGATCCAATGCCACTGGAAGCTTTCAAGCCAGCTTGGAAGGTCCAAAGAGGATTGCCTATAGCATGAGGTCTTCCTCCATTGAATGCTAGATCCTGATGCATTGCAAAAAATATCCAGACAATCTAGAGCCTGTTTGATAGAGCGTTCATCCTCATGAAGAGTCAAAAAAGAATCATCTGCAAAATGTCCATTTATAAGTTGAGAAGATTCTCCAGGTAAAGAAATACCCCTAATATTACCTTGACTCACTTGGTTAGCAAGAAGGTATCCAAAAGCTTCAACTGCCAATATGAAAAGAGAAGGAGCCAAAGGACAACCCTATCTGACAGATCTGAACAATCCAATTGATTCAGACTGACAATTGTTCAAAGTAAGCACAGTTGAAGCATCCACAAAAAGCATACTAACCGAGCTCAAGAAATGTGGCCCAAAACCAAGAGCTTGAAGCATGGTAAGGATGAAATTCCATTCAATCCTATCATAGGCTTTCTCAAAATCAATCTTGATGAAAAGAGTATTTTGTTGAGTGGCTCTAGCCCATTCCATGCCCTCCCAAACAACAATTACATTATCCAGAATATATCTGCTCTGCACAAACCCAGTTTGCTCAAGATGAATAATAAGTGGCAACAGAGGTCTAAGGCGTAAGGCCAAAGCCTTAGCAATAATTTTGTAACTCACATTGAGTAAAGTAATAGGCCTCCAGTTGGTGAGCACTTCTGGATCCCCCTGCTTAGGGATGAATTTAATATTGCCCTTATTAATTATAGAACCTAAAGAGCCAAAAGCCATTGCTTCCTGATAAACATACAATAAATCTGGGCCAACCATGTCCCAATACTCCTTATAAAATTCACAAGGAAATCCATCTAATCTTGGAGCTTTATCATTGGCCATCCTGGATAGGGCTTCAACAAGATCATCCAATGACAAAGGATGCTCACAAGCTTCCTTTTGAAGAGTTGAAAGCTTCTCAGGAACAACTGCACAACAAGCTTGAATTGCAGCCTGTCGTTCAGGAGTTAACTCCTGAGAAGCAAAAACTTTCTGATAATGCTTGACAAAAACTTTAATAATATTAGGAAGTGAAGTCCAATGAACCCCTGCATCCTGAATAGCATTGAATTGAATGGATTGTCTCAAGGGCTTTATTTTTTGAAAAAAATCTTTTGAAACCCTATCACCAATTTTTAGCCAGTGAAGTCGAGCACGAAGTTGAGCTCCCCTTGCTTCATAAAGCTCAATTTTTTTAAGCTCATGCCTAAGACTTGCAACTTGGGCTTGAAGAATAGAGCTTAGAGGGCTCACTTCTAGTCTGACAGAAGCACGAGCCAGTTCAACTTTAAGGGCTGCATTAGAGATTCATCTCCGCTTGGCAACTTCAACTCCTAAATTCCTGAGAAGAACAGTTGTTCTGGAGATAGCTTCATTCCACCAGGAAATTCTACCATGAATTCTAGTTGGTCTAGGAACTAGATTCCAAATCCTATGAATATGAGCAGACATAGCTTGATGTTTCAAAAAAGAAACATTCAGATAAAATTGAGACTTGAACTGATGAGGCGGAGGTGGAGAACAAGAGATGGAAAACACAATGGGAGCATGATCAGAAAGGGTGGTATCAGGAACAATTGAAACAAAGGGTAGAGAAGCCGACAAGCGATGGAAATGAAAATGAGAATGTTCAGATAGCATAGCTCTATCAAGCCACTTCAAAATACGGGCATTGCCAGCTTGAAATTTGGACCAGGTATACCACATAGACTCAAGAAAATCAGAGGGTATAAAGCAGGAATTAGGGTCACTCAACCCAAGCTTATTTTTGAAAAAAACCATGCTTCCCACTCACCAATATTCCAATGCATAGGGAGCAAGCCAAGTTTGTCAATCGGTTTCTCCACCATATTGAAATCACCACACACCACCCAAACCACTTCAGGCAGGGAAAGAGCAAGCCATCACCATAAAGCACACCTTTTCGATGCATTATTAGAAGCATATACATTAATCAAACCAAAAGGGATACCACCAACTTCAAAAAGAGTCCAAACTGCTTGATTTGAGGGGTCCACCCCCCATGTGACAAGATGAGAATGCCATCTAGGAGAAATGAAAGTGACAGCTCCTCCTCTACCAGGAGTATGATGGGAACAAAAAAACTTACTTGTCGACCATAAAAAGGTACAAGTACTATCCAAAATGAAGTCAACAACCTTAACTTCTTGCAAACACAAAAAATCCAAACTGCCATGCAAGCGAGCAACATTCTGAATCTCTCTACGGACCTGATATTTTTGGACTGGATCCGTCAGTCCTCTCACATTCCAAGACAAAAAAATCATTGCAGACGATCGAGGTTCATTCCCTCGAAAACATCTTCAGAATCTCCCAACTCTCCTAGGGAAGTGTACGAATTGTTGAGAAATCATTCATGATTTTCCCTAAGAAAGTCAGTCTGTCATCTCTTTTCTTGATGTAACCCCTCACGAGCTGGACTACGTGAACGACGGGACCTGGAGAATGACACATCCTCCGGTAACGCTTGCTTAAGAATGGAAGGAGCAAGATCATCGGGTGAAGAAGATACTAGAGGTGGTGAAACTCCATCTGAAGCAGGTACAGAAGGGGACCCTCCTGGTGCCGAGGGAGACAGCTGCACTGGAGCAGTTGGAGCCGGAAGGGCTGGCATGCGTGGTGTTGAAGGTTGTTGTACCGGAGGGTTGGAACTAGAACCTCCCTGCAACACCGACTGCTTAGGTGGACGGTTTTTACTGTTTGTCACTGTAGTCCATTCATCTGGAGGATTCTTGGCTCTTGAAGCTGGAACTGTCGAAGCAAGGGGAGGAACAACAACATTGCATGATTTGAACTTATCAGCCATAAGTGGACAATCTTTAATTTTGTGCTCTGTTGATTGACAATGGTAACAGGTGTTGGGAAAATTAATGTACACAACATGCTGTGTAAAAACCTTGTCACCAATATTCAGGTCAATAGACTCAGTAAGGTCCTTGGAAAGATCGACTTTGACACACACACGCCTGTTAGGGCGGACATTATAGAATTTATTTGGTTCTAAGCAGACCACCTTCCCAAGGGTGGAAGCAATACTTTGCAAGAATGGCCAAAGGGTTGTCGAAAGACCAGGGAACTCAGCCCAAACAGGCACTTCCAGAGAAGCCTCATCATTGACAGAGAAATCTCTGGACCACTGTTGAAAGATAAGCAAAGAGCTTCGGACATACCAGGGACCCCGACTAAAAACTTCTTGTGCATGTTGAGCATCAGCAAAGCGAAAAAGAAAAAACCCCTTTGACAAATTTTGGATATTCTCTATCTTAATGCCATAAGGTTGCCAATACTGTTGAATCCAAGATCGGATCAAAGTATCATTCGGGATACGACCCAAGAAATATCCTATCAGGGTATGCTCTTCTAGCCACTTGCATGCATTATCAAACTCAATAACAGGAATTTCAACAACAGGATTGGCATTGTTACCTTGTGGAAAAATTTCAGCACGAACTTGCGAGACCTCTTCCCTGGCGCAATTCCTTGCTCCGGTAGCTTCAACATAAGTTGAAGCTATCGGCTGTGCGACAACCATGAAACAGATGAAGGTGGATTCTCAGCTCCTAGGGTTTTCTCAGCTCCTAGGGTTTTGTTGTAGTGTTCATCCAATCGATTTTTTCCTTTTATAAATTATCTGATAATTTAATGTTTTTATTTTATATTCTTACAATTTTTTTAATTGGAACTAACAATTATATTCAATAAAAGAGGTTATAATAAAAAGGAGTTGAAAAAATCAGAGCTTGGGGTGCAAGGCCACCCATATGATCAAAACCTAAAGCAGCCTCTAAAGAGACGGAAAAACAACATAACTAAGCATATAAAAATAAACTAGAGTAAAAAAACCTTACCCTATAAAACTATAACTCTAGCACCAAGTAGACTGTTGCTCCGTCATCATCCTATGTTTGTTCAAATCCAATGCCTCAAATATGTTAGAACTTTTGTTGGAACTGTTGGGTCGGATGGGTGAAAACTCTTTTTGGGTATACTGTCTCCATCTTTTTTTCCTTGTCTAGGACTACGAGAATATCAAAACTGCATAGAAAGGGAAGGATATTTAGATTTTTCTTCCTTCGTAGGAACTACCAATTCCATTTATGATGGTTCTACATCCAACGATATATCCTCACCACCACTAAGATACTCCAACACACTATAGTTGTTGGATGAATCAGAACATAATTGTCCAACTTAACACTGGTCATATGAAGTTGCTTCTCTGGAGTGACATCTTCTTTTCTTTTACAAATCTCCTTCTTGGGTTGTGGGAGCACCTTGCCTATCTAGGGGAATATATTGGAGGATGACCGATTGGGTAGACTATGAAGCAACCACTATTGCAACCCTTGGGGTATGAATTTGTTGAGACTGAGGAACCTCATTGTTGGCAGTTTCAACTAGGGGACCAACTTTTTCCTTTTCATACCCTTTTTCTACCAACTTTGAGACATGTGCCAACTTGGATTGTGTACCTTTAGAAGCAACCAAATGTGTGGTGGGGCTCTACTTGTCCCTGTTATGCGACATCAGGGGATAATCTATGATCTTGTGTGGCACCAAAAATATGTGTTGGGTAAATTAATGTAGAGGACCCGTTGGGATAGCATAGTGTCACCAACTTGTATGTCAATAGTCTCCTTGAGATCTTGAGAAATATCAATCTCGATGCAAACACATTTTTGAGGGCGTGCATGGAAAAATTTGTTCTCCTCCACTAAAATGACACACCCTAGATGGGTTGCTATACGACTAAGAAAGGGCCACAAAGGTAGAGGGAGTCCTGGGAATTCCACCCATATAGGGACTTTGGTAGATCTTTCCTCAGAAAAAGAAAAGTCATAGGTCCAAGGAGAAAAAACAAGCAGAGAGCTTCTAATGTACCAAGGACCATGCTTGTAAATCACCTTAGCATAGGATGTTTCTGTGTTAGGTTTTGAACCATCGTTAACTGGACTCCATGAGGAGTCCAAGTTGTGTTAACCCAGGTCCTAAGGGAAGACTCATTAGGAATGCATCCAACGAAATACCCGACAAGGGTGAATGATTCTAAATAGTGACATGTAGAATCAAATTTAGGCAATGGAAGAATTACATTAGGAGAATGAGGGTTACCTTGTGGACCATTCTTAGCACAAACCTACACAGTCGGTTGAGAGGAGCCATTATCACATGCCTTCCCTTCTGTGACGCCAATGTTCTGCATTGGTCCACGAGGGTTGGGGATCATATTGATACTCAAAAGTTCAAAACCCTAGCATTCCCATAGTTTTAAAATTATAAAAATAATATTTGTTTAATGAGTTTAATTGATTAAATATTTTTTATTTTTAAGGAGATCAAAATATTTTGAAAAAATACATGTATAATTGTTAAGCTATTTTAATACCATTATGTTGTCATGATGTAATATAAAGTGAAACCTATTTCAATCTTATATAACCCTCTCCCTCTCTATAGATAAAAGACTATATTTTGTTGTGTGATATAATTCTTATTTTATTGATAATTATTTTTTAAATACTTTATTTTTTCATTTAGTTTCTTTGTTAAGGTAATTATGTTAGTAATATTACATTATTTGATACCATTGGATACCATTGAGTATTATTGTAAATTTTTAGGAAGTGTGTATCTAAAGTATGTGTCAAAGTGTGAAGAATTTTGTGTGTTATGTAATAAAGTATAGAATGTGTCAAGTGTGCAAGTGAAGAGTCATAAGTGATAGATACCAAGTGTAAAAGTGAAGAGTCATATGAATGTGTCAAGATGTGAAGTAGGAGTTTATGTAAACATGAGAGTCTTTGTCATAATGCAAGGCATGTGAAAGGTTGCATCTCTCATGAGTTAGAGGGGAGTAAAAGTCACAAGTATTATTATCTATTGGAGACAAAGCTCTATGCTATGTAATTGATCTTTTGAATGTAATAGAATGATCTTTGTTTGTATGAGAAAGTTGAGTTTGCTATTTGTGAAATATTGATGTGAGTGTGATTGTATGATCCTACGGTTTGTACCTATATGAGAGTTTTTAGGCATACTTTCCAACAATGGTATCAAAGCCACTATGGTGAAAGCTTTGAAGTTGGAGAAGAGAGTGGAGAGGAAAGAAGATTTCTATGACTGAGGAGTTATTGGAGGGGAAATTTGAGGAAGAATAGAGAGAACGTGAGATTAAAATAGAATGTTGGAAGAGGTTTTCAGGAAGATATTGAGAGATTGGATAAATATTGAAGGAGATATTGTTTAAGATAATCACAAGGAGACATGGATGATTATTGAAGCAAAGGATTAGAGCTTATTGAAGAGATATTTTCTAGAGAAGAAAGAATTGTAAGAATAAATTGGAGGAAAATTAGTTTGTTGGTTAGATTGCTAAAAATAATGCTTTTGGAAGGATATATTAAATCTTTGAATATTGAAGATTGAATGGTGTTGAAGACTAAAGATACAGAGAGCAAACATTGTGGAGGAAGACACAGTACAATGCCTACCTAGAGAAGAAAAAATGTGAAGAGGACATTGTGAGGAAGCACCTATTTGAAGATGGAAGAAGATAAGAGAATGTGCATTATAGTATGTGCCTAAGTGTTTAGAGACAAATAAAGAGAAGAGAACATGTCTAGAGAGTGCCTATAGTTGATGCCAAAGGAGTGAAACAAATGGAGTCCAGAAGAATATATGAGTCATGAAGAAGAGACACTAGGATTGAAGCCTGAGAATACATAGTGAAGATTGCTCAAATAGACTTGCAAAAGGTAGTAGTAACACTTTGTGAAACAGATGTGCAAAATGTGCTAAAGCTATTTCTAGAATATTTTCCCTCTAATGGAAGTTAATGCACCTAACAAGACATTCTAAACATAAGGTTTCATAAATAATATTATTTTAATATTATTTTTCAAACTCTTTTAAAAAAAAATGTAAGGTTTGAATTTTATACGAGGTGCGTATTTAATTTGGAGGCAAGTTCAAATTTTTAGGACACATTTAATTTGAGTTGATTATTTGAAGTTATAAGGTGTACTACTTAATTAAAAGGATAAGGTGTTGGTGTTAGAGTATATCCTAAGTTGTTATTAGGATATTAGAATATTTTTGTGTGGCTGAGATCAACTCAGTTTGTTATGATCCAATGGATCATATTGTATACCTTTGCTATTTAAGCAAGGTCCCTTTCGTAGAATAACAAGAAGTTTTATTTCTCTACATGGTATCAGAGCGGGCTTTTCATGCCCTGTGAGTTTGAGTGTGAGCTTGAGGAGGGATTTCCATCCCTCATTTTTTCCCTATCATTTGTTTTCTTCAAAGGGAGTATGCTCTCCATCCTTTGATGGATTATAAACTAGATGCTTGAAGAAAAATCCATGGCTGCTATTTGTTTTTAGAGTGATTTATTTGGGGGTTAGTTTCTGGATACTTTTTTAAGCCATGATTTTTGTATTTGTTTTTGCTCTTTAAAGATAAATCTGCTTTGATCAGTAGCCACACGCTTTGATCTTTATGGCCCCTTGGCTGCTCACTACACAAAATGTAGCAGCTAGCTTGATGGAAATCGAATATCCATTGGCTATTTACAGTCTGTGAAATCAAATTTGTGATATAGATCCATTTTCTTCTTGACGTGGTGATCATAGAATTGGTTGTACTATAACTTTTTTGTGCTCCTATCATGTTGCTTTTTTTCCATGCTAGAGGTGGGCTTCACTGCGTGTGACAGAGAGCCAATGTTGGAACCAGTAGTCAGGACTGGACTGAGATTGAGATGTAGTAATTCTTCTACCTTGAAGATAGATGCATGATTGATGATTTTCCATAAAATACAAAGGCATGGATATCAAGAAGTCGAAGATGGCACTGCTGCTTTGTTTGTGAACGTCGTTGACCCCTGATTTGTAGTAAAGTATCCATATTGGGCTCACTAGATTCCTCCAAAAAACAACACAATACTATAGCAGATCATATCAAGGAATCATGGTGCAATAGAAGTAATTGGAATGGAGGGAATTTCATTGTATTTCTAGAACACAAGCGACAAAGAAAAAAATAAAATGCCTTAGTTTTTTCATCCATAGAAGAACAACACATCACTAATTATCCACCATGTGAAGCAAGGATCATGCCCTAGACTCCGACGTCGTGTTTTTTACCTCGACGCACAAAACCTATGATGTCCCGGCTTTCTAATGTAGATTTGATCAGCCAAGAGACATGTAGTGGCCCTGCGGGCACCTGTGCATAGCAGAGATGCTACAACATTCCTATTGAGAGAAGGAGAGACTTGATATTCTAAGACTTGTGGATCGATCCCTTCGGTTTCTTTTATTAGCAACCAGATCCCCTATTTCACTGTCGATCTCTTTCTACAACATTGAAATCATAAATTATGATGATTTGGCTGGTTCTCTTTTATTAGCAACCGGATACTCTATTTCACTGTCGATCTATTTCGACAACATTGAAATCATAAATTTTGATGATTTGGCTGGTTTTGGCAGCAAAGTCCTATAGAAATACTGTGGAGTGGATTTTTTTGCCATATCGTTGCGGGGCGGCGATGGTGGAGGTCCCTGTTAATGTAGCTATCTCTAAATCTACCTCTTTCCATTGAATATTTTCTCCACCTCAATATTCACCAACTAGCATTTGCTGTTATGGGGATGGTTTTTTCAAATATTGAAGACTATGAAGAAACCAAAGACTACAACATTATGGGAATGTTTTTTGTTGTGTTGGCCAATTTTTTGGTTTAATTTCTACAGGTTAAAAGTTTTTTTTTCTGCACGTAGAAGATCATTGTAGCTATGGATCCATGTATTTGATTGCCAAAAAGAAGCCCATTCTCGGAAGAGAATCCCTCCAATGTTTTTCTAAATCATGCCAAATATAGAGAATGGCCCCCTCGAGTGTGAAATGAGCAAAGGATTGTCACACGTTCGTGTAGTGTTGGGATCGTAGTAGCACATCCACAACACATGGAAGAATATCGATGTGATTTAATGTCACTCCTCTTGGATACGTGATAGTGAAAATCTATACAGTGTATCAGCGATAATGTTACAGTGACTGGGTTGGTGATAGATAAGTGGTGGTCTTTGTATGCCTCGCAAATAGACACTTCGACCACTATGACAAATGATCGAGGAAATAACCATTTTTATCCCCTCCCATTGTGGTGCCTCATCACTGCAGATGTCCTCTAAATTTATCATTGCACTTGTCACATTCAGAACCGTCTCACTCCATAGAAACACTTCCCTATTTATCTAGTCATGTTTCCCCTTCATGGAAGGAGCTGGCTCTTTGCAATTGTTGAATGTAATTCGAGAACTCACCCATTTGAATCCCCTCAATATTTTTGCTGATGTCATAGATGTGGTAGCTATGGTGACTGTCATGGTGGAGGACATGGTGGTATTTTTGAACACCATCTGCTACCCAACAACCAATCAGTGTTGGCATTGATGACTCCACCTAGGAATTTCAGCTCTACACAAGGGGTATATACGACAAAGATTGTTCGGGTGATCTTGATGACATAGATCATGTAGTTTTTATCATGGGGTATTCATCAAAAGCCTATTTTTTCATGATGTAGTGACTCCCACTACCACTGGTTATTTTTTTGAATGTGTAGTTTTGCACGTACGTTTCCATCTCAGTTTGGATACATTCAAAATATGCCAATGTGATTATATTTGTGAGATCCAACAGAGGGGATGGGAGCAATAGCACTAGAAGGATGTGTCCATGCACCATGGGACCACCTACAAACATAGTGGAGGGATCGATGTACTCATGGACCGTGGAGGTCAAGAGATCGAAGATCAATGATAGCATGAGTGGGGGTATTTGTAAGCTCGTGATGTCAAATTCGATGCTTGAAACGTCCCTACTTTCATTCTTGCGGGAGAATTTGAAGAGCAAGGAGGCACTCCCTCGACACATGTTTTTGGATGAGGAAGGGATGCATTCACAACTGCTGCTCAATAACCAGTGGAGGTGGAGGACCGTGACCTAAGTTGCAGATGAAGAAGATACGTTTGAGTAGGAGAAAGAGTTGTGCATAGAACCGAAGATGTGTCCAAAACTCATGATTTGTTATTTTACAAACATTTTTATATTGTGCTATCATGATTTGTGAATCACTTTTTTGTCCATGATATTGTTGCTACTAGGGTTCACGTCAGGTTCAATCTGGGAGGAGAAGCCACGGTTTGATCCTGCATGGAGGCACTGTGTTTTCTGCCCAACATCCTTGTTGGTGATGACAAAACTAAAGATTGTGACTATGCTGTAGTGGAAGATGGCACATGGAGGAGCGTCAAAAAATGCTGGTGCTCATTGCCAGTTTTTTTTATAGCATTTTCTATGGTATTATGTTGTTTGACGTGGTGTTATAAGTTTTAGTTTACTAAAGGCTATGTGGATTAAATCATAGAAAATTACTAGCCTGGATAGTGGCTACGAATTCATTACAGTGGCCGTGAATTCCTATGGAAATATAAGTTGTTATCGGGGTGCTTATTGATGCTTGAATTTGACTGGTGAAGGCTAGTTGTTTGATTGTTTTGTTTGGCATGTAATCTTGACATACACTTATTTTGGTTAGTTCACCTTCAAGGTCCTAATGTAGGAAGTGGTAGAAGTAAGTGCATGTATCATTGGTGATATGGCACCTAGGCCCAACTTTGGCCTCAAATGAGCTGGACTTTATGTTTTCCACTCTTGTTGTTGGGTACATTCTCAAATTTATCTTAATGTGCATGTTGGCCCCATCCTCGGATGCCATGTTGATTGCCCAGAATCTTCATAAGATCTTTGCTAGAAAAAGTTTTTTATAAAAACCATGCTTTATTTCAAAGGACATTTCCAAAGATTCTCTTGTAAGAGAAAATGGAGAAGATTGTTGTTTTTCCTGCAGATGAAGGCCACATTGACACCTGATCATAGGGGTGTTTATAGTCATCGAAAAGGTTTTTTTGAGCTGGACACATTGGTGGTGTCTAATTTCTATTTTGAGGTAATTAAATTTGCATTTTTTGGACCTCAAATATGTTGTATCATGGAGTGCACTCTCGATTGAACCTGACACTCCCAAGGTATTATTTTGTGAGGTTTTTTGTGGCTGCTACGGACTACATTTATAAAGTCCAATTCCCTTTTTTGGTTGTTTGTCCCAAATTTTAGACCTTGTTATCAGTCCATTATATTTGTATAGGTGGAAACCACATATTTATGCTTGTGGAGTCATTTTGGACTACCCTTGCGATTGTAGTGGTTCTTTCTCCATCCTATCTTCTCACTCTCCTTTTGTGAGATACTTTGTTTTTAAGGGGATCCCCTTGTTTGGTTGTTTGTCCACAAGTTTTGGATCTTGTTATCATCCCATTGTGTTCGTATAGGTGGACACCACACATTTGTGCTTGTGGAGTCATTTTGGACTACCCTTGAGATTGTGGTGCTTATTATTCCATCCTATCTTCTCACTCTCATATTTTGTAAGGCACTTTGGTTTAAGGGGGCTTTATTTGGTGATTTTTCATGGTTTACAACCTTGTTCTTTGTCACAAGCACCAAATTTCATTCAGTTTGGTGATGAGGCATCTATACATTTTGGGACATCACATGGATCCTTTGCAGGCCCTTCTTGATGGAAGTCGTCCTAGGGGGTTTGAAGAGGACATCTTCCTATCCATCCTCCTTGCAAATCTTACTTCTCCTTCTTATCAGGCCTTATTATCGAGACTCATATATGTGGATATGCCACTTGTTTGTTTTTGTTGTTTTTCACTACCTCCTAGTACCACTTAAGGGGTTGTTAGAGATATCCTAGTACCACTTAATAGGGGGTGTTAGAGTATATCCTAAGTTGTTACTAGGATATTAGAATAGTTTTGTGTGGCTGAGATCAACTCAATTTGTTATAATCCAATGGGTCATATTGTATACCTTTGTTATTTAAGCAAGGTCCCTTTCATAGAATAACAAAAAGTTTTATTTCTCTACAGTTAGGAGATATAAGGATGTTGGAAATTTGAGCATGTTTTGTTGTCATTGATATCAAGAGGTTTGATATCCTAATTTGATGGAATTAATGTCAAGAGGTTTGATTAATGTCAAAAGGTTTAATGTCCTAAGTTGATGGAAATATTTATGCGAATATTCCTCCTGGTGGCACATGAGGCATAAGGTAGCAAGAAGAAAGGAATTCCTCTCCATGATGTTTGAGAAAGAATTTATAATTATATTTACCTTGGTGGTAATTTTACAAATATTAAAATATTCATTAATGGTGGCAAGGTTATCCTTAAAGAAAAATCCCAAAAAGGATTTTAATATTTAAATTATAATATTTAAATCATTTGGATTTAAATTATTATAATGATTAAATTTAAAGCACAAAATTTGAACTACAAGTGAGCTGACGTCAAAAGTATAAGAGGACATGTGTATTTATAGGCTAAGGTTTAGCCTAATCCAAAGGGTATTCGATTTGATAGCCCCCAAATTTATTACCTTGCTCATTCAATGCGATAGAGGAAACATACAGAAGTTTTCACGTTTTTTAGAGCAGTGAGTTTGGTCAAAGGTTGGAAGGTATTTGTCCCCACTCGAAGTGAGGTGATAGCCAAACTGGCAAGCTTGGCTTTCACAATGCATAGAGGGCAGAAGGTGCAGTGTTTGATTCACGTGGAGGCCTTTTTGTTTGCATGGTCGGATTTGTTTTTAGCGTCGAAGATAAAGGATAACAAGGAGATTGTGCTCCTTTGGTTTCATGTGGGTTGGCTAGCCCATGTGGTGGCCTAGCCGTGGCTAGGGTGGGGGACCAACAAGCGACATGAGTTCGATTCTCGGTGGCAGGCAGCAGTGAAGAAATTAATTTTTGCTAAAAATTAATTTATGCCTAAGATTTAAAGTTGCTAAGGTATGTGCTAGCTAGGGAGATATAAGGAGTTTTATGTTGAATTTATTTTTACAATAAAATGGGTTATGAAATGATTTCTTTTTGTTGAGAAAAAATTAAGGTGGTTTGCTTTCTAGTGCATTGGGGTAAAAATTGAAGTGGTGATTTATTTATCTTTTAGAAAAGCATTAATGACAAGTAGGAGATATAAGGTGTAAATGAAATATTATGCTTATGTAATTGGCGATTTTTATTGATGAGATTTTGTTTGCAAAGTTAGGAGTAATAAGGTGTAAAAGTGGTTTGACAATTTATTGAAATATTTGTTGAGGTGGAATATTCATGTGGAGGTTTTGAAATAGACTGTTGCTATCTAACCCTTGAAGTGGCACAAGAAGGATTGGTTATTTGTGAGACAGGTGTTTAAGACATAAATATCATCCTTTGTTTGAAGTGTTTGTTGGAATGAATGTTGTGAAACATAAGGTGGAGTGAAAAGGATTTTTTGATAAGCATTGTTGGAAATATTTGAGTGAGTTTTATGTGCTTCATTGTTGAATGTTTTGGAAAAATTTGGGATAGATTCTATGAACAATCTATGTTGTTATTGCTGAAATAGTTTGGAAAGTTTTGAGATAAAGAGTGTGAACTACTTGTGCCAGGATTGAAAACAAGTTAAGCATATTTGTGAAATATTTTGAATTGATTTGAGATATATTGATAGCATTTGAGAGAAAGTGATTGAGATCAATTTTGTTAAGGGAAATTATGCATTAGTGTGATTGATCTTTGCAAGAAAGATAGATCAGTTTTGTGAAACAAGTCATACATTATTTTGATTTGAGTTGAAAGGAATTTGGAAAGAGAAAGAGATACATATTGATGTTTTCAATATGTTCCAAAGGTTAAACAAATTCTAAGTAGAATTTTTTTGTGTGAAAAGAGTTTTTTGAAAGAGTTCTAAGTTGTGTTTTGTAGGCAATTTTTGGAGTTATTTGAACAAGTCTTTGTGAAGGGTTGAGGACATATTTTGGTGCAAATTTGAGATATATTTTGATGGAGATTTGAGATAGAGTTTGGTGGAGATTTGAGATAGAGTTTGGTGTAAATTTGAAACAGATTTTGGTGTAGATTTGAGATAGATTTTGGTGCAAATATTGAAGAACACAAGCTTATACTGAGAGGGGGGGTGAACAGTATAAGACCACTTTTTACTTTTCTTTCCAAATCAATATTATGCAATGTATTAATAGCAATATCAACAAAAATAATCAAAGCAATGCATAAATCACCACACACAATAGAGACACCAATTTAATGTGGTTCACCCAATGTGGGCTACTCCACGAAGAAAATATTTCACTAAAATTTTCTCAACAAATCTCTTGGGAATCCTTTCCCTATTATAATGTTTATGGAATTCTTTCCAAAGGAGACACCAATACCCTAATCAAATTCATGGATTTCTATCTACAAGAGAACTCTTTATCCTTAGCTTTGGCTGGTGATCTTCTAGAAGAACTACTGCCTCCAGTGCACTGGCTTATGGATCTCTATCCATTAAAGACTCTTGCCCTCACATAGATTACCTATCTTCACTACCCTAGCTGATAGACCTCTATCCACTAGAGACTATTATACTCTATACTCTATCACCTCAAAATCTTACTCTCAGCTCTGTCACAAATATATACTAAACACAGTCCTTTGGTCTAGCACAAATCTTCTCAATCTCTATCCTCCTGCTTACCAAAGCACTAAGTCACAACCGTTTGCCACTAGGCTAATGGTAAGACCCCAAGGTCTTACTATAAAATTATTAACAAATTAATGTAAATGTAATCGCAGGCCACTCAAAGGGGGCTCCCTTGTAATTGCTTTGCCACTATAGGGGGCTCCCTCCTTAGAATCTATGCTTATTATTCTTCTTCTTGGATGATTTGATATGGATGGCCAACCTAATATATATATCTACCCTAAAGCTACGTTGGTGAAGAGACATGATGGTTCACGTATGAAGAGATATGATGGTTCACGTTATAATTTAATAATATAATAATTAAATGATTAATAATACTAACTAATAATGTTAGGATTGAGGATCCTAACATGCCACCCTCCTTAAAAAGATCTTTGTCCTCAAAGCTCAAAGTGAGAAACTTTGTCCTTTGTTTTCCAAGAAGGATTTGTGTAAGTTCTTGGACTCTTTTAATGGCATCCTTTCATAGGTAGGGATATCGAGAAGGATGAAGCATTAGCGGGGGGTTGCCAAGAACAATAGTAGAATCTTCCTTAGGAAAATCATGATGACGATGGGAGGGCAACCCTTGGGGTTCCTCAAATACTTCAGAATGATGCATCAAAAGTGATGGTAATGATTTCATATCCTTTTTTGGTTCCTTGGTAGAGCCAACGGAGAAGGAGTGTGTAGTCACTTTGCGTTGGTTTCGAATAGGTTTGGTCATATGGCAAGAACTCACTATTGGTGAGGAAGGTATGTGTAGGTCTTGTAGAGTGCATGTTTGGCTAGCATTGATCACTTTGGGTATGTTTGGATCATCCTTGCTTGGTACATAAATCACTTCTTGCACATTGACCTCAATGTATTCATTGCGGTGAGTAGGTGCACTGGTCGTTTCGGACACAACTACCTCATATGCTTGCTCTATGGAGAGACAAGGATCAACTTCCTTCAATAAATATAATGTTAGTGTAGCACATTTATGGTGGGGTCCAAATTGTTCATCACAATTATCACATAGTCCTTTTGCTCGTCGTTCCTTCATCTCCTCAAAGCTAAGATGTTTAATTTGTAAAGTTCGATTATATTTGGGGGTTGTGTAAGTGCTTTGTGCTCTTCCATTATGCATAGGTTTGGGAGCGATGTAAGTGGTCGACGATTTTTCCATAAGTGGTTTCCCTAATCATTGTTGTGCATTGATTTTATCTTCAGCTAATTTTACCAATCCATAGGTCTGCATCATTGTATAGGGATTGAAACTTGTTACCTCCATTCTAATTTTCTCTTTTAATCCCCTAATGAAGTCATTGATGAGAATTTATTCATCTAATCTTATGTTGTGTTTGGTGATATCCTCAAACCGAGTTTGATACTCACACACATAAGTGATTTGATGAAGATCTTTGAGCAATTCCCACATGACTGGGTCCCACATGGCTCTGATACCAAATGGTAAGACCCCAAGGTCTTACTATAAAATTATTAACAAATTAATGTAAATGTAATCGCAGGCCACTCAAAGGGGGCTCCCTTGTAATCACTTTGCCACTATAGGGGGCTCCCTCCTTAGAATCTATGCTTATTATTCTTCTTCTTGGATGATTTGATATGGATGGCCAACCTAATATATATATCTACCCTAAAGCTACGTTGGTGAAGAGACATGATGGTTCACGTATGAAGAGACGTGATGGTTCACGTTATAAGTTAATAATATAATAATTAAATGATTAATAATACTAACTAATACTAACTAATAATGTTAGGATTGAAGATCCTAACAACTAACCCATCGGATGGATATGAGGCTTGAAGCCTCATTGAATTTATTCTTTCGCTAGCGCAGACAAGACAAATTTTTTTGTCTTCTTCCTCACACAAAATAGTATTAATCACATTAATCGCAGGCATTTTAGAATTCGAACAAAGGTAAGTTTCTTGCCACTAAGGCATATGGTATTTATACCATTATGCCACCATAGTTTTTAGATGTCGACGGAGGGATTTTATTTATGATGTCGACACATTTATTTTTGCCTTGCAACCCTAACTTTAGGGTTAATTAAATTATAAAATAATTTAATTAATAATAAGATTATTATAATTAACTTATAACTATTTTAATAACCATAGGGTTAATTAAATTAAATTATAAATTAATTTATAATTAAATTATTATAATTAATTAAATTTCCTTAGGTCTTTCCATTAGACCTTTAATATTATAATAAAATATTATAATATTATTTTTCTTGGGCGTTCTAACTTCTTCTGTAGACCTTATATGATCACCTTATTATTTCTAAAAATGACTCTTGAAATCCTTCCTCTTGCACTGCTCACTAAAATTGACTTTTGACATCAATGACAACAAATATTGCTCATATTTCCAACATATTTGTGAGCAGATTTGTGTTAGACTTGGGATAGAATTTGGTGTAGAATTGAGATAGAGTTGAGAACAGGTTTTGGAGGTGACAGAGAAAAGAGGACAATAGTCTCCAGTGGATAGAGATCCATTAACCAGTACAGTGGGGACAAAGGTCTCCTATGGAGAGAGATCCACAAGCTAGATTAGTGAGGGTAAAAGTCTTCTAGAAGATCACCAACTAGAGCAGAGGGGATAGAGTTCTCCTGTGGAGAGACATCCATAAACTAGAGTAGAGGGGATAGAGTTCTCCTATGGAGAGAGATCCAAAAACTAGAGCAGAGGGGATAGAGTTCTCTTATGGAGAGAGATCCATGAACCAGAGCAGAGGGGATAGAGTTCTCCTGTGGAGAGAGATCCACGAACTAGAGCAAGGGGAAAGAGTTTTCCTGTGGAGTGTGATCTGTGAACCATTTGTGAAGATAGAGTTCTTCTATGGAGAGAGATCCACGAACCATTTGAGGAGATAGAGTTCTACTGGATCAAGTTCCATGAACTAGAGAAAAGGGGAAAGAGTTCTCTTGTGGAGAGAGATCCATAAATTAGAGCATATGGGATTGGTGTCTCCTTTGTACATAGGTCCATAAACATTGTAATAGGGAATTTATTTCCAAGAATATTTGTTGAGAAAAATTAATAGAAAAATTTTCTCTGTGGAGTAGTTCACATTGGGTGAACCACGTTAAATTGGTGTCTCTCTTGTGTGTGATGATTTGTGCATTACTTTGATTACTTCTATTGATATTGCCATTGATAATATTGGATAATATTATTTTAGAAAGAACAATAAAAGTAGGTCTTATACTGTTCAAACCCCCTCTCAGTATAAGCCAGTGTTCTTCAATTGGGATCAGAGCAAGTTCCTTTGAAAGAGTCTAACAACTTGAAGGAAGGGTGTACAAGAACACATATGGCATCTCAGAGTGGATCTTCAAAAAATAAGGCACCATTATTCGATGGGAATAATTATGCTTTCTGGAGCTAAGAATGAAGACTTACTTGATGGCACACAGATATGAGACATGTCAAGTAGTTAAGGATGGGTTCACACCTACAGCTAGTCCTCCCATAGATAAATATGGTAAGCTCCTACACATGAATAATGCAAAGGCAATGAATGCAATCTTGAGTGGATTACGTGAAGCAAAATTTGTAAAATTTATGCATTGCAAATCAACAAAAGAGATATGGGAAAGTTGAAGCAATCATTTGAGGATGATAAAAAGGTTAAGATGGCAAAATTACAAAATCACAAGAAAACATTTGAAGACTTGAAAATGAAATAAGAGGAAGACATTGTTGCATACTTACTTCGTGTGGATGAGGTTGTTAACATCATGCAAGGACTTGGATTCAAATTTTAAGACTCTAATGTTGTTTAAAAGGTTTTAAGTTCACTTCCTATGAGGTATGATGGAAACGTTTCAACCATAGAAGAAACAAGAGATAGTGAAAATTTGACTATGGATGAGTTCATAGTCAAATATCTAGTTCATCATCTTCTTCACCAAGTCCTTCTCCACAAAGGTTAGTCAGTTCCTCACCAATGGATATTTATTCTCCATACAGAGGTAAGAGAACTCTCCAGCATCATCCATCTTATTATATGTTGGATATATATATATTTTTTAGAAAAATTCACCCAGCAGGATTTGAACTAGGGTTTTTATTAAATTTTCTTAAAAACCTTAATAAAAAATTGAAAACTTTAAAAGGGCTATCTTTGTAAAAAGGGGGAGCATAATAGTGATGGGAAGCCTTCCGGAGCGCCCGTTTAGCACTTCCAAAAAATTTTGGACTCCCTAGGGGGCTGCCCCTTGGAACCCCGTTCAAGGCTAAAAATTTTGTGTAATAGCCTCAACGACTGTAAAAGAGCAAAAATTGTAACCTCAGAAGCTCTAACGAAGTTTTCTTTTTGCCTTGATGAGTAGATGATCAGATCTACTGGATGTTACCATGCTTTGTGCTCTCTACTACGGAGAGAAACTATTGAAGCTTTTGATGAACGAGTTCGACGAGATGGACTGCATGTCGTATTCAGTCAGCTACAGAATTTTGTTATAGCCCACCAAAGGAATCCAGATTCTGGTTACGAGGCTGACTCAGAAGACAATATATTCGAACAAAGAGTGGAGGAGTCCGATTCAGTTGCATTTGAGCCTGAGGAACAATCCAATGAGAGCTATACCCCTCGCTCTCCAGAGCCAGAGCCTGAGTCAACAGAACCTGAGCTAGCACAGGCCGAGCCAGTAGCAGCTCCTAAAATTGTCGTCATCAGTGACGATGAGGATTCCATTGCAGATAATTTTGGGCCTCCAGTACTGGGCAATCCTCAAGAAGAAGAACAAGAAATCAGTGAGAGAGTTAAGAAATCTAGATTTGATTTGAACTTGTAATTGCTTTGTACTTCCTTTTTTTTAGTCAAATCAAAGTTTTCTTTCAAGTAGTAGAAATGGCTTCAAATTCGAATCTCCCAATTCCTGAATTTAATGGTAGTGATTATGAATACTGGGCAATAAATATGAAAACTATGTTGATTGGTAAAGGTTTATGGGAAATAGTTGAAGAGGGTTACACATAACCTTCTCCTACTGACTGGTCTACCTTAAGTGTTGCCGATAGAAAAGCCAAGAAAGAAGCCCAGAAAAACAATTCCTTTGCCCTATATCATTTACAAGCAGCCCTAGATAAAAGCATATTTCCTAGAATAGCATCCTGTATAATAGCTCAAGATGCTTGGAAGGCTTTAAAGGAAAGTTTTCAAGGGAGTGATCAAGTGAAGCAGGTCAGGCTTCAAACTCTGAAAAGAGATTTTGAAAATCTCAGAATGCAAGAGAATGAGAAAGTAGGAGACTACTGCGTGCGAGTCAAAGCCGTAGTAGATAAAATGGTCACTCTAGGTGAAGAGATTAAACCAGAAGTTGTAGTGAAGAAAGTGTTGCGAACACTTCTTCCTAAATGGAATCATGTAGCAATCATTATTGAAGAGTCAAAATATTTGACTGCACTTTCCTTTGATGCACTAATTGGTTCTCTTCTTTCACATGAAGAGAGATTGCAGGAATCTTCTTCCACTAGCCATGGAGGCGATGACAAAGCCTTCGCTTCACAAGAAGGAAAAGGACAAGGCAGAGGTCATGGCAGAGGTCAACACAGAGGTAGAGGTAGGAATAGTCCACGAGGTGGAACTCCTAACAGAGGAGGATCTTCAAACAGAGGTGGAGGTCAGAATAGAGGTGGACAACAGAACAGAGGGAAGCATCCAGGACGAGGAAAAGGAAATGATAAGTCAAAACAAGCTTGCTACAATTGTGGCAAACTTGGCCACTTTGCTCGTGACTGCTGGTCAAAATCCTCTCAAGGGAGCAACAGTCAGAGCAGTCAGTATGGAAATTTTGGAGAAGAGGAAGGGACCTCAAATCTCTTTCTCTCATATGGCAAGTCAGATCAAAATCTGAATGACACCTGGATCTTGGACACTGGGTGTTCCAATCATATGAGTGGCAAAGAAGAACTCTTTGCTACTCTGGATTCTTCCTACAAATCCAGCATCAAGTTGGGGGACGACAAGTCATTGGCAGTTGAAGGCATTGGAGCCTTGGAGGTTCCAACAAAAGAGGGCGTTAAACAGGTAAATGATATTTATTACACCCCTCATCTCCAACATAATCTTTTGAGTGTTGGTCAAATGTTGGAGAAAAACTATAAGTTGCTATTTGATGAGGGTAAATGTACCATTTTTGATAAAAGTAATAGTGATAGAATCATTACTCAAGTGCCAATGACAAAGAACAAGTTATTTCCTTTAAATTTTGGCCAGCCAAGGGGAGAGAAATTAGCAAATGTTGCTATTTCAAATCCAAGTGTGTTGTGGCACTTGAGATATGGTCATCTGAATTCAGCTAGTTTGAAGATGTTAACCTCTCAAGCGATGGTGACCGGACTTCCTAAAGTTCAGGACAATAAGGAAGTCTATGAAGGTTGTGCCTTGGGCAAGCACGCTAGAACCAAATTTCCTCAAGGGCAAGCATGGCGGGCCAGTTATCCACTCCAGCTAGTGCATTCGGACATCTGTGGTCCAATGCAAACCAAGAGCATTGGTAACAACTCTTACTTTCTTCTTTTCATTGATGATTTTTCAAGAATGTGTTGGATATATTTCTTGAAGCATAAAGATGAAGCATTTGATTGCTTCATAGATTTTAAAGCAAGAGTTGAAAATGAGAGTGGATATTCTGTTAAATGTCTCAGATCAGATAAAGGAGGAGAATACTCCTCTAATGAATTTTTGAATTTTTGTAAAAAACATGGAATAAAGAGGCAGTTCACTGCTACCTATACTCCACAAGAATGGTGTGGCTGAGAGAAAGAACCGCACCATTGTAGAGATGGCAAGATCTATGCTTCAAATGAAGCATTTGAGCAATATGTATTGGGCAGATGCAGCCAGGACCAGTGTGTATATTTTAAATAGGAGTCCTACTTCAAGTTTGAAAGGGAAAACACCTTACCAAGCATGGTATGGTAAGAAACCGAATGTCAAGCATTTCAGAGTATTTGGTTCATTGGCTTACTCACACATTCCTGATGAACAGAGGAAGAAGCTCGATCCTAAGAGTCAAGCATGCATTTTTGTGGGGTACTGTGAGAACACAAAAGCTTACAGACTCTACAATCCTAGGACTCGAAAGATAATACTTTCCAGGGATGTGATTTTTGATGAAGGGGGAGAATGGGGACATCCCCAAATTTATAGTGATGTTGAATCTCATGATGCAGGTTCTTCACAAATTCAACAGGCACCACAGAAAAGCAAGAAGTCTCCTCCTCCTCCAAGCCCAAGCAGACATTCGACTTCCAGTTCATCATCATCTTCACCAAGTCCTTCTCCACAAAGGTCAGTTAGTTCCTCACCAATGGATATTGATTCTCCATCTAGAGGTAAGAGAACTCTCCAGCATCATCCATCTTATCAGATGTTGGATAAATAATTTTCAAGAAGATATACTAGAAGTCAAGCTAGTGAAATGAGTTCTGTTTTGCAAAGACTTGAAAATATGCATTTGTATGGAGATGATGACTCCCAAGAACCTCGGGGAGATGTAGTTAACTATGCTTTGATTACTAGTACACAACTTGAACCTTCTAGTTATGAGAAGGCTTGTACTCAGAAGATATGGCAAGATGCCATGAAAGAGGAGATAACCTCTATAAAAAACAACGATACTTGGGAGCTGGTAAAGCTTCCTAAAGGAAAGAAATGTGTTGGATGCAAATGGGTCTTCAAGACCAAATTCAATGCTGATGGAAGCATTGAAAGGCACAAAGCAATATTGGTTGCAAAAGGATTTACACAAAAGTATGGTATTGATTATGAGGAGACATTTGCTCTTGTAGCTAGACAGGAGACCATCAGAACAGTTCTTGCTTTAGCTGCTCACAAGGGTTGGAAAATCCAACACATGGATGTGAAAAGTGCCTTTCTCAATGGGTACTTGACAGAGGAAGTGTATGTTGAGCAACCTCAAGGATTTCAAGAACAAGGTAAGGAGCACCTTGTTTACAGACTAAAAAAGGCACTCTATGGCCTCAAGCAGGCATCACGAGCTTGGTACTCATGCATTGATGGGTACTTTAAATATTTTGGGTTCACCAAAAGCAAAAATGAACCCACCCTTTACTACCTGAAGCAAGGTAATGACATCCTCATAGTTTTCTTGTATGTGGATGATCTCATATTCATGGGTAGTAATGAAAAAATGAATATGGAGTTCAAGCGCTCCATGATGAAATAGTTTGAGATGAAGGATCTCGGCTTAATGCACTACTTCCTTGGATTGGAAGTTCATCAGTCAGATATAGGGATCTTCATCTGTCAACATAAGTATGCTCGGGACATGATCAAGAAGTTTGCTATGGAACATTGTAAACCAGTTGCAACTCCAGTTGGACATGGGATCCAATTGAGCAAAGATGATGGAGCATCAAAAGTTGACGTGACCACTTTCAGGAGTATGGTTGGGAGCTTGATGTTTCTCGCCAACACCAGACCCGATATTCAGTATGTTGTTTCTCTTGTCTCTCGATTTATGGCTAGCCCATCTGAGCTGCATTTGCAGGCAGCTAAGAGAATTCTCAGATATGTGAAGGGTACATTGGATTTTGGAATCCAGTACCATAAATGTAACACTATTAAGCTTGTAGGCTTCAGTGATAGTGATTGGGGCAGTAATATTGATGACAAGAAATCAACTTCAGGGAACTGTTTTAGTCTGGGATCAGGACTAATAACATGGAGCTCCAAAAAGCAAACTGTGGTAGCTTTGTCTTCTACAGAAGCTGAGTATATAGCAATCACCTATGCTAGTACTCAAGCCCTATGGCTAAGAAAAGTGTTGGAAGAGATTGGAGAGCAAAAAAGTGGTCCAACCAGAATCTACTATGACAACATCAGTGCCATTCAGTTGGCATACAATCCAATCCACCATAGCAGAATGAAGCATTTTGATATGAAGTACCACTTCATCCGAGATATGGTGGAGCATGAAATTGTTGAGCTTAAGTTTTGCCGCACTTTGGAGAACGTTGCTGACATATTCACCAAAGCGATGGCTAAAGCTCAATTTTTAAAGCTGAGAGACTGTGTAGTCAGTTCTCTCAACTTTAAGGGGGAGAATGTTGCAAGTGTGAAAAGAGTTTAGGCCCAAAAATATCTAGATATTTCTAGGCCCAAGTGTGAACACATCAGGTATTTGTCGGCATGATTTTTGTTTTTTCGAACTCCCTCACCTACATTCTCGCCTAAATTCTCTCCTCCCTATTCTTTCGCCACCTTCCTCGCTTCCTCCTCATCCCTTATTCCTCCTATATTCTCGTCTTCCCCCCTCGCCGACCTTACCTCCTTCCTTATCCCTCCACGCTCCTTATCCCTCCACCTTTCCTCCTCCATAACCCCCACTATTCCCTATAAATACATGGCGCTGGTTTGAATGAAATGTAATTTTTGAGTTAATTAAATAATATATTTTATTTTATCGCACGATTTGGCTCATGAGTTACATGGAACTCTCACAACTTATGAGATGAGAATAGTAAAGGATCATATTCCCAAGAAAGAGGTAACCTTCAAAGCAACAAATAAATATAAGAAACCAAATTCAAGTGATGAGTCATCTAGTGAAGAAGAAGCTAACTATGGTAGAAGGAACAAGAAGGACTCAAGAAAGAACAAAGGTATGAAAACAATAAAGTGTTTCAATTGTGGTAATAATGGTCACTATGCATATAACTGTCCAAAAGTCGGAAGCAGTAGCAATGAAGAGAAACATGATCATAAGAAAAAGGAAGCAGGAAAATATAGGTATGAAAAGAAAAACAGGTATGGACAAAGCAAGAATGAAAAGAAGTTTTTTCAAAGGCATAAGAAGGGTTTCAATGAATACAAGATAGACAAGGTTTCAAGTGATAGTGATGAAAGATCCTTAGATAGTGAAGAAGAAGAAATTCTCTTTTTGGCAATAGAAGAGGAAGGAAGTGCTCATGTTGAAGATAAATCTAAAAAGTATGAAGATGCTCTTGAAGACCAAGAAGTAGAGAAAGAATCAGAAAATGAAGAGGAAGGCATAGTAGATCTAGAAGCAGAACTTATTTCTGCTCTTAAAGAATTGAAAAATGTTAGAAAGCAGAATTCAAGATTCAAGGCTCAAGTTCAAGAATGTGATGAAGAAAAAGGAAATCTTATACAAGATCTGACAAACTCAATAGCTAAGACAAGGAGATTTAAAGAAAAGTTAGAGGTAAAATTCTTAGAATGTGAAATATTAGAGCATGAGGTAGTTTCACTAAGGAAGGAAGTGAAAGAGTCTAAAGATAAGCTACACAGGTTTGGGAAAAGTTCAAAGACCTTGGATAAGATTATCAATGCACAAATATCTTCATCAAACAAAATAGGACTTGGTTTTGAAGAAGGACAAGGGAAACAAGAAGAGGAGTCAAGCTCAAGATCCAAAGAGGAAGAAGCTTCAGAAGAAGAGAGTGAAGGAGAAATTGAGACTTATGAGGATAAGTTGAAAAACATAAACTTCACCAAGGAAGGAAACAATGCACAAACAAGGAACAGGGAACATCACAAGGAAGAAAGGACTAAGAGACCAGTGGGTTCAAGGCAAGATTTCTTCAAAGGACGTTGCTTCTCATGTAACATGTTTGGTCACAAGGCTATGCAGTGCAGGACTCATGGAAAGAAGGAATATGGTTTTACTAAGAGAAAATTCAAATATGGACATCTCTTTCAAGGGTATTGCTACTCTTGTAATCATTTTGGTCATAAAGCAATTCATTGCAGGGTTCATGACAGAAATGGGTATGGCTTCACCAGGAGGAACTTCAAGATATTTGCACCTTCTAGGAACCACAACATTAAGTGTTATAAGTGCAATAATGTTGGGCATAAGGCCAAGTGGTGTAGAACAAAATTTCCAGAGACAAGCAAGAACATGGACACTCAAAATAATCAAAAGGGTATGTTGAGAAAGAAGGTGGACAAAGAAAAAGAGCATTGTATGTTGGGAGTAGAGATACTCCCACCCCAAAATTAACCACCTCAAGGAGAGGAGGTGGGGAGGGGGATGAGCTAAGAGTCTTATATTTAGCCCCAAAGGAGTCCCTTTGCCATTGATGTCAAAGGGGGAGAGATTTGAGTTAGGGGGAGAGAATTCAGTTGGGGAGCAGTTTCTCAGGGGAGCAGAATTAGAAAAAGGAAAAATGAATGTTTAAGGAAAAAGGGTTACCATCAATGACAAAGGGGGAGATTGTTGGAAATTTGAGCATATTTTGTTGTCATTGATGTCAAGAGGTTTGATATCCTAAGTTGATGGAATTAATGTCAAGAGGTTTGATTAATGTCAAAAGGTTTAATGTCCTAAGTTGATGGAAATATTTGTGAGAATATTCCTCATGGTGGCACATGAGGCATAAGGCAACAAGAAGAAAGGAATTCCTCTCCATGATGTTTGAGAAAGAATTTATAAGTCTATTTACCTTGGTGGTAATTTTGCAAAGGTTAAAATATTCATTAATGGTGGCAAGGTTATCCTTAAAGAAAAGGCCCAAAAAGGATTTTAATATTTAAATCCTTTGGATTTAAATTATTATAATTAAATATAATGATTAAATTTGAAGCACCAAATTCGAATTGCAAGTGAGCCGACATCAAATGTATAAGAGGGCATGTGTATTTATAGGCTAAGGTTTAGCCTAAGCCAAAGTGTATTCGATTTGATAGCCCCCAAATTTATTGCCTTGCTCATTCGATGCGGTGAAGGAAATAGACAAAAGTTTTCATGATTTTTGGAGCAATGAGTTTGGTCAAAGGTTGGAAGGGGTTTGTCCCCACTCGAAGTGAGGTGGCAACCGAGCTAGCAATCTTAGCTTGTTTAGCGCATAGAGGGCAGAAGGTGTAGTTTTCAATTTTCTCGGAGGCTCTTTTCATTTGTGTGTTCGGATTTATTTTTAGTGTCGATGGTAAAGGATAACAAGGATATCATGCTCCTTTAGTTTCGTGTGGGTTGGCTATCCCACGCGGTGGCCTAGATGCGACTAGAGTGTGGGACCAGCAGGCAGCACGAGTTCAATTCTCGACGACAAAAAGTAGTGAAGGAATTAATTTTTGCTAAAAATTAATTTATGCCTAAGGTTTAAAGTTGCTAAGGTATGTGCTAGCTAGGGAGATATAAGGAGTTTTATGTTGAATTTATTTTTGCAATAAAAGGGGTTATGAAATGATTTCTTTTTCTTGAGCAAAAATTAAGGTGGTTTGTTTGCTAGTGCATTGGGGTAAAAATTGAAGTGGTGATTTATTTATCTTTTGGAAATGCATTAATGACAAGTAGGAGATATAAGGTGTAAATGAAATATTATGCTTATGTAATTGGTGATTTTTGTTGATGAGATTTTATTTGCAAAGTTAGGAGTAATAAGGTGTAAAAGTGGTTTGGCATTTTATTGAATCTTTGTATGGTGAAATATTTGTTGAGGTGGAATATTCATGTGGAGGTTTTGAAATAGACTGTTGCTATCTAACCCTTGAAGTGGCACAAGAAGGATTGGTTATTTGTGAGACAGGTTTTGAAGACATATCTCCAAAAGAGCATTTAAGAGGTATGGGCACATCATCCTTTGTTTGAAGTGTTTGTTGGAATGAATGTTGTGAAACATAAGGTGGAGTGAAAAGGATTGTTTGATAAGCATTGTTGGAAATATTTGAGCGAGTTTTGTGTGCTTCATTGTTGAATGTTTTGGAAACATTTGGGATAGATTTTGAGAACAATCTATGCTGTTATTGCTGAAAGAGTTTGAGAAGTTTTGAGATAAAGAGTGTGAACTACTTGTGCTAGGGTTGAAAACAAGTTAAGCATCTTTGTGAAATATTTTGAACATTGATTTGAGAGATATTGATAGCATTTGAGAGAAGGTGATTGAGATCAGTTTTGTTAAGGGAAATTATGCATTAGTGTGATTGATCTTTGCAAGAAAGATAGATCAGTTTTGTGAAACAAGTCATACATTGTTTTGATTTGATTTGAAAGGGATTTGGCAAGAGAAAGAGATTGGTTGATTGAGTACAATATTTGTGAGTGTGAAACATATTGAGGTTTTCTATATGTTCTAAAGGTTAAACGAATTCTAAGTAGAATTTTTTGTGTGAAAAGAGTTTTCTGAAAGAGTTTTAAGTTGTGTTTTGTATGCAAGTTTTGGAGTTATTTGAGCAAGTCTTTGTGAAGGCTTGAGGATAGAGTTGAGCAAGTCTTTGAGAAGACTTGAAGGTAGATTTGAGCAAGTTTTTGTGAAGACTTGAAATAGCATTGAGAGTTGGTTGGTTATTTGTTCAAGCTTTGTGTTAAGGCTTGGGGATAGATTTGAGATAGAGTGGTGGGTTGGTTTTTGGTGTGGTTTTTGTGCAGATTTGTGAGCAAAGTTAGAGCAGATTTGTGCTAGACTTGGGATAGAGTTTGGTGTAGATTTGAGATAGAGTTGAGAGAAATATTTGGAGGTGATAAAGAAAAGAGGACAATAATCTCTAGTGGATAGAGATCCATTAGCTAGTGTAGTGGGGATAAAGGTCTCCTATGGAGAGAGATCCACAATCTAGAGAAGTGGGGGAAAAGTCTTCTAGAAGATCACCAACCAGAGCAGAGGGGATAGAGTTCTATTATGGATAGAGATCCACAAACCAGAGTAGAGGGGATAGAGTTCTCCTATGGAGAGAGATCCACAAACCAGAGTAGAGGGGATAAATTTATCTTATGGAGAGAGATCCACAAACCAAAGAAAAGGGGATAGAGTTCTCCTATGGAGAGATATCCACGAACCAGAGCAAGGGGAAAGAGTTCTCCTGTGGAGTGTGATCCATGAACCAACTGGGAAGATAGAGTTCTTCTATGGAGAGAGATCCACAAACCAGTTGAGGAGATAGAGTTCTCCTGGATCAAGTTCCACGAACCAGAGAAAAGGGGAAAGAGTTCTCCTGTGGAGAGAGATCCACAAATTAGAGCATAGGGGATTGGTGTCTCCTTTGGACAGAGGTCCATAAATATTGTAATAGGGAATTGATTCCCAAGAAGATTTGTTGAGAAAATTTAGTAGAAATATTTTCTTCATGGAGTAGCCCACATTGGGTGAACCACGTTAAATTGGTGTCTCTCTTGTGTGTGATGATTTGTGCATTGCTTTGATTACTGCTATTGATATTGCCATTGATAATATTGGATAATATTGTTTGGGAAAGAAAAGTAAAAGTTGATCTTATACTGTTCACCCCCCTCTTAGTATAAGCCCGTGTTCTTTAAAGGAATGATTTAATTAATTGAAAATTAAAGTGAATGGGGGTTAATTAATTAATTAAAGAAAAGAAGTTGTGAAATTGAAGAATTAATTAGGGAGACATAAGAAGATTAAAGGAAAGGAAATTGAATTTGAAAAATTGAAAGTTTGATTTTAAGAAGAAAGAATTTTGAACTAGAAAAATTGAATAAGACACGACAATGCTTAAATAAAATATGACACAAATTCAGTTAGAAATTATTGGTATATTGACCCGGGAGCTAGTAAACATATGACTCGAAATAAACAATGGTTTAACACTTTTCAAGAAAAATGTGAGAAACCAGTTGCTATAGCTGATGATAGAACATATGAGGTAAAAGGAGAAGGAATTATTAATCAACCTGTTTGATGGAGAATGCATGATTAGAAATGTGTTATATGTGCCAGGACTAACCGCTAATCTACTCTCAGTATCTCAAATAAAGAAAAATTTAGTGGTTGAATTCTAAATTATTAAAAAAAAAAAGAAATGCATCATTACTAAACAAGAAAAAATCATAGCCATTGTATCTTTAAAAAATGATCTATTTGCTCTTGATACTCTATCAAATATTATTCTATCTATAAGAACATTAAAAATAAGAGATCTTTGGCATAAAAGGGTAGGACATATAAGTGCATCCTCTTTGAATACAATGAGTAGATATGAAATGGTGGTAATATTATCTAGATTAACATGGAAATCTACATAAATGCCTACTAGGAAAACAACATAAAATACCTTTTGATTCAAGTTTACACAAAGCTTAAGAGCCACTACAATTGATATACACATATTTACGTGGACTGATGGATACTAGTCTTGGAGGACATATATATTTTCAATTTTTGGTTGATGACTATTCTAGTAAAATGTCAGTATACTTCTTGAATTTAAAATCTAAAAATTTAGATGTTCTAAACAATCTAAACAACTAGTGAAAATAGAAACTAGAAGATCAATAAAAAATCATTTCTCAAATAAGGGTGGTGCATTCATATCAAAAGAATTTAAATCATTTCTAAGATTAAATGGTGTAAAATAGAACTCACTACAACTTATTCACCCAAAAAAAATGGTATAGCAGAGAGAAGTAATTGTTCTTTAATGCAGATTTTACATTGCATGCTTAAAGAAACAAATATTGATCGACAATAATGGGTAAAAGTTGTTGAAACTACAATATATATACAAATAGATTAGCCAGAAGAATACTGGGTGAAATTTTACACCTTTCACCCACCCCTTCCTTTTTAAGAAAATATGATGCCCATAAAAATGGTTAAGTTTTAGAGCCATGCTCTTGCATTATTGGTTAAGGTGGGCCTCGAAGATGAAGACAAATAACATTGATGGGTGGTAACAAATGATATATGGGAAAAAATTTGTGACAGCAAGGAGGGCGAAGCTATATTAAATCCTCTCCCAATATATGGGTGAAACTTTGCAATAGCCAGGAGGGAGAAACTATTTCGAATCTCCACCCACTTGTAGGACAGAAGGTTGGCAAAGCATCTCGACCAAAATTGACTAAGTTTGAGGTCGAGCGAACAATTGGGTAAGAAAACATTCAAGGTAGATCCCAAATATGTGCCCAACATATGGGCAAAATAATGGGGTGATAATACAACCATTCCTACCTCAAATTCCCACCCCAAGAAAAAGGCCAATGATTCTCCTCGGATGGCATTCGGGTGGGTAGAGAAGACTTTGGTATGATATGTAAATCTCACCCTAACTAGGTCAGAGGTTCTAAAGGACAATGAGGATAAGTTGTGCCCAAATACCCACCCCATTTAGCATAGCGATATGGGTGAGGTATTTGGATGGCAGTAGCTCAAAACCAAGCCCTATCACCCACCCCTTCCATAATTTCACAATGAGTGGAAGTTTGGAAAGTTGGCAAGTAAGGGAGCAAGATGGAAAGTCTATCTAATACTAGAATCACCACCAACATCAAGAATATCAAGTATAAGATATTAATAATCCCAACTACCCAAGTATGAATAGTCCACAGGTGCAAAGATGGTGATTTGAAATACGTGGCTCCCAAGGTAATCAATTCTAGTCGTTTATCCACATGATCTAAGGACTATCGATTGGTAGAAGGGATAAAGTATATGAGAATTAAAAAACCTAATCAGAATGTCAAAATGATCGATGGACCAAATTCATGTAAAAATACCTATAACCTTTCGAAGAACTACCATTATTTCGAGAAGTAGAGTACTAGCTGAGCATCTATCCACTTCAGCAATACCTTCCTGCCTAACACCATTAATGCATGTAGTTTGAATTTATTGTAAAAATATCTATAAATATTGGGATGTTCAACATCCCAAGGGTGGCTCTTTAGCCATTACAATTCATGTGTAAATATGTTCATCGTGTTGTAAATATAAGTATCCTACTCTTTGGTCTCCATTTTGGTCTTTACATCCTTGTGTTGAATTTAAAATGCTTATTTTTGCTACCACTATCTAAGTAATCTCATTTAATTCTGCTATTTAGATTTTGTGGGCTTTACTTATTAGTTCTGGAATTCACATTCATATGGGGTTGGGGTTTACTTCTGCTTAGGCTAACCAGGTGGACGTGCTTTAATTTTGCATCCTAGATTTCCTGAACCCATCTATTCATTTTGGAATTTGCTCTCAACCCGTCGTACTAAATGATAAGTGACAATATGATTGGCTGACCTTTTAGGTAGAATTCTTGTATTTCTACTTATGATGTTAAGGGTGTATGTGTCCTGATGTGATTATACTCGTCCTTGTGAGTTATGGCTACGATATCCTCTTTGTTTTATTTCCCCTTCCCTTTTGCCCCTCTAGGTGTAGATAGCTAGGAATTGAGGAATCAACCTTCTCCAAAGATCGAACATGAGGCTCACCCAACCCTACAACTGTTCAATGTTGGTTGAGGTTCATAGGGAATGCAAATATTAGGTGCCAGATCTTGTACCAATAGTTTTTGGCAACTCTATTGGGGACTCAAGGAGTCTTCATTGTTTAAGAAAATCAGAGTTCGATGATACTCTGGTTTACCCCAATTTGGTCAAATCACCTGGTGAATAATTTAAGCAAAAAGATCCAGATCCAAAGACCATTTGACTCTTCTATGTTTTGAAAAATCCCAACATCTTGGAGGACTCAAGATTTTATAAGTAGTCTTGACATCATTGGTGGAGAAAGTATGCTCATTTGACAACTTCGAATTCAAAAAAATGATCAAGATTTTTGAAGGCCAGTGCCACAAAGGCTCAACAATGCTACCCCCGATGGGATGATTTTGACCCACTCAATCTCTATTGATATCATGATATCCTAAGGGTACCTTTAAGATCTTGCCAAACTATAAAGACAAAAAAGGTTGTGACCAATCATCTAGAGGATGTGGTTCCCTTGGTCATCATGTTTAACATCACATATGAAGACATGATGATCAAGTTGCTTACTCTTTCCTTGGAGGGAAGAGTTTTGTTGTGGTATAGGTCACTATAGAAAGGAAGCATTTGCACATGGGATGACTTGGAAAGAAGATCTAATTGATACATTCAATGGTTTCCAAGGCACCTTCTCCATGCTTACCCAATTCTCATTTATCAAGAGGAACCCTATTGAAAGTATTGAAGACTTTAATGTCCAATTTGAATTAAGTTGAAGAAGAGTTCCTCATAAAATCTTCTCGATTGCTGCTCAAGCATATTAGTATTATATATGGTCCTTTAGCCTTGATATGGGTCTCCTCCTACTTCAATATGGGGAAAGTTGATATTCTCAAATATTTGAGGAGGTTATTAGGGTTGAACGGGTTCTAATGGATAAAATTCTCCCTAAGAATGACTTGTGGTCACAATCGATTTTTGCAATTGTTGCTTTTGCAAAACTTGTACCAAAGTAGCACAGGGTATTTTCTATGACACCCCCTACATGGTCATGCAATAATAGCAAGAAAATTCTCCTGAAGCCTTGAGTGATTAGGTAGTAGATCTACTTTAAGGAGAATCTTACCACTATATCCACACACTTGAGGCCAACCCAATGGATCAATCATATATCCAATTAGATCTATCAAAAGTTAGTGCTAGTGGATGCCACCAAGTACCAGACTAGATGATGTTGGAGGGACACATAGCAGGATTGATACAATAAGTTAGTCTTAAGAAGGAGCAACATTGGAGTCAGTAGCTTGATATTCCACCTTGTGCAAGGTAGAATAATGTGGCAAAAATGGTTGCCATATTAGTTTTTTATGGATTTAGTACCAAGGCACTCAAGCAAAGTGAAAAATATAATTGTGATTTAGTTGTAATTTTGAGTTGCATCATGTAGTGTCAACCAGACTACAAAGAACACCTCAAGTATAGTATAATATGGTCAAGTCATTGCAGATTTATAGGATTATTTACATAAGCATCCTTGGCTCAAGCGTGCCTGGTATACCAAAATTTTGTGTAAATAATGTGACAAGTAAATAAAACTGTGCAGTAAGCATAATGTTTTGCGTAGTGTCATAATTTTATTCATAGCTTGTAGGGAAAGCACTCCAGTAATGAATTTCCAGTTGGCTAGAGTGCTAGAAACTATAAAGTAAGGAGCATGGGAGGAATTCCTAGGTCACACCTTGGAAAAATAACACTTTCTTCCCATCTCTCTCATTTCTTCCTTATTTTCTTCTTTTCTTCTTTGTAATATGTTCTTCCCTATTTTTGAGACCCCGTAGCCCAATGAATGCAGCCCAAAAATACTAAGGCCTCACATGATGCCCTTGGAAATCCAAAACCACATGGAGGACCTCTACATGATCTGATGCATGTCAAGTCTATTCAAAAAAGAGCAAATAAGCTATAAATAAGAGCTCATCCACAACTGTAGACATGGTCAGGAAGTGTAAGTTGCAAGAAGATGGTGAAACAAAATGACCCCATGGTGGATAGCAATTAGTAAAAGAGGTTCCATGTTGGATTGTGTAAAGAAGAAGAATTATAACAAGAGAGGCAAATATCCTTGGAAATTTATCTACTCTTGGAATATTTTGGGTCCTTGGCGGAGTATGTTTAGGATATTATAATCCATAGGAGTATCTCATGGGATGGGTTATCCACCCTATTGGTATTATGTAATAATTCCTAGATTGCTTTTTGTTTCGTCTCCCCTTTTGTCTGTGTTATTCCTCTTGCTCTGATCTACCCTTGTGCTAGTTGTATTCAACTCTTTCAGTTTATGACATCCATCCCTATGCCTCTACTACTTCTTGTTTCTTTGCATTTCCTCTTGTACCTTCTTGTTCTTGTTTTACAAATTTTCTTGTTGTTTATGCTAATGGTTTTCTTCCCCTACTTCCTCACCATAGTGTTATATGTTATTAATTATTTTATGCCACTCATATTCCTCCATTGTCTTGCGGTCTCGTTTGGCTACAATTGTCTATCTCATTTCTTGTCCTTCTCCCCTTTCCCCTTATCCATTCAAAAGTGTTATGCACTTTAAGTTTCTGCTTGGGTTCTTTCTTTCCATAAGATGAAAATCCCTTGTGAGTTTCCAAGAGTGTGGGTGAAATTATACACCTTTAATCCATCTCTTTATTTTTAAGAAAATATTATGCCCATAGAAATGGCTAAGTTTTGGATCTAGGCTCTTACGTTAATGGTTAAGGTGGGCCTCAAAGATGAAGACTATTAGCACTGATGGGTGGTAACAAATGATAGATGGGAAAAAATTTAGGACAAAAAGGAGGGTGGAGCTATCTTATATCCACATACAAATATGGGTGGAACTATGCAACAGCCAGGAGGGTGGAACTATTTTGAATCCTCACCCTCCAGTAGGATGAAAGGTTGGCAAAGTACCCCAACTAAAATTGACTAGGTTTGGGATTAGGTAGACAATTGGGTAAGAAAAAATTCAAGGTGAATCTAAAATATTCACCCAGTAGATGGGTAGAATAATGGGGTGATAATACAATAGTTCCTACCTTAAATTATTTCCCTAGGAAAAAGGCCAATGATTCTCCTCGGATGGTGCTTGGGTGGGTAGAGAAGACTTCGACATGATATGTAAAGTCTACCCTAACTAGGATGGAGGTTTTGAAGGACAATGAAGATAGGCTATGTCCAAACACCTACCCCTTTTAGAATAGTGAGATGAGCAAGGTTTTTGGATGGTGGTGGCTTAAAACCAAGCCCGATCGCTCACCCCTTTCATAATGTCACGATGGGAAAAATTTTGGGAAGCTAGTAAGTAAGGGAGTAGGCTAGAATGTTCGCCCAATACCAAAATCACCTCTAGCATCAAGAATTTCAAGGGAAAGGTATTACTGACCCCAACCACCCAAGTATGAACGATCCATGGGTGCAAAGATGATGATTTGAAATATACATCTCCCAAGGTAATCAATTCCAATTTTTCATCCACATGATCAAAGGACTGTTGACTGGTTGAAGGGGTAAAGTAGATGAGAATTTAAAAACCTAAATAGAATGTTAGAATGATTGAGGGTCCATATTCATTCAAAAGTGCCTAAAACCTTTTGGACAACTACCATTATTCCAAGGAGTAGGGTACCAGTTGAGCACCTATCCACTTCAGCAATACCTTCATGCTTAACACCATTAATGCATGTAGTTTGAATTTACTATAAAAATATCTATAAATACTGGGATGTTAGAAATACCTAGGATATTATACATCCTAGGGGTGATTCTTTAGCAATTACAATTCATGTGTAAAGTTGTTCATTGTGTTGTAAATATAAGTATACTACTCTTTGGTCTCCAATTTGGTCTTTACATCCTTGTGTTGAATTTAAAATATTTATTTTTTGATGAGGATGAACAAACACGAACAAAACTATCCAAGGAGCCAAATCACAATAGAAAATAGTTATTTTATTAATACCAGCCAAAAGGATTCGAAATTACAATTCCAAACTTGTTGAGGATCAACAAACACGAATAAAACCATTCAAGGAGTTAAATCACAATAGAAAAGAATTATTTTATTAATTCCAACCAAAAGGGGTAGAAATTACAATGCCAGATCATACAATCTTGGATCCCAATCGAAGCCCTTATTTTCAGATCTAAAATCCCCTTTTAAAATCCTATTTTCCCCTCCTTTTACATGATTTTTAAGTTTCCCGCCCATGCAAAAAGAAAAAAATTAAATTTAACTTTCCTGCCCATGCAAAATTTTAAATTCTAATTTCCCGCCCAACTGGTGGCCGGAAAACACAAAGGCAAAACACTTAGATTTTTTTTTTTTATGAGGATGAACAAACACGAACAAAACCGTACAAGGAGCCAAATCACAATAGAAAAGAATTATTTTATTAATGTCAGCCAAAATGGGCCAAAATTACAATGCCAGACTTGTTGAGGATCAAAAAACACGAACAAAACCATCCAAGGAGTTAAATCACAATAGAAAAGAATTATTTTATTAATGCTAGCCAAAAGGGGTAGAAATTACAATGCTAGATTGTAAAATATTGGAGCCCAATCGAAGCCCTTATTTTTAGATCCAAAATCCCCTTTTTAAATCCTATCCCCCCCCCTTTTACATGATTTTTAAGTTTCCCGCCCATGCAAAAAATTAAATTAAATGTAACTTTCCCGCCCATGCAAAATTTTAAATTCTACTTTCCCGCCCAACTGGCGGTCGACAAACACAAAGGCAAAATACTTAGAATTTTTTTTGCTAATGCAAGATTGCTCTGCTGCCACTGGATGCTCTTGCATCAGACACCTAGGGTAAGTTTGAGAAGTGACATCACTTATTTTTTGTTGGAGGAAAACCAAGGTGGTCAACCTCAGACTTGGACAACCAAGTTGAAACTTCTACATGCCTTCCATTCCATTTCACCAGATATTCTTCATACTGCTTGTTTCTTGTACTACCGATACAGGTATCCAGAATTTACTCTATCTCTTCTATCACTGGAGCCGATGCTGGAAAACTCCACAACTCTACACTTGCTAGACCATGAAATGATATTACCTTAGTTATGCTCCTTGGGGTAGGCCAATCAATGATAGCCCTTACCTTCTCTGGATCCATCTTCAGACCTTCATTTGAGATGACAAATCCCAAGTACACCAACTCCTTCACAAAACTGCACTTCTTAAAATTTATCAGTAGATGTTCCTCCCTAAGCTTCTCCAAAAATCTTTTGATGTGCCTTTAGATGTTCCTCCAAGGTCTTTCTGAAAATCGGAATGTCATCTAAATAGATAATGACAAAATTTCCCATAAACTCCTTCAATACTTCATTCATACGCCTCATGAATGTGCTGGGTGCATTGGTTAGCCCAAATTATATGACCAACCACTCATATAAACCCTATTTTGTATTGAAAGCTATCTTCCACTCATCTCCTTCTCTGATGCGGATTTGATGATAACCACTCTTCAGATCAATCTTTGTAAAATACTTGGACCCACTCAAACAGTCCATTATGTCATCCATCCTTGGCAATGGAAACCTATACTTGATGGTGATCTTGTTAATATCTTTGGAATCTGTGCACATTCTCCAGTCTCTGTCCTTATTTTGTATTAGTACTGTAGGCACTGCACATGGACTTAGGCTTTCCCTAATCAGTCCCTTCTCTAGTAGCTCCTGAAATTGCCTATTCAGTTCTTCATTCTCCATAGGAGTCATCATATGGGCAACCTTGTTTGAAAATCTAGCTCCTGGTATCAAATAAATATGATGGCTAATATTTCTCATGGATGGAAAACCCTTTGGTACATTATCAGATATAATATCTGAGAATTCTTCCAACAAACCTGAGACTTCTACAGGGACATCTTTGCTTGGTTCTTCCCTAGCTCTAGTTATTAATGCATAGCACACATTCTCATGCTTCAAATCATCTAGAAATTTCCTACCATCAACCAAAAAATTTTTGGCACTATTACATACCTTTTAATCCATCTCCTTCAGTGGCTTCAGTTTATGATGTACTCCTTCCTTTGTTAGGGATTAAGTGTTGGCATATCCATCATGGACTGCATGACGATCAAACTACGATGGTCTTCCTAATAGCATATGAAAAGCATCCATAGGCAGGATATCACACAGGACCTTGTCCTTGTATCTCCCAATATTAAACTTGACTAAGCACTGTTCGTTGATCAATACCCTATAGTATGGATGCGGATGTCTCATCCTCTCTAGCTACAACTTAGTAACCATTTATTTAGAGACCAAGTTATCAATATTGCCATTATCTATAATAACATTACAGAACTTAACTAGAAATTTGCACCTTGTGTAGAACAGGCTCTTCCTTTGGTCTAGTTCCTTCTCCTCATTCAACAAGGTTCTCCTTATTACCATAACGTCTCCTCTCTGCCTCCTCAGAGTGCTCTAATTCATCTCCTTCATCTGCAACAACATATTTGGCATTACATTATGGCCTCCTATTTGGCTTCTCTTGGTGATGTGGACACTCATATGCTTAACGTCATTCTTCTCCACAGTTGAAGTAGGTTCCACTATTCCTCTATTTCCTCATTCAGATCTACCTCTTCCTCTTGGGTAGTTGCTATTCTGACCACGAGATCTATAAGCATTATATACCTTATGGTATTTACTACTGCTAGCTTCTTCTTTCTTCTCACCTTGTCCTCTATCTATTCTTCCACAAGTTCTTTCTCCATGACCTATTACTTTCTACTTACCCTCAAACCTTTTGTTCAACTTCTCTTCAACTTTTAGAGCAAATTGGTAAGCATCCTCAATGGTGCTCATCCTAACCAGACTCGGCTCTTCTTGAATACTGGTTCTCAACCCATGGATGTAATAGGTTATTTTCTCCTTGTTAGCCTTAGAATGACCAGTTCAGATCAAGATCTTGTAGAACTCCTCGATGTATTATCTGATAGAATTTCCTGACTGTCTTAAAATTTAGATCTTCTTTAGTAGATCCAACTCATAGTCTACCAGAATAAACTGCCTCTTCAACTTTTCCACCATTCATTCCCATATGGTGATCCTATCTTTTCCCCTTCTATTTCTATCAAGCTGTACTCCTTTACACCATATTCTAGCATGACCCTTCAGTTTGGTCTTAGCAAACTTAACCCGATCAGGATCTTCCACCTCTTCATATTCAAAATATTCTTCCAGGTCATTGATCTAGTCAATCAACTCCTCCGGGTTAAGATTTCTTGAGTATGTGGAAACCTCCATATTCGACCTCTTCCCAATATGGGATATGACTCTGTACAACCTTGCTTGGGTAGGATATCCTATCTCTTCTTCTTACTCAAACTGGTCTTCCTCTTCTTCGGCTTCATCTTCTCTATTTTTCTCTCTTCGTGGGTCAAACACTCTACATGGATCTTCTTGTAATGCATGGACTTGCCTCTGCAAAGCTCAAAAATACTCTGCTGGAACTACGCCATTATTGGAAACACCTCGATTCTGTAGTGGGGACATATTGCTCTGGCTTCTCCAAACCTGAACCATAGATCCTAGTGTAAAATACCTCACATTCGATGATATGATTACAAACTCAGGAACTCCCTCTCTGATACCACTTGATGAGGATGAACAAACATGAAAAAAACCATCCAAGGAGCCAAATCACAATAGAAAAGAATTATTTTATTAATTCCAACCAAAAGGGGTTGAAATTACAATTCCAGACTTGTTGAGGATCAACAAACATGAATGAAACCATCCAAGGAGTTAAATCACAATAGAAAATAAATATTTTATTAATGCCAGCCAAAAGGGGCAGAAATTACAATGCCATATTGTACAATATTGGAGCCCAATCGAAGCCCTTCTTTTCAGATCCAAAATCCCATTTTTAAATCCTATTTTCCCCTAATTTTACATGATTTTTAAGTTTCCCGCCCATGCAAAAAAATTAAATTAAATTTAACTTTCCTTCCCATGCAAAATTTTAAATTCTACTTTCCCGTCCAACTGGCAACCGACAAACACAAAGGTCAAACACTAAGAAAATTTTTATTTATTTTTGTTGATGCAAGATTGCTCTACTGCCATTGGATGCTCTTGCATCATTTTTGCTATGGCTATATGAGTAATCTCATTTAATCATGCTATCTGGATTTTGTGGGATTTACTTTGTAGTTTTAAAATTTGCATTCATATGGAATTAGGGTTTATTTCTACTTAGGCTACCTAGGTGGACGTGCTTTAATTCTACATCCTGGATTTCATGCATCCATCCATTGGTTCTAGAATTCACTTTCAACCCATTGTGCTAAATGATAAGTGAGGATATGATTGGCTAATATGTTAGGTAGAATGCTTGTATTTTTGCTCATGATGTTAAGGGTGCATGTGTCTTGATGCGGCTATACCCATCCTTGTGAGTTCTAGCTATGACCTCCTCTTTATTTTATTTCCCCCCTTCCCTTTTCCCCTCCAGGCATAAGTAGCTATGACTTGAGGAACCAACCTTATATAAATATTGACCATGAGGCCCGCTCGACCCTGTGGCCGTTTAATGTTGGTCAAGGTTCGCAGGGCGCGCAACCCTCAGGTGCCAGATCTCGTGCCAACAAATACTCAAAAATATTTCTCCTATAGAAACTTGGTCAGGATGAAAACCTTTAGTAAAATATTTAAGAATTTTTGAAGTAAAGCATATGTGCACATTCCAAAGAAAAAAATAACAAAGATGAAAAACCATATGTGGGATATTTCTTGGCTATGATGATGATTCAACATGATATAGAGTAATTGATCCAATAACAAAAAAATCTTGTAAGTAGAAATGTGGTTTTTGATGAAGAAAACAAAACCCTTAAATATCCAAAGACAAATACAAATCCCATTTTGGATAAAGAAGACTATTCAAGTGAAGGATCAGAATAAAAAATATTTAATAAACCAGTCAAAACTCAAAATTCATAATATCACCTCAAAGAAAAGAGGCAAAATAGTATATAAGTATACTTAAGGACTCAAATCTAGGACAATGATCAAATATTACCATTATAAGACCCTAAACTCGCAATATGACAAGAACGAATATGTTTAATAGTGGAAGAACCTACAACTACATAAGCTGCCATAAGACAATCAACATGGAGAATATCCATGGAATTAGAATATGCACCATTAATGAAGAATAATACATGGGATTTAGTTAATCTACCATAAAGAAATAAAATAGTAGGATGTATATGGGTCTATAAGATAAAATACAAGGCAATTGGTTCTCTTGACAAATACAAGGTACAACTACTTATAAAGGGTTATACTCAAATAGAAGGATGTGACTATGAAAATACCTTTGCACCTATAGCAAGAATGACTACTATTCGTACAATTCATGCATTAGTAACACAAATTGGTTGGAAATTACAACAAACATATGTTAAGAGTGTATTTATTAATGGTAATCCTGAAGAGGAGGTATACATGATTCATCCAAAAGGATTTGTCATCAAGGGACAAGAACACAAGGTTTGAAAATTATATAAATCATTATATGGATTTAAACAAGCCCCTAGAGCATGGTACATAAAAATTAATGATCATCTACTACGACACAACTTCAAAAGAATTGCATTAGACTTGAATTCGTATACAAAAAAAGTTGGGTCAGAGAGAATAATTCTTGTGATATATGTCAATAATATAGTAATTATAGGAAGTTCAAAGACACTGATAGATGAGGTTAAAATTGATCTAGAAAAGGACTTTGGATTGAAAAATTTGAGACTTCTATAGTACTGTCTTGGTCTAGAAATTTATTAAAAAGACATTAACATCATGGTAACTTAGACAAATTATGCAAAATCATTGCTTGAAAAATATAGAATGAAAAAATTTAAACTTAAAGGTACTTCAATGGAGCAAGGGCTCCAATTATCAATATATAGTAAGTTGCCACCAATTTCTACTACTATGTATTGATAACTAAATTGGGAGTCTTCTATATTTAACAAATACGAGACCTAATATTGTTTTTGTTGTAAATTTTCTCTAGGTTTATGCAAGAGCCTAGGGAAAATTATTGGAAAGATACAAAGAGAATGCTACATTATATCAACAAAACCATAGATTATGGATTAGAATACAAAAGAAATAATAATTTTACTTACAAGGATATTTATTTTTTGACGATGCTATATCTATAAGTGATAGAAAATCAACATCATACTATATGTTCCATCTTGGATCAGCATCTATTTCAAGGTATAGCAAGAAACAACAACAATAACCCTCTCATCAATAGAAGTAGAATAACATGCAACAAGAGATGCAATATGCAAAGCACTTTGGTTACAATACATTTTATTAGATATGGGAATAAAAAAGACTCCTACAATACTAAATTGTGATAATCAAGGAGTTCTCAAATTAATCAAAAATCTTACAATTCATGAAAGAACAAAACACATTGAAGCTCAATGTCACTTTATTAGAGATCATTTTATAGACCATCATATTTAGATAAAATATGTCCATACTGAAGATCAACTTGTGGATATTTTTACAAAAGCACTTGGAAAAAATAAGTATAATATAATTCAAAGCCATTTATGTACAACAAATTTTTTTTACACCAAATAATGTCATACAGGGGGTGTTAGCAATATTACATTATTTGGTACCATTGAGTACTATTGTAAAAATTTAGAAAGTGTGTGTCTAAAGTATGTGTCAAAGTGTGAAGAATGTTGTGTTATGTAAGTATGAAAGGTATCAAGTGTGCAAGTGAAGAGTCATAAATGATAGGTGTCAAGTGTGGAAGTGAAGATTCATATGAGATGTGTCAAGATGTGAAGTAGGAGGTTATGTAATCATGAGAGTATTTGTCATAATGTGAGGAATGTGAAAGATTCCATCTTCCATGAGATGGAGGAGAGAAAAAATTACAAGTATTATTATTTATTGGAGATAAATCTCCATGCTATATAATCAAATATTTTTAATGTAATATAATGATCTTTATATTATATGAGAAAATTGAGCTTGTTATTTGTGAAATATTGATGTGTGTAATTATTTGATCCTATGATTTTTACTTTTGTGAGGTGTTTTAGGCATATGCCAACAAATTATACAATTTTTTTCAAGTTATAAGTTATGGTTACAATTTCTCACAAATAATAGTTACAAGAGGATCCTATTTAATTTTTTTTGTACAATCTCTAATTAATGTTTGGTACATAAATAAATGTGGATTTGTTTCAATAACTTGAAACTTCACAACCACTATCATAAGCTTCTCTACTAAGCTTGATATATTTCTATGGTATGATTGGAGTGGATGCATATAATCCCTTAGACTTACATGATGAGGCCAATGAAAGACCCTTATGGATAGAGATACATAAATAATTTTGACAATAAATATTTATAACAAGAAATCACATGCAAAGCAACCTCAATTTGAGTCACAAGAGTTCCATGCACAATCTCTTTAATGATGGAAAAAACCATTAACCCCTACAAATATGTAACACTAATACTAATCTAAAAAATGTAATAATTATGAAGTCCTAAAAGGAAATCATACCATAATTTGAACAAATAGGAGTCATAATTATAATAATAATAAGGGTTTTAGGTTGAATATTTCATCACCATCTCAAGGGTTGAAGAGGTGGAATTTCTAACATAAGTTGGTGTTCAACATTGTATGTTGCTTAAGAAATTTGGAAAGTTATTAACTATGATGGCACTATTAACAACTTGTAAATACTCATGTTAAGTGAAATCAACCCCTTGAACATCAGTGAGAGCTCTGTTGGAGAATATTACATTATTTGGTACTTTCCAATGTACCACCTTGGTACATTATTAGATTAGGTGTGTGTCTTAGATTAGAGTGTGAGTTAATATTTTATGTAATGTAATAATGTGTAGGAAATGCACAAGTGTCATGTAATTATGAGTGCAAGTGTTATGTATGTAAATATGCACAAGTGTCCAATATGTAAGTGTGCACATATGTCCTTATATTAGGAAAAGTTATGTGAAGAGTCAAGTACAAGTGTGTGTTCAAGATAGAGTCATGTGTATGCAAGTGGTAAGTATATAGAAGAGTTATTCTAGAATGGCTATATATTACTCCATAGAGGAGAAGGAGAGTGGTTGTTGTTATCATTATCTACATGGTCTACAAGGTCTATAGAAGCTACATTGTATGAGAGTTTTGTAACACAAAAAGGAGTAATACAAGTTTGCATACATTTGAGAAATTAGTATTATATGTGATCTTATTGTGCATATTTTACTCCTTATTTGTTGAATGTTATTACATATTAGTTGTTTCATATATATTTGTTATATTATCTTATTGGATTATTATATTTGATCCTATGATAATATTCCTATGAGTTTTGTGTTTGTTGTAAGGCTTCAAAAGCAATCAGTGGTATCAGAGCCAAAACAAGTTTTCTTATACATGATTTAAAAGTTGCAAAAGGCTAGAGTAATTCCACAAATGTAGGAATAACTAGTGAAGACTAGGAGTAAGAAATTGTATTTATAGAAGTCTAGAGTCTTTCCACAAGGTTAAAAATAACTCGTGAAGACTAGGACTCTATGAGGATCTTTCTACAAGGTTGAAGGATAACCTGTGAATACTAGGATCCCTATTTGGGAAAATCAACTTGAAGACAATTGATTATTTAGGGCATAGCCAACCCTGATATTAACATGAAGTTTTAGGTACAAAATTTCCTTGATATCAATATTGAGTTCTTAAGTAATGCTAATAAAAGTTGTCTAGAATTTTATTATATTGGAAATTGTTCTTTAGAAGTTGAGTAGCTTCCTATAATGGATAGAGAAGACTTTCATATTCGATTACATGGAGGTCAAGAACTTTTATCACACAATAATTGATTTGAATTTATAGTAAAATAAGAAACATTGAATGTAGAAGGATACCCATGAAAGAGGTCCCATAGAATATTGAAGAAAGAAAGAGGAGACCTAAGAAGAAGAGGTCCCATAGATGTAAGAGATAGGAGATCCAAATAAAAGTGGTCCTATATAAGTTAGAGATAAAATAGGAGACTTGAAAATAAGAGGTCCCATAGACGTAAGAGATAGGAGACCTAAAGAAAAGTGGTTCCATATAAGTCAGATATAAAAGAGGAGACCCGAGAGAAGAGGTCCCAAAATTTGCAAAGATAGGAGACCTAGAAAAGAGGTCCCATATAAGTAGAAGAAGTCAGAGATAAAATGATTTTCAAGAAAGAAATTATATTGATCATCGAGGATTGAAAAGTGATCATTAATCAAGTTTTGAAGAGGATAAAATATAGAGAAAGAAGAGCTCTAGAAAAAGGTAATTACATCAAGTTTGGGACAATCATCGCCATTCGACAACAAGCCCATATAGAAGAAGTTTCATTGAATAAAGGTAAAGCTTCTTTAAGATAAGTTTAAGGTAGGAGACTCTAGAGAAGAGATACATCATAGTGGCTTATCAATAAAGAGATGAAGCCAATATTCAAGCTTCTTATTAAAAGAGAAAAGGAGTTTCTGTTATAAAAGTTTTTTTGAATCAGGTATAGAAGATTTTGCAGAGTTGCTATAAAATAAAATTGATTGAAAAACATGCAGAAAACTATCTACTCAACCAATGAATAGTTAAGAGCTAAGATTAAAAATAAGCATCACAAACAACAAGTATAGATGCATCCAAGTAAGTGCTATAACAGACAGGTGAAGCACTCAAACAAAAAACAAAGAGTGAAGGTCCATGATAACATCTTTAAAAGCAACATTCAAAGAAAGCAAGAAGAATTTACAAAGGTTGAAGCAAAAGAAAGATAGAGATAGAATATCTCTATCGATTTAGACAAGAAAAAGCATTCAAAGAAAGGTTTGAAAGTATTAATTTTCAAGAATTATTTACTTGACATCAAGCTTAAGTTTGTATAAGTTTTCTCTATGTAAAAGGTTGGATCATGTGATAGTGATGGAAACCTGTTACCTAAACCTGCACCAAATCACAATAAAGAGGCATTAGATATAAATCCAAATGCAAAAAAAAAGAGTACAATAGTTGGACACCAAGCATAGAATGAAAGTCCAGAGTAGAGCAAAGTCAAAAATTGATGTAAAAATAAGGTATAGAATGAAGGATTCAAGGCAGGCAAGTGAGCAACGAAAGAGCACCATCCAAGGAAGGAAGTTGAGTTCCAAGAGAGCAATGAAAGAGCACCACCCAATAAAGGAAGCTAAGCATCAAGAGAGTAACGAAAGAGGACCACCTAAGAAGGAACCAAAGTGTCAAAAAGAGAAAGGATAGATCACCACTCAAGAAGTAACATAATCACCAAGTGAGCATTGAATCATCACCAACCAAGAGAAAGGAACTTAAGCACCAGATAATGACATACCTAGGGAAGTGAAAGGAGAAGTAAGAGCATCAACTGAAAGGAAGCACTAGCAAGAAATATATCAAGCAAAGTTAGGAGTCAAAACACCATCCAAAAATAAGATATCCAAGCATCATATTTGGGAGAAAACCCAATTTTTCAAATTATCATTTGTTTGAGCAAAAATTGAAGAGCCAATCGCCAATCTAGAATGTTGAAAAAACTAGTCAACATATTTAGAGTGTAGGAGAAAAACATTACCTGTTTGAGTTTAGATAAAACCACCATGTTGGAGTATTCCAAACGATTCACTTGGTAGTGAAATATTCTTTAAAAGGAGGAGTTATTGCATGCAAAACATACACGCTCCAAGACAGTGAAATGTTCAACAAGCTGGACAATATGCAAAATAGAATGCACCAAAGGGAGAGTGAATACACCATTGAAGGAAGGTTGAAAATGTAAGATAAGGATGAAGGTGCCATAATAAAATCAACACACCAGAGAATAATTAGTTGCACCAAAGCTAAGGTGAAGGAATATTGAACATGTCAGAGAAGGAAAAACATTCTAGAAAAATATCAACACGCCAGGGAAGAATGAGATGCATTAAAGATAAGGTATAAAAGATTTAATTTAATTTTTAAATATTTCTAAAGTCTAAAGGAGTAATAAGGTTAATTCTTTACTCTAAGGTTTAAGTTAATTACAGGAGAAATAAGGTGTTTAATATTTTTAATAGTAACCTTAGTCATTCTAAGTGCAATTGGAGAAATAAATAGTTATAGTATTATTTGTTCAAAGTTTTTCAAAGTGATTTAAATTTGAAAGATTATTTTTGAAGGTTGAAACTAAAAGAATATTTGCAAATTATTAAATTGTGGAGAGATAAGGAATTCTACATCAAACTTAGAAAACATATATTTGCAAAATTCTTAAGTTTTATAGTTTCTATTTGACTAGGGAGCCATAAGGTATTCAACTACAAAAGTTTTTTTATATTTAAAATAAATTTAATTAAAAAAACTAGGGATTTAAAAGGATGTCTACATTCAAAATGTCAGTGGATAATGATATGGAAAACATAATTAGAAAAGAAAGGGCAAATGTCATAAAAACTGGAATAAAAAATTTGCTTACAAAAATTGAAGGAAAATTAGATCTAGCTTCAAAATTGATCTATAGTGAAGCAATAGAAGAAATATTTGAAACTTTGGAATATTATCTACATGCTAGGATTATTGAAACAATTGATAATGGAAAATATAATATTCTAATTCCTTTGGATATTGGTAGCATATTATATATGGCATTGCTTACACTCAAATATTACAAAGAAGAAAGCATGAAATAAAAGGAATTGATTGAATATCTTAAGAAGAAAGCAAATATTTTATTCTTCATGCAATATTGATACATCAAGTTCATATAATTCATGAAATAATGAAATAAAAGGAATTGATTGAAACCTTTTTAGAAAAATTATTTCATTCCTCATGCAGTATTGATACATCAAGTTCATCTAATTCATGATTTTATCATGATTCTTTAAGTGATTGTTCAGAAGTCACCATACCAAAGAAGATGTGTGATATGAAGAATAGTGGTAAAGGGAAAATTCTTCTACATGAATCTAATTATAATATGATAATTCAAGAAAGTACAAAGTTTGAAGAACATGAAGTTAAAACTAAATATGAATACGAGCAAAGAAGATGTGTGATATGAAGAATAGTGGTAAAGAGAAAATTATTCTACAAGAATATAATGATAATATGATAATTAAAGAAAGCACAAAGACTGAAGAACATGAAGTTAAAACTAAAGATGAAGACAAGCAAGAATATGAAGGAGGCATACAATGCAAGGTTAATTGAAAGATAAATATTGTATTGAAGACTAAAGTATTCAATAACCAAATAATGTAATACAAGGGGGTGTTGGAGAATATTACATTATTTGGTACTTGTCAATGTACCACCTTGGTACATTATTAGATTAGGTGTGTGTCTTATATTAGAGTGTGAGTTAATATTTTATGTAATGTAATAATGTGCAGGAAATGCACAAGTGTCATGTAATTATGAGTGCAAGTGTTATGTATGTAAATGTGCACAAGTGTCCAATATGTAAGTGTGCACATGTATCCTTAGATTAGGAAAAGTTATGTGAAGAGTCAAGTACAAGTGTGTGTTCAAGATAGAGTCATGTGTATGCAAGTGGAAAGTATAAGGAAGAGCCATTATAGAATGGCTATATATTACTTCATAGAGGAGAAGGAGAGTGGTTGTTGTTATCATTATCTACATGGTCTACAAGGTCTACAAAAGCTACATTGTATGAGAGTTTTGTAACAAAAAGAGGAGTAATACAAGTTTGCATACATTTGAGAAATTAGTATTATATGTGATCTTATTATGCATATTTTACTCCTTATTTGTTGAATGTTATTACATATTAGTTGTTACATATATCCTTGTTATATTATCTTATTGGATTATTATATTGCAACTTTATTATATTTGATCCTATGATTATATTCCTGTGAGTTTTGTATTTTTTGTAAGGCTTCAAAATCCATCAAGCTCAACATCTTTGTCATCACCAACTTAACAACTATTGGCAAAGGTCTTGTAGGTAATTATTATAGCAAAAAATACATTCTCTCACCTCCTGGTGGAGGTATTGAGGTGGTCAACCTTACCTTCAAGCTAGAAGATAACAAGTATGCATATGTAGGATTATTTTTTAAGAAAGTGACACATCATTTGTCAAGCAAAAAACTCTAGCTTTAAATATTGAAACCCCATTAAAATCCTTAGGTGCATTTCAACTACTATGCACAACCCTCTCAAACTACATAGGTGCATGGAAGCCATGACTATGTTTAAAACTTCTAGAAGCTAAGTCAATGGAGAAATTTATGTACAAGAATGTAGGCACCATGTCGGAGTATTTGAAAATGTTGGCTTCCAACTTGAGGCCCAACTTGTACAATATTCAATTGGAAAGGAAATATAGTTGGACAATATCATGGTAGGTGCAAAGATGGGCAGGTGATAAACGAGAGATACCATGTATTAGGAATTGAGAGGGTGAAGGTCATAAAAGTTGTTGAATTTAGGGGGATCAAACAATAGTAAACAATAATAATGCAAATTTAATTTTCCAATACACCACCAGTACTTTACCAATTTTTCTCCATCACCATACAAATCCATTAATAATTACCATCATACAACATACATATTTAATACGTTAATATATATATTTATTTCAAGATATTGTTCATTGTTTCATCTTCAACTATATATTTTCATCTTAGGAGATGTGACTATCCAACCTTGCATGAGGTAACATCATCAATCATCCCCTAATTATACATAATGTACTAATGACATTTGCATAACAAATAATTTAATAAAGTATAACATCCCCCTTATTACCTTATTTGGTATAAGTATTATTACCCCCATGATTCCTCGAGTGGTAACTAGAATTATGCTCTAGATCTAGCTTTGGATCTAGCTATCACACTGGCTTTGGCTCTGCTAGCCTTGGCTTTGTTGGTTCTTCTAGCCTTGGCTTTGATGAATCTAGATTTAAGTAACCTCCATTGTATGTTCCTATTTGGTTAGTCACTTAGTCTACCTCTAGGTTAATACATTTGGGTCTTTGCCTCTAGGTCATCTCTAGGTCATCATCACTTTTGGGTCACCTTTAGGTCCTTACCTCTAGGTTGTCTTTAGGTGCTTTGCCTCTAGGCTGTCTCTAGGTGATTTACCTCTAGTCCACTTGTGGATTGTTATTACCTTTGGGTTAGCCGATGGATCTGACATTAGGTAATCACATCTAGGAAATTACCACTTAAATATATTATTGTAATCTTCCATATCTTTAGAATATTTCAAATAATGTTTCACTATAGGTCTTATCACTACAGGTTTTCCAAGCATTGCTTGGGTTATATTCTTCTAATACTAAAACTTATTTATATCAAGTTATCCAAGACATTTTTCTATGGAAAAACTTTCATTATTTTTATTTAATAAACTTGATCTCCTTTTATAGAAACCATTCAACATTTCTCTTACTTTATTCCATTCTAACATATTCACCCATCCATAATTTATTTGTATTTTATTGGACACTTTCATTTTTTTCAACACTTTCCTTTGGAATGAATATTACCTCCACAAATTTCATAAGAATGTAGGTTCCAAGAACTAGTTGTCACGTGTCCACTTCTTCCACAATGAATACAAAAGCCCATATTAGGAACTTTTGCATATGATTCTTTCTTCACAAAATTTGTTTTACTACTTCCTACTTGAATGTTCTATCCAAGGTCTTCATTATTTAGATGGAATTATGCGTATTTTCACACCTTGCCCATATCTTCCCAAACATATATCATTATATTCCATTTTTCTCATTAATTTTGAACAAATTAATTTTTTGTGCCTTTCAAAAAACCCAAATTCTTCTTCATTATTATGGTCTTTGCCACAAAGACAAATATCTTTATCATTACTCTAAATTCTATCACCAAAATTGTTATCATCACAATGGTCTTCAACACAATCTAAACATTCACTCTCACTTTCAAATTTGACAATATGGCCTTTGTTATGGCCACCACAACGAAATTTGGTATAATCTTTTCATCCGTCAACAATATTCAAATCATTTGTATCACATGCTATATATTCCATTTGAACAAGATCACATATGTCACAACAATCATCTACCATCATGGGCCTTTAATCACCTATATCACAACTAATATTTATAATTTGAAGAAGATCACTTATATCGCAACAAATATTTTTCATCATGGGCTTGTCTTTCAATTTTTAAATTATTTCAAGTTGCTTTCTACATTGCACCTTAAGATGTCAAGGGTGAACAATATCATGCACATTCTTCTCACTGTATCAATAGAAATTGTCACACCATATTCAAAGTATCCTTTTTGAACTTATTTGAGTATTGCCTATAAAAAAGACCTTAGTTTTGAAAACTCACCATCTTCACTATATTTTGATGACACACCATTTTGAATTTCACCTTTTATCTTGTCTTGTTTACTATCACCTTTATTTATTGATTTTAACACTTCTTTGGCTATGCGGATCTTATGTGTTATTTCAAATTCTTCTTCATATTCTGGTTCTTGTTCACCTTGTGCAATATATTCTTGTTTTTAGAGACTTTTTTGAGATTAACCTCTTTGATATTGCCAATATCTTTGTTGATTCTCTTGAGGAGGTCTTCTAAATTGATTCCTTCAATACATTGAATTATATTTACAAAATATTGTATTATGTATTTTTTTATCACAAATATGACAATACATCCTTCTCCATTGTGGCTAATTTTATGATGAATATGGGGTAGAAGGACCCTTTGCACCTTTTTGATATTTCTTCATTGAAATAAGGATATTCTTAGACACCTCTCAACTAATTCCCAATAAAATTATTAGACATCTTTCAACTAATTCCCAAATTTATATTGTTGAAGTATATTTACCAATTCTTCAAATGAAACACTTCTATTTGATACTTGTAGAGATGTCACAAATGTTTTGAATGACTCAGGTAGAGATCTAAGTACAATTAAGACCAAGAACTTATATTTCATATTTTCTTCCATGGTGTTAAACCTTTATTTTAAGTTTGTAATTATTCAAAGAAATTGTTCAATGTTCTCACCATCTTAGACCCATAATCTATGTAGTTATGATTGTAGATGAAGGATTATGACATCCTTTATTTCTTCAAGTATACTATAAAGTTTATCCCATTCATTTTTTTAGTGTTTTTGCTTCACTTATATGTGGTTGTATTTCATCAACCACTCCAAATGTGATGAGCATAACTTAACTTGCATCTCCTTCCTCATAATTTTTCCTAGCTACAACCTCCTCAAGACATGTTTCATCACTAGTGACTATATCTCATAGTTTTTTTACTACTAGCATTGCTCTCATTTTTATTTTCCATGGTGCAAAATTTGGACCCTTTAGTAACTGCAATTCTATGAGATTTTTTTTGAGGTAGCCATGGCAAAGGTTCCTTATATCTCCAAATGATCCAATTTTCTATATACCACCAATCATATATACCAGTCCCTTCAATATATGGACCATTTTGATTCACCTTTTGATATGTAGAAGAAGCTAGTCCTCTCTATATGCACATCCATATGTGAGAGAGACCTTAAGGTATGTGAAAGATATTGATATGTCATACCAAGGTAATACTAAAAAGGATTCGTTCTATCAATGATACCTATTTAAAGAGAAGTCTTCATACATAGGCATAACTTCCCTATATACTTGGATTTTCTCAATTTTAGGATTTATGTCTAATGATAGTAACAAATGGGGTAATGAATGGAGTGAAATAAAATATCACAAAATGTGTTCTTGTTACTCCCAAATGATATATAGGTTCGATGCCCAAATATCATTATAGGAGCTATATTAGGTTTTAGATGCAATAAATTAACGTGAAAATATTACCTAAGCACATGTTCTTATTTTTTTGTGCACAAAATTATTTTTTTGAAAAAACAAGTTGTTGGTCACTACAAAAAAATACACCTTTTATATAGCAAAATATTAATTTCTCATAAAAAAATATTGCCCACAAAAAAATACACCTATACACCTTTTAATTCCCTAAAACACATTCCCCTTTTTTTTTTTTAATTTGAAAAACGTTCTCTATAGCCTAAATTAAAAAAATAAATAAAGAGCTATAGAAATTACAAATAACTTTATTTTATTATTGTTTTCAACTTACCAAATAAACTTTCAACTTCCTTTCTTAAAAAATCAAATTTATTTATAAAAAAAAGTCCACCATATGTATTGAACCAGTGACCATTTATTTGAAAATTTTGACCTTGTTTTTAAAGACCAACACTTCCACTAAGTTTTTTGAAATTTTAAAAGGAAAAAATAAAAAGTAGTACCTTCCAATGCATCCTTGATTATATTTTTCATATGGAAAAACTTCAATTCCTGTTATGTAGCCAATGAATAAACATGTGGAAACCAAATTGCCTGTAAATTCAACTTCTTCTGAATACAATCATTAGGATTATATTTAATTCGAGTTAGCATGAAATTCCTATTATACAGACAGACGCTTATTGTAGGGGCCCTTGATAATTATGAAATTTCTAAAAACCCATTCAAGACCTTGTCAACTACAAGTTTCTTCAAGTTTTATATGTCTCCAAAACTAGATTTCAAGTTCCTTTAGGCTTCAAATGTCTCTAGAACTAGATTTCGCCAAGGTGATGTCTACTCTTCAATTCTTTGTGACACTAGAGTACTACCTTGAAAGTATAGTGAGTATAGTTTATCCTCAATAACTCCTATTAGAATGCTATAAATGGTTTCTTCTCGTGAAGCTTTCAACAATGATAAATTAGTATATAAAATAACCAATCTAGGTGTCTTAACAAACTAAAATCAATTCTTCTCTAGAAAATAATGCTTAATTTCTCAAAAATACTTCCATTTTTTTGTATGTTTTCCTTGTTGCACCAAACTATTGTAGGCCCAAAATGGCCACATCCTTAGAAAGCATTGAAAATTTTATTCTAAGGTATGATTTCTATTCTGCAAATTTCCTAGTGTATTTTGGAGCGGATCCGCAACAAGAGTTTTCTAATCTGCTCAACACTTAGTGAATTTTTGCCTTGAGCAAGTTAATTCCATTTCACTCAGTTTATAGTGTATTTGGAAGCGGATTCTAGACGAGTCCCGTTTTGTTTCATAAAATTTTTGGGTGATGATGATGTCAGTGCAAGAAGTGCGAAATATCGATCGTGTGTAATTTTTGCATGCTTAGAGTGGCTAAGTGTCGGTAAGATCAATTTCATCGAGTCTCAAGAGTATTTTGGTGCGGATTGGTGACATAAAGGTAGAAAGCATTACATTGGGTACAAAATGGTGATAATGACTATTTTACACCAATTTTAGAGTGGAATGGTGATAAAGTTGATTTTACACTATGAAAGGTACAAATTGGTGACAAAGTATTATTTGCACTAGCTTTGGTGCGAATTGGTGATTCTACATTTTGACCAAGGTAATGATCATGTCACAATACTTTTCTGTGTGGATTGCATTTAATTTGGATCCAAAGGAAAGAAAAGGAAATATAATAAGTGGATTGGCAATGGAATGCATCCCGCTCGCTCTATTTTATGCCAAAATTCAATTTCATAGAATTGAAGTCACAAAAGATGACGTCAATAATTAAAAAGTGGAATGGCGCTTTGGTATTTTCTTGCCAATTTTCAGATTTTCAATCGCAGCCATTCACAATGAAGATCAATGGTCGAGAGTTTTCTAAAATTATTGAAGTATTTAAAAGAAATTCTCACCAGATTAGACTGTAATCAGTTGGAGGGTAGGAAGACAAAGCATCAAAGGGTTTCAAGAACAAGAACTAGAAGCAGTTGCAGATCGAAGGTAGATCAGAGCATTCAAAAATGATCTATGGATCAGATGTGGTCTCTAACAATCTGAATACCAACTACCATCAATGAACTAGCAAGTTGTAGAGAGCCAAGCTTCCATGATGGATTACTCAACGTATTTTCTAGAGGCCATCAACTAGTAAGATAATGCCAGCAAAAATCTCTACTGAGTTGTAAATATGTAATATTTTTAATGTCTCCTTGATATTATTTCATTTACAAACTATAAATAGAGGTCGAACCCTCATTTTCAAGGGTCGACTCTAGTGCATTTTCTTGCCCTCCTATAAATATTCTTGTGAGCTAATGGAAGGAGCATAACTCTGATTTTTGACTCAAATTTGTCATATTCAGCATCTTAAGCAAGAGGTTTGAATTCTTGAGCTACATTTTTGTTAATACTTTAATGGTTAGTTCATTCCAGCTTATTGGATTACTAGTTTTAAGAGTAGTTGAAATCTATTCATGGTTAGATCTATGTTGTTAGAAATTTTATTTCTATTAAATCTAACTATTGGTCTATTCTGCTAATTTGGATTATCAATATTAGATATTGGAATTGCTTTATGCAATATATCTCTGTTTATGTTTAAATGTATGAAGATTTCATGAGTTTAGGTACTGCTAATATTGAGTGATGGGACACTGGAAATAGCTTGTGGGAGCCTTTTTCTGTAGTTGCCTATGCTGTTAGCCTATCCGACCACTATTTTTTGTAATACCTCTAACCCTAAAACTTTTCTAACCCTTATCTAAAAACCCTATTTGAGCTTTAATTGTGTCAACACCATTTTTAAGTTGACAAGGAACCAACCTACTCTGGAGGTTGGATTGAAGTTGTCTTTGGTCCATCCAATGCTTGAGTGACAAGCTGTGACTATTGGGTGCATACCTGGATAGAAAATTGGAAGATAGACAATTGTAGTGTTGAGTAAAACTTGATGTCAATTTGGTGCCCAATAGTTTTTGGCATGCTCGATGGGACTAGTTCATAAGGAACACAAAAACCCATCATATGAGTTATTGTTTTATCTCTACCCGAAGGAATCAAGATTTGGTGAATTGTCTTGACCTTGCTAAAGAAAATTTACCTGGTGATTCCCTGGTCTTTAAACCTAGAAAATAATTACCCCTATAGACTAGTGTCATTTCATGTATACTAGGTCATTCAAAAGGAATAACTTTGACTCATATTTTTATTGTGAGCTACCTTACAAAGGGTCTACTGTTATCAAAAATTTGAATCAATATTTTCATTCAGAAGAAGAGCTTCTTGAGGAAAATTCTACAGTTAATCCAAAAGCCCCTCCAATAGGACCTACATCTAGAAACATGGCAAAAAATGTAGCCCTAAATCAGGGAAATGTACCCCTAAATCAGCCTTTACAGAAATACCCCAGTTGGAACACAACTGGTCCCCTTAGATTAGCCCATATGAATACCATTCCCCAGGCTATATCCAAGGCTAATCCCACTTATGATGGATCTGGGAAGATGATATATGAGCACTATCAGGATATTTTGAATTTGATAGCAATTCATAACATAAAATATGAGGATGTTATTGTGAGAATCCTAGCCTTGCCCTTCAGAGAAAAGATATTGTATTGGTTTAGGACACTTAAGGATAACACCATCACTTGGGCAGCATTGGCTAAACCTTTTATGAAATAATTTAATGAATCTGCTGATCCTTTCTTCTTGCTTAATCAGTCTATGTCCATGCAAAAATATCAGCAAGAGACTGTCTTAGATTTTAATTTGACGTTTAGCAGAACATGGAAGAGAATTCCCTCTATAGCTAGACCAGATACATGCCTTGCTTATATGTATTATTTTAGAGCTCTTGGATCAGAGCTAGGCTTGCAAACCCAAAAATCTAAGGTGGAATTTTTTCCATAAGTTTATAATGCAGTAGTTCATGCTGAAAATATCCTAATTAATGTGGGGATATTCCCTCCCAAAGCTGTGCTACCTTATAATCAAGAAATCACAAATATCCAAAGCCAAGCTTCTACTTCATCTTATATGGACCCCCTTTCCTTATCATCTCCATATCCACAAATGAATCCCATTCCTTAGTCAAAAGCACCTTATGCTATAATTTATTTCCCTCCCCTTCCTTCTTAGATTCCTCAAGAGTTTAATGTAATTCTTGATATACATAATACTTTGAAAACTCTGAGTAAAATAATGAATTCGATGGAAAAGAGAGATATGGAGAGATATCAACAAAGGAGATTTCCATATGTGAACAAATATCAAAGACATGGTCTTAGTAATAGTACTAGGATCAGAGTAAATGCAACATATGAAGAGCCCGAGTGTTCTTCATAAACAAGTCTGGTAAACATATGGTGTTTGGTATGTAATGACCCTCATGATTTGTAATATTGTGTTATGTACCATCACCATGTTCAACAAGCTATGGATCAAGCAAAAAGAAACCAGAAAGGAAAGGTAAACATGCTATGGCAACCTGACCAAATCATGGTTGGAAAAGAGCTAGATGAGGATGGCCCAATTACTGTCATGACTAGGTTAGGGAAGAAAACCCTACAAGTAGATCCACAGAATATGGGACAATTCAAGGTTCCTTCTTAGAAAATGAATGACCCACCTCCCCAAATAAGTGATACTTTTCCTATTCCCCAGGATAAAGGAAAAGAGAAGATATATAGTCTCCCTAAGAGATTTGAGAAAGAAACTAAGGGAGATAGAATGAGGTCTAAGGATGAGGCTCAAGAGAGGCTTAAATTCCCTTCTATTACCAAAATATAAATAATAGAAGACACTCAAAAATACAAGGGAAAATATGGTGAGACAGAAAGAAGGCCTGAGAGGACCACTTTCGTTAAGTCTGAATACAACGTTGTAGAAGAGATGAAGATGATACTATTAAAAGCTAGTTTATATGATACTATTTTCATTTATGGCCAGATAGACTTGCTTAAGGCTTCTCTCAACAAGTATCCACAGAATATGCAGGCCACCACAATCCTTAGTATGCCCTTAAAAAAGAAAGAAATATCACCTACTAATTTAAATAACAAACCCCCTCCTTTCTATATCTCTCTTAGGATGGAAGGTTGGGTAGTACTAAATTGTATGATAGACTCAAGAGCATCAACTACAATTATGCCTAAAGTAGTATGTGAAGAGATGGGTATGGAGTATACCCGATTCTGCCTTGAAGTACTACAATTGGATGGAACACTTGTAAAAATAGTGGGAGTAATAAAGGATGTTTTAATAAGATTACATAGAGCCCCTGAGGTGACAATAGTACAAGAAATAGTAGTGGTTGATCTAGAGCCCTACTTTAGCTTATGCCTCTTAAGGGAGTTCACTGTAAAATTAGGTGGATGTATGTATATGGATTATTCTAGCATGGTCATTCCCTTCAAAGGGAAGAGGATAAGGATAAAACTTGAAAATATTGTCTTACCACATAGAAAAAATTGAAGAAGATATGTGTAACATCACTTCTCTTGAAGATTTTGAAATTGTGGATAAATTTGAAGAATTGGAATTAGAATATGAATTACCTTTTAGGGAGGATTACAGTCATTTTGGGACAAACATGGGTACATATAGTATTTTTGTAGAATTAGAGAAGAAAATTCCTGCTATATCTAATCAATGTCTAAGAGATATAGAGGTATGGACCATAAACTTTGATGGTGCTAGATGTATAAATGGTTCTTGTGCTGGTGTGGTACTATAGTCCCAATCAGAAGGGACAAAGAGTTTGACCTACAAATTAACATGGTCATGCACCAATAACACTATAGAATATGAGACCTTATGCCTTAATCTGATGCAAGCCAAAAATATGGGCATTAAGGTCCTAAATATATATGGCAACTCTAAGTTAATTGTTCATCAGGTAAGAGCAAGGTGCAATCGTAAGCACAATTACCTAAAAGCATACAGAAATAGCGTATGGGATCTGACAAAATTCTTTGATGCCGTAAATATAAAATTTATTCCCAAAGAAAATAATACTTTGGTAGACTCCTTAGTAGCAATGGGAGCTAACTTCAACCCTTCTGCAAACATTGGAGTCAAGAAAGACAAGGGAATCAAAATGATTTTCAGGCCTACGATACCAGATAAGCAAATTTTTTGGTAGGTTTTTGAAAGTGATGAACATATCATTGATTTTATGGTAAGAGAAACCTGTCTCTCCACTGTCCAAGAAGAAAATCCAGAGGAAATTGATCAATAGGAAGTTATTCAACTTAAGAACAATCACATACCTAGAGTTTTGGTTACTCTAAAGAGCCTGTTTGACAATGAAGATAGGAGAAGGATCAGATCCATGAAGGTCAATGACAAATATATAAAGAAGTTGAAATAGAAAAAGAGAAGAATCTCAAGGTTGGAATATGATGTTCACTAGAAGAAGAAGAGGATATTAAATCTTTATGTGTGAAGTACCAAGACATTATGGATTTTTCATATGAAGACCTCAAAGTATATGATAAAAGGATTATCCAAGACACCATTGAGCTAGAGCATAATGCCAAGCCATTCAGGAAGAAGCAAAGTCTTGTAAATCCAAGGATCGAAGCCATAATGAGATAAGAGCTCTTGAAGTTATTAAAGGCTAAGATTGTATATCCAATTAAACATTCTACTTGGGTAGCCAACTTGGTACCTATGAGGAAGAAGAATGGTGATATTCACCTGTATGTGGATTTCAAAAATCTTAATCAAGCATCATTGAAGGATCACTACCCCCTTCCATAGATCGATCCAATATTATAGATAGTGGTAGGGACAAAAAGGTTTTCACTATTGGATGGCGTCTCTAGATATAACCAGATTTGGGTGAAGAATGAAGATAAGTATAAAACAACATTCACCACAAAATGGGGCACATTTGCCTACCAAAGAATACCTTTTGGTCTGTCCAATGCGGGAGCCAAATTTTAGAGAGCCATGGACTATGACTTTGGGGAACTTATTAATAAAGTCATTTTAATTTATTTAGATGACATGACTATATTTTACCATAATAAGCATGACCACTTAGTACACCTTGAGCAATTTTTTCAAAAGTGCAGAGAATTTGACATTTCCCTCAACACTAAGAAGTCATTTTTATGGTACATGAGTGAAAGTTACTAGGTCATGTGGTCTCAAAATAAGGTATGACCATAGATCCAGATAGAATCAAATCCATTCTAGCCCTTCCACTACCTATGAACAAGAAGGCCTTGCAGTCCTTCTTTGGTCAAATAAACTTTATCAAGAAGTTTATTTTTGACTTTGCATAAAAGGTGAGGCCTATATCAGAACTACTCAAGAAAAATGCAGAGTTCAAATGGACTGAGGTAAGAAAGCAAGCCTTCAAAATAATCAAGTAATCTATTGCCACCACTCTAATGCTAGTAAATCCAAATTTTCATTAAGTATTTTATCCTTTACGCTTATGAAGTTGAAGAAAGCTATGCATCAGTGCTCACCCAAAAAAATGATAAAGGTGAGGAGTACCCTATATTATTTTGGATCTAGATTCTCCATGATTACCAAGTTAAGTATAATTTTATTGAGAAACAAATATTTTCTATGATGAAATCATTAAAGAAGTTTAGATAGTATTTGGTTCAAAGCAAGACCCTGGTATATGTTGTTCACCCGGATGTAAGAAGCTTTATTCTACAAGGTGAACTAGGAGATAAGAGATCTAGTTGGATCACCAAGATACAAGAATATGATGTGGAGATACATCCCACCAAGTTGGTAAGAGGTAGGGCCCTATGCCAAGGTCTAATAGAGGTAGTAGTATCAGCTAAAATAATAGCTCGTTAGGCAAAATAAGATGATTATATTGAAGGAATATAGCTAGGTAAATCTGATTAGGTAGACTAGATGCTCAAGTACTTTCAAATTGGAGTATGTCCTACTGATCTCAGTGCATCAAAAATAAGAAGATATAGACTTCAAGCTTTGAATTATGTCTTGTTTCTAGAAGGGCTATACAAAAAGAACCTTGATGGAGTTCTCCTTAAGTGCTTAAAATATGATCAACAACAAAATATCATTAAGGAGTTCCATGGAGGACCATCTGCAGGAAATTTCTCAGGTAGATTTACAACTTTGAAAATCATAAGAGTAGACTATTACTGGCCTACTATATTTGCTAACACATTCAAAGTCACTAGAGCCTGTGACAAATGTCAACGACATGTAGGGAGGACAAGGAATTCTTCATTCCCACTCAAGCCAATAAAAGTCGAAGAGCCCTTTCAACAATGGGGGCTGGAATTTATAGGGGTCATCAGTCCTCATTCTTCAGTAGAGCACAAGTATATTCTAAGTACCACAGACTACCTCACCAAATGGGTAGAGGCTATTCCTACCAAGAAATCAGACCAGGAAGTTGTGATCAATTTTATGGAAAATTTGATTTCAAGGTTTGGTGTTTCGGAAGTCGTGGTGAGTGATAATGGACCAACCATTATAGGATGGTAGGAACCTAAGGGTTCCTAGCACAATAAAATAATAGATAAATAAATATAACCTAATTTAAGAGAATCACGGTTGCATTGTTCGGGGGATCCCTTCCAATGATTTTAATTAATGTTTAATATTATATTTCTTGGATGTCCTAAATTATTGAATTGGATAATGTTTTATATCCACTCTAGGGTTATAAGTGAAGAGTCACAATGCTTACCTAACCCTAATATTATCTATTATAATATAATAATTAATATATGATTAATTATTATATTATTTATTATTCTAACCATAGGATAAAATATATTATTATTAATTAATGTTAGGATAGGATCCTAACATAGGAGCCAAATATATTGAGTTTACCAACAAGTATGGCATCACCATTAAGAATACTTCAAATTATTACCCTCAAGGGAATGGACTTGTAGAGTCTACCAACAAAAACCTGTTAAGTATTTTGAGGAGATCACTAGAAGGGAATAGAAGAAGTTGGCACATAATGCTAGAGCAAGTTTTATGGGCAGGCAGAATTACTATTAAGATGTCCATAAATACTTCTCCTTATACTTTGGTATATGGCAAGGAGGCAGTGTTACCTATCCATTTGGAAATTCCAGTACTCAAACTAATAGATACAAAAGAGGAATCAAAGGAAAATCCATTGGAAACAAGGCTGATACACCTAATGTAGTTGGAAGAGAAAAGAGCTCAGGCCTATGAGAACTTTTAGAAGCATTCTATCGACATCAAGGTATGGTTTGATAAAAAGGTAAGAATAAAAATTTTTTAGGTTGGAGACTCAGTTCTCAGGTGGAATGTCAAAAGAGCAAAACCAAGACACCATCAGAAGTTTGATTCCTTATGGTATGGCGCTTTCAAAATAGTAGAGGTCAAAGAGACCAATGTTTTCCAACTTGAAGATCTAGAGGGGGACATACAACCAATTCCAGTTAATGGTTTTTATCTTAAACTCTACTTTTATTGAAATATAAGCTCATTGTAATATATGTACATACATTGTATCATATTGCCTTTTTGCACTTTGTATGAAGTTTTGTTTTAACATGTTATATAAAAAAAAGATAAATTTTTGCAAAAGTGTTCCCAAGGATGGAACAAGTTCCTATTCCACACTCAAATACACTAAGGAAGCAACAAAATGACGAGTGACCTCCAATACACACTCAAATGAACCACAACATCAACGGAATGACGAGTGAATTCCAATCTACACCTAAATGAACTGCATTTTTAGCAGAATGAGCATGTGTTATTTTCCACACTCAAGAAAACTAAGTGGCAGTGGAATAACTTGGAATGCTAATCCACCAAATTTTTAGACTATTGTTGTGCGAAACAAGGAAGGTTCTAATCTGCAATAATTCAGAGTTATGTTGGGAAGATTAAAAGAAGGTTCCAATACATCGATTTCAAGTCTAATTTTGAGCGGAGAATAAATTATGCATCATATCAATTTGCAAAAGATAAAAGGTCTATATTTAATGTTAAAATTTTCTATGCTCGAAAGAGAGAACAACTAAAGTGACACCATGAGGGTATGAAGCACATTTGAATTTTGGCCAATCAAAAATTAGAATGCCACCTCCAAGCTACCAATGGAAATGAGTGTGATTTGATAAGCGTGTCAATAGATAAGTTGTGCAGTAGTTGCATTAATGGTGGATGATGTACATGCAATAGAAATTAAAAGTTCCAAAGCATAGAATTCCACTCATTTGATAAAGAGCAGCGTTAATTGAGCGAAGGAGAGAAGAAATGATAGCTGAGTATTATTTGTGATTTCCAAAGAGAATTTAAAATTTTTGATGAAAATGGCTTCTAAAGACACTCAAGAAGTTGAAACATCGATGAAAAGGGTAGTGGGCCACTACATAGACAAAGCAGAAGTCATGGTAGATACTGAGCTAGTCCTCACAGAGAGAATTAAGCTCATAAGGGACATTAACAACATATATAAGAAAGGAGCAACTTTGTCGATTGAAGGTAGATGTGTTGTGCTTTCTTTCTTATATTTTTACATTTCAATTTTTTTCATCCTTATCCAGAGTTAATAGTGGCTATCGTTAAATTTTATGACCCAATGGCAAAAGCAGTAAAAACTACTAGAGGTAAAACCCTATTTAGTATCATTACTGCAAACTATTACAAGTTTTTTGCCCTAGAATCAAAACCACCTATGAGGCCAAAAGAGTTTAAAACAACCACCCAGGCTAGGTATTACTCTCTACAAAAGTGAGCTAATGATGGTGAGTCTTTCAAAAAATGGGTCTATAAACAACTCAAGGACACTAGGCCCAGGAAGGGATTACCCCAAGTCCCAATTTCCATTGAACGGTTTGTTCACCCAAAGCTATATTCAATGTTAGCCTGTATGGAGGGTTTGGACTTTGATAAAATGGTGTATGATTGGCAAATAGCCATTGCGTATTGTATTTCAAATGAAAAGTTGTATGAGGAAGATGCAGAGAAGAAGGGCATTAGGGTTATCTATTTTGGCTGTCCAACTTTCCTTGCCCAGAGAATGCATAAGCAATTAGTAAGAATGAAAAGAATCTCTGATGCACCTTGTTTTAGGCATTGCTCAAGCCTGGTTTGGATGTTTTATGCTATTGTAAGAGACATGATGTCCTGGATTCCATTCAAGGACAAGACTAGAAAAGGAGACCCCATTCCAATTTATTATTGGACTAATCACCTGATAAGCACTGAGTATTTTTACAAATTCAACTTGGAATTATTAGGGCTAGCATTGAAAATAATGTATGGGGAATGCCCTAGTCTACCAACTTTGGCCAAGAAAATATTGAGAACAGAAGGTGCAGAGGAAGGATATTGGTATCTCCAAACAGAGGGTACAATCATTAGATTGTATGGCTTTATGGGTAAGCCTTTTTCTACCCCATTTTTTCACAGACATGTTATTCACCTTAGAATACTTGTGGTAAGAAAAATTTATAGATTTGAACTATGGCTCTAGGAGAAAGAGGAGATCTATGTTGACCTATCACAGTGTTGACGATATAACTATTACTAAGAAGTGGCAGGGTGAAAACATTGACCAATATCTAGATAGGTTGGGTATGTTTAATATTCCCTAGAGATGGAGTTACGATCTAGATAATATATTATATAAAAGGAACATAGCCCTAAATGGAGAAAAGGCTTACAAATTTGAAAATAAATCTAGGCCTCATTTTGAACAGGGCAAAAATAACAAAGAAACTACTCTTTTGGAGTGGAATGTTTCTAATATGGATCAAATTCCACCATGGTTAGACTTTTACGAACAAATTATTGATTTTAATCCAGACAATAATGTAAAACATCATTTTAAGGAGTCTACAATCAAATATATTGAGGAAAAAAAAAGAGGACCCTCAGTCTCAAGAACCTACTGGTGATGAAGTAGAGAAAAAGGATAAATGGAACAAAGCTAATATATAAGACTGGTGGATAATGAGAATTGAGATTGGTAAAGAAAATTCTAAGTTTGGGTTAAAAATTGATGGTGAATTTTCTAAAAGGTATGACGATAATGTCAAAACTTGGAAGCCCAAAGACCCAAGTAATATAGTGCTAATATACAAAAATTCATAAACTGGGTCTGATTCCCCATCCCCACCTTCACAAGAAGAAGTTCAAGAAGAGGAACCTGATACTCCATTGAATGCTGCTAAAATTCTGAAGATTTTTCAGCCTTCAACTGAGCAAATAGAGCAATTTCCAAAAGGAGCACAGTTGATGAGTAATATGCACTATTCAAATGAGAGGGTTGTTAGTGTTCCAATCATAGAGATAGTAAAAAGGCCTAAGTGCCTATACCTAGGTGGACAACCTTAAGATATAAATATATACTGGAATGAAAAGGATGAGAACTTTAGGTTTACACCTCTAAATTTCACCACTATAGTAATAGTGGAATTAATTCCTATTTTTGAATAGATATTACTGTATGAAACAATATAATAAGGGTTATCTAAAGAAGATATAGAAAGTGAGAAAGCCACTTGGTAAGTTTTCAAAGAAAATCCACAAGGGCACCAGAAAGATATTTCAAAGAAATAGAGGCTGGATAAAGAGGAAATTATTAAAGAAACAATTGTTTCAACTACGAAAGAATTGACACAACAAGTACAACAATAGATTATAGAGATAGCTCCTCAACACCATACATATGTAGGTGAAGGTATGGTATCTAATCCCTCTTCTCCTCTTCCTCCTCTAAATTCTCAAAGTAAATCTCCCTCCCTTTCTAAGCAAGATATTGTAACAAAGGTGTCTTCTCCACCTCATAGTTCACCACCTATTTCATCAATCACTACCGAGGTACAAACCAACCCATATCCTCCAAGGTCACCTCAAATTCCTCCATCATCTGAGATTCACCTTTAATCATATCCCATAGTTCCATCTTCACCATTGTAGCCACCACCCTTATATGAGGAGTAAACTATTTTGAGTACACCCACTCACCCATATGTGAGTCTCACTTCAGTTTTCATGAGTCTGCCAATTGTAACAACAGCAGTGGTCACATATTCCACTGTAATTTCTTCTACACTGCTATTATCAACTATTGATTCTGCTCTTGCATATATTACATCCTCTTCTCCTCTTACTATGAGTTACCCTACTCAAGAAATTTTACAGAAGGAATAAGTAGCTACACAAAAAATTCAAGATTTTTGGGCAGAAAAGTTGTACAAGCCTTCCAATAGGATGGCCATGAAGAGAAGTATGTTTTTTGATCTAATTTCAAGGTAAAGGACATCTAGATCCATGATTCCCCTTATGAGCAAGCCTGAAACTAAGATTACTACCCAAGATTATCGTATTGAAGAGTATACAGAAGATATTGAGAAGCTACCTAAAGGAAGATGAATTGGTCATAGCCAAAGCCCACTTGAAATTTTTTTATGTAAAAAATGATATATTCAAAGAAAAAGTGGGTAAGTTGGAAAAGCAAATAGAAAAGCTTCAAAAAACTATTAAAAATAAAAAAGAAGTGGAGAAAGCTTTGAGAAAATAAGTTAAGAGTTGGCAAGAGAAGTTTTAGGAAGATAATAAGATCAAGGAGCAGATTGAAGAGCACTAGAAAAAGAATGAGGAACAGGCTAAGGAGATACAAAGTTTGAAGCAGCAAATTCAAATTGAAAAGGCTAAATCTTCTGGTTTTTCCAAGGTTGGACTAACAAAAGTAAGAAAGGAATTGATCTCTAAAGTTCTAGAGAAATGCTCAAGGCTGCAACTTATTATTGATTATTTAGATGATGCCAGTTGCCTACTCCAAAGCATTCACAAGGATATGGATAATTTTACTGGAGAGCTACAACCTATGGTAATTCCAACTGAGCAAATTCACAGGCTGGTGGATAGTAGACTTAGTGATTCTACTAAGCCAATCCCTAATAAGGAGTGGAAAATTGCTAGAGTTATTGCTAGAATTATGGTAAAGAAGCACAAAGCACTCCAAAAGTCTTGGCTATTGTTTGAAAATATTGAAGGAGTGATCAAGGATGTAGTGGATGTTAATAAGGAAATTATTCAAATTGGTTTTTAGAGGGTTATGGATGGAAGATCACAACTTGCTGTCAGTTGAATAAATTAAGAAAAGTACTGGTGAGAGCTTACAAGATGACTCTGAAATTGATGCTCTAGAAGAACCAATTAATCAAGAGTAAGCTTCACAAATAATTATTTATTTTACCAGACTTAGAGACCTAATGGAGGAATTGGTAAATAAAGGAAGTGTTGCAAATTATGAAGATATTGGTGAACTCTAGTATATTTTTAAGTAGCTGAAGGAGACTTCCAACCCTTCTGAAGCAACATGGAAACAAGCCCTGCAAATTTTGAAACTGATGGTGTAGCTCTTTGGTGATAATACTGAAGAGGAAAATAAAGAGCAATCTTCTCTAGAGGAAGAAGTTGAGCAAGAGCTAGAGGATAATGCTAAGGAAGAGGTCCAACAAGAAGAAGAGTTGGATAGAGCTGCTATAGACCCTGAAGGAGCACAAGCTTAGCAATTTTGGTTTTGTACATATGTAGTCACAAGTTTTATATTTTGTTTGATTCATTTCTACTCTGACATGATCAGAAAGAAACAATAAAAGCACGAGTCCAGAGAGACACAGAAAAAAACAAGTTTTATATGAAGGTATTTATATCATGTGTTGTAAGAAGACTTTATAAGGAGAACATATTTGTTCTTTGCTGGAGCAGTGAAGCAATTTTGCTGGAATGACACAAATATTAATGTTTATGGCATAGTATCCATGTGAAAAATTATCCTCTAGGATGTATGAATCATGGTCTCAATATGAACGTTTATCCTCGAAGATGATCATAAATTTTTTAGAGGCTGATGTTTATATGGAAATTATTATTTAAAATATTTTTTTAAGATAAACAATTTTTGACTTCTAATACCCAATGGATAAGACTCTGAGTGCTATGGCTTTGCGAGTAAATACACCTGGGAGGCACTAGAATGTAGGCCCAAAATGGCCACATCCTTAGAAAGAATTAAAAATTTTATTCTAAGGTATGAAGTTTCTATTTCGCATATTTCCTAGTGTATTTTGGAGCGGATCCGCAATAAGAGTTTTCTAATCCACTCAACACTTAGTGCATTTTTGCCTTGAGCAAGTTAATTCCATTATGCTCAATTTATAGTGTATTTGGAAGCTGATTCCAGACGATTCTCGATTCTGCAAAAGTTTTGGGTGATGATGATTTTAGTGCAAGAAGAAATGCACAATGATGATCGTGTGTAATTTTTGCATGCTTCGAGCAGCTAAGTTTCAGTAAGATCAATTTTGTCGAGTCTCAAGATTATTTTGGTGTGGATTGACAACATAAAGGTAGAAAGCACTACATTAGGTTTGGAATGGCGACAAAGAGTATTTTACACCAACTTCAAAGCAAAATGGTGATAAATTCAATTTTACACTACGAAGGGCACGAATTTGTGACACAGTATTATTTGCACTAGCTTCGGTGCAAATTGGTGATTTTGCATTTTGAACAAGGTGATGATGATGTCACCATACTCTTTTGTGTAGATTGCATTTCATTTAGAGCCAAAGGAAAGAAAATAAAAGATAATAAGCAGATTAATAGCGGAATGCATCCCGCTCGTTATTTAATGTAATTTATGCCGCTATTCTATTCCACAGAACTGAAGTCACAAAAGATGATACCAACAATTAAAAAGTGTGAAATGGTGCTTTGGTCTTTCCCTACGAATTTGCAGAGTTTCAATCATAGCCTTTCACAATGAATATCGATAGTCGAGAGTTTTCTAACATTATTGAAGTATTTAAAAGTAATTTCTTACCAAATAAGATTGCAGTTAGTTGGAGGGTAGGAAGATGAAGTATCAAAGGGTTTCAAGAACTATAACTAGAAGTAGTTGTATATTGACGGTGGATCGAAGCATTCAAGAATGATCTAAGGATCATATGGGGTCTTTAACAACCTGAATACCAACTACCATAAATAAACCAGCCAGTTGCAGAGAGCCAAGCTACCATGGTAGATTACTCATAGTGGATTTCTTGGAGACCATCAACTAGTAAGATAATGCTAGCAAAACTCTCTGTTGAGTTGTAAATATGTGATCTTTGTAATGTCTCCTTGATATTATTTCATTTATAAACTATAAATAGAGGCCGAAACCTCATTTTTAAGGGTCATATTTAGTACGTTTGCTTGCCCAACTATAAATATTCCTGTGAACTAATGGAAGGAGCATTACTATGATTTTTGACTCAAATTCGTCATCTTCATCATCTTGTGTAAGAGGTTCAAAGCCTTGAGCTGTATTTATTTTAATACTTTAATGGTTAGTTCATTTCATATTATTGGATTACTAGTTGTGAGAGTAGTTGATATCTATTCATGGTTAGATCTACATTGTTAGAAAGTTTATTTCTATTAAATCTAACTATTGGTCTATTCTGCTAATTTGGATTGCCAATGTTAGATGTTGAAATTTTTTTCTACAATATATCTATGTTTATGTTTTTTTTTTTTTTGGTAATTATTTTAATAGATTAACAGTGGGTTTTTATAGAGGATCCCAAAACCTTATGTACAAAATCAGCCTGGCTGGAATGTGCATCATGCCTTGTGGCTAGAGGAATAAACCTGATGACAGAAACCAAAAACTACTAATTGCCCGAAGGCTACAAGTAGGGCCCTTATGCCTGAATATCCTGGAAACAAACCACATTTTACCAAGGAAAACAAAAATACTAGCCGGAGAAATTTGACCATCGAAAGCAAAAATAGCCAAACCAAACGAATGACCTTCTAAAGCAAGGAGAACATCATGATAGGATATCCGCATTGGCCAAACTCTCCACCTCAGACGGGAAGCATGAGCGCCACACAACAGGACACGTGGTCGCAAGCCCTTTGTTGGCCATGTGGTCTGCCACGTGATTTCCTTCCCTAAAAATATGGCACGCCTTCCACCTGTCACGTTGAGAGAGGAGCATCCTAGCCTCAAGAATGATGTTGTAGACCCTCCAAGATGGGTCTTTAGAGCCTAGCAGATAGTTGACTATATTGAGCGAATCACCTTCGACTATCAAAGGTCGAGGATCCTCGGAGAGGATCTGGATACCTTTCAAAACACTTCTGGCTTCAGCATAGTGATTAGTCTGGGCACCCAAATATTCACAATAAGCCAGCACGAGATTCCCGTTATGATCTCTAACCACACCACCAGAACCAGCAGGGCCAGGATTGCCTTTGGCCGCACCGTCAAAGTTTAATTTAATCCAGCCCACAGGGGGCTTGGTCCAAATAACATCCCCACGCTGAGACTTAGAAACACCATCATGAATAGGGAAGAGGCCCAAACTTTGGAAGATCGCTGCATCGCCAGGAAGGCGGGGACGGGAACTAGGAACAACTTTAGAATTCTCAATGGCGAAGGATAAGGCTCTCTGAGCGACACAGGGAGGTACTCTAGGGACCTTGCCGAAGACTCTGGAATTCCTCTCTAGCAAAATCTACCAAATGGAGTGGTGGAAAGAGGCCTCAAGAAGGAAGCGAAGTTTAGGATTCTTGAAAGGATTGGGCCATTGGTGGAAGGCATCTTTGAGGGAGTGGGGAGTGCACCAAAGGATTTGAAAGGAAGACAGGACAGTGCCGAGGACAGAATGAGAAAAAGGACAATGCAAAAATAAGTGGTCTGTTGTCTCACAATCAGCAAAGCACAAGAAGCACCTGTTGGGAATAACAAAACCCCTCTTATGGAGGTTGTCGATGGTTAAGGCTTTATTATGAAAGGCAATCCATGCAAAGTAATTAACTTTAGGAATAATACCCTTCCTCCAAATCACTTTCCATCGGTGATTCATGGCAATCTCGCAAGTAAGAAGGTCATAGGCGGTCTTGACAGAGAACAGACCATCCTCCGTGCCACGCCAGATGATTTTGTCATCTATTCTAACAGATGGAATTAAAACAAACCGAAGAATATTAGACAAAAAAGTCATTTCATTGTTAAAACCGTCTAGGACTGGCAAATTCCACCGAGGGGGAAGAGAGCTCCGATCAATGAAGTCCGCAACCTTGAGTTGGGAATTTGGATCCACCTGGGCTTTCAGGCTAGCAAGGTCCACTCTCAAATCGAGAGCTCCATCAGTAACCCACCTGTCCTTCTAGAAGAGAATGGAGTTGCCATCACCCAAAATCCAGCGAGCACCAGAGTCGATCAGAGAGCGGGCTTGAAGCACAGATTTCCAAAAGGCAGACGCTTCAGGAGGAATCCCGACATCAAAAAGAGAACTCGATCCAAGATACTTCCTCTTAACTAGCTTGACCCACTCTGCTGGGTCATTAGTCAGGATCTTCCAAGCGTGCTTAGCGATCAAAGCAGTGTTCATGAGTCTTGATCTCCTCATTCCCATGCCGCCTTGGTCCTTTAGCAAGAAAACCTTATCCCAGGCCACAAGAGGAATTCTGGTTTTTTCTTCATTGCCAGACCATAGAAAGGTCCTCTGAATCTTTTCAATCTTGGAATGGACAAAAACATGCAGCATGAACACAGACATGAAGTAAGTTGGGATTCCTTGGAGACAAGCTTTGGTAAGGGTGGCTTTCCCAGCTTGCGATAGGAATTTTCCTTTCCAAGTGCTCAGCTTTTTGTGAAGACGTTCTAGGATCATGTCCCACAAGCTTCCATTGGCCCGACCATTACAAGCCAGAGGAAAACCCAGATAAGACGCAGGCAGGGAATCAATAGTGCATTCCAAAATTCTGGCTATGCGGAGTCGCCTTCGCATAGGAGTGTTAATAAAGTAAATTTTGCTTTTGATGTAATTGACTTTCTGTCCGGCAGCCTTTTCATAACGGGAGAGGATTCGCTTGATGGATTTGGCTTGAGTGACGGACGCCCCAGTGGAGATGAGGGTGTCATCCACAAATTGCTGATGAGATACATGATCGACTCTGGAGGTGGGAAAAATTCCAGAGATCTTATTCTGGCGAAGAGCCTCTTTCAAAGACCAACTCAGAACCTCAACCAGAAGGATGAATAGAATAGGAGACAGAGGGTCACCTTGTCTGAGGCCTCTGGCACTTTGGAAATACCCAGCAGGGGATCCGTTGATAAGAACAGAAAAAGAGGGAGTGGATATGCAACTACTGACAAGGTCAATCCATTGAGGGTGAAAGCCAAACTTGAAGAGGACAGCATAGAGGAACCTCCTGTCAACTCTGTCAAAAGCTTTATTCATGTCCAGCTTGAGGAAAAGAGCAACATTTTTGGAGCGGTGAGCAGAATGGAGGGTTTCATGGATGGTGATGACACCATCGAGAATGTTTCTGCCTTTCACGGTGCTTCCCTGAGAAGGACCAACCAAGGAGGGAAGAAGGGACCTCAGACGGTTGGCTATGGACTTGGTTAAGATTTTATAAAAAACATTGCATAGGCTAATGGGACGATAATCAGAGAAACTTTTGCAGGCGGAAGACTTAGGGATGAGAGCAAGAAAGGTAGAATTTAGTTTTGGATGGATGGATCTGGAGGCTTGAATCTCCTGAATTGCTTCGCACACATCCGAGCCCACAACATCCCACATAACTTGAAAAAAATGAGGGGGAAAACCGTCAGGCCCAGGGGCCTTGTCTGGTTGCATGGAGAACAAAGCTTCTTTAATCTCAAACATAGAAAAAGGCTCCAGAAGCTTAGAGCTTACCTCGGGAGGAACTTTGACTGGGAAGTTATCCAACAAAGATTTTTGAACCTGGAGATCACTGTCGGGAGGAACACCGAGCAGATCCTGGAAGAAGTCAACCGCTTCACTTCGGATTTCCTCAATATCCTTGGTAACGCGTCCATCCTTGCACACCACTTACCTGATTTTGTTAGCCCCTCTGTGTCGCAAAGTTGATGCGTGAAAAAAATTCGTATTGGAGTCTCCATTTCTCAACCAGAGGTCCCTAGATTTCTAGCGCCAGAAAGTTTCTTCCCTTGCAAGAATAGAATGATAATCCACCAAGAGCCTCCTTTCCTCCTCCCTGAGGTAATCGATGTAACCTTCGAGCTCCATTCTCTCCTCCACAAATTTTAGGTTCGCAGAAATGGACCTTTTGGACTCAAAAATGTTGCCGAATACCTCCTTGTTCCATGTTTTCAAATTCCTTTTGATTAACTTGAGTTTTAAGGCCACTCTCTTGGAAGCGGAACCTGCTACCTTCTACTGCCACTAGGCTGTAACCATCCCTCTAAAGTCCTTGTGAGAAATCCACATGGACTCAAATCTGAAGGGGGTTTTAAAAATAGGCCCATCAACCGTCTCCAGGAAAATAGGATTGTGATCAGACCCAATCCTCGATAAGGCCGAGAGAGTTGCCGCACCGAGTATGGGAATAGCCTCTTGGGATATGAAGAATCTGTCAAGCTTGACTTGAATAAGATTGCTCCCAATCCTCCTATTGCTCCAAGTGAAGGATGCCCCCTTGAGGTCAATGTCAAGCAAGTTATTGGTAGAAACAAAATCTCGAAAGTCTTCCAGACTGTGGATAGAGTGGTCTGATCCTCCTTTCTTTTCAGATGGGTGAAGAGGACAGTTGAAATATCCCCCTAGAACCCAAGGGAAATTACAGAACGTTTCCCTCATCTGGGAAATAGCCTTCCACATTTCTGCTCTCTCCGAGATAGAGTTTGGGGCATACACATTAGACAGGATCCAAGAAAAGTTAATGGCTTTGGAATGAAACAAAACATTGATAATCCTGCTGGAAGTTGAGAGAAGGCTGCCCTCAAAAATCTTCGGATCCCAAAGAATCATGAGACCGCTCGCCGTTCCCACCTGCAGGATCGGAGAGGAATTTTGCCTTAGCCCAAATGACCTTAGCAGCTCTGGCAAAAGAGATAGCATCGGTCTTAGTCTCTTGAAAAATTAGGATGGACGGATTCGTCCTCTTTCTGAGATCAGCCACCAATCTCCGTTTGGCAGTTGCATTAAGCCCTCTCACATTCCATGAGAGGACTTTCATTTCAATAGTTTGATATTCTTCTTACCTCCCTTTCCTTGTTTGGAGGGGAGGTTTTGGGACAGCACGAGTCACCCATCCGGGAATCGAATCATCTCGAAAAAGTAGCCGTTGAGTACCATTTGCAACATCTGCCGCCGTCTCCTTGTCCCGCTCGTATTTGTTGGGGGGACGACCTTGCTTCCTTTCTCTACCAAAATCAACACCTTGCTTTCGGCTTCTCGTATTACGAGGGCTGATATTACTGATCGCTCATCCCTTATTCCTAGTAGGTAATCTTCCAAGCACATTTTGGGACTCGGGGTGGTTATGGTCCAGGATTTTGGGTGAATCTGCTTGTGCGGTGATTGGTGGAAGGGACTGGTCCTTCTCCTCTTGTGGTCCAAGGTGAGGGCTTGCACCACACGGCTCAAAGACCGTTTGGGGGGAGACTGCTTCCACCGGGTGGGAGGATTCGGGATGGTCCCCAGACAGGCCTAGAGAATCATGCCCTTTTGCAGCAGGGTGCTTTGTCTGACCTTCACCGTGTTCCAAGGGGTTGCTGGAATCCCGTTTCTTCATCCCTGGATTTTGAAGAGGACAGTTGGACTGGAGGTGCCCTTGAGAACTACACAGGGGGCAGAAAGCCGGTCTGTTCTCATACACAATGGCTTGCTTGTGAAGAATGATATCTCCAGACCGGAGAGTGATGGATGATGGAAGGTCAGCCTCCAAATCCACCAAAACGCAGAACCGAGCTTGAACAAATCTGGTTCGAGCTTTGGTGGGAGGGTCAATGGTAACCAACTCACCAATGGAGCGTGCAATTCCTCTTATTACATTTTCATGCCAATAGAAGAGGGGGAGACTCGGGAGTCTAACCCATATTGGAGCAATGTTGATATTTTGGGTCTCGGGGTTGAATTCCATACCCCACTTCCTTAGAAAGAGACTTCTGCGACCTAGGAACCAGGGACCACCAGCCAAGATTTTATAGTAGTCCTCCTTGTTATTCAGTCTAATCGTGAAAAAACCTCGGGATAATGCCGCCAACTCCATGTGACCAGAGGTTCGCCATTTACCTGCCGCCCACTTACGAATGGTCTCCATGTCGGGACGGCCGCCAATAAACTTACCGATGAGGGTAAATTTTTCGAATTCCACAAAGCTTGAAAGAATTTCTGCCGGGATGTCCAACTCGTCCCAGACAGGAAACAACTCCTTGGAGAGCAGACCACTAAGGGTTTCTGAAGCCGTTGCCTGAGTGTACGACTTCTGAGGTCCACCTCCCCATTTGTCTGGTGGATCCTTGTCATGACCTACATCCTCTTCAGTTGGAGAGGACTCCTTAGCACCACCAATCTCTGACTGCCCTCCCTTCGCCCTGCTGTGCCCTTGGTTCAGTCTGTTGGCGTTCCCATGCTCTCCCGCAGAAACTTTCCTGCCCACTGTCATCTTGGCCGTCAAAACCCTAGCTGACAATAACTTCAGAAATCATGTGATCGCCTGCGTAAGTAAATTTTTGACCTTGAAACTAGTTGTTTTGCATCAATTTCATCTCAAACATTAAATAAATATATTCATCTATGTTTATGTTTTAATGTATGAATATTTCATGAGTTTGGATGTTGTTAATATTGAGTGATGGGACACTGGAAATAGCTTGTGGGAGCCTTTTACTGTAGTTGCCTATGCTGTTAGCCTATCCGACCACTATTTTCATAATACCTCTAACCCTAAACCTTTTCTAACCCTTATCTCAAAACCCTATTTGAGCTTTAATTGTGTCAACACCATTTTTAAGTTGACAAGGAACTAACCTACTCTGGAGGTTGGATTGAATTTGTCTCTGGTCCATCCAATGCTTGAGTGTCAAGCTGCGGCTATCGGGTGCATGGCTGGATAGAAAATTGGAAGATAGATAGTTGCAGTGTCAATTAAAACTTGATGTCAATTCGATGCCCAACAACTACATCTCCACATTGCAAAACTATTGTGCCTTCATGTTGTGCCTTCTTTCTTCATAGATGTGTTGTGTTTTCTTTCTTCACAAATGGGCTACATATTCTTTCTTCAAGGATGTACATATTTGGAATACTCCTTCAAATATTTCCTTCTCAAACCTGCACATACCAAATTATAAGGGCATGCCATCAAAGGACAATACTTGCCCCTTCTTAGAATTCTCATAAACACTCAAATTGGCCCTAATACTAGATGTTGAATACGAGTGAAACAAACAATAGTAAACAATAATAATGCAATTTAATTCTCCAAATATCACCAAATATTTTATCAATATTTCTCTATACTTCATAAAAATCCTCCAACAATCATCCGTATACTACATCCATATTTGATATATCAATATGCCTCTTTATTTCAAGAGATTGTTCAATGTTTCACCTTCAACTATGTATTTTTATCTTCACAATTTTCTCATAGAAGATGTGACTATCCAACCTTGTATGAGGTGGCATAATCAAGCATCCCCTAAATATTACATAATGTAATAATGACATTTACATAAAAATAATGTAATAAAGTCTAACAAATGCTTCCACTTTCTCCTCCACTCTTGGTACCTATCCCCAAGCTACTACCATGATGTTTCACAAGCAAATATGTTTTTTATTTTTTAAGTTTTATTTTTATTATACACATGTGACTTGCATCGTGATATTGTTCTCCTAACTAAAGTGTGGTACAAATTGCAATGCAAATACCAAGGACTTAATATTCTTCAAGAATGTACATAGGAAAATAATGGGCTTACTAAGTATGAGGTTATTAAGAAGTTTACTCCTCTTAAAAGTATGGTCCCATGCATGGGGCTACAAGATCTACAAATATAGAGTAAATAATCTCATAGAAAGAAAAATTAGGTAACAACACAAGATTATAATCTTTCCTTCAAATGCAAAGCCGTAATAATAGGCAGGAAGACTTCAATAGGTGCTCAAAAAGGGGATAAAGGATATAAGTGCCTCTATAGCAATTTTTTTGCCATATGATATTATGATTAGTTTAGAATTTTCTCTCTTCTATGTAGTTTTTAGTTTTGCTAAATAATAATTCAAGGTAAAATTTTACTAAATTTTGGTTTAATCTCATTGATTCACTCTACAAGTACCCAATAATTTTTTAAGCATTCCTATGGTATAAAACCCCACTCCTAGTCATATTTAAAACACATATTATAAATCACATTTTTATACAATATTATTTACTTTTCCTAATTTTTTTTATAAAAAATGTATACTCATTTCGATTTCACTTTATAAGAACGTAGGGTAAAATTTTATATAGCTATGAGACCAAATTTTGATTAAAAACTCCTCAAATATCTCTATAAATAACTGTTGAAAAGTTTAAGCCTTCCTATGGTATGAGACATCGCTGTTAGTCATGTCTAAAATAAATATCATAAATAATGTTTTATACTATTTTATTTTTTCTTTCAAAATTTTCATAAAAATGTATACTTGTTTCCTTTCCACTTTTTTTTAATGAGTTTACATAGGTTTTTATAAGGAGTCCTAGTCCCCTCATACTGAGTGCGGTTTAAACCTTGGACCTCTCAAAGAGAGGCCAAATATCTTACCATTGTAGTAAGCTTACAACTCCTTTCCTTTCCACTTTATAATAACATGGAGTAAAATTTTACATATCCATAAGACCAGAATTTAGTTAAAAACTCCTCGAATCTCTCAATAAGCACTTGTTAAAAAGTTTAAAATTTCCTATAGTATGAAATACCCTATTAGTTATGTGTAAAAAATATATCATAACTCGCACTTTTATACAATTTTATTTGTTTCTTCTAAAATTTTCATAAAAAATGTATACTCCTTTCCATTCCACTTTATAAGAATGAAGGGTAAACTTTTATGTAGTGATGATAATATTTTTATCCTTTCTTGGGTGAGTATAGTAAGTCCCATGTGGCCCATGTCATGGTCCCTATAAAAAACATGTCACAAAAAAGCAAATAAATCAATTTGGACCCATATTTGTATTTTTATACCATGTCACCCAATTACATTTTTTTTTGTGGAAAACACCCCAATTGGGATGCCACTTTCGGGTAAGTCCCAAGGAAGCAGGGGTATCTATTCCACCAAAATTTCCTAGGGCTCCCACCTAGCCTACCCCCTTTGGAACACTCAAAGAGCATTCCTAAAACAACAAAAACATGAACAAATAAACACAAAATACAAACAAACACAAAAACAATAAAAAAAACACAAAGGTAACAAAAGACAACAAAACAAACACAAAAAATGCAAAAAACACACAACACAAAGAAACTACAAAAATAGAAAACAGAAAACACACACAAAAATGCAAAAAACAATAAAAAAAAACAAAACACAAGACCAAAGAGAAGAAAAATCAAAGTAAAAAAGAACTAAAATACCCTGATCAAACCAAAGAGAAGCAACATCAAAGTTAAAAAGAACTAGGTACCTCTAGGACAGAAAGAAGAGCTTCCCTTATTTTCAAAGGCCACTATCTAGAAGGGTGGTCGCAGTAAGCAAGATCACCTTTTTCAAATGACCAATTAAGTAAAGCATAAACACTTCTATTCTATTCTATGACCACATGATTGTATTTAACTTTGAAAAAACCCATATGGATTAATTGAATCTTCTCAACAATTATTTTTATTCTCCAATCAGCCTTATGATTCTTAGGAGTCTTCAAAAAATTAATCATGACTTGAGAGTCGGATTCAACCAACACATTTTTCCATCCAACCTTAGTAGCTTCTTGAAGGCCTCTAAGGATATCATATCCCTCAACAAGGTTATTGGAAAGGATACCCAAATTCTCAGCAAAAGTGAAAACCAGGGAATCATGTAAAAGTCTACCAATTCCTCCTGCACTAGCTTTTTGAAGGTTCCTCGTAGAGGCTTCATTGATATTGAATTTTCCAAAATCCTTAAGAAGAGTCTACCAATTCCTTGTTATATCCTTATTTCAATTACTCACATTTCCTTTTAAGTTGGTTTTCCTTAGAAGAGTTAATATTCAATATTTGCATCACTTGATCCCATATTTGGTAGGAGTTTTTGGGGTGATTAAGTAGTCGTTGGGCTGATTCAACTAAGTTGGTAATGGTATTTTGATAGATATAGTGAATATAATTCCTTTCTTAATTGAAAATATGGTTGTTTATTTCCTTCTAGATATTCCAAGGTAGAATGATAGAACCCATCCAAACTAACAGCCTAATAAAATGATCAATACCCTCCTATTTAGGCCAATCCCTCCAAAGCTATTCAAAAATAAAAAGAAATTGGACCATTGTAAGCCTAGTAAGATGGCCATTCTACTCCATAGCTCAAACGCTAAGGTAAACTCAATACAAATATGGCTGAGAGTTTCCACATTCTCTCCAAACACTTTGCATCTAAATGGGCCATGAAAACCATGTTTCATAAGTTGTTCACTAGTTAGCATCTTGCAATGCAATAAAAACCAAGTAAAGAACCTCACCTTAGGCCAAATATTTTGAGCCCACAACTGAGTAAATATATCATATGATTGGTTGGTATTATTATGGCATAAGGCCAAATAACCTTGAGCAACTGAATACTCACCCTTAGTAGTGTTTTTCCATACAAAACAATCTTTATCATGGGACCAAGAGAGAGATCTCATATGAAGGATGCTTTGGATATATTTTCTTTACCTTTATAGCATTTGAATAGGCCAATAATCAATAGGGATCCAATATCTACCAACCTATGAATTACCAATATGGTATTGACAGTAATTAGCTACCTTTATCCAATTATCTTGGTGAAGCTCCTCCATCCAAGGCCTCTAATCAGGAAACTAAGTAATCAAAGGCTGGTGACCATCCCAAGAATCTATCCAAAATTTTACTTGTCGACCATTATGAATGATCCAAAATAACTTTTGCTTTATCAAATCCTCACCAGTCTTAAGAATTGCTAAAATGGGAGAATATTTGGTAGGCAATTGATAGCGAACAACGTATTTAAGACTTTTTTTCTTAGTATATTTAGCATGAAGATTCTTGGCCCAAAGAGCATTGTGATTATGCAAAAATCCTCCAACACAATTTAGCAGCTAAAGCCTTATTGTTATTAATAGTAGACCAAAATCCTAACCCCCCTTCATTCTTGGGAAGGCATAAAGTATCCCATTTCACTAAGGTCCATTTTATTTTCTCCTTAGTACCACTCTAGAGGAAACAATTATTGATTTGATCCAATTCTCAAAGAACTACCTTTTGTATATTCAACACAATAAAAACATAAATAGGTATAGCTTGAAGGACTGATTTTATCAAGGTACTTTTACCCCCAAATAAAAGCCACCTATTGGTCCACTTTCCATTTTTTTTTCTTAACTCTGTCCAACAAACAATTCTAGTCTTTTTTTCTATCTTTGAATATTGATAGGAATGTTTAAATAGGTGATCTAAAGGGAGGTCTTCTTATATATTAATTTATCTAGGACTATGGATTCCTGTCTGGGAGAGCAGTGAAAGAGAATGACTTTATATTTATCTTCATTGATCAATTGTTCAATAGCATTAGAAAAACAACTAATGATTTGCTTAATTTTGGAAGCTTCCCTAATTGTAGCTTTACCTAATAGAGTAGATTCATCAACAAATTGAAGATGAGAGATATGCCTAGATCCATATGTAATTGTAACTCCTTCAAGGTTTCTATTTTGTTTGATTTTGGTTATAGTCATACCCAAGCATTCAACAAGAATGATGAATAAAGAGGAGAGGGGGTCACCTTGCCTAATATCTCTAGAGGCTAGGAATAGCTATGAAGGTTTGCCATTGATAATAACTAAGTAAGAAATTAAAGAGATACATCCCATAATCTAGTCCTTCTAATTCTGAGAGAAGCCAAATTGCCTCAAAACTTTAACAAGGAAGTGCCAGTCCACTCTATCATAATCTTTGAATAAGTCTAAATGAATGAACATAGATGGATATTTCTACATTTCCATGGAATGGATGTCTTCCTGAGTAAGAACTATCTCATCCACTATTTGATACCCTTTCACATAACCTACTTGTTCAAGGAAAATAAGCTTATGCAAGAGAGGCTTCAACCTTTCTACCATGATTTTTGTAATGATTATGAGAAGAACATTACATAAAGCTATAGGTATAAAAGCTGAGATATGTTCTGCCTCTTGAGATTTTGGGACTAGAGCTATATAAGTTTTATACATAACCTCCATATTAGCTTTTGATGCAGTATGCAATGGGAGATAGCAATCACAAGATGCAAAATAATATGAAAGAAAGTAAATCTATGAGATGACTAAAATATGCTATAAATAGAAATGATAAAAATGAATACAATGTAGCTATGGAGGAAATGGACACTCCATGAACAAAGCTACTGGACTACATTGCACCCATCACCAATATATGGTGATCTACACAACACTATGCTACTACCTACGAATATGCTCTGAGATTCTATATTCTACTTGTTACAATGAGGCCCTTTTTATATAGGAAGATAGGTTCCTTGGCCAACACTCTACCTAGTTGTGCAAGGGACACCTTGCACATATACAACTTGCACATTGACACTTGTGCATTTATTACATTGCATGAAGTAACTAGATAACTTCCCCCTAAAGTAATCTAATGTCCTAAGTATGTACCTAGGAAGGTACATTTACATGACCCAAATGATGTAATATAATCTATTTCTAACACCTCCCTGTATTACATTATTTGGGTATTGAAGACTTTAGTCTTCAATGTGAATCTCCTTCTTGATCTTGAGATTCAGATTCTTCTTCTCTATTTTCTGTAACTTGTTCAAGCAAGTAGTTAGTGTCTTCATAACCTATCATTCTTGCTGAAAGAGCTTTGACTTCATAATCATCTGTAGATTCTTCCAGTTCTTCAATTTCTTCTATCCTCTGAGCTAGATGTCCTTTTTTATTTCCTTTTCGATACTCCAATTGGGGATAATTGGTTGGATGCTAAAATTATTGCTAATGAGGATTTTGATATTATCGTGGCTGAAATTGGTTCCCATTGTTCATCTGATTTCCTTGATTCTAATTTTTGGGATTGAACCTGCAATAGTTGGTACTATGGCCTTTTCTCTTGCATATCTAACAATACATGTTGTACCATGGTTTTCATCCTTTTGATGAAGAAGCAATGTTTCCCTATGGATTATCTTTAGATGCCAATGCAGTGTTAGTCATTTCATCTTTAACTGTATTTTCCACCTCATATTCCTGTAGAATATTGACTAAGTCATCAAAAGAAGTATCTTTACTTAGGACTTGTAAAGATGTTACCAAATGTTTATAGTTGTCTGGAAGTGCTCTCATGGTTACTTGAGTAAGAAGTTCATCCTTAACTATTTCTCCTAAGGTCAATAATTTCCCTTTAATATCTGCTACCTTCCTTAGGAATAGTTCTATGCTTTCTCCATTATTCATCTTTAATGAGTGAAGTTGAGTTTGAAGATGAAGAATAGTTGCCTTATTCTTTCCTTCAAATATTTTTTCTAGGCTTGTCCATGCATCTAAAGATGTTTTTGCTGAACTGATATAGGGTTGTATCTCATCAGTGATAGCAAAGGTTATTATCATTAGAGCCTTTGAATCATTTTCCTCAAACTTTAGGATTTCAATATCATCTATGGTAGGTATCTATGTTTTCCCTTTGACAATATCCCAAAGTTTTTCATATACCAGGATTGCTTTTACTTTATTCTTCCAGGAGAAATAATTAGGACCCTTGAGTAGTTGAGATTCTTCTAGGAAGAATTTGTTTGATGCCATTTAAATTCCCTAATATCAATCCTTAGATTTTGTGGACTTCCTTATGTCTCCCTAGTAATGAGAGTATATACACCTAATGGAATTTTAGGTTTTGTAGAAAGCTTATATCTTCCCAATTATATAGAACTTGATAATATTTGGTAGATGCTATTATTATCAAGTTTTGTAGAATGCTTATGACTCCCTAGTGATTTTGGAATATGATATAGTGCTCTTGTAAAATGTAGTTCAATTTTTGGTTGATTTTGTAAAGTTTTGTAAATATCAAAAATCAACTTTTCTAACACCTTATTACTCCTATTGAACTAAGCACTTTTCCAATTTTGAAGAGGTTTTAATGTTGGATTTATTTTGTCCCTTTTGAGAAATTTTGAGACAAGAATATTATAAATTTCCAACCTTAGAAAAAACCTTAATAACCTCTTTTAATATCCCTTAGGATTTGATTTTAGTGTTTCTAATTTTCAATAACCTAATTTGGTGTTGTAATCCTTATAGCTCCCAAATATAGAAAATTAGAACACAATAATATTTGCAAATATTATAAATTTGATTTTTCCAGTAGTAACCCTTATTTCTCCTAGGTTTATTTTGCAAATATTATTTTGATTTGTTATATTTCACCCTTTGATTTTTGCTTTCAATATTGATATTTTCTCTAAGCTTTGACCTTAGTTTACAATCCTTATATCTCCCTAAGAATGAAAGCAATATTAAATAAGGGTTATTTCTTACCTTTCAATGTTGTATTACCACAATGTTTGATGCCTTTTTTGGTTGTATATGACAACAATGTACTATTCTCCTTTGGCACTAAAAACACTATCCAAGCTTTGGAATCTCCTTGCCTTCAATGCATGAACATTGGTGCTTCAAACTATGGGGTCTTTGACCTCCCTTGACCAGAGATTTTAATGCTCTCTTCTCCTTGCTTCCATGCTGCACTTTGGCTTACCTTGATTGTGCTATGAATGTGGACTCCTTGGACTTGGGCACCTTTTTATGAAGGAGGAATCTTGGACCTTGTGACAAGTGTCACAACCATTTCTTATGAGCGCTTGAGAGAAGTAGAGATACCTCTTGCCACTTGTAAACCTTCTGTCAGGTCTAAAAGGAATGTTATGTTCTAATATGAGCACTCATTCTTTTCCATTCCAAGTGTCTCTTTTCTTTCTAACATTCCAACCTCCTTTGTGTAATGCTCCTTGGTCAATATTGTAATGGATGGGTGCTTGTGTGAGAGTTGTTAGGGTTATATTTAGATAACAAGTGTCATCACCTCCTTGTGCATGAGTCTTCTATGTAACACCCTCTCAATGTGCCTTGGCAAAGCTTCTTATTAGCAATGTGCCTTGGCCAATTCTTTCTTTGTTGTGAACGTTCGATGAGGTGGTTCTAGCTAATGCTTTTGGAGGATTTTGAGTAGCTTTTGGTGGAGCTTTGGTGGTGCCTTGATGGAGCTCCTTGGATGTACGTGGATTGCTATGCTTTCCCTCATTTTTTAACCTATTTTGTATGCTCCTTTGTAGATGAGATTACCTTGGATGTAATGCTCTTTCTTTACTTTGTATTGTGTCTTCTTTTCTTGCAGGTTCGACCATCCAAAATGGAGGAATTGTGAGCCTTTTGAGAGGCTTCCTTTCTATGCTTGGAGTGGACTACTATTTGGTTGTTCTTGACTATAATAATGTGCCCTTAAGGCACTCTAGATTCTACCCTAAGACCTGCATACAACCGATTAGAATGATGCACAATAATGTAATAACTTTTGGTTATAAGAAACCTTCTTGCACTCCTTTTTGTAGATCTGATTTTCTGGTTTTTATGGTAGAATTTTGAATGCAATGGGGGATTTGAGGTGGTCTTCTTGAATAGACACCTTTCCCATTTTTGCTTGGGTAATTTGATAACAATACCAAGCTTATAATGGTGTAGATAGAAGCTTCTCTTTGATGTAATTTTTTGCACTTTCACCTTGCAACTAACCTTGTAATGCTTTGGATTTGAGACTCACCAAGTCTCAATTTTTGAAGCTTCCTTTGCTGAATTTAGTTAGTTGCTATTTTCTTCTCCAAAATTTGGAGGATTGAGCTATTTTTTGTGGCTTCCTTTGGCCACTAAAATTTGCATATTTTGGTGCACTAATGGTGTCTTTAGACACTTGATGCTAATATGATTTTGTGCCTTTCTCAAGAACACAAACACTAAGATTTTTGAGAGTAATATAGTAGTGCAAATGAACCCACTAATATTTCACTTTTAATGCACTAAAAATCACACCTTATCACTCCAATAAACTCTCAAAATAACTTATAAGTGCACTTAATCAATTTACTACAACTAATCAAGAATAATCTGAAATGAATCTTCAAGAGTTATTCTACAATTTCACTACAAACAAAGTTGTAGGAACTAGTCTTCTTTTTCTTTCCAAAGTAGATATTTGGTAGTTGATAGATAGTTGTAATTTTGTAATCTAATCAAATCCAAAGCTAATGTGCAAATGAAACTTAAAAGGAAATTTTCCCTTTTGCACTTTTGAATACTGTAATTCAATTTTCCTCTTTTGCAACTCTAATCCAAATTAAGGTGCTTTAACAAATATGATAAGTAATCCAATTAATGAATCTACTTGCACCAATAGTTGCTTACCTTTTTGAAAGATTTTGTAGCTCTTTTGTAGCTTCTATAGAGGATGTAGATCTTGGTGTCTAAGATCACCAAGTTGCTACTTTGAGTAGGATCTTGCTGCTTAGTTTCTTCTTCACCAAAAAGTGGTCTCAAACTTTCTTTTATGAGCCTAGGTTTTGATGATTTGATCCTTTAAGAAATATTCTCCTTTTTCTATATATTTGGAGAAGTATTTATCTCTAAAATGGTGCCTTCTTGTTGTGAGAGGTAATCTTCAAATCTCTTGGATTTGGTAGGCTTCTCCTATCTTCAAGTCTTCTTGTCAAATTTTGACTTCAAGCAGGATCTTCTTCTCAAGATTCTGAATGTCTTGAGGTCTTCTGAGATTTGGCACTCCTTGCCAAATTCTTCTTCTTTTGGGCTTGTTGTCGATGGTGATAATTTTCCCAAATATTCTTCTCAATATTTTGAATGTCTTGAGGTCTTCTGATATTTGGCACTCCTTTCCAAATTCTTCTTCTTTTGGGCTTGTTTTTGTATGGTGATAATTGTCCCAAATATTTCACTATATTCTATAGTGAATTTCTCCAATGAGTTCTCCTTTGATGATTTCTTCAGTAAGGCTCTCCAAGCCTTTTATTGGATGCTCATTGAGACCTCCCCAAGGTCTTTGATCTTGCAGCTTCTTCTGGTCTTCCTTGAGACCTTTTCTTCAACCTTCTACTCTTGGAAGTGTTGGTGGTGAGATCTTCTTCTAGATATTTGATTCTACTACTTCTAGATTTGAGTAAGACTCTCCTAGTCCTTCTTCTTCTTCCAAGACTAGAAGTTCTTCAATGAGATCTTCTCCTGATCTCTTTACCTTCAATTTTGCTTTAGGTGTTGGATTGATTCTAAAGAAGATACTCTTCCTAAATTTCTTGTAGGAAGTTTTCCAACTCATTGAATCTCCTTTCCCTACAACAAAGTATTAGTATTAAAATATTAATCTACTTCTGAATCAGATACTCTCTTCTAGAGTCTTCTTTAGGATCAAGGATTCTATGGCCTTTTTTAGTATCAAGGCTTCTATGGCCTTTTCTTTAGTATCAAGGCTTCTGTGGCCTTTTATTTAGTATCAAGGCTTCTATGGCCTTTTCTTCTAATATAAGGCTTATGTGGCCTTTTCTTCTAGATCAAGGCTTCTATGGCATTTTCTTCTAGATCAAGGCTTCTGTGGCCTTTTCTTCTAGATCAAGGCTACTATGGCCTTTTCTTCTTCTTTGAAGTTCTCAATCTAGCAATGGAGATCTCCAGTCTCCTAACTTCACCATGACTCTTCTCCAGAAGTCTTCTTCCATAGTATTATTTTCTTGCACAAGGAACTAATCTCTACACTATGAAGGCACACCGACCTTTGAGAAATGAAGTTGAAGTCTCCTAGATTTCTATTGTAGGAGGTGTCCCAATCATCTAAGAATTAATTTTCTACAACAAAAGAAACTTTGGGCAATAGTTAACAAATTCTAGATATCCTGAATGATCTTCACTAGTTGATTTGTCAATCTAGTGGATTGAATGTTGAGTCCTAGTCTTCACGAGTTTTTCCTGCAACTCTGTGGAAAGACTCTAGCCAAATGTAATCTCAGTATTTTTGGAACTAAGATTTCTTTCAGTCCTCACTTGTGGCTCTCCCTAATTCTACCACCTAGACTCTTCTAAGAGTTTTTGATAGTGGTTGGTCCAACAGTGCATCAGGTTGACAAAAAACTTAGGCTCAATGATAATGGTGGTTTTCCTATTGATCTACTATGGCTAGATCTACCGTGGCTCTGATACCACTATTAGCTTTTGATGCAGTATGCAATGGGAGATAGCAATCACAAGATGCAAAATAATATGAAAGAAAGTAAATCTATGAGATGACTGAAATATGCTATAAATAGAAATGATAGAAATGAATACAATGTAGCTATGGAGGAAATGGACACTCCATGAACAAAGCTACTGGACTACATTGCACCCATCACCAATATATGGTGATCTACACAACACTATGCTACTACCTACGAATATGCTCTAAGCTTCTATATTCTGCTTGTTACAATGAGGCCCTTTTTATATAGGAAGATAGGTTCCTTGGCCAACACTCTACCTAGTTGTGCAAGGGACACCTTGCACATATACAACTTGCACATTGACACTTGTGCATTTATTACATTGCATGAAGTAACTAGATAACTTCCCCCTAAAGTAATCTAATGTCCTAAGTATGTACCTAGGAAGGTACATTTACATGACCCAAATGATGTAATATAATCTATTTCTAACACTTCAAAATTTCTTTGGATTTTCTAGCTTCTTCCACCAGCTCAAATAAATCAACATGAAGGATATCCCAAAACTCTTGCTAGAACTCAATGGGAGAACCATTAGGACTTGGTTTTTCCTTTTTGTATTTTAAAAACCACCTGTTGAAGCTCATTGACAGTAACTAGAGCAGTCAAAATAGAGTTCTCATTAGAAGTGATAAGAGTAGGGATTGCTTGAAGAACAATTATGTTGAGAAGCCAATTCAAGAGGTGCAACAACAAATAGATTGGAAAAGTAATTGACAACAACAAAGTTCATGCCATCCCAAGTGTAGAATATGCCTCTAAAATCTAATTTTAGGGAAGAAATAAAGTTGTAATATCTTGGAGCTAGAAGATATTTATGGAAGAAATCTATGTTTCAATATCCTTCTTTAAGCGATTGGATCCTAGATTTTAGCTTCCATAAGTTTTTTTCTCTTTTTTCCCATTCCTCTAACTAAGATTTGAGTCTAATTTCATCTATACTTCTACTCTCTATGAGGTCATCTAAATGTATTTTCTTATTCAAATTTTCAAGCTAAGAAATCACTTCATATTTTTTTGTCAAACATTACCAAACTCCTTCTAGTTCTAAATCTTGATTTTGGATTTAATGTATTGCAACATTTTGGAAAAATAGAATATCTTAGTCCCATACCTTGGTTTACCTTCCTTCCACCATTGTTGTACTTAATATCTGAAGGAAATATCTCTAAGCCACATTAACTAAAATTGAAAAGGTGAGAAAATCACATTGGTTTTCGATATTTCCACCATGACTAGCTAGTGATCCAAACCAACATTGTTAAGAGTCTTCACATTAGAAATGTGAACATGGATTAAGAAATTGTCAATGAATAAGAACCTATCCAATCTCTCCATGATACAAGCTAAGCCTTACCTTCCATTAGACCAAGTCATAAGGCCATTATTTGGTTGGATGTCCATAATATGAAGATTTGCAATATTTTCATTCATGATTTCAGTGCTCCTATCCAAATTTCTATTTCCTCCCATTTTCTCATCTAGAGAGAGGATGTTATTGGAATCTCCTCCGATAAAGATCCAAGATTTAGGAAAAATGAGAGATAATATAAGTTATATCTTTCCACTATTTTTTCCTCAAAATTAGTCAAAGCATAAACAATTATGTAGAGCATAATTTGGTTAGAATGTCTATTTTGAATAGCTACAGCTAAAATACCCTAGCTGCCAACCATGTGGTAAATAACTACCTCTTTTGGGTTTCAAAGGCAAGCAATACCACCAAAATTCCCTTGAGGGAAACAAATTTTCTAGCTATCTAGATTTTACTAGCAATTGATTCCATTTCCTCTATTGAAATCTTTGTTTTCTGAAGGAAATTAAGATGTGGATGGTTTGTCTAAATCATTATTCTATTTTTATTTTGTTTTGAAAGACTCCATTTGAGTCCTCTAATATTCCAAGTGATGATATTCATTAATACCAGGGCTAAAATTTTTGGTAAGGACATTAATCTTACCTTCATCTACAAGATTTTCACCTTCTTTTACCATATGATGTTGATTGGTATTGCAACCTACCTTTTGGTTAGAATCCATATTCATTTTTTTTCCCTATTTCTTGACTTCCCCCAATTGAATTTGGGATGGATTCTAACCTTGAAGAATGTGTGCACAAAGCCAAAGTATTACTGGAAGGTCCAATAGAGTCTATCTTGGGACATGTACTATTTAAATTCTCAACATTTAATAGATTGTTTTTCCTATGTATATTTTCTCCCCTTTTTTCCTGTTGAAAACCATTGATTTGTGGTTTATCTCTAAGTCCTTCCATACATATTTAAATTGTGTTTCCAATATTTTTATCTCCATTATTTTCTCTTCCTCACCTGGGACATCATGTGTGAAAATAATTTCAAATATATTAGCTGATAACTTTGTTCGATCATTCATAACATGTTTTTTTGAGAGTTCTTAGGCATTTGAAAACCTACTAATTTTGCATCCTCTTTCTTTTGATCTAGAATTTTATTTGGACATACACTAGCCAAATGATCACATTCATGGAAAATTTTGCAATGAATAGAAATGTTCTCATAGTCCACCACTTGCTCCAAAGTGTCCTCCCCAAAATGTAATGGGATATTTTTAGGTAGGGGTTTGTCAAAATCCATTAAAACATAAATCCAAGCATAAATAATATGTTCAAATTTTTTAGTACAATTAAAAATCATCATAAAAGTTCCCAAAGAGTTTTTAGTTGAAGAAAAAATAGTCGGATTCCATAATTCAACTAGGAGGCCAAAGAGTCTAACCCACATAGGACCTGTAGTGTAACAACCCAAGCCTAACTCACTTGGTTGTACCATCAAGACATCAAAGACTATCAAAGGGGTATAATTTTTTTTGTTTTTATCTATAGTTTTGTTTATAGGAATGCTTTCTGGTTCATAGAAAAATTTGATTCACCCAATAAAATATAATCATAAGCTTAAATTAGTACAGGCATGTTTCACCACTTTTGGGTTTAGAACTACTACAGATAGCCACCCAAGTGGACAAGATTGGCCAAATCCCATGAAGGTGCCATTAGTGGAGTTGACTTGTCCCATTTACATCCTCATTTTCTAGCATGGGGATCGAACCACGGATGGGGTTATCCTCTAGGGCCCATAACACCTAGAGGGGGATGCTTTATTTCCCCATCCCATAGCATAAATGAATCTATGACCCAACCGGTCGACTTATTCAATCTTTAGTTATGCAAGGGATCAGTGTAATTTTATGCCTAGTGTCTAACTAGTTGTCCACTACTCGAATCCAGTTAGAGCCCTATCACTACACTGACCTTGGTCTTAATCACACATGCCCTCTAAGACTCACAATCGTTTATCCCATACCAAACATCATGGCTAATTAGAAAAGTCTAGTGAGCATGGGACTTATCACTGTACTACCCAACAATAACCTAGAGAAGGTATCCCATACCACCTCTCGTAATATTTTCCAACCTAGTCTTTATTTGACCAATTCTATCAGGAATTCAGTTACTTCCAAGACTTGCTCTGTGCCACTTGCACCTTAGCAACATTGGGTGTATCAATATCTCAATCATCCTTCTCGATGATATAAAGGAATGGATTATTTCAAAATAAGATCTCTTACACTACTAGTTCTATTTGGTTCACTAAACTAGTTTACTTCTATCTCATCTAATAATAAAGAGATCTCAAAATAGGAAAAACTTCTCATTTCCAAAACTTATAAACTCTTTCTCTCATGATCAATAAAAGGTATTGATAATTTATAGGATTTATACATATATTGTCTACATTTCTCAACAAGAGCTTACCACACCTTTGGTAAATAAGTCTTTAGCACTTTCAAAACAACAATACAATAGTTACAAGAACTATTTTCTAGCAATCTCATTTTATACTAATTTCATACTTAGAATTTTCAGCCATAAGCTTTCTATTTTAGAATAAAATATATTAAATCATCCTACACCTTGTAATCTAGAATAGTTGAGCTAAACAAAAGCTTTTCCCAAAGGAGTATAAACTTAGCTTAAGGCGGTAGCTAAATCAATCTCGGCTACACTTTTATATTGGTCTGAAAATGTTTACTTTTGCCAATCCTATAGATATAGATATCAAGGTTAACTTTAAGTTATTCAACCATTGACTTCTACTTTCTATTATGCCCTATGAAAGGTTTTAAAGGTATTCACACTCTACGATTTCCAAAGCATTCTTTTAATACAACGAACTCATAAATATAGTGACGTGTCGAGTTTAGAAAAGTTAGATAACACAAGGTTCCTTACAATTTAATAATATAATTCACCATGGTTCCAATATTTAACTTGTGCCTTCAGAGATGTATTTAATCAGTTATTAATAGCAATACTCTATAGGATGCTACATTTATAACAATCTTCTACAACTTCATTTCTTGAGTTGATTATATGCTAGAAATAAATAATGAATAAAATATATTTTATTCATTTATAGAAATGTCTTCAGATATATCATTTACAATAACTCCAAATAAATGGATAGAATTTCAAAGATCATCTTGTTTTCTAATGCTAAACAAAAAGTAATGTTTACATCTCTTTCATCTTTGCAAACACAAAATGTTTAACAAGTAGACACCATCCGTTGGGTTACAAACTTTGACTACCAGTATCTACATCTCTCAACTCTTGTACAATCCAAGAATTATCATACAAAATCCATCTACACGAGACTTAGCAGAATGACCATTAGGATAATATTAGCCATCGTTGAACCTTTCCTTCCATGGCTATGTCGTACAATCTACCGAACTAGTGGTTTCCATTTTTCAAGGATTTTCATCTGTAGGCGAGCTTCGGTGGTGCTTCTTCATCACTTAGAACTCTTTTTGTTTTGGGGATCAGATTATGGTTCCTTAGATTTGAAATGGATGCAACTACCATGATATGATTTACTATCCATGCATCACACAACACAACAACATACAAAAATCTTAAGAGAAAAGAAGTTCAGTTTACAAAATAGAATCACACATGCACATAATGGCTTTAAATCAACACAGTGCCTCTACATCCACCTTTACTGAATTACTCTCAGCTCATGGATATCCACTCGCACATGCATTTCAATTCATTATCAAGCCAAAGTGTCAACATGCTAGCTATTTCATCTTTCCAAAGGTGAACAAAGTATTTTAAAATAGATTCTAAAGAAGCTATTTTAGTTATTTTGCAGTCAACTGCATCCATAACATTCAATTCTAGGTAACACACAAACATCTTCCTTTTGCACTTGGAAAATACTATATTTTTTTTTCTTAAAATAAATTATGCACAATCATTAATATTCATTCCCAGATATCATCATACACAATGTTATCCTTTCTACGATATTTGATAACACACCCAATCAATAATTCTCAAACAACCAAGGCAGATATTATCTACAAAAAACACCAATCATAGTCATTGCAACTTTCCAATAGATGCACATACCAAAATTTCCTTTTCTATTTGTTTTAAAGATATCAAACAAAAATTTAGATGGTATAAAAATGAACTGTGCGACTGTAGAACTCAATGTTACTCCATGTTATCTCCTCTGTCCAGGTGGATTTTTTCCTCCCAAGAGCAGTTTTTTTCTCCTTTTATTTTCTCCAATTTTCTCCCTCCTTCTCTTGCATCCATATCCTCTTTTCTTCCATCCCCCATCACTCTAAAAACTTGAAGATCACAACTAAACAAACTCCATGCAGCATCCAGATGGGGATGAAGTTTAAATCATTATTTTTAAACACATTTTTAGCCATCAACGTGAAGAAATGCCAAACTCCCTTTATTTTTAAATAATCAAAATATTTGAATAAGCACCATCAAGCATAAATGTTTGGGGTATTATCAACATGGAAATCATTTCCTTTTAACATTTCCAAACAAATCTCACAATTATTATAATAATAATTTTCCTAACTCTACCTTTTATAAATTAAACATATGGTTACCCATTTCACATTCACTGCTAGATTAACAAAGGGTAGCTCCCATGTACAAGACATCTTCATTGCCACCCAGACAAACATCAACATAGAACTCCAAAATAAACACACATATACAAAATGCTCATATGCACCTATATGCTATGCACTTCACGTGAGTTTCCATGTACTCATGAACCGAATCATCACTTCCCCCTTTTACCTTTTTCCATCATCCTCGGTTATCCGTCCAAGGAATGTTCCTTAACCTATGTACATAACACCATTAGCAGTATCACATTCCAAAGAAAAAGGTAATTTGATTCATCAATTATTTTTCTAACAAGGTCGTGTGAGGAGGGTCATTACATCCTCTCCCACTAGAAATAAACACAACCCCTATGTTTCATGGCATAATCAAATAATTCAAATATGTATATCCAATATAATTTTTCATATATGTCAAATTATTCATACCAACTTGTAAATCATTCTTCTTTTTCTTGTAGCAAAAGAAAAGAAAATCATCTTTAAATTGCAAATCATTCATATTTGAACATGCATTTAAATCATTATATGCATTATATTGCATTCAAAAAAACATCCAAGAGCAATCCAAAATATATATACATCACATAAGCAAGCTACTCTACTTAGTAACTCAAAACACACACAAACTACTCTACTCAGTGTCCAGTTTTATATCCATATGCATATATATATATATATATATATATACATATTTTAGTTATAGAAATATTTTTGTAATGTCTATATCTACTCAAATAGATAAGGAAATTATTGTTGCATATCTACCACATTCTCCCATGTGGCATTTCTATCCGAGTAGTGGTCCCATTGGACCCGACATTGCTCTATGCTTCTTTTCCTCAGATTCTTGGTTTGAAAACCAAGCACACGAACAAACCAAACTTCAAATTTTAGTGGATCGGTCATCTACAATTTGGAGACATCCAAAACATGAGTAGGATCAGAAATATATTTTCTAAAGAGGGATACATGGAAGACATTGTGAATTTTGGATAGGCTTGGTGGTAGAGCAAGTATGTATGCAACAGGGCTTATCTTGGCCACAATTTCAAATGGACCCACATATCTGGAGTCAAGCTTGGAATATTTTATGGAACTTTTAGTTGGTTTCACCCTTAAGAATACCCTATCTCCCACAGAATATTCTCTTGGTGTCCTTTTGAGGTTTACGTAGCTCTTCTGGCGATCTACAACCTCTTTCAACTTCTACTAAATTCTTTTCAATTGATCTTCCATTTCTTTCACAATTTTTGGTCTGATCATTACTTGATCTTCTAGATTATCCCAAGATAAGGGAGTTCTGCATCTTCTCCCATATAAGGCTTCAAAAGGTGCCATACCTAGTGATGCATGATAATTGTTATTGTATGCAAATTCCACTAGGTATAAATAGTCTTCCCACTTTGCATGTTGATCCATGCAATACATTCTTAGCATATCTTCCAATACCTGATTTACCCTTTCGGTTTACCCATCTGTCTTAGGGTGATAAGTAGTACTAATATTCAATTTGGTTCCCAATACCTCATGCAATGCTTACCAAAATTCAGAGGTGAAGTGAGAATCTCTATCAGATATTATAACCTCTGGAAACCCGTGTAGTCTTACCACTTCTCTGGAAAATTTACTAGCAACTATAGGTGTGTCATCCTGCACATTACCTAGTATAAAATGTGCAACCTTGGTTAGCTTATCCACCACTACCAAGATCACATCATGCCTAAATCTTGTTTTAGGCAAACCCACTATAAAATCCATTGATACCACTTGCCATTTTTGTGTAGGTATCTCATGTGGGTACAACTTTCCAACTGGATGTAGATGTTCCACTTTCACTCTTTGGCACTCTAAACATCTAGCCACATAACTTGTGATATCCTTTTTCATTCCTGGCCAAAAGTAAGCTTTTCTCAAATTCTCGTGCATTTTTGCCCCTCCTAGATGTGTAGAATAAGGAGTATTGTGTGCCTCCTTCAGAATTGTTTCTCTCAATCCCCTTGTACTAGGGACTACCAATCTATTCTTATAAAATAACAGATCATATTTAAAAACAAAGTCTGTATTCTTTCTAGGTTCTTGCTCAACCTGATCACTACAAATCTGACAAAATTCATCTTTTCCTTGCAATACTTTGATTTGATCTATTAGATCATAATGGCATTTTGATATTGTAGTTATGCACCCTCTCCTACTTAGAGCATCAACAACCTTATTCTCCTTACCCTTAATATACTCAATGCCAAAATCATACTCAGCTAGAAATTCTATCCAACATCTTTGCTTGGCATTCAATAAAGGTTGAGTAAATATGTATCTTAGACTCTGATGATCTATATTTAATTCAAATGGTTTTCCCAACAAATAGTGTCTCCAAATATTTAGGGCATGTACAACCGCTGCCAACTCCAAATCATGAGTGGCATAATTTATCTCATGCCTCTTAAGTTTTCTAGACTCATAGGCAATAACCGCATCACCCTGGGTCAAAACCCCACCTAACCCCTCAATTGATGCATCAGTACACACTGTAAATTGCTTGTTAGGATCAGGTAATTGTAAAATAGGTGTGATTGTCAACCTTTCTTTTAAATCCCAAAAATCTTCCTCACACTGCTCTATCCATTTGAAGGCTTTACCCTTCCTTTGAAGATTTGTAATGGGTTGGGAAATTCTTGAAAATCCTCTGACAAAATGTCTATAATATCTTGCAATCCCCATAAAGCTTCGCACCTCAGTCACATTAGTAGGTGTTGGCCAATAAATAATTGCTTCTATTTTCTTGGGATCTACTGCAATCCCCTCAGTAGAAACAATATGTCCCAAATACTATACTTGTGGAGTATAAAACTCACACTTTGATAATTTTCCATACAATTGATTCTTTTTAAGAATCCCAAGCACAATTCTCATATGTTGATCATGTTCCTCTTTGTTTTTGGAATAGATCAGTATGTCATCCAAAAATACAAGCACAAATCGGTCCAATTGCTCCTTAAAAATGCTATTCATGAGATTCATGAATGCGGCTAGGGCATTAGTTAGCCCAAAAGGTAGGACAATAAATTCAAAATATCCATACCTTGTCCTAAATGTTATTTTAGATGTGTGAAACACAATGCAGTACAAAAACACAAGACACCTACTTGGGCTAGGTGCAGAAGCAACTTTCTCTTGGGATGTGATAGATGAGCTTGAAGATAAAAGAATAAAGAATTTGGATTTGCGTAGCTTACCCCCTCAATTGGTGAATGAGTTTGTGGATGAATCTCATGAGCCAATTGAAAAAAAATGTGTGCAAATGAAATGTGGATGATATGAATGATGTAAATGTGATACCATTTTTGCCCCAATGGTTGGAAAGGGATTGGTGGATAATGTGAAATGATTGCATCTATTTTTGCCCCAATAGATGAAGGGTTTTGCGAAAATGTGATGAAGATGTGTCTATTTTTTCCCTAATAGATGAAGGGATTTTTGCCAAGTGTAGGATGTCATGATCATGTAAGATGTATCCCATTGTGGGAGAGTCAAAACCAAATGTGGTTGCCCCAAATTTGGGGTGATTCGATGTTGTTGAAGAATGTGCCTTTAGGCATCATTGATATGCAAAGATGAATATGCAAAGATAGAAGAAAAATAGTCAACTTTAGAGGGCCAACTAGTGACTGTTGGATAATTCCTATGGTCAAAACCAATCACCCTAGCTAAGGCCAATCACCATGATGACTGTCAAGGAAATGTGAAATGATGAAATGTGATTTTGTCCATGTGTTAAGCCCCATGAACTAGGCCATCAATGATTGCTTTTGTGCAAATTGTTCTTGGTAAGGTTTCATGCAAAAATATGAAGTACCAAATGTGATTGTGATTTTGAACAAGGAGATATGGAATGATGAAAATGACCAAGTGTCCTTATGGTAGGTTATTCATCTTACCAAATTGCATGGATGCAAATCACTGCAATCACCAAGTATATAGAATAAACCACTAGATACAAGGTTCACTTGAATATTTGTTTGAACTTGGCAAATATGCAAATGTTATGATTGATGATGGAAAATGATATGGAAATGCATTATTGATGATGAGGATGATGTTTATGGTTTTTTTATGAAAATTTAGACCATTTTGGAGCATTTTATAACTTGTTATGTGATTTGGTAACTTTTGGTCGTAAATGAAAATTATGCATCCAAATCAGTTGGAACCTTCACAAAACCTATTAATATGATGAAAATGATGCATGAATGCAATATGGAGAGATTTGGTGGGGGTAAGCCACTATTTTGCAATGATTTGATATTTTGTCAATTTTGATGCCAAATGCTAGTTGGCACTTTCAGCATGCGCAGATGCCCACCGGTGTTTGGGTACTTCATAAATGCCCTAGTGTGCTTTAGTGCACTAGGGAATGCCCATGGGTATCTCAAGGTGCCTGAAGCAGCTATAAGTAGCTTGCTGGGTGGAATTTGAGCTCATTTGTGCATTTCTGAGTTTGTGAAGCTGCATCTGGGAGAGTTGGGTGGAGTGGAGTGGAGTGAGGTGAAGTGATTTGGGTGTGAAAGCTATGGAAGTGGAAGGAGTGGATGCGAGGGTTGGAGCTGGGGCTAGAGTGTGAGCTACTGAGGTAAGTCCCTTGTTTTGTGCAAAAAATTTATATTTTTGTGATTTTTTTTGAACATGTGTTAATGACAAATATTTTGTGTTGTGCTGTAGCTTAGGATTTTGGAGGCTCAACACCGGTTCTCACCTTACATCCCTAGGATGAGGAAGGCACTAGTGGAGGAGGAGTGGGATTTATTGGAGGCTATGGGGCTAGCAGAGGTAGCCCAGATTGATGTGGTGAGGGTAGACGAGGGGTACCTCTCTACCTTGGAAGAGAGGTGGGATCTAGATAGGGGCACCTTTCAGCTCCCCATGGGAGAGGTGACCCTCACACTTGAGGATGTATATCGCATCCTCAAGGTGGGAGGGGATTCATGTCGAGGTTGGATATGATCGAGGGGTGGAGATGAAGAATATGTTTGGAGATAGCTGGGAGAGTGTGAGGGTGGAGTGTGGGGGAATTCCATACTTGTCCATGTATGTGGACAAGGAGTTGGATGCCCTTTGGGATTTAGTGATGTTCATGTTGGCCAACATTGTGGCCCTGAACAACACTGGCTATAGGTTCCCTTGGAACCTGATAGGGTTGGTGAATGATATGCTCACTATGCAGTAGGTGTATGCATGGGCTCCTACCTTATTGGTGCAGGCGTACCGAGAGCTCTATGAGGTGAGGAGGCAGGGGAGGAAGGGATTGGGATGCAACTTGTTGCTATAGTGTTGGGGATGGGAGCACTTTAGTGTGGCTTGACCAAAGGGCTTACTAGTGGTAGGCTTGGGTAGGGAGCAACCCTATGCTAGGAGATGGGTAGTGGTAGAGGAGGTACAGTCAAGTCATCCTGTGTAGATGAGTGAGTGGTACAAGGATTTATGGGTTGGATTGACATCCACCCAAGTGACATGGAGGCCCTAGTGGGGTACCAGGTGGATAGGAGATGGAGAGCATCTACAATGGGTGAGGTAGGCTAGGTGGGTGGTTGGGCGGTATCGAAGTGAGGCTGAGTATATTTAGTTCTCTCGGGTGCTCCAATAGTTTAGCTTGAGGTAGGGGGTTCCGGATGAGCTGGTGCTCTATAGGAGGTATCGAGAGGAGATAAGGCTACCATGTGCAGAGCCATGGAGGGAGGTGTACGAGGATGATGAGGAGATAGATCTCCCTGATGTGGATGATGTATGGACTACTCTGGAGTATGATGTATGGTTCTCTATGCAACCACCATGGGCACCGACTCTAGTAGCAGCTAGTGGAGATGGAGATGAGGGTGAGGGTGAGGGGCAATAGAGGCACCTTCAATATAATAGTCATAAGAGGACTAAGGTTGCAGCTCAGTAGGCTCTAGGGAGTGGGGGAGATGGTAGAGATGGGGATGATGTGGAGGAGACTCTGGATGGACCTCTAGTTCAGAGTGAGGAGGATTGGGTGAGGTTGGAGTAGTAGGTGGTAGAGCGGGATGCGATGGTGATGGCTTGGGATGAGAGGGTCATGAGGCTCTAGGCAGAGCTATCATAGAGGGAGCATCGACATAATGTTGACATAGCATGCCTTCGATCTCGATAGAGATATATCGAGGCTTTGGAGGATAAGTTGATAGAGCATCATATTCCTCTTCTAGATCCTCCAACCTCATCTGTATCCGAGGCTACTAGGTAGAGTGAGTCTAGGCATAGTGCTAGGTCTAAGACTCCTACTAGGTCATAGGGGTCCTCTTGGAGGACATAGCTAGTGCTTAGATGCACTTTTTGTATATGAGCCTTGGTGCTCCATTGTATGTAGCCTTTTGGCACTCATTGTATATGTGATATTTATACATATATACATGGCTTTTACCTTTTGTGTTATATGTTTGTGTGAATGCTTTTGTGGAATGCTTTGTTTATATGGATGATTAATGCAAGTGGAAATGTATGGATGATTAATGCAAGGTATGGAATGCACATGTTCTAATGATCATTCATAGTTTAGATTTTTCTTGGCCATGTTCTAGCATTGTTGTTTAATCAAGGGCACCAAACTTGGTGGCTTGTGTGGTGTATGACTCATGAAGTGACATGGATGTTGACATGGAATGAATTTGATGGAAGAAGATATGGATGTTGATATGGAAGAAGATATGGATGTTGATATGGAAAACTGACTATTTTATAGAGACTCAGACATACTAGTGGCATCAAACAAACTCACTAAAACTACCTAATCCCTCTAGGACCAAATGTGTGTGCAGTGAATTTAGTTACCAAATCATGAGCATGGTAATGACTCAAGGTAATCAAGAACCAATGTGTGTGCAAGTGAGTTCATTAACTCATCTTGAGTAAATTGGGGTGACCTGTTATGGATGAGAACAAGAAGCTAGCTTGTCCGTATGTGTGGTCAGAGGTCTCTTTAAAAGAGATGTGTCACCATGCATGAGCGTACTCCACTACCAGTCAAGCGTCTATAGCTCCGGTGGAGGCTAACTCCATAGTCCACGAATTTTTATTTCTTAAGTTTTGGGGATGACTACCTAACCATCTGACTAGAAATGTAGTATGATCCTTACAACCCAATAATCAGTGGTGTGTGATGTAAAATATTTAGAGCTTTGGGGAATCAAATTCTCAACCTAAGTGTGATGAGAATTGTACCCTATCCTTACTACTCTGTATTTTGAATTTGGAAGCAACTGTGATAGTGGTGAAAACCACTATTTTTGTGGACTATGTTGCATGATGGGACAAGCGAGGATTACCCTTTTCACTTTGAGGTTCAAACCAAGTATGGTGTTATCCCTCTTTGACACAAGATGTTTTTAAGATGTGGAATTGTGTTTGGTTCAAGAATGTTTTGGAGTCAATTCCCAAAACTCAAGATTTTCTTAGTGAAGATGTGTAATGGTCCTAAAAGGAACTCGACATGTATTTGGGGTTTGCTTAAAACACTAGGAGTGGCTGAGTGACCAAAAACACCTAGGAATTATGGATGTATGGAGGCAAATGACAATTTGACTTGGTGGAATTATGTGGATGATGTTGTGAAGGTGCCCCTGATTAAGGCAACATGACTTTATTGGACCAATTCAAAACCTTGAACTGAATAAATGATCCCTAATATGAAATGTGAAATGTGGATGTGAATGCAATGTATGAAATGCAAAATGAAATGTGTGCGAATGCAATGTTTTGGGATGAAATGCAATGTTTTTGAATGTATGCAAATGAAGTGCAATATTTTTGTGTATTAGCCATGTATATATACATATATATCAATCACATTATGCATAGAATGCTTTCAAGTGTATAACATTAAGTGGTTTGGGTTCTTCCTCTCCCTCTAGACTAGCAAGCCTATAAGTACCGTTACCCACTCTTTGAGTGACAATGTATGGACCCAACCAATTAGCCATGAATTTATCATGAAGATGTGGTAGTGCATTGGTGTTTTGTTGATTCTCTTTAAGGACAAGATCTCCTACTTGGAATTCACGTAGATGAACTTTGGTATTGTAAGCATACTTTAGGTGGTCTTGATAAACTCGTAAATGCTCTAAAGCATTGACTCACCTCTCATAAAGAAGTGTGAGTTGGTCAAGATGTGCTTGTCTAGCAATATCATCATCTATGAATTCCTGCAAAGAAATTCGCAAGGAGGGAATCTCGAGCTCAAGAGGTATGATTGCTTCGGCTCCATAGACCAATGAAAATGGTGTTGCCCCAGTAGGCATGCGGATGCTTGTTCGATAAGCCCATAAAGCCAAGGGGATTTTGGTATGCCAATCTCTATGATTTTTGTTAACAAGTTTCTTGAGAATAGCAATTAAGGTCTTGTTGGTAGCCTCAGCCTGTCCATTTGCTTGTGGGTAATAAGGAGTCGAGAAACTATGTTGGATGTTATATTTCTTGCAAAGTGCTCGAACATCCTTGTTCTTGAAAGACTTGCCATTGTCGGAGATGATTTTTGAGGGGATACCAAAATGACAAATGATATGGTGAAGTATGAACTCCACAATTCTAGGTCCTATCGTACTGGTTAGAGGAATTGCCTCAACCCACTTTGTGAAGTATTCAGTGGCTGTGATGATGAATGTATGTTATCCCAAGGAAGGAGGTGAGATTTTTCCAATTAGATCAAGACCCCATTGTGAAAAGGGCCAAAGGCTTTGAATAGGCTGTAAATCTTGTGATGGCACATGAGTTAGATTAGCATGTTCTTGACATTTCTTACAATGTTTAACATAAGTGCAACAATCATGTTCCATGGTGGGCCAATAATAACCCATGCATAAAATACACTTTGCGATGGCCATCCCACTAAAATGACCACCACAAGTACCATCATGAGCTTCAGCTATGGCTCTTTGTGCTTCACTAGACTCGAGACAATGAAGGAGGACTCCATCATAACCATGTTTATACAACACATCCCCCAAGAGAACAAAATGAGCTACTTTTTGCTTGAAAGTGTGTTTAGCAGTTCGAGACATGTCATATGGGAGTGTTCCAAACTTGAGAAAGGCTACTATTTGGCTTGACCAAGGCTCATATGGATTCAACTAGATAAAGCAAACATCCTTTTCATCCTTAGATTCAACATGAATAATTGCAGATTTAGAGATCATTGAGATAATAAGGGGTTGTACCTCTCCTAAGGAGTCTTTTGGAATCAATGATCCAAGGGAGGCCATTGCATCTGCAAATATATTAGTCGAACGTGGCAAACTATTGATTTCATACCATTCAAATGTAGAGAGAAATTTCATTGCTACTTCATGGTAAAGTTTAATGGTAGGTTCTTTGCATTGGTATTCTCCATTGATTTGCTTGACAACAAGTTGAGAATCACCAAATATCTTGATACACTTAATGCCCATAGCTATAGCTGATTGAAGACCTAAGATTAAGGCTTTGTACTCTACGGTGTTGTTTGTGCATTGGAAGTCAAGTTTGAATGATAAGGGGATAGGTACCCCTTGGGGTGTATGAAACACGACTCTAGCACCTTGACCTTTCTCGCACTTAGAGCCATCAAAGAATAATGTGATATCGACATCTTCCTTCGGAATGACATCTTCTTCTTGTTCGGTGACAACAAATACCGAATCATCTGGGAGCTCAATAATCAAAGGATGATCACTAGGTAGTGGAGCTTCCACAAGTTGATTGGCTATGACTTGACCTTTAATGGATTTTTGGCTAATGAATTCCAAGTCGAATTTAGTAAGAAGCATTATCCATTTAGTGGTGCGGGTGTTATTGTAAGTGCGAGACATCATATAACGTAGAGGATTTTCTCTAGCTATGACATATGTTGTGTGACTAAGCATATAATGTCAAAGTTTCTTAGTGGCAAAAACCACTTCTAAGCACAATTTTTCTACATAAGCGTATCTAGTTTCATAGCTTACCAATGTTCGACTAATGTAATAGACAACTTGCTCTCGATTTTCTTCATTCTTTTGTGCAAGCATTGTCCCTAATGCAAAGTCCATTGCTGAGACATAGAGATAGAATGGGATCCCTAGATGAGGAGGAGCTAAGACTGGCAGAGAAGCTAGGTATTGCTTAATGTCATCAAAGGCTTTTTGACATTCATCTATCCAAGAAAATGGCACCCCCTTTTGTAACAGGTGATTGAATGGCCTGCATTTGTCAGAGAGTTGCACAATAAAATGATGGATTGATTGGATATTTCCTTGTAAACTATGCAATTCTTTTAAATTTGTTGGGGGAGGCATCTCTAAGATGGCCTTGACCTTGTTTGGGTCCACCTCAATGCCTCTTTTGGAGATAATGAACCCTAATAGTTTGCTAGAGGTAACACCAAAGACACATTTCTTGGGGTTCAACCTTACATTATGCTCTAGTAGTCGGTCAAAAACTTTCTCCAATACACCAATGTGCTCTTGTCAAGTTTTAGATTTTGCCAAGAGATCATCCACATAGTCTTCGATAATATTATGCATATAGTCATGGAAAATGTATGTCATGGCACGTTGATAAGTGGCACCTACATTTTTAAGGCCAAAGGGCATCACCTTGTAACAAAAAGTTCCCCAAGGTGTAGTGAATGTTGTTTTGTGTTGGTCATCAAGATTTATTTGAATTTGGTTGTATCCTGAAAAATCTCCAAAAACCATCCATGAGAGAAAGCATTTCATGGCCAGCACAAGTGTCGACAAGAGTATCAATGTTTGGAAGAGGAAAATCATCCTTAGGACATGCTTTGTTAAGATCTCGAAAGTCAGTGCAAACGTGTATCGCCCCATTAGGTTTACGAATGGGTACCATATTTGAGAGCCACTCAAGATAATCAATGGGTATGATGAAACCCACATCTAGTAGCTTTTGGAGCTCTTCTTTGACCAAGAGGGCAATGGTAGGATGCATCCTTCTAAGTTTTTGTTTGATCGACTTAGCATCAGGATGTAAGGTGAGATTATGGACAACCAAGCTAGAGTCAAGACCAGGCATGTCTTTATAGGACCATGCAAAAATACCCTTCTTCCTCTTGAGGAGAGCAATTAATTGCTCTTGTTCATCGTTGGATAAGCTTTTTCCAAGCTTGATAATTTGAGGATTATCTTTGTCTGAACTAAGGTCCACATCGATGGTATCTTCAATGGACATATGGGAACCTTCCTCAAGTTTATGGGGCATAGGGATCAGATGAATGTCATCTAAGATGTCATCAAACTCTTCTGACTTATCCTCATCTACGTCTTCCTAGAAAACCTCGGGGTTCGAAGGTGAAGGTGAAGGTGAAGGTGGAGGGGATGGAGGAATGTAGTTGGTGAAAGCCCTTAACAATTCCTTAGACAAGACAAACTCAGAGAAGGATGGAGGTGAAGAGATCTGGTCCATATCAATAAGACTCATGTCAATTGGAATTGGCTTTGCCAAATCGTATGGATTATGGAGTGGGGTGAATAAGTCAACATGATTCATGTTGACTTAAGGGAAAATGGATGAGGTTGGATGGGATGAATGGAGCCTAAGAACCGATGCTAGGAGCTTGGTAAACCTAGATAGTAGCAAGCAACACAAATAAATGCACTTAACTGATATATACATGCAATGCAGAAAAATAAAATGTTTTTGTTTGATTTTTTATTTTTTTGATTTTTTTGTAGTGGTGAAAACCACTATTTTTGTTTTTGTTTTTGTTATGTACATATATTACAATTTTGGCTTATGAAATGGATTAATGAGATGGAGGTGGTGGTTCACCGATAGGGGAGGCTCATTCTTGTGGAAGAAGCAAGTGAAATATGGGCTCATGGATGGGGAACATTCTGAGATAAAACTCATCTTGTTCGGTATGGGGAATGATGGGCTCCGATTCCTCTTTAGATTCATCCAAAATTATCGACATGAGTTTGAATTCTTCATAGATTTCATCATCAGAGTCATCGAGGTGGAGGGCTTCTTCTCCTAAATTTATATTAAGCCTTTGGAAGGCTTGTTCAAGGGAAGAGGTGGTGGAAAGTGGAGTGTAACCTAAGCCTAAATGATCATGCATTTCTTGATATGGAACATCGATAATGTCATGCATTCCCTATTCATGCAATCCTAGGCCATGACCCTGCCAATTAACTATGTGAAAATAATGGGATGGAAATCCCGACATGTTTTGTATGTTGGCAGGTGTTGGTTCCTTGGGTTCTTCTAGGGGAGCTAGATTGGATGAAGAATCAATCCCCCCATATACAAAATTTATATTGTTGGGAGCTGAACCCATGTCATATACCACTCCTATGGATAAAGGTGGGTCATGTGGGTGACCAAAATCCTTAGTGGTTGGAATGGTGAGCAGTGTGATGGTGATGTCTTGGACCACATATTCACCAATACCTAGATTAGTGAGGTGGACCTCGACTTGGGATGATGTGGAAGGACCATGATTGGATAATGGCTCGAGGAATGGTGGAGATGAAGATGTCTCACAAGTCATCAACTTGACTTGTGAAACGTTGGTTGATGGTGATGGATTGGATTGGGGAGGTTTTTGAATGGATGATGATGATGTGGAAGGCAAATATGTGGATTGAATTTGACCACATGTGCATGTAGTCAATGATGAAGATGATGGGGGATTGGTGATAAGGGGCTCCTCAGGAATGGGAGATTTTGATGAAGAAATGGATGGCGTGGTAGATGGATTGGTTAATGGTGATAGGAAAAGGTGGTATTGGTCAAATATTTGCCTAATCAACAAAACTATGTTTGTGCACCCTAAACATGGCCAAAATTGAATGATCGAAGGAAAGGAATGTCCTCCATTCCAATATCCAGAGAGGGTTGGATCCTAAGCTAAATTCTACATGGGTTAAAGACTAGAGTTGTAGGAAAGAAATTATAAATTACAGAAAGAGATGGGAAATATAGCCACAGGTCAAAGGTCTAGGATTTGTGGTAGACTAACAACAAGAAATTTACCTAAGCATGAAATAGCATGTAATAAAAGAGAAGCAACAGAATTCACTCATAACCTTACAGAGGCAACCTCTGAAATAACGCTCCATCACTCACTCCCTCACTAGCAATATTTAAATTCAAATATAGAATTCAAATTCAATAGCAAAAAATGAACATGAGCATAAAATATAAATGTATGAATACAGAAGGAAGTCGCACATAAGATCACTTGTAAATTTAGAAGCCTTGTATCTTCTATTGATGTAGAGAACTTGGAAATTTTTCTCGTAAAATGTCTTACCCCCCTTTTTTACAATGAGAATTTAGAGTATTTATAGAGAATTTTGCCTCTTTTATTAAATGCACATGGAAAAAAAATGATCGCAGATCAGAAACCATGGAGAGGAAATTCCTCCTTGGAAATATTCAAAGCTTTTTGTCTTGAAACAATGATCCGATTTACAAGGAAACTTCTTCATAAAATCTATGCTTCTAGATTTAGTGCACAAAAAATTAAGAGACGTTTGACATCTTGAAAATGCACTCCCACTTAGGAAATCATGAAAATCATCCTACATTTTAAATACGACTTGTTTATCTTGCTCGATATTAATGATTTGAGTTACTTCTTGCCCCCATTATTTAATATTTTTCATGATCTGCTCTAGGTGCCTTTAAAAATTTAGACATTAGTGGTAAGTACACTTTCAATTGACTATCTTCCTTCTTTGACCGTGGTGACAATAATACCTTTCATTCCCCATGAAAATATTTAGCAGCCACATTGCTTACCTTTAAAAATTGTGTTCACCCCCAAAAGGGGCACCAAAGACAGTCACCCACCCTTTGGAGCGAATGCGATGTTGACTAGTCAATGTTACTTAAATATTTTTGACACATTCACCCAACTTGCATTCGCTAGTGCGTTCATGCGAATCTATTCCTGGGAGGACGTTCACCCATGGGAGGGGTGAACGAAGTGTTTGCCCCTCAACTTGGGTGAACATGATGTTGACCATTTGGTTGCATGTGCTATTGACTTTCCCTCTTCTGTTGTGCTTCTGATTATGTTCACCTAAAATTGGGGCGAATGGAGCTTTCACCCCACCTTTGGGGTGAACGTACTCCTTAGCCAAAATTATTTTCTTTACAATGGTGAGCACGTATTATTTCAAATTTTGCAAATATGTTTGTCCCAAAGAGGGACAAACAGAGCTTTCACCCCATATTTGGGGTGAACGTGCTCTTTCACATATCATCATTGGGCGCTTTCAAAACTTTAAATATTTTGCTATTTTTTAATGTTTCCTTCTTTTTATTTGGCAGTGTGCAGGGCCAAACACATATTCAATTTTTAGTGAGCTTTCAAATGATACAAAATTGAATTTTTGATGTAATTCTCTATTTCTCCCTTAAACATTTATCACTTCCAGGATAAAATAGTATATACACAAATAAAAATAAAAATATAAAATAAATGCAACATATAAAATCGACCCAAAATAATATTTTAGGATTAATGTATGTCATTGTATTACAATCAAAATGTTTTAGCAAAGTAATACCAAAATCTCAATGTGGCAAAGTTCAAATCTACTAATATTTATGGTGACTCACGGGGTATCCTACTCACATGGATGCAAGCAATCCCAAGCCTTTATCCATTGGGTTGCTATGGAGTCTTTCTACCAGCTGCCTTGGTTGGCACTTTCACTATAGATGCCTTCTGATGTGCCTCCTCTTCGACTTTCTCCTTGGCTTTAGCTTTGATTGTAACTTTGAGGACTTTGGTTCGCTCTGCTTCCTCTGCCGCTTTATCTACCATCGCACGCTCCACTGCTACTCTTTCTATCTGATCTTTGAGGTTTTTAGATGTAACCTCATAAGCTATGACTTCCTCCTCCCATGCTTGAGTGGTGAATAAGCAAGGAGTACTCAATGACTAGTAAATAAATTAGAGATTTTGGATATCTTCCAGACTGAGGCGCTTCACTCGTTGAGCTAGCTCAAATAGTGAAATCTCTAGGTGGGTATATTTTTGCATAAGAGGTAATACCTGTGCTTTCGTGATGGGTTCCTCTCATACATCGATCTTCGAGGTATCCTCTATGAACTTCTTCCAAGTTACAGTCAACTTTTCCTTTGGCAAAGGTTTACTCCATTCATCAGTGAAGTTTGGGAATCCCAAACTAGCAAGAGTGTCAAACTGTGTCATGGAAATAGTGTGCTCTCACTCGATGGTATTAAGAATTTTTTGGCCTTCCCTTACCAAGTCCATTCTCTGAAAAATAACTGCACAGTGTGACTTTAGCTGTGGACCAGGTGTGATCCATCTCGCTTAGGGGATGAATGTGAATGCTGGAATTGGCCAGAGATTGAATCTTTACTACTATCTCCATACATGGCTCTAGCCTTTCCTATGTGTTATCAATCAATTACTGCCCCAGATAAATTTTTTTGCTAGCCATCCTTAAATAGTGTAATACTTGGACTACTTATTTTGCTAGTTTCTCACAGTTTTGGGCCGAATGAACGCGTGCCTCATTAATACTCTATGGAGAAAAACCTACAGCCTATGCGGCCTTTTCTACCAACTAGTTCTTGATGGATTCTAGTTGCATCTGGAGAGAGTGTATCTCTATTCTATTTGCATATCTTTCCTTCAAATGCACTCCTACCTATCGATGCAAGTATTCATTTTTAGTGGTCGTTCTTTTCTCTTGTGCTCTACTCTTAGCTAGGGCATTTTCGAGCTCGATAATTTTATTTTCATTCTCAAAATATTTCTCCTTGTAGTATTCACCATGCAAATATACCAAGCTCATATCAACCTATATGTTACCCATTTTCTCCATTGGATCAATACTGGTGAGGTCTTCTGTTATAGTCTCATAGATATAATCACTCAAAAAAATCTCTCCTTGTGGCTTTTGAACTAAGGGAGTGATTCTAGTCATGTGAGACTCCATGGCAACTGGATTAAATGTAACCTTATTGATTGGTTGAGCTAGATCTAGGGCCTCCTTTCACCTCTTGCTCTTCATCCATTATGACGAACTTAGGTGTGCCCGATTAATTTTCTCCATTTTGGGTTGTTTCGGTACCACCTAAATGTCGGGAATTGCTTGTATTTCCAAAAATATAGTGAATTAAATCAAAACTTCAGAGTGGTTAGGCTCAAAAGAAGTAGTTGTGACAGTTAGAAGTAGAGGGACTGCAATGGTGGAATGGATGGAGGAATCGAGTTTGACTGTAGTTACGCTCACTTTGGGAGGAGCTTGCATACTTACAACCTCAATGGAAGTGGTGGAAACAATGGAAGTGAAAGGGCGTAAAAATAGATTTGGCCATGATGCATATGAACTAAAAGAAAGGGAGGTCGAAGAAAAGGAAAGGGAAGAAGAAGAAGTAGTGACTTCGGGAAGAGAAGAAGAAGAAAGTAAAATAGATATAGAGGGCATATCGAAGGATGGATAAATATAGACTAAAACTTATGGGAGTGAATCAGAAGTCACTACATGCTCTAAAGAAGAAGGGGGAATAGAAGAGGTACCTTTGGATGTAGGCATCATGTGACGTGGTGATGGGGGTGGCTATGAAATAACTTCTTTCTATTGCTCTTCTACTCTCATCAACGTTCACATTCTCCTCAACATCCACGACTTCTTCCTAAAGTTTCTTTGATTGATGGTCCTACCCCTATCCTTGAACCATTAGAAATAGTTGCGCAACCATGGTTGAAACCTCTGTCATTGGTGAAGGATTGATAACTACCATAAAAACAATAGAAACTATAGGAACTGTAGCAACTAAAACCTTAGTAGTAGAGGATGAAATGGCACTAGTCCTTGGCCTCTTTGCCGCTTTGGGGAATGGGGGTGCATCCCAAATATTTTGCTTCTCTAATGCGACTACCTCCTCTGTTTTCTACTTTGTCCACTGTGACCTTCGCCTGAACACATACTATTTTTCTACCTCCTTAGGAATGTCTTCTTCAACTAACGGGTATTCAATTTTATCTCCACTTTTACCACTATCAAAATGATGAAAAATCTTGGCGAATGCAATAGGTTGATATGAATCAACAAATTCATTATAGGTATCAAAAATGCCTCGTCCAACTTCAAACCATAGGGAGTCATGGTCTTCCCTCAGTGAACCCACACTATCCATCAATTTGTGATTTTCTCTTCAGTCCATTCAGGCTCATTCTCTTTTATCTGACTGAACAATCCAGGAGGAGGAATCTGATTTTTATTTTTTGTAGGATTGTATTCAACCTCCTATTCGTAGCAATTGTGCCAGGGTGGGAGCACCGTCATGTCTTCAATATGCCATTTCATGTTGGGCCCATCGTTTCTCAATATCAGGTTGTGGGCAACAATGGAATGAATTATATTTTATTATCGCTATAAACTTTCCCAATGGATCGTATCTCCAACACTGTAGTAGTTCTATTAGTCCTAAATCCTATAGCATCATCGTGAATAACCAATTATACCTAAATTGGATCACTTATATACTTCCAAATTTGAACAACATATTACAAGTTGTTTTCTTGCCACACCCAAATCCATATACATCATTTACATAGTCAGACTGGTGCACCACCTCCATAGCGAAAACATGCTCAGTGGAAAAATAAGGCAAAAAAATGGCTTACCTATAAAGCCAAAAATCCTCACGACCATGCCTTGAGTGAGCTAGAAAAATATATTATTTCTATCCATTAACCACTGATTCCCCTCACGACACCCTCTCGCATGTAATATATATTAATTCTATTGCAAGTCCCAAAAATAAACTGTTGAAACTATGAAATGACTCCCTAGTTGTCAACGCGGAAGTCCACATGTATACAGGAAAAAGTCCATCTATTTCATCCATCTACTTTACCATGATGAAAGGGAAATGTTATTGCAAGTGAAAAAAGAAATACCATACCAGGATGTATGAAAGCCATTTCCTCATTAGCATGCAACTTATCCAAATAAAAAATCATTCTTCTGGAAATAAAATCAGCCCAATCGAAGAAAATTGGATTGGTATCTTTCCTCATAGCCGACGGAGAGTAAAATTCAGTCCAACAAATGCATTGTGCCAGTGCCGCCTACCACTTATGAATAGTAGAGTCTATAGGCAAACCCACCACCCATGCCAACATAGAATAAGTATCTAAATTTTTGAATTTTTCCAGTGGCTTCGGCAAATTCATAAGCTACCCCATCGGTGGCTCCTTAATTAGCTATCTCTAGAATTTATGCATGGTTACAGTGGAGACATATATATCCTCCTGATCATGGGTATGCAATTGTTTAGAAACTACATAAGAAGGAGGCTTCAAACCACAAGTAAATGCTTCCCTCACTTCATCCAGGGTGATGGTAAATAATATTTCTCTCTTAGAATTTCTCACTGCTCTTATGAATGGATCGTAAAACTGAGCAATCAACTTCACTAGCTCCAACTAAGGATATACAGGTGGACACAGGTACAAAATACTTGCGAGTGGTAGGGTATTTTCAACAAGATTTTTGATATCACCTCCTGATTTACTACAAATTCCACATCTTGCCGCAATCTTTCCACACCTTTGTGTGTTATCACATAGTCGTCAATTTTTTCCATTGTGTCAGCATATGGATCTAAATCAATATTTTTATTTCTTCGGGCCTTTTTAGATTTAGAACCTCCTTCCATTTTTTGTGACCTCTTAGGCTCTATGGTCTTTGTAGTCTCTTGAGTCTCTTTACTTCACTTTCCCATTATTTATTTCTTCTGAAAAATACCCTCAAGGCTCTCTAAATTTTTTTGCAATGAGAGTTTGAAACACAGTGGTAGTAAAAAACTTAGAAAAATAAACTACGAGTTTTTACCTGGTTCTTTATATAGAGTGCTCTACCAACTACCGTAGTAAATGTTGAATTACCCTAGGTAATTTCGGGAGAACGTGTGTATTAATCCACTTGCCTGGCACTACTCCCCATGATATAATAGTATTGCCTTTGATTTACTACCAAATAATCCTCAAAAAGTGTGCCCTTATTTACCACGTAAGTTTATTGTAAAATGTGCCCTAGCAATTGAAGCTTTTCTTGGAAAAATAAAGCAGTAACTCAAAACCAATAATGTGTATCTCTGCTTGAGAAAATAAAATTCTTCTCTTACACAAATACGGGTGCATGTCCAAATTAAATGGCTTTAGCACGTTCTTCAACCTGCATGCACACTTTCAAATCTCTGCCACGCGTCCAAGACAAAACGTCTTCTACAAGTGTGCTTTCAAAATGAAATGGAAAAAAACAATTCGAAGCGCACTTGTTTTCCTTATCTAATTTTTTTTCACTCTGAATCACCTTCATCTCGTTTTGTAAATATTCACAGTGCACAACCCTCTCTTAAAACCCTCTTTGTTCTACTTTTTCCATCTAGATTTAGAAAAATTATTTTCGTAGAAAAAATTGCTACTTTTAGGGCTTTTGTTTCTTTTAATTTAATATTTTTCCTTTGTTTTAAAAGTGCCTTCAATTAATATTCAAAATATCATTAACCCACTCTAGGCAAAGTCACTTTTTTATTACCTTATCATAATGTATTTTTAAAAATGCACATAACGCGTTCACTCGAACATTGGGCGAATAAACGCAGTGTCCTATATTCGGGTGAACATGATATTTTTACATCACTGGAACTTGTGATTCTCTCCCCCTCATTCCTTTTTTTATAGTGTCTTCAACATGTGTTGTTCCAATGCATTCACCCCATTACGAGTGAACGACTGCTTCTCCCTTTTTTGGAGAGAACGCAATTTTACTCTCTTTAGCAGTGTGTTGATCCAATGTTTCCCTTTACTTACCTTGTTCATTTACCCTCAAGGAGTAACATAAGGCCTTGCGCTCTTCCCTTGGGTGAAAATGCCCAGAAGCCTTTTATTTTTAATTTTGAATGCACTGTTTGAGAGGGACGAAAGCACTTCCATATTTAATTATGTATCACTTGTTCCTTTTAAAGGCTCTTTCCTTGCTAAGAACTTTGTAAAAATGTATTCTTTCAAACCAAAGCTTATCAACATCCAAAAAATATTTGGAGCGCACTTGTTTTCCTTCTCTAATTTTTCTTTTTCACTCTGAAGCACCTTCGTCTCGTTTGGTAAATATTCACAGTGCACAACCCTCTCTTAAAGCCCTCTTTGTTTTGCTTTTTCCATCTAGATTTAGAAAATTTATTTTCGTAGAAAAACATAGCTGCTTTTAGGGCTTTTGTTTCTTTTATTTTTATATTTTTCCTTTTTTTAAAAATTGCCTTCAATAAATATTCAAAATCTCGTTACCGCACGCTAGGCGAAGTCACTTTTTGATTACCTTATCATAATGCCTTTTTAAAAATACACATAACGTGTTCACTCAAACATTGGGTGAATAAACGCAGTGTCCTATATTTGGGTGAGCATGATATTTTTACATCACTAGCACTTATGATTCTCTCCCCTTCCTTCCTTTTTTTTAGAGTGTCTTCAATATGTGTTGTTCCAATGTGTTCGCCCCATTACGGGTGAATGACTGCTTATTCCATTTTTTTGGGTGAACGCAATTTTGCTCTTTCTAGCAACGCATTGATCCAATGCTTCCCTTTACTTGCCTTGTTCATTTACCCTCAAGGAGGCACTTAAGGCCTTGCGCTCTTCACTTGGGTGAAAATGCCCAGAAGCCTTTTATTTTTAATTTCGAATGCACTATTTGAGAGGGGCAAAAGCACTTCCATATTTAATTATGTATCACTTGTTCCTTTTAAAGGCGCTTTCCTTGCTAAGAACTTTGTAACACAGTATTCTTTTGAACCAAATATTATCAACATCCAAAATAGATTTGGAGCGAAACTAATAAAAGAAACAAATTTCTTTTGTTTTCTCTTTTATCTCCTTCTTCCCTTTTTTATATATATTATGTCAATATATAAAGCAAATAAAATGCTAGAAAAATATGTACATATTTACAATATGATACCTCTTTATAATAAACTTGTTGGATATAAGACTTCAAATTAAGGCCATTCACTAGAATAAGTAGATCCCAGCCCTCCATGTCATGAAGATGATATGCATTGGTAGAATTTACTGCTAAAATCCAAAAAGGACCTTTTCAGATTGCATCAAACTTGTGGTGTTTCCCTGGATTGGCCTTATTTTATTTCTATTTGAGAACTAAATCTCCCACCTAAAATCTATGCTCAGTAGTTTTCTTTTCGAAACACCTCTGCATATCTTTGATGTGATCAATGAATATTTGATAATCCTTTTCTCGATCATCCTCCAACTGCAAAAGTTGTGCCAACCTAGCACTCATTAGATCATATTCCTCATCTTCATCCTTAAATAACTACAATGTTTGTAGCACTGGAAGCTAAATGTGGGTAGGCAATATCACTTCTTTCCCATACACCAAAGCATATGGATAAGTCTTAATAGATTTTTTATAGATATACGGTATGCCCAAAGAGCTTGGTTCAACAATAGGTGCCAACTTCTTTTATTATTTTTGAGTGTCCTTTTTAAAACTCGCAATAAATTTTTATTGGTAGATTCAGCCAAGACATTCCCTTACGGGTAATAATTAGATGACATCTTCAGATAAATTCCATTTTTGGTGGTAAACTCAATAATTTTGGCTCTAATAATTAGAGTTCCATTATCTGTTACAATCGAATCTAGGACACCAAAATGGGTGATGAGCCCCTCTAGGAAAGAGATGACAATCGCTTGATCTTCTTTTTTGGTAGGAATAGCTTATGCCCACCTAGTAAAATAATTAGTCACCATTAAAATATATTTATGCTCTGTGGAGGAATGTCGATCAATAACTCCAATGAAGTCAATACCCCACTTGTGTGAAAAAATTTTAAGTGGTATAAGCAAAAAATAAATTGGACAGCGTGTGAAACCCAAGTCACCTTGGGCAGTGTGGCCTATTGGCAAATCGGGTAGTGCAAAGGCATTTGGTAGCACAAGGTCGTGCATTCAATTTTTGGCAAGGTTCATTTGTTGTGCTTTGTGGTGGAAGCGCCAAGGGTGCACGGTTTATTTAAGGCACATGGGCCTGTAGCATATAAAGGGAAGCCGTGTCCCTTTTGCATTGCGAACGAGCGGGTAGCTCATTTGGCTACATTAGCCACGGCTAAGGCGACCGCGATGAGGCAGGTCAAGGGGTCGAAACACCTTGAGGGAGGGTATGCGATTTTTTAATTAAAATTTGTTTGAATGCTCTAAATTTTGGAGTGATAAGGGCTAGAAAATATTTTATTTTTGTAAAACCTTTGTTATGTTTAAAAGGTTAAATAACTATTTTGTTGGTGAAAACCATACATGATTATTTGAGCCTTATGGTATTGATTTGAATTTTTGAGAGCATTATTTTAGGAGAAATAAGGGTTTTGAATAAAGTGGAAAATTAATAGTGGCTTATTGATTATTATTTTTAGAGGGTATTTCTATAAAGGGACTTTGGTGGATGTGATTATTGAGTAGGAGTAAAAAGGTGTAAATTGAGTTATAATTTATCTTGTGATTATTATTTGAAGTCCACTAACCCTTGTTAATATTGGAAAAATAAAGTGTGTTGAGTGTGGTAGATTTTGTGGACAACTTCTTGGCATCAAAAAGGTATGGGCAATATTCTCTATTAATTTGATTGGGTGGTTGATTTCTGAAATTATCATTAGAGTGAAAAGGATTGATTGTGGTTTTATTTTGAGTGTTTTTGATTGAATGCTTCAAGGATTTCTGGTTTGAGAGTTATGGTTAAAACCTTGTTTTATAAGCATTGTTGTTGAAGACCACTGGTTGTGCAAAGAACTTGAACTTGAGTTAGATAATAACATGAGTATCATTGTTATGTGAGATTTGTTGTTGAAAATTGTTGGAAACATTTTGAGTTGGTAGATACATGCTTGGACTAGGGTTGTGAGAAAGGGTTGTTCCTTATGGTGATTGGTTGAGTAGAGTTGTTTCAGCCTAGTAAAGTGATTGTGTGAAGTGGTTGTTCAAGTTCCATAAAAAAAAACTATTCTATATTCTGATTTGAGTTGAGTTGAGAAAGAAATTGGATTTGAGTATAGAACATATTGAGTCTCTAACAATTCTCTTTATGCTTCTATGAGATTGCTAAGTTGATATTGATTTGAGTTGAGATTGGGATTTGAGTATAGAACATATTGAGTCTCTAAAAATTCTCTTTATGCTTCTATGAGATTGAGTTGAGATTTTGTTAAGCTTATTTGAGACAAGTCTTTGAGAAGGCTTGTGGACTGATTTTGAGTAAGCTTTTGTGAAATCTTGCTATGCATATTTGAGCAAGTCCTAGAGAGGACTTATTGAGCAGATTTGGATAGGTTTTGAGTGAGCTTGTTGAGAAGATTTGAGCAGGTTCTAATTGAACCTATTGAGCATATTTGAGTAGGTTTTGAGTGAACCTATTGACAAAGCTTTGGAGCTGATAGAGTACAGAGGATAGAGTCTCAGTGGATAGAGATCCAGCAGCCAGGATAACTGAAGACTAATCCTAGTGAGGAGTCTTCAAGTAGAGAGAGATCCACAAGTTAGTACATCAGAGAGACAGAGTCTTCTAGAAGATCACTAGCTAGAGTAGAATGGGAAAGAGTTCTGCTGTGGAAGAGATCCACAAACTTGAGATTTAGGGGATCATCATCTCCTTTGGACAAGGGTCCATAAACATTGTAATTGGGAAGGATTCCCAAGAGATTATCTGAGAAATATTTAGAAGAATATTTTCTGTGGAGGTAGCCCACATTGGGTGAACTACGTTAAAAATGATGTTTCTCATGTGTGTGATGCTTTGTATGATGTTTACTACTTTATTAATGTTGATGCTACTATTTGGGGAAAATTTTTATATTATACTGTTCACCCCCCTCTCAGTATAAGCACATGTTCTTCAATTGGTATCAGAGACCTTCTCTCCGTGAAGAGTATAACAACTCAGAAGAAGATCCTTTGATAGCACACATGACCTTAGAAAGTGAAGAAGAAAGTGGTTTTGATATAAAAGAAGAATTATTTGATACTCTCAGAAAACTAGAAAGACTTAGAGAGAAAAATTCAAACTTGAAGGAATAAATTCAGGAAGATGAAGAAGCAAGAGTGGAACTTATATAGAACCTTATAGAATTCAAGATTAAGGTAGAAGAAGGAAAGAATATTGAGCAAGATATGACAAATCTATTGAGATCCAAGGAAATAGAATGTGGAATATTGGAAGCAGAAATTGTTCTCCTAAGAAATAAAATGGAAGGGATCAAGCTACTACAAAATATAGAATTTGTGAAAGAGGAATCAAGCTTCCAAAAGGCAAAAACTTCAAACAAATAAAAGCAAGTAAAGGACATCAGAAAGAAAGAGAGCAAAGAGGAACCATGGATAAGAGTTAATTACAAGAAGAGGATGAATTCTCCACAATATCCAAGATCTCCAAACAGGTTACATAATCTCTTTCATGGTCATTGTTTTTCTTGCAATAAATATGGTCATATAGCTACACCCTGTACTCATCATGCAAGATACAATAGAGATGTCAATTCCTTTGCACATCTCATGGATAATGATGTTATATGTTACAAATGTAATAATTTTGGGCACAAGGCTAGATGGTGTAAAATGATATTTTTTGAGTTTAGAAAAACAATTCCAACAACTAGGAAGGATGAAAGAAAGAACAAGGTTCTTATTGTCTACGATTTGATAGAGGAGGAGAGTTTACATCAAATGAGTTTGTAGAATTTTGTGAACAACATGGAATCAAGAGAGAGTACTCAACAACGAGAACTCCCCAACAAAATGGAGTAGTTGAAAGGAAGAACAGGACTGTTGAAAACATTGCTAGAGCTATGTTAAATGAATCCAAAGTGTTAGATGTTTTTTGGAAAGAAGTAGTATCTACAGTTGTGTACATAATTACTAGGGCTTAATTAAGGGTAAATCATCACAAGACTCCTTATGAGCTTTGGAAAGGAAGACCTGCTACTATAAAACATTTTAAGATCTTCGAAAGCAAATGTTACATAATATGGGAAGATTAGAATTTGGGTAAATTTGATCCAAGATGTGATGAAGGAATTTTTCTTGGCTATTCCACAAAGAGCAAGGCTTACAGATGTTACAACAAAAGAACACGCACTATGGTGGAAAGTATGAATGTAACAGTTGATGAAAATATAGATTCCAGAGAGCCAATTCAGCAAGCAATATATCAAGAAGATGGATATTATCAAGAAGAATTTTGTGAGGAATTAGATAATTATGAAAAAGAAACACAAAGGCTTCTTCCTAAGACTCCTTCTAGGTATGTATAGAAACATCACCCAAAATATCATATCATTGGAAATCCATATGAAATAAAGACAAGGAGAAGAATAATAAAACCATCTCAATTTGCTATCTAATATTGAGCCAAAAAATTTCTCTCAGGCTAGTGAAGATGAATTTTGGGTTAAAGTAATGAATGAATAATTAGATCAAATTGAGAAGAGCAAGACTTGGAAACTTGTTCCAAGACCAAAGGACAAAAATGTGACTGGCACAAAATGGGTCTTCAAAAATAAGTTGAATGAAGATGGACAAACTGTCAGAAATAAAGCAAGGTTAGTTTACAAAGGTTATGCACACGTAGAAGGAATTGATTTTGATGAAAACTTTGCTCCAGTTGCATGACTTGAATCTATAAGGATGTTTTTAGATTTTTTAAGTTTCAAGAATTTTGAAGTATATCAAATGGATGTTAAGTCAGCTTTTCTAAATGGGATTCTAGAAGAAGAGGTATACATTGAACAACCAGAGGGATTTATACTATCAGATACTCCAGATCAGGTATGTAGATTGAAAAAGGCATTATATGGCTTGAAGCATGCTCCCAAAGCATGGTATTCAATATTAGATAGGTATCTATAGGAACAGAGATTTAGGAAAGGAATAGCAAACAATAATTTGTATATCAAAAATGAAGGAAATGATCTTCTGATAGTGGTTGTTTATATTGATGACATATTTTTTGGGGGAAATAATGATAATATGTGCAAAGAGTTTTCTAAGAATATGCAAAGTGAATTTGAGATGTCTATGCTTGGTGAATTATCTTTCTTTCTTGGTCTTCAGATTTCACAATTAGAAAAGAGAGTGTTTCTTTCTCAAGCCAAATACATCAAGGAGATGTTAAAGAAATTCATATTATAATATTGTAAACCAGTAAGTACTCCTATGGTCATAGGGTGCAAGTTAAATAAGGATGATGAATCTCCAGAGGTAGATTAGAGACTATACAAATCCAATATTGGCAACTTATTGTATGTCACAACTACAAGACTAGACATAGTACAGTCAGTAGGATTAGTGGTAAGATTTCAGGAAACACCTAAGGAAACACATGTGGCGGCAATTAAAATAAATTTTGGGTATCTAAAAGGGACTATGGATTTTAGACTTTGGTATCCTAAAAGTGATAGTTTCACACTCATAGCATATACAAATGTATATTGGGCCGACAATATTGATGATAGAAAAAGCACAAGTGGGGGAACTTTCTTTCTTGGAGAAAGAATAATATCCTGGTTAAGTAAGAAGCAGGTTTCAGTATCACTATCCACAACAAAGGTAGAATATATTTTAGTAGTAGCTAGTTGTATACAGGTTTTATGGATGAAGAGGAATTTAGAAGACTTCAAGATAAAACATGATCAGCCTATTCCTATACTATGTGATAATACCAGTGCCATATGTATCTCAAAAAATCCAGTAATGCATTCCAGGACGAAGCACATTCCGATTAACTATCATTTTTTGAGAGAACGGGTGTCAGATAAATAGGTTATATTGGAGTATGTCACTACAAAGGAACATATAGCAAATATTTTCACTAAGCCACTCTCAAAAGACACTTTTGAGTATCTTCGAGGAAAATTGGGAGTGAGACTCCCACCCCAGAATTAACCACCTCATGTGGATGTGGGGGAGGGGCTAAGCTAAGAGGCTCATTCTTAGCCTCGAGCCTCAAAGGTGACCCTTTGCCATTGATTAAAAAGGGGGAGAGATTTCTATATTGGGGAGAGTTTTTTATATGGGGAGAGATTTGATATTTGAGAGAGCATTGAGCCAAGGGGTGCAAAGTCCCAGGGGGAGCAGAAAAGAAGGTCAGATTTCGATAAATGAATATGGGTTGCCATCAATGACAAAGGGGGAGATTTTTGGACATTTGGAATCCCTAAGCTAAAAATTTGTCATTTATGTCAAAAGGACCTATGAAAGTAAGCACTATGATTTTCTCCACAAAAAGCTTCATGAGAAGAAAAGGTTTTGATCAAAAGGATGCATGACATTTGGTTCCAAAAAGGAGCTTCAAGGGAAGCTTATCAAAGGTTTTTATTTAAAACCATGGATGGAATATTTGAAATGAGTTTTTCTTAAAACCCAAGTTGGCTTTTTGTTTCATCAAAAAATGTGCCCCGATGATGGAGATATTTAATTTTAAATATCTAGTTTAAATTTTAAATTATTTAAAATTTAAATTTAAATTTTAAAAGTAAAAGTAAAAGTTTATCCGCCGATGTCATGAGGAAGTGCCAACGTTTCCAAGTGGAGGGAGGGAATATATATATGCCATTAAATTCTTAAATTTAAATTATCCTTGCTCTTGTTGTTAATGTGATTATCGAAAAGCAAATATAGCTCGTGCAAAAAAGGTTTAAGTGGTACAAGCAACGAATAAATCGAACGACATGTGAAACCCAAGTCACCTTGGGCAATGTGGCCTATTGGCAACTTGGGCAGCACAAAGGCATTTGGTAGCACAAGGTCGTGCGTTCAATTTTTGGCAAGGTTCGTTTGTTGTGCTTTGTGGTGGAAGCGCCAAGGGTGCACGGTTTATTTAAGGCACGTGGGCCTATAGCATATAAAGGGAAGTCATGTCCCTTTTGCATTGCGAATAAGTGGGTAGCTCATTTGGCTACCTTAGCCACGACTAAGGCGACCGTGGTGAGGCAAGTCAAGGGGTCGAAACACCTTGAGGGAGGTATGCGATTTTTTAATTAAAATTTGTTTGAATGCTCTAAAGTTTAGAGTGATAAGGGTTAGAAAATATTTTATTTTTGTAAAACCTTTGTTGTGTTTAAAAGTTTAAATAATTATTTTGTTGGTGAAAACCATAGATGATTATTTGAGACTTATGGTATTGATTTGAATTTTTGAGAGCATTATTTTAGGATAAATAAGGGTTTTGAATAAAGTGGAAATTGAATAGTGGCTTATTGATTATTATTTTTAGAGGGTTTTTCTATAAAGGGACTTTGGTGGATGTGATTATTGAGTTGGAGTAAAAAGGTGTAAATTGAGTTATACTTTATCTTGTGATTATTATTTGAAGTCCACTAACCCTTGTTAATATTGGAAAAAGAAAGTGTGTTGAGTGTGGCAGATTTTGTGGACAACTTCTTGGCATAAAAAGGTATGGGAAATATTCTCCATTAATTTTATTGGGTGGTTGATTTCTGAAAATATCATTGGAGTGAAAAGGATTGATTGTGGTTTCCTTTTGAGAGTTGTTGATTGAATGCTTCAAGAATTTTTTGTTTGAGAGTTATGGTTGATGATGCGTTGTCATTATACACATCATTAATTCTCAATGAATTTGTCAATCCAGGGCTGTGTACAAGGCTATCTACGAGAAGAAGGGGTGAACAGGGTTATAACTTAGGTCAATCTAGAGCAACAGGTCTTATTGGTGAAACCGATTGTGTGGGGGATTTAGGACATTCCTATCTCTAAATTGCATGAATTAAACCTTAATCTAAGTTGCAGAATTGGAAACTAATCATTAACTACAGAAATGAAGTCCTAATTACAATTGCAGAATGAGACCTAATTATGTTGCAGAAATAACAGTTGCAGAATTAAAAGTCTGATTATAATTGCAGAAAGGAAATCTATTTACTTTTGCAGCAATGAAAACCTACTTCTAACATGGAAATGAAACCCTGTCAAGGCTCTGTAATAGAAGGTTGTCAATCTTCTATGCAGGGGTTGACAACAAAACATAAAATGCAAGAAATTACAGAAAATAGTAAATTCTGGAAATGACAGTCTGCAATAAATTGAAAGCTTTGCTGAAAGTGGGGATTACAACCAAACCATTAATCACAAAACATAAAATAAGCTAAGATTGCAAATATCATTAGTTGTTTACAAAGGAATGAAATGACAAGTTCTACAACTCATTCTACTGCAGCAAAATCAGAATAAAAACTTGTTGTTAGTCCTCCTCCTAGGTCTGGAAGTGGCCAACCTCTTTGTCCAGAAGAAGGTATGAGTCTCTCTCTCTCTAGATCTTACTCACACTCATTTACAAGCAATATGAAATAGAAACAATATACTTTATTGATTCAAGAACATGATTACAATAATTCTATTGAAAACCTATTATAGGACTGTAATAGTCACTTTTTTATTATCACCTATTTTCTCTATTCTCTGATTTCTCTATCTTCTACTCCCCTTACTCTCTACTACTAGCTCAACCTGAATGGGAGCCATATTTATAGATGTCCTAAGATTTACTAACAAGCTGAGAATATCTCAAAAGATCTAATCCTATTATGCTGCAACAATTCCTCGGTTTTATCCTAGAAGAAGATCACACTTGATCTTTCCATAAATGGTGGCTTTGGTCGGCAAGGACGGCAAAGTCAGATCTGAGATATTTTCCCTTACCCTTTTCAATCTTTATTTCCCTTTTTCCAGCGTCATAATTCGGTCAACAAGTCAAAAAGCACATTCTGTTTTCATTCCGAAGATAAGTGGCTCATTCCGAAGATACTGCAATTCTCATTCCGAAGATCCGCTCATTTCGAAGATACTACAGTTCTCATTCCAAAGATCCGCTCATTTCGAAGATACTACAGTTCTCATTCTGAAGATCCGCTCATTCCGAAGACACTATGTTTTCTCATTTCGAAGATATCTGTTCATTTCGAAGAGACTTCGAAATGAACAAATGTGGGCTCCTTAAATGATTTCCTCTGCATTTCTCATGTGGGTTACTTCTCAGGATCAGATTCCAATGGTCTTCATCTCTTTCCACATGTGAATTCCATGCCTTGCCATTCATTGGCAGCTGGCTGGAATTTACATGGGAAAACCCAGTTTTTGCTGCACAGTAACAGTTTTCTTGAACTGTTGCCAGATTTAGGTAAAATGAATGCTTGAGACATATCAAAACATGATTAGTGAAATGCTGCTATCAATCTAAGCATATCTCATTTAGCAAGTCATAACAAAACAACATAAAACTTATACAAAAAGCTGTAAAAATCAGAATATAGTATTTCAGATACATTCATCATGCAAATAGTTAATACACAACATATTGAATTAACTTAACTAGCATATTAGATTAAACATAAGAGTTTATAGGCAATTTCAGTGTTCAAAACATGTTATGATTGAGGCATTTCCAGGCCTCATCATTTTCCCCCCAACTTATATTGATGCATGTCCTCATGCATTCTGTTGGGCTATGGAATCACATATGTCCATGGTCAAATTCCATGACCTGTAGAACAACTTCTTGCCTATATAAAATCCCCTGTTCTTCTGAAGGTCCCTGAGCCATTCTTCAAATTGTTCATCAGGTTGGGCATCTTCTTCAAAGTAGAATGGAACTGGAGTGATGATGGTTGGAGGCCTAAATCTGAGACCTATCCAATTATGTTGCATGAGTTCAATCAACTGTATTACTCCTTCTGCCCTTCTTCTGGACCATTCTAAGTTGATGGGGGAAATGGGTTCTCTTTTCTGCAAAGACATGGAAAGTTCAGCCCATCTGTTTCTACAGACTGATAATGCTGGCACAAAATTGTCATTACAGAAATTATGGAATCTGTTCACACAGTCCCTCAAGTTTGTCAAGTACATTCTCTTCACATCATCCCTGTTCATCATGGTGAAGTGTTGTCTTGTGATAATGGGGTGATTTGGCTGAATTGCTCTGACTAACAATTCAGCTCTTGTTTCAATCTCTTTATTCTGCCTTTTTTCTTGGTCCCAATAAAACTGATTCTACAAGGTGGACATGAATGCCCTCAATTGAACATCTCCAATGTAGATCTATGGATGAAATTCTACTTCTTCTGGAATAAAGAAACTATGTAAAAATAGTTCACACAGGAGATTTTTCTGCTCAATAGGGCTATCAAAATATGCTTCCAGGAAATCTACAGTGGTGTCCAATTTATATGGAAGACCTGAACTAATCCTCATGACCTGCCATCTGAGGTATTTCTCCTTCAGAATAAGACTGTAAAATCTGGCCGGCCGTCTGAATTGGACTAAAAATTCAGCAATTTGACATAAATCAAACACCTTTTCTTTCAATGCCTGAATCTCTGTTTCCTTGGCCTCTAGTTGTTTTCCTTCTAATTTGAATTTTTTAGTCTTAGTGGCAAGCTTCTCATATCTAATCATCCAACTGGCTATGTCTGCATTGTATTGTTCTAAGGACATAGTATTAGGTGGTCTGACTATAGGTGGAATTCTAGGTAGCAGATCTATCTGAACCCCTTTTTCTGCCACTTCCACTGGTTGTTCATCTGTCAATAATTCTACCTGTACCCCCTTATCTGCTATTTCTATTGGGTTGTCATCAGATAGTAATTCCACTTGCACCCCCTTATCTGCTACTTCTACTGATGGTGTAATAGTTTGAAATATAGGGACATCAATAGAAGTACTTACTTGATCTATTTCATGCTGCTGCTTGGACTGTTCTTGTGCTGGTGACTCATCTCCAATGTTTTTTGCTATGCTTTTTGCCAAGTCTAAAACATCTTTAGAATGAAAGGGTGCTTCTAAATGAGCACCTATGTCTACCTCAACAGAGTCATCTACCCTAGATAAATCTACAAGCAATTGAGCCAAATCATCCTCATCAATGGATACGATTGGCTATTTTTCAGACTGTGACAACCTTTCTCTCAACTCTGCCACTTCTTGTTGTAACTCTACAATTTTTCTTTCCTGCATCTCAATGATGTTTTCTCTCTCTCAATCCATCTGGTTTGTGTCTTGACAACACTCCTTGCTGCTCTCAGCTGCTCGTGATGTCTTCCTCCTCTTTTCTGCTTCAGAATCAGATGCAGACAAGTCAGCTACAGCAGTGCTCAACAACTGGCTCTTCCTCTGCAACATCTGTTTGCTCCTATTTAGGAGGCTCTATGAAACTGTCTATAATTGCATCTACTATTTCTGTGGCTTGTTGAACTGTAGCCACCTCCAAATTATCCTGCCCAGCCTCTTCCTCAATTATCTGTTCAGGGAATTCTGGGAAGTTTTCAAGGGCTGGTTGTATCTCTGTGACATCTGGACTGCTTTGTCCATCTTCTTGTTCTATGACCTGGTCCGCCATTTCCCTCAAGTGGAGTCTTGTAGACCTCCTAGTTCCAGATGCAAACTTCTTCTTTTTGCTCTATTTTTGGGTGACAACAGGGGTTGTGGGGTCAAGTTCAGATGCTTCTGTTTCCCTTGTTGTTTCTTCCCCTGTTGGGCTAGGTGCTTCATTTCTCTGTTCTGACAAATCAGTTGCAACTTCAGAAAAATGGACCTTCTTCTATTTTTCTGTTCTGCTTCTAGTTCCAGATCCTCTTTTCTTTTGCCTTTTGGCTTGTGAAGTTGAAGGTTCTGGAGCAAGGTGTTCTGTTGCTGTTGTTGGGTGTGTTTCTTTTTCTACAATAGCTTCTGCAGCAGTTTCTGTTTCATCTTCTGCAGCAGCTGTTTCTTCTTCTGCAACAACATCAGCAGTATCTGTTTCTTCCTCTTCATCCTCATCTCCAAAAATTACATCATTTAAGGTAGAGTAAAACCTCTCAAAGCTCCTAGGGTTTCCTCTAAAATGGTGCTGGCAAACTAGTTTGATGAGACCATGGTGGCGAAGACTCCCTTTTCCTTCCTGATATCTTTTTGCCATGTTTTTTAATTCTTGGTGCAGGTATAGGGGAAGATTTACCCTAACATCTGGTTGTTGCCTACCATGTCTGAGATGATTTAAAATTTTTATATGATGCCCTAACAACAGTACATACTGCCCTTCACAGGTTAGAAATTTGATTACCCATGTGGCCACTTCATCCCAGGGTTCCTGCAGGTTGGCCCTTTTTACCCCCTTGCATGTGTTATTATGTGTTAAATACTCCGGTGCCCTATCATTTTCTTCCAGAAATTGATTAACTGTATTTACCAATGTATTTTTGCCAGACCTAGAAATTGGAAGACCTTCTAATGGCAGCTCAATAATTTGACTCAAAACTTCAGGGGTTACCTCAATAGTCATGTCGTTAACGTGTGCCCGGTTGTTTCTGAATGTGTGGGTGAACATGCCGGCCAAATCTTCAGAGGACCCATTAAATTTATCCAAAAATGGCATAAGCCCTCCATCTTCAAAAATCTGCACCACTTCTGGATTTTCCTAGAGATGGGTGGTATCCGCTGGTTCCATTCTCATTTTTCGCCCCATTTTCCTGTCTTGGTATGTCACAAACTGCTCTCTTCTGCCACTATTCCTCTGTTGGATCTCTGGTTTCTGGTGTTTGCAACTTTGCAGGGTTTGGTTCCAGTTTTCAATTTCCCTATTTTTGTTCTTCGAAATGAACCGTAATCTGAGCACTATACCTCGTAGTCATTTTGCATTAGCAAATATGTCTTCGAAAAGAAGAGTGGCACACATTTCTATTTTTTTCTTCGAACACATGTCCATCAATGGTTGCGTAGATGTCCTTGCCATCAGATCCACCTTACTCATTTTTAGTTTTTCTATTTTTCCTGTAGACTCTCACGTGCATGTTTATTAGCATCAAAAATTGGTGGCATACTGTTGGTCACGTCCTCCGTGATTCTGGTATTTTCTAAATGGGTGTAAGAACAAACCATATCCTGACTGACACATGTTCCTTTATCGTATGTTGTCAAAAGAATTTTTACTTGATCGTATTTCTTTTCTTCCTTGGATGCCACGTGGAGATATTATATTGAATGCTCTTTCCGAAGATTATGATCTATTGCAAAAAACAAAACTTCATTCCGAATATTATGACTTCATTCTGAAGACAAGTCTTCATTTCGAAGATCATGCTTCTTTGCGATTAAATCCTTATTCCGAAGATAAATCCTCATTTTGAAGACAAATCTTCTTTCCGAAGACAAATCCTCTTTTCGAAGATAAATCTTCATTTCGAAGACAAATCTTATTCGAAGACAACTTCATTCGAAGACAAAGTTTCATTTTGAAGACAAATCATCATTTCGAAGACAAAGCTTCATTTCGAAGACAAAGTGCAACAATCATTCGTTATTCGAAGACAATTTCAATCCGAAGACAATACAACAATTAGTCTGAAGAAGATAGCAGGCACTATTTTTGGCATTCTTGTTCCGAAGATTAGGCAAAAATCAATATTCCCATTCTCAAAACATGTTTTAAGTATGCCAACTCTTATGGATACCTTTTATGCTAATGGTTAATTGTTATATACTATATACCAATCATTTACAATGAAGAAATGTAAGAAATATATACCTGATTAAAACAAGTTAATGCAAGTTTTTGAAATATGACTGCTTCTGTTGATGTTCTGCTGAGATTTTCTGCAATATTTCAAAACAAGTGCAGTTGGTGAATTTGTACAATGATGGTTCAAAAATTTTCAAGGTTATGCATGCCAAAAAACTGGTTTTCATGCATACCAACCCAGTAGTGCCTTAGAAAAGGTTTTCACTACTGAGTTATTCATTTTTCTCTTTTTTTATTTTTTTATTTTACCTCTCCTTTTCTCTTTTTTTTTTCTTGATTCTGACTATGCCCATGAAGGAATTCATGATTTCCCTGAAATCATGCCCATGAAGGAATTCATAATCAAAATTTATTCATCTTTTTATTTTCTACTTTTTCTGATTTTTTTTGTATTTTTTTTTCTTGAAATCCATGATCATGTTGATTGTTTTGAAGTGGAAGAGGAAATTTCTTCCACCTGTTGTGTATCCAAACTATCAAGCTACTGCAAGAATTCCTCTTTAGTCGGAGGTGTATGGTACACCCTGAGGCGATGTCCATTCACTACCAACTTTCTCTGTGACCCATCAATAGGAGATAAATGAACTGCTCCATTGTCAAATACCTCCTCAATCCGGTAAGGTCCAAGCCATCTAGTTCTCAGCTTTCCAGGGAAGTCCTCATAGCGAGAATCAAACAGTAAAGCCCAATCTCCTTGTTGAAGTTTCCTCTGCTGAATGTGACTGTCATGCCACATCTTCCTCTGCTCCTGAATTACTTCAGTTTGGTGTAGAGCATCCATCCTAAGTTCATCCAATGCATTCAGCTATAGAATCCTGTCTGTCTATGCCTGTGACAATTCAATTCCAATTTCCAATGTTGTGCGCAGTGTTAGTAGCTCAAATTCAATAGGTAAGAGGGGCTTTTTACCAAAGACTAGTTCATAAGGTGTGAATCCAGTAGTGGATTTCCAAGTAGTATTGTAAGCCCATACTGCTTCGGTAATTTATCTAGCCGTTTCTCCTATGAAAAGCTACTATTTTTGTTAAGATTCGTTCTAGTTCCCTGTTTGTTACCTCAACCTGGCCATTTGCTTGTGGGTGATAAGGTGATGATTTTCTATGTTTGATTTCATATAATTCTGTAAATGCCTCAATGACTTTAGATGCAAATTGGGGTCCTTGGTCCGTGGTGATAGACTGGGGAGCTCCAAATCTCTGAAAAATCTGAGTATACAAGAAATCAACGACCTTCTCTTCATGAGCATGTTTGAAAGCACGCACCTCTACCCACTTTGTCAAGTAATCAGTGCATACTAGAATATGCACCTTTCCTTGAGAAGGTGGATCAATAGGTCCTACAAAATCAAGCCCCCACCTCTCAAATGGCTCTAAAACCAATTGAGGCTGCAGTGGCATTTCATTTGTATGAGTGGGTTTCCCCATTCTTTGGCATGCATCACAATGCTCGATGTACTTTTTCACATCCTTGTGAAGAGATGGCCAATAATATCCTGTCCCTAAGATTTTCCTAATTGTGCTTTTTACAGAGTAGTGTCCACCCGAGGGTTCATCATGACAAGCCCTAAGGATATCATACACCTCATCCTTTCGGATGCACCTACGTAACACATGGTCAGGACTGCACTTAAAAAGTATACCCTTGATCCATTCAAAAGAAGAACTCTGTTTGATCAATTGTTTTTTCTGTTTTGAAGTGAAATGTGGAGGAACTTTCCCCGTGACCAAGTAATTGGCTATATCTGCAAACCAAGGTGATTGGACTGATATAGCAAATAATTTTTCATCAGGAAAGGTGTCTTCAACTAATTCCCCTTCATCTGTGTTCTGTAATCTGGACAAGAAATCTGCTACAACATTAGCTTTTCCTGGTTTGTTGATTATAGTGATATCAAATTCTTGTAGCAACAGTAACTAGCGAATAATTCTTGCACTTACCATAGGCTTATTCATCAAATATTTAATGGTTGTGTGATCTGTGTGAATAAATATTTGATAACCTGTGATGTAATGCCTAAATTTGTTGATGGCATAAATTACTGCCAAGAATTCTTTCTCAGTTGTGGTATAATTTTTCTCAGCTCCTATCAAATTCTTGCTAATGTAGTAGATGGCATAGTGTTCACCATTGTCAATTTGTCCTAATGCTGCTCCAATTGCAGTATTGGAAGCATCAGCTTGTATGTGAAATGGTAATGTCCAATTAGGTCCTCTTAACATAGGTGGAGTTACTAATTTCTCTTTCAGAGCTTCAAATGATTCCTGACACCTTACAATCCAAGAAAATTCAGAATCTTTAGTCAATAGGGCAAACATGGGATTGGCTATTGTGCTAAAGCTGGGAATAAACCTGCGGTAAAAACCAATGTGTCCTAGGAAGCTTCCGACATCAGTCCGAGTTTTAGGAGGAAGGAGGTTCTTGATAATTTCCACCTTCTTTGGATCAACCTGGATCCCTTGAAGAGAGATGTGATGACCAAGAACTATTCCTTCCTTCATCATCATAAAACATTTTTCTGGATTCAAGGATAACTGGTATGTTTCACAGCGAGTTAAAACTTTGTCAAGGTTTTCTAATGTAAAGTCAAAAGTCTGTCCACATACTGTGAAATCATCCATGTATATCTCAACACTGTTGGTAGTCAGATCAGAAAAAATTGCTAAAACTGCTCGCTGAAATGTTGTTGGGGCATTACACAAACCAAAAGGTAAAACCCTATAGGCAAATGTTCCCCATGGATAGGTAAAGGTTGTTTTCTCTTGATCTTCAGGTGCAATCTGAATTTGATTATATCCACTAAATCCATCAAGAAAACAAAAGTATCTTTTTCCAGCAAGGGTATCTAACACCTGATCTATAAAAGGTAATGGAAAATGGTCTTTGTATGTCACTTTATTCAGCTCTCTATAGTCTACACATACTCTCATTTTTCCATTTTTCTTAGGAACTATAACCAATGGAGAGACCCACCGGCTATCAGAAATTGGGTAAATGAATCCTACCTCCAGAAGTTTTTCAATTTCTTCCTTTACAATATCCCTTAGGGCAGGATTCAGTCTTCTCTCGGGGTTGTCTTACTGGCTTGACTTCTTCAGTATAAATTCTATGGGTACATATATCAGGGTGAACTCCTGACATATCTTTATAGTCCCAAGCAAAAGCATGAACATGCTTCTGCAAGACAACTATCAATTTGTCTTCCTCTTCCCTAGTAAGCCAGCTGTAAATGTTCAAAAATTTGCCTGGTTGGACTTCTATTTGTTTTGTATTTGGAAGGACTGAACTCACTTCTTCATACCTGGTGATTAGGGAGTTAAGAGGACATTGCTGAGATGGAAGGAAATAAGAAGTTTCTGTTTCATTATTTTTTGATGGAAGCATATCCTGTATGGAACGGTGAGAAGGAAAAATCAGGTGATGGTGCCACCCATGTGGTAGTGAAACAGAGTTTTCCTGTGATAGTACAGATGGTTCACCTTCAGAGTTTTGGTTCTCCTCATTCCTTAACAATTGTTGGATATTTACTGCTTCCTCTTCTAACCCTTGTTCATGCAGAACATTCATTAGGATAGTTTCATTTTCTGAGTTTTCTGTGTCATGGAGGTCTTCTGTGTGTTCCCTTACTACCAAGGTGGCTAGTGTGGAAATAACCTCCTCTGATTCTTCATCTGAATCAGGAAACCATAACTGACCTAAAAAATTGTTGGAGGGTCTTGCAGGAGGATACAGAGAGATCTGTTTTAGATCAATACCATTTGAAATAGTCATTTTTCCAGATCTGCAGTCTATGAAGGCTGCTGCAGTTGCAAGCCAAGGTCTTCCCAAAATGATGGGATATCCATGTGTTGAATTTCTTGGTTGTAAAACCAAAAAATCTGTAGGGAATTCCCAAGAAGAAACTTCTATAGGAACATCTTCAATGATACCTTCAGGTTTTGCAACTGGACCTATCACCCATTTCTAAAACTCGTAAATGTGGGGCTGAGATGTTTGAGCTGTAATTGTTTCATTATATCCTTGGTCATGACATTTATTGCAGCTCCTAGATCTACTAAGACATTTGATATTGGTACTGAACCTATAGTAACTATGATAACTGGACTTCCTGGGTCACTATACTTTGGAGGTACTAGTTTTCCAGATAAGAGATCAGCTATCTTTCCTTCAACCTGAACAGTCTTGGGAAATGCTTTCTTTTTTCTTCCTGCTCTTCTAATGCACAAATCTCGGATAGTACTTTTAATCACTGGTATATCCTTAATGGCTTGCAATAAGGGCAATGATATAGTTAACTTTTTAAGTTCCTTGACCAGGTCTGATTCAAAATTTTTTGTTGTGGTATTGAATCTTTCAGGATATGGAATTATCCTTGATGAAGGTAATTGTTCTGCCTGTGGTTCTATTTTTTCTTCTTCTTTCTCTATTGTTGGTTCCACTATAACTGGTTCCAAAGGTTCTTGCTCTTCATTTTCCTTGCTTTTAATTGAAATAGGTTCAGGTACAACTTTTCCTGAACGAAGTTGGATGTTACTACAATCAATAACATTTATTTCAACATTTTCTTCAGCTTTAGCCACATAGACAGGGGATGCCTGTCTCATGCTGTTTGGATTAGTGACTGATTGAGCTGGAAGTTGAGGTTGTTTCACCTGTTGTGTTTGTTGTGGTTGGTTCTATTTTTCTTGAAAGTTTTGATTAGGTGCAGGCAGCAAATGCTGATTTTGACCTTGATTTCTTTGCTGCCTTGGATAGGACTGGTATTGTTGATTCCACTGTGGTTGATTTTGCATCCAATGTGGATTAGTCTGATTCTGATTCCAGGGTGGGTTGTTTTGATTCCATGATGGGTTGTTTTGACTCCATGATGGGTTGTTTTGATTCCATGATGGGTTGTTTTGATTCTGATTCCAGGCTGAATTACTCCAATTTGTTTGTGGCCATTCTTGGGAATTTGTCCATTGAGGATAATTCCAAGGACGTTGGGGTGGTTCTGATTGTCCCCAAGGCATAGTCCCAGGATTATGCCCCCAATTTGTAGGAAAACGAGGGGGATTTTGGTATTGAGAGAAATTTCCCCCTTGTTTTGGTCCAACATAGTTGAGTTCCTCAGTCTGACTTTCTAACACAGTTTTGAGTTGTGGTAGCAGGTGGCATTGATCAGTTGAATGCTTCTTTGAACAGATACTACAAATGGCTGAGATGGATGTTTTATTCAAAGGACATTCCTGCAAAGCATGTTTATTTCTACATCTTGGGCAATAAATTGCCAAAGGTTCTGTGGTTTTTGCTTTTGCAGACATTTCCCCCAAAGTTGTGTTTAATTGCACTAGAATATCAGTTTTAAAATTTGCAAGTTCCTCTATTAATTCCTTCACATCAGTGCCATTTGTATTTTTTTCTTCTTCCTTGCTTATTGCGAGAGTAATTCCTGCAGAGATCCATAATTTCCTCATTACTGAGAGTATTTACATCCCCTCTTCCCATCAAATCCAATACGTCTCTGGATTCATCTTGCAATCCTCTCAAAAATATGGTTTTGCATAACTCTGGTTCTACAAGTCCACATCTCCTTTGAACAAAGGAGAACCTATCAAGATAGTCTTCTAATGTTTCATCATCTTCCTGTTTAATCCTGAATAACTCATCTTTCCTGTTCCTTACACGACAATACTCCCGATATTTGTCTAAAAACATAGTTTCCATTTGATCCCAAGTTCGGATGGAATTTGGCTCTAAACTCATGAACCAACGTAATGCTGAGTCCTTGAGTGTTGAGGGAAAGACCTTAAGTTTCTGATTGTCATTTACATAGTCATAGGTTTGACATACTACTTTGAATTCAAACAAAAATTGATCAGGATCTTCAGATACAACACCTCGAAAGGTTGGAAGTATTGAAGGTGAAATGGTTTTCATGGGAGAGTTTTGTGCTGGGTTCAAACGGATAGGATATTCAAATGTTCTGGAAGGTTGGGGCATATCCTGATCATCTCCTTCATTATGGACATAGCCATGTTGGCCATCTCTATCTAGATTGCCTCCTTCTGCCATAGTTTCCTGTTCTTTGGGAACAGTTAACCCTATCCAAATTTCACTCTCAAGAGGTCCAAGATCCTCTGTTGATGATGAGTCTGATGATTCTTCTTTCTTAGGATGTTCTAATGATGGTGAAACTGGTGATTTTCCTTTCTCGAATGTTCTAATGATGGTGAGACTGGTGATTTTTCTTTCAATATTTTTGGTAATTCAAACACAGGTGATTCACCCCTTAGGCGTGAAGATCTCCTTAATGGAACAAGCCAGGGATCCTTTTGGGTAATTCTACCTTTTTCATCCCTAGACTTACTCATTCATGTTTACTCTTAAATGACATAAATTATAGGTCAATAGTTGTTATTTTAACCAGTTGTTTTATTCAGATTTTATCCTGAATCTTCATAGTTTAGTCTAATTAATAGCTATTGGACTGTTGTTACCTTCTAGCAACACAATTCCCTGACAACGATGCCAAAATGATGCGTTGTCATTATACACATCATTAATTCTCAATGAATTTGTCAATCCAGGGCTGTGTACAAGGCTATCTATGGAAGAAGGGGTGAACAGGGTTATAACTTAGGTCAATCTAGAGCAACAGGTCTTATTGGTGAAACCGATTGTGTGGGGGATTTAGGACATTCCTATCTCTAAATTGCATGAATTAAACCTTAATCTAAGTTGCAGAATTGGAAACTAATCATTAACTACAGAAATGAAGTCCTAATTACAATTGCAGAATGAGACCTAATTATGTTGCAGAAATAACAGTTGTAGAATTAAAAGTCTGATTATAATTGCAGAAAGGAAATCTATTTACTTTTGCAGCAATGAAAACCTACTTCTAACATGGAAATGAAACCCTGTCAAGGCTCTGTAATAGAAGGTTGTCAATCTTCTATGCAGGGGTTGACAACAAAACATAAAATGCAAGAAATTACAGAAAATAGTAAATTTTGGAAATGACAATCTGTAATAAATTGAAAGCTTTGCTGAAAGTGGGGATTACAACCAAACCATTAATCACAAAACATAAAATAAGCTAAGATTGCAAATATCATTAGTTGTTTACAAAGGAATGAAATGACAAGTTCTACAACTCATTCTGCTGCAGCAAAATCAGAATAAAAACCTCGTTGTTAGTCCTCCTCCTAGGTCTGGAAGTGGCCAACCTCTTTGTCCAGAAGAAGGTATGAGTCTCTCTCTCTAGATCTTACTCACACTCATTTACAAGCAATATGAAATAGAAACAATATACTTTATTGATTCAAGCACATGATTACAATGATTCTACTGAAAACCTATTACAGGATCGTAACAGTCACTTTCTGGATTATCACCTATTTTCCTATTCTCTGATTTCTCTATCTTCTACTCCCCTTACTCTCTACTAGCTCAACCTGAATGGGAGCCATATTTATAGATGTCCTAAGATTTACTAACAAGCTGAGAATATCTCAAAAGATCTAATCCTATTATGCTGCAACAATTCCTGGTTTTATCCTAGAAGAAGATCACACTTGATCTTTCCATAAATGGTGGCTTTGGTCGGCAAGGACGGCAAAGTCAGATCTGAGATATTTTCCCTTACCCTTTTCAATCTTTATTTCCCTTTTTCCAACGTCAAAATTCGGTCAATAAGTCAAAAAGCACATTCTATTTTCATTTCGAAGATACTGCAATTCTCATTCCGAAGATCCGCTCATTCCGAAGATACTACAATTCTCATTCCAAAGATCCGCTCATTTCGAAGATACTACAATTCTCATTCTGAAGATCCGCTCATTTCGAAGATACTACAGTTCTCATTTCGAAGATCCGCTCATTTCGAAGACACTGTGTTTTCTCATTTCGAAGATATCTGTTCATTCCGAAGAGACTTCGAAATGAACAAATGTGGGCTCCTTAAATGATTTCCTCTACATTTCTCATGTGGGTTACTTCTCAGGATCAGATTCCAATGGTCTTCATCTCTTTCCACATGTGAATTCCATGCCTTGCCATTCATTGGCAGCTGGCTGGAATTTACATGGGAAAACCCAGTTTTTGCTGCACAATAATAGTTTTCTTGAACTGTTGCCAGATTTAGGTAAAATGAATGCTTGAGACATATCAAAACATGATTAGTGAAATGTTGCTATCAATCTAAGCATATCTCATTTAGCAAGTCATAACAAAACAACATAAAACTTATACAAAAAGCTGTAAAAATCAGAATATAGTATTTTAGATACATTCATCATGCAAATAGTTAATACACAACATATTGAATTAACTTAACTAGCATATTAGATTAAACATAAGAGTTTATAGGCAATTTCAGTGTTCAAAACATGTTATGATTGAGGCATTTCCAGGCCTCATCAGTTAAAACCTTGTTTTATAAGCATTGTTGTTGAGGACCATTGGTTGTGCAAAGAACTTGAACTTGAGTTAGAGAAGAACATGAGTATCATTGTTATGTGAGATTTGTTGTTGAACATTGTTGGAAACATGTTGAGTTGGTTGATACATGCTTGGAATAGGGTTTGTGATAAAGGGTTGTTCCTTATGGTGATTGGTTGAGTAGAGTTGTTTCAGCCTAGTCAAATGATTGTGTGAAGTGGTTTTTCAAGTTCCATAAAATAAACTATTCTATATTCTGATATGAGTTGAGTTGAAAAATAAATTGGATTTGAGTATAGAACATATTGAGTCTCTAAAAATTATCTTTATGCTTCTATGATATTGATTTGAGTTGAGATTGGGATTTGAGTGTAGAACATATTGAGTCTCTAACAATTCTCTTTATGCTTCTATGAGATTGAGTTGAGATTTTGTTGAGTTGATTTGAGGCAAGTCTTTGAGAAGGCTTATGGACTGATTTTGAGTAATCTTTTGTAAAATCTTGCTATGAAAATTTGAGCAAGTCCTAGAGAGGACTTATTGAGCAGATTTGGATAGGTTCTGAGTGAGCTTGTTGAGCAGGTTCTGAGTGAGCCTATTGAGTATATTTGAGTAGGTTCTGAGTGAACCTATTGATAGAGCTTTGGAGGTGACAGAGTACAAATTATAGAGTCTCAGTGGATAGAGATCCAACAACCAAGACAATTGAAGACAAATCTGAGTGAGGAGTATTCAAGTGGAGAGAGATCCACAAGTCAGTGCAGTAGAGATACAGAGTCTTCTAGAAGATCACTAGCCAGAGCAAAATGGGAAAGAGTTCTCTTGTGGAAGAGATCCATGAACTTGAGCTTTAGGGGATCAGCATATCCTTTGGACAAAGTTCCATAAACATTGTAATTGGGAAGGATTCCCAAGAGATTATTTGATAAATATTTAGAAAAAATATTTTTTGTGGAGGTACCCCACACTGGGTGAACCGCGTTAAAAATGATGTCTCTCATGTGTGTGATGCTTTATGTGATGTTTACTGCTTTATTAATGTTGATGCTACTATTTGGGGAAAAGTTTTATATTATACTGTTCACCCCCCCTATCAGTATAAACACATATTCTTCAATGTCTAGTTTAGGTTCTGAAAATAAACATACAACCGAATATCTTCGTTCTTCTTTCGTACTGGCACTAGGTTCTCCAACCATGTTGAGTGCTTAATTGGATATATTATCTTTGCTTAAAACATAAGTACTTCTATATTGGGATTGATGGGTCAATGTTTCTACCAAAAGGGTTTTACCCCTTCCTACAGCTTAATGGTGTGTTGGATCACATTCTTGTCATATCCCTTCAAATCCTAATAACTCCATGCAATGATGTCAAGGTACTCATAACATAAGTTCTTTATATCTTCTAATTCTTCTGGCATACATTCAGTTTCGATTTTGATGATCCTCTTAGGTTCTAGATGCAACTCCTCATACTCCTTTGCATCCACATTGATTTTGTGCTTCTTAGCCCTATCATTTTGATCAAATAAGCTTTCCAAAAAAATTAGTCCCCTAGGAATGTGATTGTTCTTCAATTGTATCATCCCCTTCATCTCTTTATCAACAAGTATTCTATCATCTGTGCCAACAACTTCCTTAATCATAAAATTGACTATTTTCTCATCATTATAAAATACTTGCCAATAGATGTTCCTATCAGGGACTGAGGGTCTATAGATCACCATGACAATCTTGGGTTTTTTACAACTTGTTCCATAGGAGAATAATTTGCACCAAGAGAAGAAAAAACATCTACGTGTTTGTTTTGCTCGTGGGAAATTGCTTGAATATTCAATACTGTGAAAGATTCAAACAAATCCCACACTTTTTTGTGATTGGATTTTAGGTAGTGTTGCTTAGATGCACATTTATTTATGGTCTGATTGACAATAAGTTCAGAGTCGTCAAAAATTTGTAGTTGTTTAATGCCCAACTTTTTAGCCTTCTTTAATCTGAGGCACAATGCTTCGTATTCGACTACATTATTTGTGCAACTCCAAGTTAATATGTAGGAATAAATTTTATATAATACCACGAGAGAGATCAACACAATACCAGACCCTAAACCATTTTTACACCTGGCACCATCAAAATATAACTTCTATAATTGATCTGCAATAGGGTCTAGGGAATCATGGACTTTCTCTTCAACCTACATAGGCTTGGTTATCGTATAACAACCAATATTTGTTTTGATCATTGCATTAAAATCCATGAGCAAGAATTCATCCTCGAGGTGAAGTTCACCAAGCACTTCTTCCATCAAGTCAACCTCTCCTAATTCCTTAGTCATCATGTTAACGGTGCTTGGAGATATTTCTTCTTCCTCCAACTTCTCAATATGAAAAGTTGATGGATTTTCATTATATATGCAAATTATCTTTCCTTTAAATGGAATTTCTATATGTGAGTAGTCTAAGAATAGATATCCTCCCAGTTTCACTGTGAACACCCTTGAGAGGCACATTCTAAAGTATGGCTCCAAGTCAACCACCACTACTTCTTGGATGACCATGATTTACGGTATACTGTGTAGGATAATAGGAATATATTTGATTACTCCTACCATTTTGATAGGCATCCCATCCAACTACAACAATTCGGGGATACTTCTTGTGTGTTCCATCCCCATCACTTTGCATACTACCTTTGGCATGACAATAGTCATCGCGCCAGAATCTATCATATAATTATGCACTATCCACCCCTCCATTGTGAGTGACAAATAGAACGGGGGAAATCTATTCTTTTCAGTGGCTGAAGTCGGTAATATCTATGCCAATACTGTCCGAGAAGGAATTTTCTTTTGATCTTTTATAGTCTTAAGAGACTCTTGTAGTAGGTCAACTTGCCTAGGCAACTGTAGCGCATTGTATAAGCTCACTTTTGCAGGTATCCTCTTCATTCCTTCCACAATGTTATAATTTGAAATAATTGGAGCCTTTTCTTATACAACCTGCTTGTAATTATCTCGAACTGTTGAGTGGCTTCCACCCTTTGTTTCTTGGTCAACAATGGATATTTGAGGCGTTCCTTGACCTGTTCTTTCATTTCATTTTGCATTTGGGAAACTGATGCAGGTTGCAAAGTTGATGCCTTTGTTTGTGTCCTTTCTTGAGTTTGCTTAGGCAGTAAATATTTTAAAAATACAGAATCCTATTGTTTATCCATCGCACCAGGCACTTTCGTTGAAGGTTACCCTTTTTCATTTTGCACCTTTGGTTTCAAAGGCACCTTCAAGGGTTCAAGCTAAACTGGATCTACAATTAGTGGTTTCTTTTTGGATTTCATGAGAACCGAAGCTTGGTCCAAGGTTGACATCATAAAATTATGATCAACCTCCTAGATCATGTTGACTTGTCCACCATCTAAAATTTTTATAAGCATTTGTACATAGTTCAAGTGCACCATACAAGTTTCTTATCCATGGGGATCATTGCACGTTGAACACCAGTACATTTTTTTGTCATGATAGTATCGTTATTTACTAACACCATTGTGCTATTTTTAGGGCCTCTAGTAGCAAATGCTTGCTCTTAAGAAATCGATGGAGTTTGAAATCTCCTTGATCAAAATTTAGCCTCAACTTGCTTCTTACTTACTATCGTAAGCTCATTTAATATCGTCCTTAAGGCTGGGTTATTATATTTCACCTCTTGTAACAATGCCATGTAGGGATCATGATTGGGGATTGTAGGAGGCACTAGTAAGGGTAGAGGTGTTGGTTCCATTGGCAACGGTAGTGGGACTGGTGGCGCTGGTAATGTAAGAAAAGGAATAGGTGCAGGGAATTATGGTAATACCATAGTAAATAACTATGGAAAGCTTAGAGTAGGAAGTTGTGGGATGGGAATTAGAGTGATTTGAGGCAGACCTGAGCTCCATGAGGGAACTGGGTATATAGAAGGCATGGGTTGTGAAAATGCACTTGAATACAAATGTTGCGAGAAATAGGGAAGAATAGGCATCATCATTTTTAGAGGAAGCTTGCCTATGAAGATCAAGTCAGATTCACCTTTCTGGTCTTGAGTGTATATATCGAGTAAGGTATTCACATTAGTTTACCGAATGGCCATACTAATGTCGGTGTTGAATACCCTAAGGTAATAGAATTCATCTTGTTCGTGTGTGGACCGCAAACCATCAGGAATGCTTTACCAGCTTTGGGTGAACCTGACATTGAAATCAACTATCTCCTCTTGCGGGTGCCTTTGGATCATTGTAAACTAATGCAAAAAGGAGAACATGTCATATTTTTCACGGAAATTCTAGATCAAAAATTCTTCCAACTGATCGCATGTGGCGATAGTAGCAGGTGGCAGGGATCGGTACTAGTATAACAACTTTCCTCTTAATGATAACACTAGCAACCATACCATTATGTCTTCATCAATAATACCATGTATTGTAGCTAAAGAGGTCACATCCTGAATATGCTTATAGCAGGTTTTACCAGTGCCATCATAAGTCGACAAAGCATTTAAAGTTGCTTGAGGCACTAGATTTTATACTTGTAAATTCAAGGCTCCTAAACTATTCCATGCTAGGAACTACCTTGGTGGTTGTTGTTGTTGTGGTGGTGGGTTATGAGCCATGTGAACTGGCATGTGTGGTGCTTGAGGAACACTAGTGGTGGTACTAATTGGAATTATGGGAGAAGAAAAATAAACTAGCTAGTCATGAAGATGATATCAATGATGTATGAGATGTGTGAGGTAAGGATGACGTACGACGTAAAGTGACCAGTTGAGGATGTTCTCCTAACCTTTGGATATCAAGTTCATAGAACTCAATAGGGTCTTTAGGATTCTTGGCCTTCGATATCGTAATCATGAAATACAAATTTCATCATCTTCATGTTTGGAGGTTTTCTAGGTATAATCGAGTTACCAGATGTTCTAACTATTCAACACGAAGACAAAAATCAAACCTTAATACTGTTGAAAGTGAGACTTTCGGGGTCCCACCGAGCATGCCAAAAATTATTGGTCAAATATCTTCCTAATCAATAAAACTATGTTTGCGTGCCCTAGACATGGCCAATATTGAATGACTAGAGGAAATGAATGTCCTCTGAGCCAATATCTAGAGAGGGCTAGCTCCCAAGCTAAATCCTACATGGGTTAAAGACTAGAGTTGTAGGAAATAAATTAGAAATTACAAAAATATATGGGAAACATAGCCATAGACTGAAGGTGTAGGATTTGGGGTAGAATAACAATAACAAATTCACCCAAGCATGAAATAATATGTAATAAAAGAGAAGCAAGATAATTCACTCGTAACATTGCAGAGACAACCTCCAAAAGAACACTCTAGCACTCACTCCCTCATTATAAATATTTAAATTTAGATGTAGAATTAAAATTCAATAGCAAACAAGAAACATGATCATAAAATAGAAATTTATGAATATAGAAGGAAGTCGCACACAAGATCACTTTCAAATTCAAAAGCCTTGTATCTTCTATTGATGTAGAGAACTTGGAAATTTTTCTCACAAAATGTTGCACCCCCCTTTTTTGCAATGAGAATTTAGTAGTATTTATAGAGGATTTTGCCTCTTTCATTAAATGCACATGGAGACAAAATAATTGTAGATCAGGAACCATGGAGAGGAAATTCCTCCTTGGAAACATTCAAATATTCTTGTCTTGAAACAACAATCCAGTTTACAAGGAAACTTCTTCACAAAATTTGTGCTTCTAGATTCGGTGCCTAGAAAATTAAGAGACGTTTGACATCTTGAAAATTTTCTCCCAATTCAAAAATCATGAAAATCATACTACATTTTAAATACGGATTTATTCTCTTGCTCGAGATTCACGATTTGAGTTACTTCTCACCCCATTTTTTAATATTTCCTATGATCTGCTCTAGGAACCTTTAAAAATTTGAACATTAGTGGTAAGTTCACTTTCAATTGACTATCTTCCTTCTTTGACCATGGCGACAACAATACCTTTCATTCCCGATGAAAATATTTAGCAGCTATGTTGCTTACCTTTAAAAATTGCGTTCACCCCCAAAAGGGGCACCAAAGATAGTCTCCCACCCTTTGGGGTGAACGTGATGTTGACTATTCAACGTCACCTCAACCTTTTTGATGCATTCACACATCTTGCATTTGCCATCGCATTCACACGACTCTATTCCTGGGAGGATGTTCAACCATGGGAGGGGCAAACAGGGTGTTCGCCCCTCAACCTAGGTGAACACGATGTTGACCATTTGGTCATGTGCACTATTGACTTTCCCTCTTTCGTTGCACTTCCAATTATGTTCACCTCAAAGTGGGGTGAATGGAGCTTTCACCTCACCTTTTGGGGTGAACACGCTCCTTAGCCAAAATAATTTTCTTTACAATGGTGAGCACACATTATTTCAAATTTTGCAAACACGTTCACCCCAAAGAGGGGTGAATGTGCTCTTTCACGTCTCATCATTGGGCACTTTCAAGCCTTTCAATATTTCACCATTTTTTAATGTTTCCTTCTTTTCCTTTGGCAGTGTGCAGGGCCAAACGCATCTTCAATTTATAGTGAGCTTTTGAATGATACAAACTTGAATTTTTAATGCAATTTTCCATTTCTCCCCTTAAAAATTTATCACTTCCAGGATAAAAGTGTATATACACAAAAAAAATATATAAATAAAATAACTGCAAAATATAAAATCGGCCCAAAATAATATTTTAGGATTAATGTATGTCACTGTATTACAATCAAAATGCTCCAGTAAAGTAAGACCAAAATCCCAATATGGCAAAGTGCAAAACTGCCAATAGGTGGGTGGAAGGAAGCATGAATTCATAAGTATTTGAAATGAAATTATAATACTTAAACTATTCAACATCCACTGGTATGCAATAAACTTATCCCTCATGAATGTACTTCAGGCATTGATGTAGTATTGAAGCAACACATATCATCTCCCTCATCCAAGGTCTTCCAAGGATTACATTGTATGCCATGGATCCTTCCAATATGTGGAACATAGTGTGCAACATTTTGACCCCCACTTCAATAGGTAAAACAACAGTGCCAACTGTGGAACACAAAGCATTGTTGAATGCTTTTAGGGTGAAGGATGACTTGGTGATATGAGATGGAGGAAGGTTATTATGATGAAGGATAGACATGGTGATGATATTGATAGAGAAAATGATATCAATTAGAACTATTTTGAATGGATTCTTGTCAATTAGAGCCATGATATGCAATGGAGGATCTATTGATTTTGATGAGATTAGCTTAATCTCAAAGTCATAAAATGTAATGGAAGGCTCCATGCATATTTGAATGTTCCCTACAAAGTTATTGAAGACATTAGCATCTTGAGATTATAATTCAATGGATTTCAAAATTTCCATTAATGCCTCACAATGTGGGGGAGATTGTTGAATTAACTCATATATTGACAATTTTGTGTAAGCCATATTTAGGCTTGTAGTTAATCGGCTACTCAATGAGATGACTTGTCATGGAGTATGATTTATGGGAGGAATGGAAGGATTTGATTGGATAGGAATATGAATTGGTGAGAAGGATTAGAGGAGAATTGGATAGGAGGTGATGTGGTGGGTTGTGGCACACTTTCCTGAGGTTGTTGCCTTGCATTTTGTTGATTGTTTCATTGAACTCTAGTGACCACATGAATCGCACATATAAAACCTTGGTATTTTTTGATGTGCTTAACTTGATTGGGAGGATTTTTGGTGTTATATCCTCCCATAGTTGGTTGCACCTCCTCATTATGAGGAAGTGGTGTTTGAAAAATACTAAGACTTTGGTTTTGTTGAGCAAGGAGATTTTCAAGCTTGATGATCCCCAAGTCAATAAGGTCTTGAACTATATCTTTGAATACATGGCAATTTTTGATATCATACCCATTTTACCTATGGTAAGGACAAAATAAATGATCCCAATATGTTTTCCATGTTTAGCGAGATCATCTGGTTTGATTTTGGGCAATGCAATTTTATTTGTGTTGTATAACCTTCAGAAGAGGGAAGCATACGACTCAACCAAGGGGATGTATTGGTAATTCTATCAGATAGACTATCATTGGGGATGGTTCTCCACAGTTAGAATTGTTCTTTGCATGGATTAAGATACTAAAGGTACTGCATGATAAGCAATTTTTTATGATGGTTGTTGCACTAATTATTGTTGAGCCATTACTGGTTGGCTCATGACAACTTGATTAACATGATTACGTTGATTGGCCGAAGTGGCCTGTGTTGATTTTGATTGGCAATAATAATTACTTTTGTATTGGCCCTTATTTTGCCATTCCTTTTTCCTAGGCTTAAGAATGCCCTCTTGGATATTTATTTCCTCAATGACACTAGCCTATGTTGGAGATTCTTCAAATAAATGATATGTCTATAATTGAAGCGTCCAAGAGATGGGTTTTAAACAACTCTTCATAAAGAGTTTGATAAGCTCTTCCATTTGTAGTGTGAATGGCAACTTGGTAATGACGACCCTCCAATGGTTTCTAAAATCATAGATAGACTCATCATCATGTTGTCTTAAAGCATATGCATTGGACAATGAGACTTTCTTTCTAACATTTATGATAAAGCGTTCAAAGAATAGGTCAACCAATTGTTCGAAAGTATAAATACTATGACTAGGCAATTGGTTGTACCACTCTATGGCATCTCCTCCTAATGTCTGAGGAAATGTTCTAAGCATGAGAGAATTATCATTTTAAATTCTAAATCATGAATGTACAAATTTTCTTACATGCTCTTTGGGGTCCTTAGTCCCTTGAATTTATCAAACTTTGATACCATAAAATCTACCAGATATGGTAGTGATGGTACCAAAGGATGAATGGGTTGGTTAATTAATTGACATAGAGTTAGCTTCTGGTTGGTCATACCAGGAGTATATTGTATCAACTCATCTATTTTTTGTTGCATGACCTTGATTCTAGGGTTTTCCTCAGGAATGTGGAAGCCCTGAATCACCTTATGAGAAGGCATGTTGGAAAAATATTTTGGGGTAACTAGATGATGATGGGATTGATAATGATGACTAGGTGAGATTGATGGAAATTAATGAAGAGGATATTGATGATGAAGATGTGGAGAATTTTGGAATGGGGACAAAGCATGGGGGCTATGGCTGGGTTAGCTAATGGGAATGGAATTGGTATGACTTGTGGGAATAGGATGGGTATTGGTATGGTTTTATGGAGGAGTGAGGATGGAAACCATAGAATATTGTGGTACCCATGATGGACCTTGGTTAATGAGGGTGGGCTGAGTAGAAATTAGTAGAGGCTTAGAGTTCACTTTCACTTGTTGTTGAGCATCTTGAAGCTACTTATGCAATTTGTTCAAATTTTCCCATGCTTCATGAATTTCTCTATCAATAGTAGAAGGTATGGAGGCAAATGGAATGGAAGATGTGGCTAAGGGATAAGTTACACTTGGCATGGTAACTTGGGAGGCAAAAACTTGTGAAGCAGTATTTACATGTGCTTCATACAAGGGGTTGGTGTAAGTGGATGTGTATGAATATGGGATAGAAATGCTAGGAGCACTTGGGTATTGGTATATGGGTACATGAGAGGAAGGTGTAACCGAGGCCTCAAAAAGAGGGTTAGTGTACACCTGGGTAAATATGAATATTTGGGAATGAGCAAATTCCTTTTTTAAATTAGGATCTTGTCTAGGTGAGTCAAGGATTTACTGCAAGAAATAGCAGACTTCATAAGAGCTTCTACTTGTACCATGTCTATGTGGGTAATATGGTGATCAATGGTTGGTGAGGTTGACTCTATTTGGGAAACAACCATATGAAATACTATGGGTGATACGAAATATGAGGGACCTACAGATAAATATATCTATGTCACATTTTGGGGATCTACCACAGAAGTGGCGGGGAAGGTGGATGAATTTTCCACAGTTTTTTTTTTATTTAATGCTTTCTGTTGATTTTTTGTTAATACCATAAGCAACTAAACCAAATAAAAATTGTGTAGTAAAATGCAATTCCACAAAAGTCAAATAGAGATAAATCAATGCTAATTTTGTTCAAAAAATGTGTCTTACCTCATTCATTGATTATCTCATTTTAATGTGAATTCATTTTTTTTTTTAGATTTTGATTTTGTGTGTTTCAATGTGCTAGTATGAATTAAATGGGTGAATCCTATGGATTGGATGGGGCAACGAGACTCTTTCTAGTGATGAAATCCAGCAATTTTGGGGGTAATCTAAGGTGTCTAGGGGTAGATATTGGTGTATGGAGATGAAAATCACCATCACCATATCTCAAGCAATGGTTGGTGATGAAATCCAACCATTAATATTTAATATGAAGCGTGAAGTGTGTAATTATTTTTAAAGGTTTCCAATTCTCTATTATGTGCATACAATATTAGAAAAATAACTACTTTTGACAGTCTAAATCAGAATCCAATATCTAGAATACCAATTTCTCCAAAGGATGTAAAGTACACCGCTAAAGACTGCTCTCTAAATTGAGGAGCGTTCATTTACTCCTACACCTGTAATAACCCAAATGCGGGGATACTTTTGGTATCTTGAAACTGTTCCTATTTAGACTTACAAAAATAGAAACCTCTAATCATAGGATGTAAACTAAACTATGCACTTAACAATTCAAATGTAAACAATAATGTAGCACACTAGAAAATTAAGAATTATTTAAACAAAATTGTGTGGATGAATACAATGATTAATCTAATGCCTAAAATGCAATTAAAATTATTTTTTTTACCAAATTTATTAATGATGTTCATTTTAATCCAAAATTTTGAAAAAAATATAAAAGTGCCAAAATACGTAAAAACAAAAAGTTAGGGTTTGATAGTAAACTTATCTAGAAGCCTACATTTTTACCTCAAGTCTCTATAAAACACCTTTGGGAACTTTTGAAATACACCTAGGAATTTATGGATGCCCCTCAAGCATCGTATGAAGTTTGTGTACCTTCTGCAACCTTCTACGAATCCTAAGAAATCCTAATCTAGTGAAAATTACGAAATCTATGCTTCTGAAAACCTTTCAATATGAGACAAAAAATAGTAAATTAGTCAGAAAATTAAATCAAAATGAGAAACCCCTAGGGGGTCCCACTTTGATCGCCATTTGTAGATGCAAAAGCGAAACACCAAAATATATAACAAGATAAATTGAAATCAAGACCCAATATTGTAAAAAAAGAGATGATTTTATTAATATGGTGGGAGCCTCAAATCTCCAATGTTACAATGAAATAATTGATTTCTTTGATACAAAATATTTACAATAACCAAGATTATTCGAAACCCTAGTGAACAGTGTTGGTGGTGTCTTCAATCTTACTTCTGATCCCAATAGTGGTGGGTGGGCTTCGTGTTATCCAATACTAGGCCACTCCAGCTTAAGCAACTGTATAATGCTTATGTATCTTTCCAAACCTACACATATACAATAACAACAAAATATTTGTAGCAACTATGAGGGCTCCACTACATGAGACCCTCAAACATGAAACAACAAACCCTAGTTGTGTAATAGAAATATTGTAAGCAGATATGAGAAGATTAAAATAAATATAACAATGAAAAGCTTACCTTGTTGAACTTGTCATTTTATGATCTGTGATAGTTGTTGCAAAAATTTGTAGTGATGCCCTAACGTCACCTAAGGGTTTTGCTAGCTTTCAGTAGTAGGTTATGAGACACCCGTGGGTGCTCGGTAGGAGCGATAAATGCTCATGGATGCTTGGGGATGGTGTAAAGTGCACAATGACTCTTAATAATGGAAGGAAGTGCCTGGAGGTGCTCAACAACAACAGAGAGTACCTAGAGGTACTCAAGAGCTGAGGTGAAGATCTATAGAAGTAGATCTAGCTAAGCGAAATGGGTGGCAATGGATGCAGAGGTGAGGGTAAGCAATGATGGATAGCAAGGATGCTTGGATAGACTCATACTTCTTAGGGCCAAATACTTCACAAATTACTCAGTAAAAACTCAGGTATGAACTGCTTAGGGGTTGAGCCATAAAAATAGCTCCTATTAAAAAGTCTACACTAGGGTATGTTAGGGTTTGAACGACACAAATTGTGTGGCTCATATTAAAACACATCGGAGGGTGGATATTAATTTTGGGTGTGTGGCATGGATTTATGTAGATGGATGGCTAGGATTTATTTACATATATATATATTAAATATATAATATAATATTAAAATATTAATATTAAACATATATTTAAAAAATGTACCTAAATATATATAAATAAATGATTAGAAATGGTGGGAAGACCTGGATGAATGATAAGTGGCTATATTTTGGTGTCTACACTTGCTAAACCTAAATACAGTAAGCAACGAAGGAGAATACAAAATCCATTATCAATTGGAGGAAGATCCATATTCAAGACTAAAGTATTCAAAATCCAAATAATGTAATACAGGGGGTGTTAGAAATAGAGTTTATTCCATAATTTGGGTTATGTAAATGTATCTTCAAAGGTACATACCTTGGACATTAGATTAATTTAGGAGGAAGTTATCTAGTTACTTCATGCAATGTAATTAGATTAATTTAGGAGGAAGTTATCTAGTTACTTCATGCAATGTAATAATTGCACAAGTGTCAATATGCAAGTTGTATATGTGCATGTTGTCCCTTGCATAGCTAGGTAGAGTGTTGGCCAAGGGACCTATCTTCCTATATAATAAATTCCTCATTGTTAGATAGGATAAGGAGGACATAGATAGATAAAGTTGCTTATAGCATAGTCATAGGTAGTAGTATAGTGCTATGTAGATAACCATATATTTGTGATGGGTGCAATGTAGTTCAATAGCTTCATTAATGGAGTGTTCATTTCCTCCATAGCTACATTGTATTCATTTATGTTATTTCTATTCACAACATACTTTAGTCATTTTGTAAATTTACTTTCTTTTATATTATTTTTCATCTTGTGATTTCTATCTCCCATTGCTCGTTACATAAAAAGCTAACAATAAATCCTCATTATCCCACTCTTCTATTATCAATTTTCCAAAATTAATTCATGTCTTTAATGCATTTCCCTATAACTTTCATAATTAACTCCATGTTATTACTCCATCTAGATGCATTTCTATCGTTTCTTGGGTTGTTACAACTGGTGATATTTGTCAATTTATACCTAAAACTTCAATTCTTGATTTTTCCTTATGAATTCTTAGTGCAGCTTGTATTTTATGTTTTGAATATGGCTAACATATCCCTTGTAATTTGTACCTATGTTTCTATTCTCATTTAAATACCTATCATTCACTAATTCTCAAGATTATATTTGGGCCATCAAATTTTTATATTTAGCCTCTAATTATTCTCAACCTTACCTATAATAAGTTTCTTTTATCTTAATTGTTGACCAAAATATCTGAAAATCTCTAGATTATTAGATTATTTAGACAAATATGGGCCACTAATGTTTTTCCAATGGAGCTATGCAGACCATCTATTCCATCCATTGGAATAACAAGGAGCAATGTGAGCCATTGATTTATTTCCTTGACTTTCCAAAGTTTCATCATTATCTCCTAGCAAATGTGAATCATCTAATCTCTGACAAGTCTGATCAGGAGACAATGTGGGTCATTTATTTTTTTGACACTTCCTAAAAAAACCTTTGTTGCACTCTTGAATTTTTCCATTGATCTTATCTTTACCTATCGGTTCATGCAAACCATTCATCTCAATCCTAAACTAATCACGACTTATTGAACTCTACTTTGAAAATTCAACCATGGTATCTAGCCTTTAAAGAGCAGATAACTTTAGCTTTTATAGATTATAGATCTGGTGCAATGCATGCGGGCCATATATTTCAAAGGAATCTATACGGATTATAATCTAGCCACAAGTCTTTTATCACTTTTTTTTGATGAATTTGGATTGTTCATAATTTTTTGAATGATAACGGACCATTCATTCTTTTTCTTTAAATTTTTAGTTGTGTTGCTTACCCTTTAAAATGATGTCTATTTTATCTCTTGTGGGTCGTTAGATCTCTCTGATGCATGCAAGCCTTGGATATCTAAAGGATTAGGACAAAATATTGAATAATTTTACCTTTCATTCCATAGGACACAAGTTAGTGGGGTACATGTGGTGAGGCACGAACGAATCTAACCTTGACTACGAATGTAGGCCATTGGTCTTTTGACACATCTACTGACACATGTTGGTTGCCCTAACTTTGAAAATCCCAACACATGATCTTTTATATTCATTCATAGATGCTTCTAGACCATCATATCCTATCAAGTCAAGGTACATCATAGATAAGAACTTTAAATTTAGCTTGGAATTTTGTCTTCTTTCCTTAAGCTTCTAAAAATCATCAATCTGGCATAGCCTCTTGCAGACCAAAGATTTCTTGTTGTGTTTTGCACACAATAAGATACAAAGGCTCTACAAGTAAATAATATTTTGAAGACATGCAAACTATTGATCTTGCAAAGCCTCCTATAGATCGTAGATCTATGAGTACATCCTATGGATTAACCTAGATTGTCAAATATTTTAGACAAACCCATACTGTCTATTTTCTCCTAAGCTTGAATGGCTCATATCCTTCCTGGATTCTTGGAGTACTTGTAGGCCATCCATTTCGAGGGAATAGAGATCTTTATATTTTCTATGCATGACCTTGGTGCTTTCCATGTGTCCTCTTCATAGTCCTTTACCCTAGGAGCCCTATAAGAATGTAAACCATTGATATTGGAGGTCTTCATATGGATTAACACAGACTACCAGATTTTGGTAGACAAACTTGCACCATCCATTTCTTGATCAATCAAAGTAAAGCATTTTTGTTGGTATATTTTATCACATGTGAGTCATTGATCTGCTTTTGCTAGGAAAACACAAGCCACATAATTCCTATAGAAGAATCTAAATTATTATGATATAATGGGCTCACACATAGAGTAGATGAATGTAAACCATTTGTTCTTTAACGATTGATATTTATCAATAAATGCCAGGACAACACAGAGAGTAGATTTCAAAGGGATCTAGGTGCATGGAATAGTCAATAGGGAAATATTTCAAGCTCATCTATGACTTGGGATTCTTCTTATATAGTGGCTTGATGTAGACCATTAATCTGGTAGGATCTTCTAAAAATCACAAAATCTCATGTTTCCCTACATATCGTTGATCTGATAGGGCCTCTATGAACAATCCATTTGGGGGTGAATAGGACAAGATTTTGGAAATGTAACAACCCCAATTGTTACTACTCATCCACTTAATTTTTTTTTTTTTGTTCATTTATTTATCTTCCAAAGAGTGAAGGACATAATCATGATCTAAGACGAAGTTATTCCAAATGGATTGTAAGTTAACAAGGCATCAATCATCAAGAGATATTAAGACTTGGTCAGAGTCACTCTTGAGTAGAAGTGACCAACTTCTACAAAACCTTCATGACACTCCAATGGTATGAATACATGCCTTGAATATTGAGTAACCACACCCATGGTTAATCATTGAATATTTATTACTTAGTTAATACCCTCATCTCCATGATGGGGTAACTAAGATAAATATCACTCCATATGATAAACTTACACAGGCCTTGGAATATTCATCTTAAGCATGATTATCTTCCCCTCTCATTCATAAAAATTATTTGATCTTAATAATTATTAAACATATTTCTAATCTAAGGTATCCCTTTGTTATATAATTTAATTATTTAATTACCATGAGGTATTTTTACATCAATATGGGAGCCCCTACTCCACATGTACATTCGAGCTGCTACTCAGAATGTAAGGCTTTGTTTGAGCTACAACTCAAACATAAATTACAATCTATGGGCTTCAACCCCTTCGAGCTCCAACTCGAATTATACTAAACTAGTTATCATTTTACATTTCATTACTATAGTACTTTTAGGTTAAAGCATCCATAAGTATTTGTAATTAAATCATCACAACATAATTCCATTCTTATTTCCATATTAATGAAAGACCATGCATAACTATTAGAACAAAACATATAAACCACAACATATCCATTTTATTCAAAGTAAATAGAATTTAAACATCATATTATATAATCTAATTACAACATCCATCATCTATATAATTAACACCACATTAGAAAGTAATTACAACATCCATATGAAACAATAGAGGCAATGCATAAAATAAAGTTACACAGTATATATCCTAGGAACCCTCATGGGGAATAAACCCAACCTCCAAAATATGTTTCTCCTCTCATTTCATAAACTTAAAATGCCATGATTACAAATATAAAAAATGCATCCCACATATCCTTTTTCAATTATACATTTTAAAGTAATCTAACCGTCCCTTTTTAAAGCATGATGCAATTAAGAAATTTCTATATTTCCTTTCTCTAAGCCATCAATACATTACATAAGAATCTCACAAATTATTAATTCTACATGTTTATGAATGATCATTGGATTCATATTAAGGAGAAATATCACCAATTAGCAAAGAGGAAACCCCATAATTTCCTTGGGAATGAATTCCATATTCATTATCCCTTTGGCTACATCCCTTTATACAAAGAGTGTTTCTAAATTTCTATTATACGTAAACCTAGTTTCTTCAATATTTTCACAAGATTGGTTAAAAGGTTTATAAATGTGTCTGCAAATTTTCTATACTTTTACCCTAAATTTAGACTAGAATTATCATCAACTTTTCTACCAAAAGTTACTTCCATATAGTAATTGAATTGCTACTAAGTTGATTTTGGTGGTATATCACTATTCCAAAAAATAGGGAATATATTGTATAATCTGAAAGGGTTTTATTTAATGTCCCTCTATTACCACTTGGAATCCAAAGTATAATGATAAAATTAGCCCATTTTAAACAAAGGTGATCCCTAAAGAGAGCTCGAAGTTTGAGGTAGAACATAATAGATCAACAAGATCAAAATCAAAATCAACCACACTACGGGATTCGAACATGATAGATCAACAAGATCGAAATCAACCACAATGAGGATCAAATAAAACTATCGGCCTATTGCCATATATAAATTCACTATACCTCCAACTAGCATCGAATGGTCATCACTTGGTGGTCTCCTTGACCACCGAGTGGTGATTACTCAATAAGGGCATATTTTTCCTTTTAATCCACATTCACTCTCCTGCACAAATAATATGGGATAATTCAATCCCACAAGTAATAAAATATGTATAATCTTCCTACAACTACACAAGATTCATCGAGTAGCTAGTGATAACAACGATGAGGTTAATAAGCAACCATGTGACAACATCAGAGCAAGATTAAATTGCCAAGTGGTAACAACAATCTACACCATGTGTGACTTAAACTAGTACCAAGTTGACCACCAAGTGGTTGATTGCATGACCACCACTTGTGGTGGAAATACATAGGGATCCAATATTCCTTTAACTTGCTCCTCCAACCGAGCATTTCACATGTGGGATAATGCTCACGAATGACTTATCTGAAGTTGTCCGCGTGCATAGGGTGAGTACACAGGTCACACAAATAAATGATTTGAACGTCTTCAATAGGAATCAAATAGATAATCATAGAAATTAATATCCCCAAGGTGTCAAGCAATCTGATATAGAGGCTAAGAATTAATTATATGTATCCATCATTCATTTGTAGATCTAAAACATCTATCATAGTGACTAAAATAGAGATTATAAAGTTTATACTTCCTTCATAGAGTTGTGGTATATGCAGACCATATACATTAGGTAACATAGATTCGACATGAAATCCAGCAATACACATGATTCATAGTGATAGGTGAGTATGTTTTAAAACACTTTTAGATAAAAAGAGGTTTCTCCTAGGCAATGGATTCAAGAAAGCAGTAAATCAAATATCTAGAATATTCACTCTATAGCAAGGTGCAATGGTTTCGCTTGTTAGAGGTATGTCAAATAGGGGGATAACACAGTCCTAACTCCAAGGCTAGTCATAAATATGAATAGCCGAAGACTCTTGATAACAGAGCACATAAGGCCAATTTTAGATCAACTTGGAGGGTTAAGATGATGGAGTATAAAACCCTTAATGTAATTATCACAATAAGCTTTTGTCACTATGGTCTATTATACCCATTTTGATTATTTTGAAAAACATTTAGTCAGGGGGTACAAAAACCCACTTGAGGAGATTTGAGATAGTCAAATTTCATTGAAAGGCCATGGTTTACAAAATATGGGTCTAATACCTCCAACAACGTTTAATTTTTAGTATTCCAGGAGACCAACACATGAATTAATCAAATCTTCAAAATACTTGTAGGATAGATATCCCATATGTGTTATGTTTCCAGTGGAGCATAGGATAAAGCAACTACATGCCATTAAGTTATTAACTATCAAATGGTGTTTATGGAGATGCCCTTGGTAATTGAGGTAGTGCTAAAGTATATTAGTCGATGATTTGGTCCTAGTTGATAATGGTGTACCTATCCGTTAGACTGTCAATCCAACGACCCTATATACACATTCTTTTAAAGGTAGGATAGCCCACAATCGGGAAGGTATCTATAAATCAATGCTCATTTTATTTTTGAATTTACTAAACCTAAGAAAGAGATAGATATATAAATCTATTCCCACATCACTACTAAATTTGATATTAAAGAAGACCTCATACATCAAAAACATTCAAAACAAGATCAAAGACATTCAAACAAGAGAGATTAAGAGTTTTCCCTACCTAGAACTCCAGCATGATAAGACTCCCTATAACTACCTTTGCTTCTACATCACCTCCTTCAACCATCTTCCTCCAAACTACTCCCTTCATTCCATCCTCCTCTCAAGACTTTCTCCGCTTCTTCAGAACTAAACCCTATTTTTATCCCAGGTTCCCCCTCCCTTCACAAGTTGAATATTTTAATATTAAAATTGCCTTTATTCGAATAAGACATTTCAACCCATGTGGAGGGAAAAATTCAAAAAGGAGAAGAGGATCCAATAAGAATTTGTTTTGTTTGTGTCCCTTCTTCCTAGAGAAAAATACAAAATTAGTGCTATTAGAGCATAGAATGGATACAAAACTAGGACTATTAGTGATAAGGAAAGGAATCTCCCTTAATTTCCACCAATGTAGAGAATCCATGTGATGAGTGTTAATTTAGCATACATTGTATGTGATATATTGTGTGATTTCTGACTTTAAATCATGAATGTAATGGACTTTTAATGATTACTTCAATTTATTTATGTAATTTATCAGTTAAAATGATGAATACAGTTAAATTGATAAATGCATGAAATTTACACAAAATATGTGCAAGTTTTGTATGCTTGGATAGGAAAACATTGAAGGATGTTCACAAGAGTTTGATGCGGAAAAATATGATTCAAACTAGATGCTAAACATAAGAGAAGATAGTCATGAGGATGATAAATTGAGAAGACTGTAGATGCGGGTTACAGAACATAGTTGCTGAAGTCTATTACAGAACACAGTTGCTGAAGTCTGTTATGGGACACAGTTACTTGAAATATGTTATAGAAGATAGCTGCTGAAGACTATTACCGAATATGACTACCAACAAGAGTTACAAAAATATTTGACCAAGTCAATTGACCAACACACTACATGCCACATCAGTGATAGCATGGCATTCTTACATGGCAGCATGTTGTTACAAAATATTTCCAATCAACATAGTTGGTTGACTTGTCAAAGATTATGCATGAGGAACTTATGATTATTGAAGTTGTTATAAAGTTGTTTTATAAAATTATAAAGTTAGTATGTTGTTAGGTTGTCTAGATTTTGACGCAAGATATTATGTCCTCTCCATGAATAAAGGGGCATATAGTTATATTGTTATATCTTGCGAAATGTTCAAATTAGAAGTATTTTGTTATGTTCGTTCATGAATTGCCACTTGGACCACTTAGATTATGATTAAGTCCAAGTAGGTTAGGAAACTATGTCGGTTTAGATTATTTCTATTAGGGACATAGTTGTCGCATTATCGAGCCAACAAAGCCACATGGAAAATACGTGGAAGAGTTTTATTTAGAATGTCCAAAGTGATATTATATATTACATAGGGAGACCTTTGAAAAGGTCTAATGGAGAAATGTCTAATGCTTATTAATGTTACGAAAATAATTTTGTACAATTTTTGAAGAAATGTGCAACTATGTATGCCTGAATTTCTAGTAATAAAGTAGCACTTTTTGTTACACATGGTAACTATATCAATTACTTTGTCATTTATTTTTGCATGATTTCTTTTATGTAATCATCATTGTATTTTTCCTGCATTCATAGATTAGAATAATGTTAGTAGTATTAATGCACATTAGTTACTGAGATAAAATAGTTTAGGGGAGAAAGACTTACACTGTCCTCTAGGAGGTAGGGCCCACTCCTATAGTCAATCCCTATTCTCTCGCCCCTATAATAGGATAGGAATAGTTAGTACATAGAATTAACTTTAGATTATAAAATAAATTAAATTACATTATCATAGAGTATAAAGTAAAAATAGATAATTGAAACTAACTATTTGCACGAGAATCCTCATCAATAGGTAATCTCATCAGTAAGCAATTTTATTAGTAGGTAATTACATTATTAAATGCATCAATAGATAAACACATTGTTAGGTGAATATCATGTTTAAATCATAAATTGCATATTATTTCAATTTTTGCATAATTTATGTTTACTGCAATTGTTATTTTTCCTGCAAAACTTGAGACTAAAAGAGAACAGAATCAAGTCTAAGTATTAATCACTATGGTACAATCTATATTGGATTTCTACTCTTTAAATCTAACCTGGATTACCCTGGATTGATAAAATTAAATGTAAGCATTATAGCTAGACATTTTTGGCATCATTGTCGGGGAGAGTAGTGTCGTAATTATTAATCAGAAAGGTTGTTTGGTTGCGCAAGAAGAGAGGCTTACTTGTATGTGGAAAGAGGTACGTATGAGTCCTTGGCATGCATATGAGTCAGAGTGGCATGAGATGGTCCCAACAAGCCCCTTTGTTCGATGTTACCAGGTTCTTTTTTCTTGAGGAATCATTTTACTGCTTTCATAGTTAAAATTTTATTTTCTACAAATTTTCCATGCTTTGGGTGATTGCTATTATTTGCTTTGGTCTGGGTTCTCTGACCTATGGAAATAGGAAGTAGGTATGATTGAGTGACACATTCATAGTGAAATGCTCCTAAATAATCAAAGAAGTGATAGCAAAATAACCTTTTACTTTCAGTAATTTCATTTCCAGCACATTTACTTTTCAAGCAATATTTCATTTTATTTTCCTCCTAGTGTGCTAAGATTGGTTGTATGGATTCATAGACCGTGAGTCACACCTAATTTTAGTAAACATTAGGATTGTTCAAAAAATTTATTATTTTCCTGTTATACTAGGATTGGTTGTATGGATTCATAGATCGTGAGTCACACCTAATCTTAGTAACATCAAGATTGCTTCAAAAAAAAAAAACTCTATTTTATTCTATTGTGTTAAGGATAGCTATAAAATAATTTGTTATGAGTTGTACCTAAAATTGACAATAGTAGGATTGTTTTGAATTGGTGATAAAAATAAAAAACAAAAATAGAAAAAAATAGAACCCAAACAAAACCAAAACCAAACTCAAAAAAAAAGAGAAGGAAAAGTAAAAGAAAGGTTGCTAGATGGTGGAAAATAGTCTAAAACAGTCTACACTTATAGACCTTAGAAAATTACTGATTGAACAAGAAGTGAACCTTCTTTTTGAAAAACAACACCAAACATCTGGGGAAGAGTGGGAACACCTATGCAAACATCTTGATACCATAAAAGATAGATCAGATAAATTGAGTCAAATCCAGAGGATAAACATAGCTCAAATTCTAGGGCCAGACTATCACTCACCCTACCTTGAACTTGTTAGGAGTTGTGAATGGTGGTTAGGGAATAGGAGAGCAATAGTAAACTCAGTAACCTACCTATGGGATCAGTATTTTGAATATTCCCTTACCATCCATAGTTTCCTAGAAAAAATAGAGGATAGGGAAGTAAACCTAGAATATAGTTGGAGATATCATAGGGCACCAAGAGTAGTACTCTTTAGAGAAGTATGTCAAGACTTGCATTACGAACTATAGTTTGAGAACCCTAATCCAATTGTAAAATAAGTTTTTATTGTCCAATTGATTACTCTGGTAACAAAAGACTTTGGATTTAATGAAGAGCATTATATGACTCCCGAAAAACTCGAACCTATCAACGATATTCATAGGTTGTTCTAGGAAGACTAAAATTTATTTCAAAGTTTCATGTTCAGACCTAGAGACTCAAAAGGTAGATTTATTAAAATCAGTAAACCAGAAGTAGATTGCCAAGAAAACCATAGTAAGAAATCTGAAACTTCTGAGTCAAAAGAAACCAAAACTACATCTTTAGATTCTACATCAACCAAGAAAATTGAAATTCTAGAACAAGATCCCAAAATATATTTGCTACCCAAACCAGAGTTTGATGATCATATCGATCCCTCGTCTATCTTTACCGAACCTATACCTGAACCAATTCTTGAAATCTTATATTCAATCATGGTTGATCAGGGTAGTGAACAAGGGGAAGTAAACAAAAATCAAAGGCAAAGGACTAATGATCAAGGAGAAGTAGAAAACCAAAGGGGGGTGGACAAAGAAAGACTTTTGCCTTCCCAATTCCTTCTTCCGAAGATAGGCTAACAAGAGAACCAAAACCGGTCTCTATTGTTGTTTTGCCTACTTTCCATGGGAAACCACATGAGGATCCCGATGCCTTTCTCTTTGAATTTGAAGTGGTGTGCCAAGCTTACTTTTACACCACTAATGAGCAAAAACTAAGACTATTCCCTTCTACTCTTAAGGATGCAGCCTTAAGATGGTTCATGGGTCTAGGGGAGAATATTTGCAACCGATGGGATGGAGAATGAGGATTAAAAGACATATTCCTCGAAAGATACCAAGACTATTGTAGGGTTCGGGATAAGAAAGCAGAGTTGGGGGGGGGTGGGGGGGGGGGGGGGGGGAAAAAATTTTTTTTTTTAAGGGTTTTTGGATTTGTTTTTGTTTTTAATTTTTGTAAGGGGGGGTTTTCTTGGGGGGGGGGGGGGGGGGGGTTAAATTTTTTTTAAAATTACTCAAGAAATAAACCATTAAGAAGTAATAAATACCCATCATCAGGAGGAGGAGTAACATGAGCTAAAATTGGTAATATGCTAGAAAATCTCAAAACCGATTTATTGAGCACATTGACATCATCCCTCGACCTCATGGATAAGAAACCGAAGGAGAAAAACATTGAAGAGATATATTGTCATAGATGTAGAAAGAAACATAATCTAAGGGAATGCCCTTTGAATGTTACAAATATTTCCAACATTTTTGCCTGTTGCAAAATCTATGACAAAAACCATAATACTAAAAATTGCAAATATATCTCAACTATCAAAACCGCTATCAAAGAGCCTAAGGTTGAAGAGGTAGAAGATGTCTACTTTATAGCTCAAAGAAGGAATGGTCCATTTAATGGTCCACCCAATTGGTCAAACTCTAATTATTCCAACCAACAGAGACCTAATTATTGGTCAAATCCTCCAAATTGGTCAAATTAGTATAATCAAGATTGGAACATGCCTCCTTGGGCACAATTCATACCCAATTCATATGGAAATTCACCCCCATGGATGGTAGGCCAAGGTCAAAACACATCTAGTTGGAATATGAATGGCCAATACAATCAGACATGACCTAGATGGTCTCAAGGGCAGCCCCAACAACAAAACTTTCAAAATCAATTTAGGGGGCAAGTACCTCAAAACCAACCTCAAAATAGACTCCTTCCACCTCCAAACAACAATCCTCCTAAACAACCACCTTTACCAGCTCAACCTGTGCCTAACCCCAATAATAATAAAAATACTCAATAGGTCTATGAAACAAACGAGGCATGTTCAATATCTATAATGCCTTGTCAACAAATTCAATTAAGATCTAGAAAAGTATTGGATGATCATAGAGAAACCCTCACATAACTTGAAGAACCTACCAAAAACTTGAGCAAAGAAAAAGGACAAGATGATAAATGTGAGGAAGGAATAGAAATTCCCCTAGAAGAAGTGTTGGATCAATAGAAAGAGGTTCAAATTTCTCAAAAAGAAATAAGAGCTCCATTTCTCGAAATATTGGCTATACCAAAGGAACCATCTAAACCAACTTTCAATTTTCTTCAAGAATTGGAAAATGTCTCTATTATAATTCCTCTTTTACAAGCTATTAAATATATTCCCATCTACTCCAAATTGGTAAAGAATATAACAAATTCACAAAAGAGAAAGAGGAATGAACCGAGGACTATTCAAGTTATAGGACAACTATCTAAAATCATGACTGGTGAGAAATTGTTACCAAAATATATAGACCCTGGAGTACCTATACTCATAGTTCACATTGGTAGGACAACCTTGCATAATGTCTTAGTAGACTTAGGGGCTTCCATAAACGTCATGACAAAGGAAACAATAGAATATTTAGGGGTACACATGATTCAACCAACCTCTATAGTGCTTCAACTTGTAGATAGATCTACCATTAAACTAGAAGGGAAACTAGAAGACATTATAGTTTTCATAAGTTCATGGGAATACCCTATAGACTTTATAGTCTTACAACCAAAGAAAAAGTTAGGGGGACACCCCTTGATATTAGGAAGACCATGGCTTGCAATATTTGATGCTTATATTAGTTGTAGATCTAGGAATATGACTATTTCAAATGGCAAGTATACTAAAAATCTTAGCTTACTTCCTGAATCAATAAAAGACAATGATTTTTCAAACTAATTGTGGTATGATTCTCTTGAAGACTTGGATGATATACAAAATTTATCAATCAATATGCTAGGAGAGTGTTTTCAACAAGAAATTGAAGGGCCTTTAGCTTCACTTCTTGATGAGGAACAAGGTGCTAATGAAGTTACCGTGACTAATGGTGAAGCAAGCACAAGTTACCCTCATCAGATGGTCCCTTACAATTATCAACTAAACACTCTTAAACATGGAATAATGAGTATAGATAATAATTATAAACAAATAGATATTACATCTGGAAAAGCTTTAAATATAAGCAATGAGCTTACAAACATTCAGGAATCACAACTGATAGAAGTGTTAAAGAAGCATTGGACAACATTTGCATGGAATTATGAGGACATGAAAGGGATACATCCAAGTATTTGTACCCACCGTATTTTCATTCAAGAAGGTTGTCACCCAGTAAGACAACCTCAAAGGAGATTAAATCCATCTATGAAAGATATAGTTTAGGAAGAAATTGTTAAGCTCTTAAACACGAGATTTATATACCCTATATCTGATAGTCAATGGGTTTCACCATTGGTGATAGTTCCTAAAAATAATGGTAAATGGAGAATCTGTGTAGACTACAGAGAACTAAATAAAGTGATAAAGAAGGACTATTTCCCATTGCCTTTTATTGATCAAGTCCTTGACACTCTAGCTGGTAAGAAATACTTTTATTTCTTGGATGGATTTAGTGGATATAATCAGGTCTCAATAGTTGAGGAAGATCAAGAGAAGACCACTTTTACATGTCCCATAGGAACTTATGCTTATAGAGTATTACCTTTTGGTCTATGCAATGCACTTGCTACATTCCAAAGAGTTGTTCTCGCTATTTTTGCTGATATGATTAATGAATGTGTAGAAGTTTATATGGATGACTTTACAGTCTATGGTGACACCTTTGAAGAAACTCTAGCAAGTTTACAAAAATTCCTAGCTAGATGCATAGAGCAAAACCTTTCTCTAAGTCATGAAAAGTGTTTCATGATGATGAGAAGGGGAATTGTTTTAGGACATTACATATCCGAAGAAGGTGTTAAGGTAGATCCTACAAAAATACAAGTTATTCAGTCTCTTCAACCTCCAAAAACTCAAATAGAGGTAAGAAGCTTTTTAGGGCATGTAGGATACTACCGAAGATTCATTAAGGATTTCAGAAAAACTACTTCCCCTATGCTTAAAATCTTAACTAAAGATAGCGAATTTGAATGGATTGAAGCATGTCAAGAAGCTTTTGAGATCATAAAAGAAAAATTGATTACTGCTCCAATATTAAGGGGGCCAAACTAGAATTTACCCTTTCATATCCATTGTGATGCCTCAACATATGCAATAGGAGCAGTACTTCAACAAATAGAAAATAAAATACCTTATGCTATCTATTATGTAAGTAAAAATTTGCATGGAGCTGAACTAAATTATACAGTCACTAAGAAGGAATTCTTAGTTGTAGTCCATGCCATTAATAAATTCAAACATTACATAATAGGGTATGAAGTATTTGTTCACATTGATCACTCTGCCATTAAGTACTTAATGAACAAAGCTACAGTAGGAGGTAGAGTGGTTAGATGGCTTCTTTTGTTACAAGAGTTTAATGTTACAATCATAGATAAGGCAGGAAAGGATAATGTCATTGCAGATCACCTATCTCGTATGCAAATCTTTGATGATAATGAGTTAGTCCTTGATAATTTTCTTGATGAACATTTGTTTGCTCTCTCTATCTTCACTCCTTGGTATGCTGATATTGTAAATTACCTAGTAACAGGAAAAATACCTCAAAACTATACACCGCATGAGCATAGAAAACTAATACATCAGAGTATTCCTTATATGTGGATTAATGGAATCTTGTTTAAAACATGCCCTGACCAAGTAATTAGGAGATGTGTGCAAGAAGAAGATGTATATGACATCATTCGGGCAGCACATGAAGAACCCTATGGAGGTCATTATGCCACCCAAAGGACAGTTAGTAAAATACTACAAACTAGTTACTTTTGGCCTACTATGAATAAATATACCTATAAATTTGTTGATAGATGTGATGCTTGTCAAAGAGCTAGTAAACCTACGCCTTCAATGGAAATGCCTTTGGTTCCACAAGTAATGTTTGAACCATTCGAGAAATGGGGGATTGACTTTGTTGGACCAATAGACCCTCCAAGTGTAGGTAATAAACACATACTTGTGTGTACAGACTATGTCACTAAGTGGGCTGAAGTTAAAGCTCTACCACGAGCACAAGCTGAACCAGTAGCCAATTTCCTTTATGAAAATATTATGCAACGCTTTGGAGCACCTAGAGAACTAGTTTTGGATCATGGATCCCAATTTCTCTCCAAGGTAATTGCACATTTTTTTGACATCTATCAAATAAAACATAGGAAAACCTCACCATATCACCCTCAAGCTAATGGACAAGTAGAAGTTATGAATAGAGAACTTGAAAAGATCATTACAAAAATTATAGTTGTTAATAGGGTTGATTGGGCTGAAAGATTAAAATAAGTTGTATGGGCATACAATACAACTTGGAAAACCACCATGGGATTGTCACCTTATGAAATGGTCTATGGCAAACAAGCTATCATGCCCATTGAATTTGAGATAGAAACTCTTCGTACAACGATACAACTTGACATGAATTTGGATCGAGCGCAAAAGGCTAGATTGGAAAAGTTAAACATTTTGGATGAAAGGAGACTAGAGGTATTACACAGGACTGAATTAACCCAACAACAAAGAAAGAAATGGCATGATAAACACATTATACCATGAACATTTCAACCAGGAGATTGGGCCTTGTTGTTTGACTCCCGCTACCAAGATTTCCAAGGTAAATTGAGGACAAGATGGCTAGGACCCTATGAAATTGAAGAGATGTTCGAGAATGGTACAGTTAAACTTAAGCCCATAGATGATTCAACAAGAAGACTACTAGTAAATGGGCATAGGCTTAAACTTTATAAAAAGCCATTATCTAAGGAAGAATTCATACACCACCTTAAGCAACAAGCTGATTTGCAGTGTATCTCTAAACTACAACCAACAACTATTGAATGATAACTTCTCTCTCAAAAAATAAAAAATATATATTTTGCTTCCTTTGTTTCATAATGGAGTTCCTATATTTGCAATACTTATATCTTATTTTCATCAATTTTTAGTCTCAATATTATTTCTTTTACTTATATCAGTCTAAGAACTTGTAGGAAAATGACTGCCACACTCTGCATAATACTTTGTTTGCTAACAAAATCTAGGTGTTTTCAATTACTCAACCACCACTAGTGTTTTGAGAAAATTTTCATTGAAAATCAAGCAATATTTTGGTGTCATAAGTTATCCCTAGTCAATCAAGTTTCCTCTTGGACTACGCACATTATAACAAATAAAAACATTGTGAAGTATTGGAAAGACTAACTCATGAGTTACTATTGCCATAAAGTGAATGGTTTCCCCTACTTATCCAATTGTGCGCATGGTCTAGATAGCTAATGAATTGGCAAAAGGACAAGCTCCCCCTTCACCCCAAAAAAAATAATTCCTTTGCTCTCTATCTAAACGAGCAAGTATCCCACAAATTATCTTCTTGCTTCCCCTTAAATAAGCAAGAATCCCAAAAAGCAATAAAAATCCCTTGCTCCCTCTCAAAATGAGCAAGTATCCCAAGAAAAATTCAATAAAATAAGGGTGAAGAGCTTGAATCCCTAGAATTCTTAGTGTCTCAAAAACCATGGGGTGATCCTCATTACAACAATGGGTTGAATGAAACCCACCTAGAAATAAGGTATCCTTTCGTAGTAGCGCTAAGTCTGGACAAGACCTATGGATGCTCTCAGATAAGCTAGCTTGTTGGCATAAGTGACCATTGTTTTACTCAATCCTTACTCATGATGGGAAATGAACATTCACTGCACACACAGTTGGTCCTTGAGAGGCTTGAAAACATTAGGATAACTTTAACATCATATTGATTTGTGATATGAATAGATGAATTTGTTTAAGGCCACTAGGATGATTGAGTCTTTGTGAAACAACTCTAGAATATCATAAGCAGGCAAAAGTCAGAAGCAAATTCCTATATGGGTACTATAGTTCATTCCATCCTACAAAAATATGGTTTGTATTTTACTTATAGGGACAAAGCAGTAAGGATAGGGTTACAATTCCCATCAGGACTCTGACAGAGTGGTTGGGAATCCAACTCCCCAAAGCTTTGCACCCCTATAAGAACATCAAAAATATGTATACCCCCAAAGAAAAGGAAAAGCCATCACAATGATATCAGAATATCTATCCCACTTTTCTATTCACAACTAGTGTTAAAATCATCCACACCTTTGATAAAGATCTATTTTGCATATATTGATGACTGATATCAAGTTTACAATCATTACTTTTCTCTCACTTGGAACTCCTTAATGAAATTCAGGAAGCATAATCACAAAAATAATAATAATAAATAAATATATATCTAGTATAAATAGAATAATCCCCCATAAATAAAACTCATTACTATATCCAATTCACCATAATATAAGTCTTTACAAAAATAAAACCCTCTTCATTTTGTTTTGGCTATATAGCCAAAAATACAGTTTGGGGGGGAAGTAAGTAAAAGATATTCAAAATCCATAATAAATTTTGGGGGGAAGAATCAGGTAAAGTATTTTCTTAACTCTATAATTATAGTTCTGTAACTATGTTTTGTAGACAACTTCTATAGATAGTTTCTGTAAACATCTTCTGTAGATAGCTTCTATAGATAGTTTATGTAAATATATTTTGCAGATAGCTTCTCTAGATAGCTTTCGTAAACATATTTTGTAGATAGCTTCTGTAGATGGATTCTATAGATAGGTTATGTATACATATTTTGTAAACAGGTTCTATAGACATCTTATGTAAGTGATTTCTGTAAGCACCATTCATAGACAGTATCTGTAGTGCATCTCATGAATTTTTCTAAGTGTCAATATTCAGAATAGTGAAAGTAACGATGACACGTTTCAACACAATATTAAAGAGAAAAAATATTATATTATTTATTAAGGTTTCAGTAATAAAAAAAGAGAAAGGGTAAACTTCATGAATATGTAAAAAAATTCCTTTTACCACCTTTTAAAACTCGTGAAATTTGGCATACCAACTTAGGTATGGGATTAAAATTAAAATTAATATATGCAATGCACAATTCAAAATTGATATCAAAATGTGTTCCAACAGTCTTTCCATGAATGCCTAAGATGAAATCAAAAATAATATTATGGCAAATATTTTATGTATGCACCTATGATTGGCCACCATGCATTAAAAAGTCATCGACCATAAGGGAAGCATAGACATTGACCACAAAGGATATACAAATGTTGATTACGAGGCCAGCATGGATGTCACACAGTAAAAGAAAAAATAAATAACATGTGGGTAACATGATGTGGATATTGTCATTCGTGACACAGTGGAAGAAATCAACTACACACATGGCAAACACAAAGCACATGCATGTAGGGGTCAAAAATTAAAAAGAATTTATTATTTTATGCACCTTGGTAATTGAATTCATAAGGTGAAAGAAAAAGCATTATAATGATTGATGCCAAAAATTAACCCTCACCCATGCAAGGTGGTGGGAGATCTCACACTAAAAATATAAGAAAATAGGGAAATATTGACCACCCCAAAATCATCGGTGATGAGTGACATGTGGTTACATGAGCCAATAACAAGAGATACCATGGATAGAAAGTGCTAGCCATTGATTAAAACCTAAACAAAGGGCCATGATTAAGGGAAGGTTAAATCACATGCCATTGTTGGAAACTTCCCCTGCAAGCCAGCATTGAACGTCATTTTTGAAATACGTCGATTACCAACACGTGGCCACTCAAAGAAAATTAGATGAAAGTGACGTGGATCTATGTTCATGACCATCGATTAGAATAAAATAAAGGGTTATGATTCATTACATTGCACAATTTCATGAGAAGGAAATTAAACCTAAAAAAAATCATAAATCCTTCTATAGAAGCTCTATGAACTCTGGTGAAAAATCCTCTATGCGACCTAAAATGGAACGCTAAATGCTGAGAAGGAAATTGTTGCAGCCAAATGAAACTATAAGAAGATGATAAAATCATGGGATGAAGATAACAACTGATGGGAAATTGCAAACAAACGATGATACAAATTTGACGGTGACCGAAAGTGACAAGGTAATTTGTTAAAATTATCTTGAATAGGAATTTTAATAGTAAAAGATGTTTTTAGTGTGGAGTCACAGAAGGTAAAATAATATTTATTTTTTAATCCCTTTGCTACAAAAAGAACCAATTGTTATATATACGCATAAACTCTATCATAAAAAAGTATGAATAATTTTATTTGCTATGTTTTTCTACATATATAAAATTTCCTTTTGCGAATATAATGAATTTTTTTATATTTTTTTACATGCATAAGGATATTTAAAGAAACTATTGCAGGTTCCTATTAACTGAAGCAGAATTTCCAAAACTACCCTACCCACTTTTCTCTAAAAAATTTACCCTATCTACTTGTCCATCAAAATGCCTAGATCTATGTTTCAGAAGAGGAGTGAACCCTCTTCCATCCAAATACAGAACCCTAGTGACTCTGTGAAGAAATTATTCCAAGACGCTCGATGGTGGGATGCCCTTACAAAATTTCAAGGGCATGACCAAGGCATGGTGAAGCAGTTCATTATGAACTACAACCCCATGACTATGGTCACCCGTGTTGGAGAAATCTCAATCGCCATCAACCCTAGTCTAATCTCTGAAACTTTGAGTCTACCTGAAGTAGGACAACCCTACTATAAATCCTACTCTAAAAGTGTTAAACAAATGATTGAGAAGTTTGGAGAATGGTGCACTATGATCCATGATAAGGAAGGTTGGACAAAAGGGATAGCCACCTCCTCACTTCCCCTTAAATGGCAAGAAGCTATTGTACTCATTATAAAAATTTTCACGCTAGAAGGGAGGTTATCTAGTTGTGGGGGATATCATCTTAAAATGTTAATAAACCTTAAGTACCCAGGATAGAAGGACTGCATCATAAATCTATCGTATTTATTATATCAATCTCTTAAGGCTACAGTTCTCCGTGTGCACCCCAAAAATCCTAATGATAGCCCTAAAATCCATCTGATTGCCCATCATGGATTAATTAAACTTCTAGTTCTACAAAAAGCACATGAAGCCAAGATAACATGGGAAACTATTGTAGAGGAGTCCAACCTGTCAGTTCATTTCGAGTCTAGTGACAGTGAACCCCCTGAAGATAGTACATCTGGTGAGGAGTTAGAACCAGAAAGTCAGGAAGAAGAACCTCTAGAACGTAAATGTTGTACCAGGTCGACCAAAACCTCTCAACCTACATAGAAAACCTGGTGTGAGAAATTTATCCCTAAAAACTAAGAAGTGGGAGAAATGTCTGGACAAGATACTAACTTACCTATGCCTGAGCCATCCATGGAGTCTTTGGCATATCTTTGGATGCAATAGACTCTACTACACATCAAACTTGATAGGCTCTACAATGAGTTTACAGAACACTCAAAATTGGTTCAGTGTGCCCTTACTCTCTAGTTAGACTTGCTCAAACAAATTACTTTGGATAGGGTGACAAAACCTGTTGACCCAGTCAACCAACTACCATCTATCGATACCTCTCCAAATAAAAGTTCTACAATCGATAGAAAACAAAGAAAATCAGTCAATTTTAGCAAGATTATTGATTTCACCAAAGTTCTCAAAGAAGACAACTCAATGCCAATTGCTAGCTTGCTTCAACAAAATCATCCTCAAGAATCGAGCCCATCCAATAAAGTTAGAACTTCCCAAAGAGATTTGGTCTTGGATGTTGGGATACCCCTAGATATTGATGCAATCATTAATAATATGGTTGCATCAGTAGAACAACCTCCGCCTTCCAAGATGCAGGATACGATGCAGGAGGAGGGATCTGTTGAGGTGGAGCATGTAAAAACTATCATGGTTGAAACTCCAGTTGATGATCAAAAAGCTAGAGAATAGGTGCAGAAAGTGAAGCGTGAAAATAACTTGCTAGCAAAATGACCGCCATCCTCATAAATTTCTTCCCGATGATCAAAAGTTGGATAAAAATGAATACTGATAAATTAATTTTCATGATTTATAGATAAATTTTATTTAATATTTAATGTTGATATAATTTCATTTCTGCAAAATGATTTGAATGCTTTATCTTCCATATGTTTGTAGATATATTCTATGATATGTGTCTAAAAAATATTGTAGTATGATGTTTATGCTTGAAATTATTTGATTACCATAACTGTAGTATTGATGATTACGTAATTGCAGTGTTTTTCAGCTTTAAGAGATCATCTCTGTGCAACACTATGAAGTGATTATGATATTTCATTTATTTTTCTACCAAAGAACTGTTATGATATTTTCTTTGCAAGAGATAGAGATATTCTCTGAAGAGCTGAAATAATTTATTTTAACTGCAGAAATTTACCTGAAAATAGTGTTATCATATTATCATATGTTGATATATGTTTTAAGTTATTTCTGAAATTGTTCATTTCTTGTGATTGCAGTATTGTTACAAGTGTTTCTCAGAAACTACACTTAATAGATCTATTTGATTATCCTTGAAGAATAGTTGTACTATCATATTTCATAAATCTGCAAGAATATTTCTGAGAAAACTAAAAATTTTATTTACCTATTATGTCCGAAATATTTCATTTATCTGCAAAAATTTGGATTATAATATCTGATATGTATGCAATATTTGTGATGTTCTGTTAAATCTCATTTTCTCTGTATGCATGAGGACATGCATATCCTTCAGTTTGGGGGAAAATGATGAGTGTTAATTTAGCATACATTGTATGTGATATATTGTGTGATTTTTGACTTTAAATCATGAATGTAATGGAATTTTAATGATTACTTCAATTTATTTATGTAATTTATTAGTTAAAATGATGAATATGGTTAAATTGATAAATGCATGAATTTTACACAAAATTTGTGCAAGTTTTGTATGCTTGGACAGGAAAACGTTGAAGGACATTCATAGGAGTTTGATGCAGCAAAATAGGATTCAAACCAGATGCTGAACATAAGAGAAGATAGTCATGAGGATGATGAATTGAGAAGACTGTAGATGCGGGTTATAGAACATAGTTGTTGAAGTCTATTACAGAACACAGTTGTTGAAGTTTGTTATGGGACATAGTTGCTAAAATATGTTATAGAAGATAGTTGTTGAAGATTGTTATCGAAGACGACTACCACCAAGAGTTACGGAAATATTTGACCAAGTCAATTGACCAACACACTGCGTGCCACATCAGTGATAGCATGGCATTCTTACATGGCAACATGTTGTTATGAAATATTTCCAGTCAACATAGTTGGTTGACTTGTCAAATATTATGCATGAGGAACTTATGATTATTGAAGTTGTTATAAAGTTAGTATGTTGTTAGGTTGTCTAGATTCTGATGCAAGATATTATGTCCTCTCCGTGAATAAAGGGGCATATAGTTATATTGTTATATCTTGCGAAATGTTCAAATTAGAAGTATTTTGTTATGTTCGTTCATGAATTACCACTTGGACCACTTAGATTATGATTAAGTCCAAGTAGGTTAGGAAACTATGTCAGTTTAGATTATTTTTGTTAGGGACATAGTTGTCGCATTATCGAGCCAACAAAGCCACATGGAAAATACGTGGAAGAGTTTTATTTAGAATGTCCAAAGTGACATTATATATTACATAGGGAGACCTTTGAAAAGGTCTAATGGAGAAATATCTAATGCTTATTAATGTTACAAAAATAATTCTATACAATTTCTGAAGAAATGCGCAACTATGTACGCCTGAATTTCCAGTAATAAAGCAACAACACTTTTTGTTATGCATGGTAACTGTATCAATTACTTTGTCATTTATTTCTGCATGATTTCTTTTATGTAATCGTCATTGTGAAGAACACAAGCTTATACTGAGAGGGGGGGGTGAACAGTATAAGACCTCTTTTTACTTTTTCCTTTATACTTCAAAACAGTAAAGCAATATATCCAAAGCAATATCAAAGCAATGCACAAAACCATCCACAAAGTGACACAACAATTTACATGGTTCATCCACAAAAATTTTCTCTAAAAGTTATCTCAAAGTTCTTTGGGAAACCTTCCCAATTACAATGTTTATGAGCCTCGGCTCAAAGGAGAAACCTTCCCCCAATCTGAATTTATGAGCCTCTGCTCAAAGGAGATACCTTCCCCTACCTCTGCTCTGGTCGGTGATCCTCTAGAAGACCTCTGCCTCCGCTGCCCTTAGCAAATGGAACTCTATCCACAGAAGACACCTGTCTTCCTTGCTCTGGCTGGAGACCTCTATCCTCAACTCTATCACCTCAAAGCTGGTCCTCGAATTTGCACTAAACACAATCCTTCGGTCTAGCACAAATGTCCTCGTCCTCTTTCTTTGATCTGCACCAAACACAGTCCTTCGGTCCGGCACAAATCTATCCTCAGGTTCTTCTCATAGAACCAATGCACCTCTGTCCTCAAGTTCTCTGATAGAACTATCAAACTCAACTTCACAAGTCCTCTGCTAGGACCTGTCCAAATCTGCTCACAAGTCCCCAATGGAACCTGTCCAAAACCTGCTCACAAGTCCCCAATGGAACCTGTCCAAAACCTGCTCACAAGTTCATCAAGAACACTTGCTTGGCATGAACCCACAAAGAGAATGGTTAGAGACCCAATGTGATTCATCCACCTCATAGAAGCATAAAGAGAATTTTTAGAGACTCAATATGATTCATCAACCTCATAGAAGCATAAAGAGAATTGTTAGAGACTCAATATGTTCTATACTTAACTCCCAATCTCAATCTCAACTCAATCTCAAATCTCAAAAGAATAAGATAGATGTAGTATGCTTTTCTCAAGAACATGAAACACAACCCAACAATTGCCAACCATGCAATATCTCATATAACAATGATACTCATGTTCTTTCCAAAACCAATATCTTTTCTCAACCAATTGGGCTTCAACAACAATGCTCAAAGGCAAGGTTTAACCAACATCATTCAACTCAACATTTACCTTGAAGCATTCAACCAATCATCACTAGAAAAGGAAACAAGTAGAAATCCTTTTCCCTCCAAAGATATTTGAACAAAACAGCCACCCACACAATATCACCAAATGCAAAGAATAACTTGTTCAAATCAACTCAATGGAGTAAGCCCAATATCATGTATCAAGTAAAAGCAATGACTTGATCAACCAACCTCTATGGAAGCAACTCAACCATCAATCTAAACACAGCCATCTAAGGGTTTCATCATCTCAATGCAAGTAACAAGACTTACAACCATAAACCCTAGTGCACAATGCTTCCACTACCTCAAACCAGAATTATGCATTCACCAAAACTCTCATCAATGATAACAATGCATAAGTAGTCTTCAACAAACCAGAAAATAGGATTTACACCCAACCAAAGGAAACCTTATTGAATACCTTTTCACTCCAATCTTATTTCAGGAAAACATACATCAATTATACTCATAAGAAGAATGTGCCCATACCTTATTAAAGTGAAGGAACCCCTTTGGAAATCTGCCACAATCACAAAATTCTTTTGCCAATCTTCACAAGGGTTAGTAGATCACAACATAATCAACATTACTCCACTTTTCAATAATCATCACCAAGGTCTCTAATTGCACAACTTCCTTATCTCTCCTAAAACCACTTGTACCATAAACTAAATCACAATAATTTATTTCAACAACTTATTACACCTCTCTAATTATTTTTAACATACAATACCTTTTAAACTCACAAATATCTAAACCCTTATAACTCCCCGAATTCTAATAATTCAAACAACAAAATTTAAATTAAACTATTTAGCCTTTCAAGCCCTTATGTCTCCCTATAATCAATCAAACTTTATTGCTCTCGAATATATCTTATAAACAAGCGTACCTCCATATTAATTCTGCCTTGTACGTTGTAGACAATTCACGGTGCTTCGTCGATCATATGCTTTCAACGAATAATCGGATGCCTCGTTTAGCTAGTCATTAGTGCACATGCTCTAAGTTTTTTCTCATACCAATGCTTAACCCAAACCCTTTATAGTTGCACTTAGATCTGCTTCGATCTGCTTCGAACACGCAGTCACCAGTTCTTGCTTCCATTCTCTATCATGAGTCACACAGAATTCTTCGTTGTCCCTTTCACACTAACATATGCATTTCAAAATCTGTACCAATTACTTGCACCCAACTTCCTCAATTTTGCACATTCATTTTTTTTTCTTAAGCTTCGGTCACAGAAGAATGTTTTCACAAATGTTATATATTACGAGGCGCTCTTCGAATACCATGCAGGCTTGAAACTAAGCTACCTTCAACAACACTTGCCAACCAATCACTCGTCAGCCAATCACTCGCTTTCTACATTGTCAACCAAGCACTCACTCGCTGCATTTTTCACATAAGGAAAAATGCTATCCGTGCTCTCCATACTTCACTGCTCCACGCATCATTTGAATCTCCACCGTGAGCCCTCCTCTTTGGCGCTGCTCCCGAGCATCATTCTTCGATAGCGTAGAGGCTCCGACTAAATCGAAATTGCACGAGGATTCATCTCAAAAACATACCATCTAAAATGAATTCCATTGCCACCTTTTATATGTACTTCGATGTATTACCAAACACGTCGGCATTTCCAAACACGTCGAAAAACTTTAATTTAATTTTAAAATATTAATTTAAATTTTAAAAATAAAATTTAAACTAAATATTTAAAATTAAATATCTTCATCACCGGGGCACCTTTTTCAACGAAACGAAGAGCCAACTTGGGTTTTAAGAAAAACCCATTTCAAATATATTGTCCATGGTTTTAAATAAAACCTTTTATTTTGTCTACCTTGGTTTTCACAAAAACCCTTCCGCTTCTTGACATCAATGACAACATCAACACTGGAGCAAAGGCAATGTACCCAATGTACCCAAAATTGCCAACAATCTCCCCCTTTGTCATTGATGGCAAAACTTTACTAAAAACACATCTTCAAGAGCCAAAACTGAAATCACTCTCTTTGAAGTTTTGCTCCCCCTGACTTGAAGCTTTCCTCTTCACTTGAAGCTCTCCCCCTTACTCATATCTCTCCCCCTTTGTCATCAATGGCAAAGGGCCACCTTTGGGGCTCGGAACTAAGAATGAGCCTCTTAGCTTAGTCCCTCCCCCACCTCCTGATGAGGTGATTAATTCTGGGATGGGAGTAAAACTCCCATTAGGCATTGATCATCATCAGCGTCTATAACTTCCTTTTCGGGCCTTCTCTTGAACTCTTTGTCCATATTCCTGTTCCTGTCATTGTTCTGATCCTTGGACCTGATCATGCCACTGTTCCTGTTCTTGTATTTTGGAATTTCAGCTCTACACTGTCTAGCTATGTGACCTTCATTGTTGCACTTGTAACAAGTAACAATGTTATTTCTTTGAGGTATACCTGTTCTTTGAATCCACCTGTTTTGACTAAACCTGTTCCTGTTGTTTGCCTTGCAATGAACTGCCTTGTGCCCAAACTGATTGCAAGAGTAGCAATACCCATAAAAGAAATCACCACTTCTGAAACTGTTATTTACCTTCTTTACCTGAGCCATGCAATGTACAGCCATGTGACCAAACCTGTGACAAGCAAAACATCTGCCTTGAAACTTTCCTTTATTTGACTTCTTAGGTCCTGAAAACTTCTCCTTCTTAGAACTCTCTTCCTTTTGGAATCTCTTACTAGACTCTCCAACTTGTTTCTTGTGAGGCTTAACAAAACCAAGACCTGTTTTATCTGTTGGATTTCTTTGACTTTGGATGAGAGACTTAACCTTTTTGGAGCTTTCTTGAAACTTGTACAGACTTATCCTTGTACTCTTTATTTTCCTCTTTCAACGAAGCCATTTTCTGTTCTAATTCACTATACTCAAGCGCCTTAGATTCTAACTCATTCTTGAGTTTTTGTGCATTAGCCATAGAGACATCAAGACTTTCTATAAGTTCATCTCTCTCCATACAACATTCATCTAACTTATCCTTGAGTCTAGCATTCTTCTTTCTTTCCTTTTTCAAAGCACTAAGAGCACTAATAAGTTCACCTTTAAGATCTACTTCACTTTCCTCTATATGTTTGCTTTTAGAATCATCAAAGCCTTTTTCAGATTTCTTATCACTAGAGGTGCTACCCTTTTCAAAAACCATACATGCATCTTCCTTATCATTTTCTGAAGCATCCTCATACATACTAGCAACCAAATCATCATTTGTGCAATCATCCTCAAGGTGACCAAAATTTCCACATCTAAGACATTTCATGATAATGAATCTATGTTTTGGTTCTTCCTCTTTTTTTGATATGAACAACATCTCATTTTCATTATCACTTGAAGAACTTTCACTATCACTACTAGAACACTTACTTGCTTTGTCTAGGTAGAAGCTCTTCTTGTGCTTGTGAGAATACCTCTTTCCTTTATTGTTGTGCTCATATTTGTTCTTCCTTTGATGCCTATGCCTTTCAGAATCCTTGCTCTTACAATCCTGTTTATCTTCATCACTTTCATCCTTGGCAACAGTATAGTTAGTAGCATAATGACCAAACTTTCCACAATTGAAATATCTTACATTTTTCATACTTTTGTGCTTTCTAGAGAACTTGCCTTTCTTACTGTAATATACCTCTTCATCACTAGAAGACTCATCACTATCTTGAAGCCGTTTACCTTTGGAATAATCCATTGTGTTCTTTACTAGCTTTTCCTTCAAGCTATCAAACTTTTTGAAGGAACCGGCTCTGATACCAATTGAAGAACACAAGCTTATACTGAGAGGGGGGGTGAACAGTATAAGACCTCTTTTTACTTTTTCCTTTATACTTCAAAATAAGTAAAGCAATATATCCAAAGCAATATCAAAGCAATGCACAAAACCATCCACAAAGTGACACAACAATTTACATGGTTCATCCACAAAACTTTTCTCTAAAAGTTATCTCAAAGTTCTTTGGGAAACCTTCCCAATTACAATGTTTATGAGCCTCGGCTCAAAGGAGAAACCTTCCCCCAATCTGAATTTATGAGCCTCTGCTCAAAGGAGATACCTTCCCCTACCTCTGCTCCGGCTGGTGATCCTCTAGAAGACCTCCGCCTCCACCGCCCTTAGCAAATGGAACTCTATCCACGGAAGACACCTGTCTTCCCTGCTCTGGTTGGAGACCTCTGTCCTCAACTCTATCACCTCAAAGCTGGTCCTCGAATTTGCACTAAACACAATCCTTCGGTCTAGCACAAATGTCCTCGTCCTCTGTCTTTGATCTGCACCAAACATAGTCCTTCGGTCTAGCACAAATCTGTCCTCAGGTTCTTCTCATAGAACCAATGCACCTCTGTCCTCAAGTTCTCTGATAGAACTATCAAACTCAGCTTCACAAGTCCTCTGCTAGGACTTGTCCAAATCTGCTCACAAGTCCCCAATGGAACCTGTCCAAAACTCGCTCATAAGTCCTCAATGGAACCTGTCCAAAACCTCGCTCACAAGTTCATCAAGAACACTTGCTTGGCATGAACCCACAAAGAGAATGGTTAGAGACCCAATGTGATTCATCCACCTCATAGAAGCATAAAGAGAATTGTTAGAGACTCAATATGATTCATCAACCTCATAGAAGCATAAAGAGAATTGTTAGAGACTCAATATGTTCTATACTTAACTCCCAATCTCAATCTCAACTCAATCTCAAATCTCAAAAGAATAAGATAGATGTAGTATGCTTTTCTCAAGAACATGAAACACAACCCAACAATTGCCAACCATGCAATATCTCATATAACAATGATACTCATGTTCTTTCCAAAACCAATATCTTTTCTCAACCAATTGGGCTTCAACAACAATGCTCAAAGGCAAGGTTTAACCAACATCATTCAACTCAACATTTACCTTGAAGCATTCAACCAATCATCACTAGAAAAGGAAACAAGTAGAAATCCTTTTCCCTCCAAAGATATTTGAACAAAACAGCCACCCACACAATATCACCAAATGCAAAGAATAACTTGTTCAAATCAACTCAATGGAGTAAGCCCAATATCATGTATCAAGTAAAAGCAATGACTTGATCAACCAACCTCTATGGAAGCAACTCAACCATCAATCTAAACACAACCATCTAAGGGTTTCATCATCTCAATGCAAGTAACAAGACTTACAACCATAAACCCTAGTGCACAATGCTTCCACTACCTCAAACCAGAATTATGCATTCACCAAAACTCTCATCAATGATAACAATGCATAAGTAGTCTTCAACAAACCAGAAAATAGGATTTACACCCAACCAAAGGAAACCTTATTGAATACCTTTTCACTCCAATATTATTTCAGGAAAACATACATCAATTATACTCATAAGAAGAATGTGCCCATACCTTATTAAAGTGAAGGAACCCCTTTGGAAATCTGCCACAATCACAAAATTCTTTTGCCAATCTTCACAAGGGTTAGTAGATCACAACATAATCAACATTACTCCACTTTTCAATAATCATCACCAAGGTCTCTAATTGCACAACTTCCTTATCTCTCCTAAAACCACTTGTACCATAAACTAAATCACAATAATTTATTTCAACAACTTATTACACCTCTCTAATTATTTTTAACATACAATACCTTTTAAACTCACAAATATCTAAACCCTTATAACTCCCCGAATTCTAATAATTCAAACAACAAAATTTAAATTAAACTATTTAGCCTTTCAAGCCCTTATGTCTCCCTATAATCAATCAAACTTTATTGCTCTCGAATATATCTTATAAACAAGCATACCTCCATATTAATTTTGCCTTGTACGTTGTAGACAATTCACGGTGCTTCGTCGATCATATGCTTTCAACGAATAATCGGATGCCTCGTTTAGCTAGTCATTAGTGCACATGCTCTAAGTTTTTTCTCATACCAATGCTTAACCCAAACCCTTTATAGTTGCACTTAGATCTGCTTCGAACACGCAGTCACCAGTTCTTGCTTCCGTTCTCTATCGTGAGTCACATAGAATTCTTCGTTGTCCCTTTCACACTAACATATGCATTTCGAAATCTGTACCAATTACTTGCACCCAACTTCCTCAATTTTGCACATTCATTTTTTTCTTAAGCTTCGGTCACAGAAGAATGTTTTCACAAATGTTATATATTATGAGGCGCTCTTCGAATACCATGCAGGCTTGAAACTAAGCTACCTTCAACAACACTTGCCAACCAATCACTCGTCAGCCAATCACTCGCTTTCTACACTGTCAACCAAGCACTCACTCGCTGCATTTTTCACATAAGGACAAATGCTATCCGTGCTCTCCATACTTCGCTGCTCCACGCATCATTTGAATCTCCACCGTGAGCCCTCCTCTTTGGTGCTGCTCCCGAGCATCATTCTTCGATAGCGTAGACGCTCCGACTAAATCGAAATTGCATGAGGATTCATCTCAAAAACATACCATCTAAAATGAATTCCATTGCCACATTTTATATGTACTTCGATGTATTACCAAACACGTCGGCATTTCCAAACACGTCGGAAAACTTTAATTTAATTTTAAAATATTAATTTAAATTTTAAAAATAAAATTTAAACTAAATATTTAAAATTAAATATCTTCATCACCGGGGCACCTTTTTCAACGAAACGAAGAGCCAACTTGGGTTTTAAGAAAAACCCATTTCAAATCTGTTGTCCATGGTTTTAAATAAAACCTTTTATTTTGTCTGCCTTGGTTTTCACAAAAACCCTTCCGCTTCTTGACATCAATGACAACATCAACACTGGAGCAAAGGCAATGTACCCAATGTACCCAAAATTGCCAACACATTGTATTTTTCCTGCATTCATAGATTAGAATAATGTTAGTAGTATTAATGCATGTTAGTTACTGAGATAAAATAGTTTAGGAGAGAAAGACTTACACTATCCTCTAGGAGGCAAGGCCCTCTCCTACAGTCAGTCCCTATTCTCTCACCCCTATAATAAGATAGGAATAGTTAGTCCATAGAATTAACTTTAGATTATAGAATAAATTAAATTACATTTTTATAAAGTATAAAGTAAAAATAGATAATTAAAACTAACTATTTGCATGAGGATCCTCATCAGTAGGTAATCTCATCAGTAAGCAATTTCATCAGCATGTAATTACATTATTAAATGCATAAATAGATAAACACATTGTTAGGCAAATATCATGTTTAAACCATATATTGCATATTATTTCAATTTCTGCATAATTTTTGTTTACTGTAATTGTTATTTTTCCTACACAACCTGAGATTAAAAGAGAATAGAATCAAGTCTAAGTATTAATCACTATGGTACAATCTATATTGGATTTCTACTCTTTAAAACTAACCTTGATTGCCCTGGATTGATAAAATTAAATGTAAGCATCTACAACTAGACACCATGTAGAAGGTATATATAGTTTCTCAAATAATAGGATAATTCTTATATTATTTAATAATTCTAGAGCCCTTTTTAGTCCCATAAAAATTGGATAAATCTTATGAGTACCTAATTGTATCAAAATTAGGTTACTTACAACTAATTTATTATATTGTATTAATTTTTTTGCAAAATATAAATACTCCAATTCATATTTGCAAAATCTCTAATTAGCTTCTAATTAAAATAATATTAAATTATCTTCTTCAAAAGATAATGAATCCTTTCCTCCTCACAAAATCCCTTATAATTTTGTAGAATTATTTAGGGCCTACAACCCCTTTAGTTACGTACTAATTGACCCCTTGATCAATTAATATCCCTTTGAAAAGGTTTGATGGGAACGAGCTATGACAATAGACTTTGACTTTTAGGAGTGAAGACTCAATGGCTAGGGTAACTTGGTAGAGGGCAGATGAAGGTGTATCATAGAAAATCAAGAAAGGTACTCGAGATTTAATAATGGGTGATTTTGATTTAAAATTAAAGGAGCAACTTGGGATAGCTTGGGTGGGTTTCAATGGTGTTGATTTATGTGAACCATGGATTTTTAGTGAATATGCATGAGTTTTAATGAAAGGGGACATCGAAGGAGATGAAATTTATGGGCTTATATCTTACAAGCAAAGACTTAGGCACATAAAATAAAATCAGGGAGATGGATGAATTTGATTTTAATATTTTGAATATCTTAGAACCTTAGGAGTTTTGTGGCCCTATTATTATTAAATATAAATCAAAGTTGAAAGGACTAGATAAAAAAACACTCTAACAACTAGAAAACCTTAGAGAAAAATTACAAAATGGATTTTTGACTAGAAAACTTAAGCTATATGGAAAAGCTAGAGGAGCACTTTCACAAAATGGGCTAAATACTTATAGACAAAATATTAAAAGAAATAAAACTTTGGAAACTATTGGACCATATGGATTTTTAAGGCTAGGGGTATTGGATTTTATGAGACCCAACATACACATATGATATAGTTTTTGTATTTGAGATGATTCACGTGTGCTTTCCTAATTCTCCTACACCACCAATTAATAGGTATTCAAGTACTTTTTGCATCATTAGGATAGAATAGAAAGGCCCAAAGTGACAAAGAGCCAAAATAGAATGACGTAAAGCCAAAGAAGCCCTTCAAAAATCCAACATGTGAGTATTGCAAGAAGGAAGGACATAAAGCAAAATTTTACTAGATTTGTATTAAGAATGTTGAGGAAGTAGCAAAAAAGGGGATTGTTGATGTTGATCTCTTTAATACATAGGGTGAGGACAACTTTGATGGAGAGACCTCATAGGCACATCTAATTGTTCATTTAGCATATTGGACATCCACTTCTTTTGATGAGTGAATTGCATATTAAGGGATAATTAGGCACATGATAAAGCACACACATCTCCTATAGGGATACAAAACATTTCACTAAGAGGAATGTGTTATTATTGAATATGACTCTTTTTTGTAGGTTACAGGATGTGAAGAGATCAACATTAAATATTTTTCTTTTTATGAGGTACTTCATCTTCCTAATGTTGGCCCTAATCTTATCTATTCATTGCATTACTCATACAAATAAAAGAAGTAGAATTATAGTTTGATGGTTGGGTAATTAATGATATAGATAATGGATTTAAAACTATTGATATTGGTAATTGTGATCAGTTGGATCAAATGTATAAGTTGGGAGAAAGTCCCATTTTTATTTCTTCTTCTAGGAAGAAATATTTTGTTGTTATGGTTGCACATGCAAATGATGACAGTTAGAAATGGCACCATAGGCATAAGAATCTCAACTATAATAGTCAAGTTGTTGTAATACCACTAAATCATGATGATGTAATGCAGGTGGGACCAATTTCAATCCCATATAACCAATACCTTACATGATTTTTTCTATCTCCTCTATTTAAAACTCAAAAATATATCCTTTTTAATAGTCATTTTAATTCTTCCAATTCAATATCCTACCAAGTTATAGTATAAAAATTGAACATGTCTTCCAAGGACTCATCATTTATTGAGAGCATCATATATATGTTTTATCTTGAATATATTTAGAAACGTATAGACTTATCAATTCTTTCAAAATATTATTTTCAAGTCATCCCATGTGTGAATATTTCAACTTATTCCAAACAAACAATTGTAATTAGTCCTATTTGAAGCTTCCATTGATGTGTACAATAGTCATATAAATATTGAAAAATAAATTCAGCTAGAAATTAGAAACATGATAATAAGATGTTTATTATTAAAAAATTATTTGAATCATAAATATAAAAAAAAAGTTATAAAAAGTAATTCAATGGTTTTAAAAATATATTTATTTATACCATGATATAAAATCTTTATAAATAAAAATACTTTAATTTTTTTTTTAAACTTATGTAAACATACTAATTTATAGAAGTGAAGTAGAATTTAACATTCATAAAACTATAGGTTATGGGGAACTGTGTTTTACCACATGTATTTCCCATCAAACTCTAATTGTTGAATATGGTTTACAATCCTATTCTCCTTGTATTCAAATCCTAAATCCTCTATCTAAAGTTTCAGTCTTAAATTCTTAACTATTAAACTCGTTTATAGAAGAAACAATAGCCTATTGACTTTGAAACTCTAACAAAGATATAAGGTTCAAATCATGTCAAGGGTGGGGTTATATACCATACTTTAGTAACTAAAATATAGTTAGATAAACATATATTAGGTAGAAAACATCCTCCATAAATATTGTCCTATAAAACCTATAATCAAACTATATTAACATACATATTTTATTTTTTAATTTTATTAATTTTTATCTTCAATTAAATAAATAATATAATGATAAAAAAGAAAAGAATTTGTAGATGGAGAAAATAACTATAAATTTGTAAAGCCTGAAGCACAACCCAGGGCTTTCAAAGGAATGGACGACAAAGGAACAATCTATGTTTAAATATGACCTTCAATGGTTTGCAAGAGAATCAAATATTTTGAAATATATTAAAATTGTTTCACTTTTGCCCTAAAAAATAGTACAATATGTTGCATTAAGGTGCAAAAGGATGTCAAAGGTGCCTAGGGTTTCAAATTTGAAAATGAACAAGGGGTTGAAGGGATATAGGGAGGATAAGGAGAAGGATAGATCATTGTTATAGTTACCACCACACCTATCAGATCCATCACATAGCCCTTGGTTCGAGGTAGTAGCAAGCCATAGCAACCTAAGAAAGTAAATAGCTTCCTCATTGTTACAACAACATGGATCCATTGAGATAAATGACTAGGCTTTATAGGTTTTTTTACCAACAAGACGTAGCACCTCAATAGAGGGTTTGAAGGTGGCATTTAGAGGGGTTTTTTTGATGAGATCCATGTAGAAGAGAGCAATGGGAGAGAAAGAGGGAGAATTTGAGAATAAAAGACTAGGGTTGTGGCAATTGAGGATGGAGCCTATGCCACACAACATGAATATTAAACCTAGTATTCTAAATACATGGGCGAAGAGGATGGATTTCCAAAGCATTTTTCTAGTGAGACTACCACCATGGTGAGTGATGCAAAGGTTGGTAATGAAAGTGAGGCTCTCTCTATAGAGGTTAGGGTTGCTAATGTGAATGCTAATGGCAATACTAGGGAGATTGAGAAGGTGATGGTTCCACCACCAATGGAGGATGACTATATTGGCATTACGGATAATGTTGGCATGGTGTTGCCACCCCTACATACCATTAAGAAAGAGCTTGATCTAGAGTCACCCAAGTCATCATATAAAGAGACCGATGTAGATGTGATGTCATAGTCACAAGATGATGATGATGTTATATTGTTTTAGAAATAATACATGAATTATGAGCTTAGGTAACCCCTTAGCCTTGATGTTCCAAGGATAATGTAGGATGATGAGAGGAAAGGAAGGTTTAGGAATTTTTTGGAATAAGGTTCTGAAGAAGAAGAAATGGACTATTTTAAAAATCCTTATGAGGGATTTTCATATTTAATAGAGAAAGGAAGTATGGAAAAAGGAAGTCACATTGTGAATAGTTGAAGAATGGGTTTGAGTTGGTGATTATTTCACAAGAGGACATGTAGCTCTTGGACAAAATGTTCAAAATAAGCCATAACTCTCTAATCAAGGTTGTGAGGGATGGAAAATAAATTTGAAGGAGAAAACCCAAAGAAGAGTCCCTTGAAAGCATACAAAAGGGAAACCACATGCATTCAAAGAAAGAGTAATAGAGAAAAATTAGTTCTAGGAGAAGATGTAAAAATGGGGGAAGTAATTGAACTCTAAAAAAAAATATTATCAAGAGGTTTTATGGGCATTTGATTTTTGAAAAATTATTGGTAGACTAAATGGCTAAGGAATGGATGGAAGTCTTAGTTTCTTGTTACTAGTAAGAGGGTGGTTGTCACTTTAGTTTAGGGCTAAGGAAGATGTGGAAAATATTTTGTTGGAGAAATGGTTTTGGGGGTTAGCTTTATTAATCTTCAAATTGTGGAACCCATGTTTTTTCCCTAGGACCACTCATATACCTTCTCACCTTGTATGGGTAAAGTTACCAAGGTTACCTCTAGAATTTTGATCAAGATGTTTTCCAAGCCATAGGCAACTACATTGATTCTTTATTCAATATGGATTAGATTTATTGGTCCTCATGATTGAGGATAATGGTATGATTCTTGTTGATGTGGATTGGAGAGGTATATTAGTGGGGGAAATTGTGTTGAAGTACAACAAAGGGATGCATGTTTAAATCCTAGACTACATTGGTGTACCTTTTGGGTGTGCATGTTATCATACTTATGGGTATATTGTGAGGGCCTATTCTATTTTTTTGGAATATTTGGTATTGTAATGTAGAAAGAGGAGGTTTTAAGGACAATAATAAGATGCAAATTTCTCTTCAGGTACATGACTCATATATTGGTTATAATATCAAATTGGTGCATAAGGAACACAACCTAAATGAATCAAAGGAAAGAATAGGAGATGAAAAGAAGTTGGAGATAAAAAAATTTGTGTCAGATCAAGTGATGGATTCAAATTCATCTCATATAGAAATAAGGCTAGGACTCTTAGAGCAAAAGTTGGATGTCATGCTCCTAGGCCTAGATATAAGCTTTCAAAGTGAAACTATTACCAAATATTATTTCTCATATGGGATTACAAATAGTCTAGTGGCATATTCCATGATTGGAATTTCATTCCACATTAACACTTGTCTATAAGTTTTTCAATTAACCCATGGCTAGACTTATCAATATTTAAAACAAAGTCTCCCCTAAAAATGGGTAAGGATGGATTTGAGGTGCAAGGAGGACCCTCAAATTCGTCTTCCTTGGAGGCAGTAGATCCAAACCTTGGTTTAGACTTTGGTAAGTTTTCTAGTAATGCTCCATAGGTAAACCACTTTGATATTGATTCCCCACCTCTTTTTGCTTATGGTCAGGAAGGTTTTGTGGCCCCAAAAACCCATATGCATCCCCTACATTCCATGAAAGGAAGAATATGACTAAGGGAAGGATTTGGAGGAGGCCTTAGTAAAGATGCTAGGTTAGGTAGTATTTTTTGTGGGAGGGGTTGAAGATCTCTTGTTTCATTGTCTAAGAGTAAATCCCTCTATGAAGTTCAACAAGGAAATCAATCATATTTAAAGGGAATTCTTAGAGCAAGGATAATATCAAACATAGTTAACCAATGTGGGAGGGGTTGAAGATCTCTTGTTTCATTGGCTAAGAGTAAATCCCAATATGAAGTTCAACAAGGAAAGCAATCATAATTAAAGGGGATTCTTAGAGCAAGGATAATATCAAACATAGTTAACCAATGAAGGTTATTTCCTTTAATATCTAGGGGAGGAGCAACTCAACAAAAAAATTTGCTCTATGTAGGCTGGTAGAAATACATAATTTGAAGATTTTGCTAATTCAAGAGACAAAAGGGTTAGCCAATAAGGTGATGGAATATATTAGAAAATTCCTTAAAGGATGGGATTTTCTAGCCCTTGATGTTGTAGGTGCCTTAGGAAGAGTGACCACAGGATGGAAGGCAAATCATTTTAGGCTAAACAAATTTGTATTGCTTGACTCAAGAGTAGGGACTAAATAATTTTTAGTGGATCTCAAGGAAATAGTGATAGTGATGAACATTTATGCCCCCTATAAAGATAAGATACAATATTGGGATAATTTTATGGATCAAAAGTTTCTAGAAGTTGTCAATTTAATTTTAGGAGGTGATTTAAACTTAACTATTTCTAGGAGTGTTACTAGAATTGATCCACTGATTGATTAATTCATGGAAAAATTTAAATTCAAGGGGTTGGTAGACCTAACACCTATAAAGTTGGTCCCAAATTGGAGAAATATGATGGCAGGGGTTGATAAAATCTCTAAGAGACTAGATAGATTATTAGTAGCCAAGAGTTTGGTAAATGATACTTATAGACTAAAGTCTTGGGTTGAAGCTAGAGGAGAATCTGATCACTCCCCCATAATGCTTATTATAGAAAAAGAGGAGAAAGGACCATATTGTCCTTTTAAATTCAATTTTAAGTGGTTGAAAGAGGGAAACTTTGTAACTCTAGTCAAATCAGAATGGGTAAAGTTTTATCCTAGTTTGAGATAATCTACTTTTATTCAATTTGTAGCAAATATAAAAAGTGTTAAGGTAGCATTGGTTCAATGGGCCCATGAAAAGAAACTAATGGATGAGAAAAAACTAAAGGAGATTAAGGAGGATATTCCAGTGTATGTATCATATGACTTTGAAAAATAATTGGATAAGGAAATAAGGATTAAGTATAAAATTTTAGAACAAGATAAGATAAGATTATTGGTAGAGAGACAAGCATGGTGGAGGCTCAAAATTAGAGCACTATGGATTGTAAATGGGAATGAGAACACTAAATTTTTCCAATTCTTTGGAAATCATAGAAAACAATAAAATACAATTTGAGAGCTATAAGGTCAAGATGGAAGTAAAGTCGATCAACTATACAAGGATCCTAGTCAAGTCAATATAGCTAAAGTAGTCAAAATAGCTCCTCTTTCCTAGATTTATACATGAGAAATCCAAAGGTGAGATGTTTCAGGAAGTCTCAAAGGAGGAGCTCAAAGCTATTTTAACCTTCTTCTAGAAAGATAAAATTCCAAGACTTGACATTTGGACCGTGGAATTATTTTTTGCGCTCTATGAACTTATGGAGTCTAACTTGGTCAAGGTTTTGGAGGAAACTAGACAACCATGAAGGGTAAATATAGTCTTCAACTCTACCTTCATTGCTCTTATTCCAAAAAAGGACAATCCTTCCTTTGAAAATTTAATTCCCATTTACTTGTGTAACTATGTATACAAAATCATAAAAAAATTACTTGCATTAAGAATTAAAAGGTTCCTCTCTACTTATATTTCTATTGAGCAACTTGGATTCTTACATGGTAGACAAATTCATGAAGTAATTGGTGTTTCTCAAGAAATTTTTCATACCATAAAATAAAGAAATTGTTAGCAATGGTGATGAATTTGGATCTCTCCAAGGATTTTGATAGAGTAAATTGACTATATTTAAGAATGATACTTACCCATATTGGGTATTGTGTGCAAATAGTATGGAATGTTTGTGTTCTATTTCTTTTGTAGTTTTAGTAAATGGGCTAGCCTCTCAATTCTTCAAAGCTTCTCAAGGGATAAGACAAGGTTACCCTTTTTCACCACTATTATTTCTTCTAGTAGCTTAGGTATTAAGTAGGTGCATTTTAGAAGACAAGAGGGTAGGAGCGGTAAAGGGAATTAGAATAGGTGGAATAGTGGAATTCACCCACCTACTTTTTGTAGATGATGTTCTTTTCATGGATAGAATAATAAGAGCTACATAGAAGTTAAAACAATATTTAGATCTTTTCTATCTAACAATAAGTATACATATAAATGCATAGAAGTCAAGCATTTTTTTTACCATAGTCACAAGTCAACTCTTCCCCTATAACAAATTTTATCTTCAGGAGGGGTTTAAGTATCTTGGGTTATATTTGAAATCCAATGACTATAATAAAAAAGACTGGAGTTGGTTGATAAATACGGTGGAAGGAAGAATTAATATATGGTGCAACGGATGGATCTCTTTGGAGGGAGATTGAATTTGGTCAAGCCTGCATTGGAGGCAATACCAATATATTGGAAATCTTTGGCTCATATACCAAAAAGAGTTTTGGATAAAGTTATATAGTTAAGCTACATGTTTTAATAGATTGGGAAAAATGAAAAGGAAGGTCTTCGCTTAGTGAAGTTACAATACTTAGCCAAGCCCAAGAAAAATATAGTATGGGGACTTAAGAACATCTTCTTGTTTGATAAGGCTTTAGCAACCTAGTGTATTTGGAATATAATATCAAAGTTAAGCTTATGGAATAAGATCATTCATGAAAGTATTTAGAGCCACTCACAATCGAGTGGATAAGGGTCCTAGTGAAGCAAACCCATAATGTTTCAATATGTTGGAAGATAATTATTTAGGCCTTCTATATTGTAGGTGATTGGCTTGATTATAAAATAGGGGATGGTTCAAGGATAAAATTAGGATTAGACCCTTGGATTGGTTGTGGTGGTATGCACAAACTACTAAATAATGTAATTTGGATCCTAAGAGGTTAGGGGATTGAAACTTTTTTCCAAGTAGTTGACCTAGAATTATCTACAAACTAGAAATAAGGATGGAAGGAAGTGGTAGTGTTAGGGCTTCAGGACTAGAAGGCACACCGGTAGGAAAAATATGTGGGGAGGCTTGTACACTCCATAATTTGGGTATAAAGTTGTTGGAATATAGGAACAATGATTTAACATGGTGGTGGATGCCACTCTAGAAGCAAAAATCCATATTGAAGATAAGACTATTCTTGTGGCTTGCCATGAAAAATAAGGTTCTAACATGGAAAGTATTATAGAAGAGGAGTTGAAATGGTCTAGGAAGGTGTCATTTATGTAAGTCAAACAATAAAACAATTGATCATTTGTTGGTAGCTTACTTCTTTAGTAGATAGGTTTGGAGGGACGTTATAACACAGTTAAATATTTTCATATACAGGTTTTATGGCTTTCCCATCGTTTGTGTCATGGGAGTATGGTTATTTAAGAATGCAAGAATATTTCAGGATCAAGAGAAGCCTACTTGGTAGGTCTCCTCCTAAATCATTAAAAGTTTCAATAATTATAAGGTTTTGGCAACAACAAAGGTAATCAAACAAATCATCCCTCTAAAAATTGATAAATCAGGGGTTGAGGCTATTTTTATGGGGTTAGATAGGGGTTCCCTAAATTTTGTAGGATGAGAGGATTACTATATATTTGTGACTCTAATTATTTTAAATTCAAGGCTTAACTAGGAGAGGGTTCCAATAATTATGTTGATGTTATGGCACTCAAATTGTTGGTTTAGTTGGAAAAATTAAAAGCATTACCAAATATCCAAATTTATGGATACTCACAAGTGGTAATAAACTAGATGTTTGGTGTTCATGATGGAAAATATGGTTCTACAACCCATCTTCTCTCAAATAAAATAAGTTGTAGACTGAAGTGAACCTTTTACTTTCTGGCATACTTATAGAGGACTGAATAAGGAAGCAAATAAACTCTCAAAGGAGGGACTTAAGATTGAACTAGGTATGTGCTTAGTACAACAATTTAGTAAGGACAATTCCCTACAACAACTAGTTTGTTTTTTCTATTTGGGAGAATTAATCCGCTCTAGTTAAAGCAAGGATGATTAAAGCAATTCAAAAAAACTCAAAACTCAATGATTTAAAACATATTGGTTGATAATTTAGGAAGGTGTCTAAGGATAGAATTTAACTTGATAGAGATAGCTAACTATGATGTATAAGTGACCTAATTTTTAGATAATTATTGAAGTTGTGAAATTAATCCACTCTAGTTAAAGCAAGTTAAAAAAAAAAACTCAAAACTCAATGATTTAAAATGTATTTGGTTGAGGTGTCTAAGGATAGAATTTAGCTTGATAGAGATAGCTAACTATGATGTATAATCGACCTAATTATTAGATAATTATTGAAGTTGTGAAATTAATTCACTCTAGCAAGGATAATTAAAGCAATAAAAAAAAAAAACTCAAAGCTCAATGATTTAAAACATATTGGTTGATAATTTAGGAAGGTGTCTAAGGATAAATTTTAGCTTGATACAGATAGCTAAGCAAGTTAAAAAAAAATTAAAACTCAATGATTTAAAACATATTGGTTGATAATTTAGGAAGATGTCTAAGGATATAATTTAGCTTGATAGAGATAGCTAACTATGATGTATAAGTGACCTATTTTTAAATAAATATTAAAGTTGTGAAATTAATCTACTCTAATTAAAGCAAGGATAATTAAAGCAATTTAAATTAAAACTCAAAACTCAATGATTTAAAACATATTGATTGATAATTTAAGAAGATTTCTAGGGATAAAAATGAGCTTGAATAGAGATAGCTAACTATAATGTATAAGTAACCTAATTTTTTAAATAATTATTAAAATTGTGAAAAAATACCAAAAAAGACATCTAAAAAATATAATTTTATATATACTTAGTATAAAGTTATGACCTCTTTTCAATAAAAAAAAAATCCTATAATCTTATAAAATTTAAAATCTACTTTACCTTTATCTCTTCACTTTAATTCAACAAAACAAATAATATTCATTAAAAAAAAAATTAAGGCTTTCAAGGTGTCAACCAATACCCTTTTCCATATTGGATGAGCCATTTATAACTTTGTTTTTTGAAAATAAAAAATAATAAACAACGTGAGAGTTATTAGCGTTATAACAATTTTATGCAAATATTGTTTTAAGGGTTTGGTGGATTAGTGCTTATAGATCTAGGTTTATGTATTTTTGTGCAAAGTAGTAATTTGACCTAATTTTATTGAGTGGGCTCCAATCTAATGACAGCTGTACCAATACCTAATCAACAACCTTATGACTACGATACCAATCCTAAACCATCCATAATACTTTAAACTAAGTCAACAACAAATAAGTAATATTAACAAACATGCCTGTCTTAAGATTTAAAGATGCTTAAATGTAACCGATTCTCTATCCAAAAAAAATTCTATCGAAATGCTTTGTGAGGTGTTATCTCATTCACATTATCCCAGAGGTGGTCCGTTTGATTCATAAAGAGGAAAAGACATAATTTTGTGAAAGAGCAAAAAGTAAATAAATTTCTAAGATTCGAATTGTATTTTCATCCGATAGAAAGAGAAAAAATAAAATAAAAATAAATTTCTGAGATTCGAGTTGTATTTTTATCCGATAAAAAAAAAAAATCAAGTGTAAAAAATATTCCTCGTCGCTTTGGCCGAGTGGTTAAGGCGTGTGCCTGCTAAGTACATGGGGTTTCCCCGCGAGAGTTCGAATCTCTCAGGCGACGATTAGTTTTTACATTTTTAATAGAATATTTGATATTTTTATTTTTTATTAAAATTATCAAATATAATCATGAGGGAGGATTAAACCTTTAATTTTTATTTTTATTCATTTTGTATATTTTATTAATATTTATAGGATTCAACCTAATATAACCACGAAGGGAAGGATTAAACCTTTAATTTTTATTTTTATTCATTTTGTATATTTTATTAATATTTATAGGATTCAACCTAATATAACCACGAAGGGAAGGATTAAACCTTTAATTTTTATTTTTATTAATTTTATATGTTTTATTAATATTTATAGGATTCAATCTATTGTTTGCAACCTGCTGATTGAAAAGTTGTACAACACCATGGTTCATTTATGATAACCCTCAAAGGATAAGATCACAAAGATTCCTTTTCAACATTTATTTTTTTTAAAGGATCAAAACCTAAAAGATTACAACTAAAATTTGTACAACAAAAATAAATTAAAAAAATAAATAAAAATAAATTAAATAATATGCATTAAACTAATAAAAATGCAAAAAAATCCTTTTATAAAATAAAATACAATAAAATAATACAAAGTTTTAATATACAAAAAGAAAAACAAACCCATGGCAAGTGAAACTGTAACTTATACTACTAAGATGCAATGGTAACAACTAAAAAATGAATCCCTCTCACAACGCATCATTCCTCTTGAAAGATAGTTTTTATTTATATGTATATTTCAACCAATCACATACTTGAACTATAGTATAATAGAAAGAATAAAAGGCTTTAGTGTATACTAATGAAAATTTATGGAAAAGTGCTAATATAATTTATACTATTGAAATGCAATGATTTTTTTTGGTTACATAAGAGTTGGTCATAATTACACTATTTTTAGTAATTGACAAGGCAGTGTTCAAACCACACGGGCTACTTCTACCAAACCTATTTTGCTTCGTTATTGTTGAGTCGATGTAAAAGGGACCACCAGTCACTTGGGATTTATAATGTCATCATCGGTCTAGCACACACTTAGAGGATTCAAATAAACTACTACGTTTGCAAACAGACTGCCCCCAAAGTTTGAACCTGGGTGTCTTCTTAGTAAGTGTCTGGTTAGACAAGCACTTACCATTCCACCTAACCCTCGGGGGTTAATTGAAACGCAATAATAACAACTAAAAATGATTTCCTATCATGGTACTTCTTCACTTAAAATGGTTTGTATAGTGTAATCTAAGTGGCCTAATGATGGAGACTTTGAAACTATGAATAGAGATCCAAAGTTTGAATCTTGTGTGGTGTAAGGTTGTACACCATGCTTCCTTAACCAGATATGGTTGGATAATTATATATTGGGTAAAGAACATCTTCCATGAAAATTATTTCATATTACCTATAGCCTCATGGATGCTAAACATTACTTTACCCCTTATTTCAACCAACCATAAAATGGTATTAATATAATAACTATTATAATTTTTTATCTTTATCTTAAATTCATGTTTTTGATAACTTAAATTTATAACATCTAATAAAGTATTAAGATTTACCTATAAAAGTTGAAACTTTGTTTCTGATTTTTTTTTTATGTCAACCACTTCAAATCTCTTGGCTATTTCCTTAACAATAACTATTATGTCGCATTAACCATATTATCTAGAATGTTGTTCCAACTTTATTTGAATGTGTTTTTTATTAATCTTATTTTATTTTCAAAATATTTCTCTTTTTATTTAAGCATTTTGACTCAAAATTATTTATCACATATTAGAATTTCATTAACTAAGCCCTTTCTAATCACTAGCAAAGATATTTTTGATATAGATGCATACATGGTCGTTGAGTTCAACTTAAGTAAACAATATACAATTACAAAGTAGTGATTTGCTTGATATTATCACTATAATTTGGATCCATATTTATAATGCATTATGACTAACTACCTTTTAACTTGAACAAAATTACCACTATAATATGGTCAATGATTGAACATCATTATTTTCATGAAATAGAAGATTAATAAATAAACAAGAAATAATATTTTCCTAAGATATGATAAAATGTTATTTTTATTATTATTTACATTTGATTTCTAATTTAGTATAGGAAATTGTGTATATTTCTTTTATTGTAATTTATCTTTTACTCATACACCATTCTCATTAAATCCTACCACTTAATTATTAGCCACTTTGTTAAATCCTTATACAACCTAATGTAGATGGTTGGCCTATAAAGATTGAGTATTTATAATAGAACATGAATTTATAAACTAGCTTTCAAACTTGTATCTTTAAGATTATTTCCTTGTTCATATATCTTTTAATAACCCTAATAGAAAATATACACAATTATGTTCATAATTTAGTCACTTTTCATCCTTTACCTATTCTTTAGGATAGGGATGCCATTAGACTAGTTATTCTTATTTTTAAAACCTATCCCTTTCCATCATCTATTCCCACACAAAATTGTTAATAATTATGACTACTTCAAAGGAAGTTCTCTATAAATATAAATTTAAATGTTTGAAATGCATTATTCAATAAACAAGCAAGGAAATTGATTGATCACTCTCTAGTATTTGAGCCAAACTAGTTATGAGGAAGAACATCTTAAAGGACATAACAATCTCCAAAATCCTCTACCTTAACCTAGGATCACATTTACCATATCCTAGGTTTGAACTTACTATCTTAACATACCAGGACATAAGGATATTTCCCAATCAGTCATTCCAAATTTTAAGACAATAAAGGGTACTTATTCGATCACAAAAATCCATCAAGTTGAAGATTAATAAGGTAAACATCAATATGTATATTAAAATATTATCTAGGTGTGTATGCCCATGATTTTGGGCTTAGATCAAAGATGTGAATTGACACTAGGTGATTGGGTACACATACCACACCGAATGATGTACTCACAATACACTAGGTGCACCAATAAGGCATGAGTGTATTTTGACAGTACATAGGTGCTTCTAACATGTGTTTCAATATACACATATCTATGCGCTTTATGTAACCATATACCCTCACACCCACATACCCAAAATTTGAAGGTTCACACAAGATATTTCATCCCTACAACCTATGTACGTGCACACCCATACAACCTTGGTGAATGGAATTGATAAGGAATAATTGCAACACAACTTACCAATCCAAGGCAAAACAACATGCCACAATATCCCATTATAATATTTTACCCATCAATAATTATCATAGACCACCTACGTATAATATAAATCTATCATCATCATCTTCATTTAAGTCATTTAATGCATGTAATTTTTATATCATCGTTAATATTAGACTCATTAATAGATTTCAAGAGTCGTGATGGCAAATTGAATATGAATGTTAATACCAATGCTCAAAGAATCAATTATCCAAGGACTTTCATAACTTTAATATATCCAAAGTTAGCTTAAATAACATTAACTCAGCTAGTTAAATTCATTGATTTTCAAGGAGGAGATCAAAGTTTGAATCTTGGCATAATTGTCATGCTATTATAATACCATTATATCGTCTTAATTTAATAAAGATGTATTTGTTTATTCCATATAACTTATTAAAGAATGTATCTAAATTAGGTTAATTTTAATTTTTAAATTAACTTACCTCAAGCATTTAACATTATGTAGTTGAACATTAAACTCATCCAAACCCTTGTAAAATCCTTCCATAATATTATGTTATTCAATAATAAAGTAGCTTAGTGTTGAGGGTTCTTTGAATTTTGTTAGTAAGTTAAATATAAGAATTAGAGATAATATTTACAATTAAAAATAAAGCTATATTTTATTAATTTATCTATCTCATATACATAAATGAAGATCTCCCATGAAGGAGAAGTAATTATGAGACTAAATCCGAGATATTCACCACTAAGAAGTTCACGTTGACACTAAGACTGTAAGAGTCAACAATTTGAGGAATTTCACAATATTATTTCAATATGCTTGAACTTGTATTATTTCTACTTCTAAATTAAACTACCTACAATAAATAGTCAAATTTATTAAACGACCATCAAACTTCTTCAAAACTTTATTGAAAATTTTCATGGTATTATGAATTAGAAAAAACTATTGGGTCTTGGTACAGAGGATCATTTAAAAGTGGTTAATCTCTTTCTTTTGGTGACTGATTAAGTGTAATAAACTAATTTAATGTTTTATTAACTAAGAAAATAAAAATGTAAGTATCTCATATGTCTAAAGTGAAAAGATATGCAAAAGAAAACTAATTATGAAAGTAACTTGAAGTTATGAAATATATATTAATTTAAAAAATTAATAGGGAGGGAAGATATAAGTATAAAAATGATTTCAAATATATAACAACAAAAATCATTGGATTTGGATCATTGTTTCTTTGTTAAAAATGTAAAATGAGTTTGTCCACGAAATTATGGAGCAATGTAAAATAGGTTGCACTCATATAATTATAACTTGAGTTCAAATTTCTTAATGTATAATCCAAAAATGATTTCTTAGTCAATACTCTAAAAATATAGTATGGTTGAGGCATTGTTTATATATATATATATATATATAAACATCAAGAGATGTCAAAGTTGAGATGTCTATTTCTAGTTTTTCAAAGTGAAACACATAAAATAGACACCCAACATAAGATATCTTTTGATGTTGATAAATATTTGTATTGTAGACATCAAATCTAGTGCAATTGGTGATTATCATTAGTTTTGTACTAACATGCCAAAGAACTCTACTTTTTGTTCATGTCCTAATTAGTATGAGTATTTCAATCTTTTAAAATATATAAGATATCATCTCTAGATTTTTATGAGAAAAATTAAATAGGTTTGCATCTCTCACATCTTTGTTTTTTAGTAATGCATTATTAGCATTTTGGTCAGGGATAACTGTTGTAAATAACTTTAAATGAAGTTTTGTTAACTTTATATTTAATAATGAAGAACTTTCTTTTGGATCTGGACTATTTATGCTTACCCAAAACATTTGTTTGTGCTACAAATATGATCTCCAATAGTTAATTTGTTTATGATTTATATATATTATCTTTTGTGCATATTCTCTTGTTTAAGTATCTTGAAAATGCCATTTCAACCTTGAGTATTTATATTCAAAATGGGTATTGATATCTAACTAGTGTCGATATTTCAAATATATGAAAATTTATTAAAACATTTCCTAAAAAGATTCATATCTCTTACTTTCTACTATGGATAATCTATTGTCATCTTTTGATTGCATTTTATGAAAAAAATATTTTATTATTGATTTCTTCACTTGTCACACAAATATTTTAGGATAAGAAATAATGTAAGATATATAGGTTATTTAACTAATAAAGGCTCTAATTCAAAAATTTCTAATTGGTACTTTATATAAGTCTAGATATACAAGTATTAGTTAACACATTTTAAAATTTACTTAAACAAATAGATGAATGCATTAAATTTTAATCCATTTAAATTGTTTAATCTTTACTCCTCTTCATGTATTACAATCACTAATATAAAATGCATGGATGCTTCAATGATCCATGAAGGTATAATTAATCCCTAATCAAGATAGAATAGAAATTTTTTAACATTTATAAGTTTTAAAAAACCTATGGGACAACAAAGCTTTGTTATCAAACACAATATATCATCTTATTTATTCCTATAAAATAAAATATTTTTATCCAAAAAATCAAAGTTGATTCATTATTTTGTAAAGAACTAATATTTTTCTCCTATCTTGTTGAATAGAAGAATATTTCAAATTTTTAAAAAATTATACTTATGGTTCTAAGGTAATAAATTAAATAGGTTTGTATTTATCACACTACTTTTTTTTGAAGAGGTTGAAAAGCGGGGGCATATCAAGGGCCACTCTTCCAATGAATTGAACTTAGTTCTTCGTTAAGAGAATCCATGAATTCATTAAAGTTTTAATCCAATATTCTAAATTATTTAGTCTTTACTCTAATTTTTATTGAAGGGTCCAACAATCCCATGAAGGCCTAATAAAAAAATGTTTGGGTGTAAGTTTTTTCTATGTGAATTCCTTGAATAGTAAGATTAGGCATGGAGATTCAAAATGTCATCAATGAGAAGACCTTAGTAAATACCTTGTATAAAGTTATTTAATATTAGTGTTAGGATTAGGGGAAAAAAATCTTGTTAATGGAAAAATTACTTGGTGAATAAAATATTAGACAATGAGCATTAATAATATGTTGGTTATAAGTTTATGTTTACTATGGATAGGCATGATAGTTATAACATGCATTTATTTCTCATATTTTATTATATAAACATTTTGATGTAATTAAAAAACTAATATTAAAAGAGTTTTGTAAAAATTTACTAAATTATAATTGCTAAGAAATAAAATGCAAGACCCTTACTAGTTGAACCCTTAAATTCCCTTGCTTGAATGGTGAATATTTATTATATTCCATTTAGAAGAATGTCTTAGTAAGTATAAATACCCAATGTTTGTGAGTGGTGGATTCTTGACCCCAAGTGAGTTGTCCAAGATATAATATAAACTAAAATCCATAGTACTTATTTAAAAAATAAAAATAAATTTAGAATCTAATGAATTTTATCTTTTTATAGAAAATCAAGGTGTTGAACTTACGTAAAGGTAGGTGCTTTGAAGGTTGTGTTTCAATAATTGGAAGGTAAGGATATACCCCTTGTGACATTAATATTTGGGCCTACTACCCACTAACCTAGATAAACTAACTAATATAAAAACATAAAAGTAAATCTTAAAAGGAAATGGTGCAACAAATAAAAAAATACAATAATGCAAATACGACCATGATAGTAGCAAGATTGGCATTGATAAATTAGCATGTTTGGAGTGAATTGAATAACATTAGTTTGATTTGATCTATAAATAATCCACTATAATAAAATAAAGGATTAAGATAAAGGGAGGAGAAATACCACAAATTCCATTCATCCATAAATTGCAAGGTGAAATAACACAATTAATTCACAAATATCATCCATAATTGCAAGGTGAAATAACACAACTAATTCACAAATATCATCCATAATCTTTCTGTTAATGGTAGAATGAATTCATAAGTAATATTAGGTCTTACAAAGTGGAGTCTAATTATTAAAAATGACTAAAAGATATTTACAATAAATTTCTTAGCTCTTATCTATAACAAATACTTCACCTACAAGTAATTTGAGGTAGATATTTTCTCTTCCTATGATGTAGTGGGATCTTTTATTGATGCATCAAAAATTTACATGTCTCCGAATTGACCCTAAATGCCTTTAGGAGTCTTCTAACTCTTTATTTGTACCATATGAGGACAAGTTGTTTCCTTATATCTCATACCATTATTTCCCAACCCAAGCCTTTAAGAATGATTCACACTTTTATCAAAATTATTATTTGCTCTCTTGGTCTAAAAAATCACTCCTTTGAATAGGTTGCACTTTGGGCATTAGCCAAAATTTTGATATTTTTCCATATTTTTCTATTTTCATTATTACTTCCAGGGATACAAAATTCCTTTTCCATTGTCATCCATGACTAATCCCTTGTTGGAATTAAGGATATTAGCAAATATACTATATTTATGGTGACTTCATGAGTTCTAAGCTTGATTTGTGAGAGATCCCATGTATTACTTTTATCGTTAGGTTTAGAGTCTTCAATATTGAGATAATCTTATAGCAAAATTCCAAAAAAAATAGGTCACCTTATTTAGCTTTGGAGAGACATGTTTAATAGTGCCTAGCAATCTACATTAGAGAGTATACCTATTAACATCTCAATTTTCACATTGATTCCTCAAATTGGTATCTTAAGATATATTCCCCTTTATTCACTATGTTTTTTAACATATTCAATAGGTTATCTATTTCAATAATATTATTTGAAATATTAGGCATAGTGTTATCCATTGGTATATCCACATTTTATTTTTCTCATCATTTACTTTAGCTATTTGTTCTAGTGCAAGTTATCCCTGGTCAAAGAAGATTTTGGGTAATCTTATAGTCATCAATTGTTGTGCCTCATTCATTTTTTCAATGCATATTTCTAGAGCATCATAGGTATTCTTACATCCTTGGAGTCTCCTTTATTTGTTAGGTATATTCTTCAATTGCATGACTACCATTTTCTTGGCATACATCCCTAGCTACTTTAATTGCTCATTGGACATTTTGTATAATTGTGGGAACACTTTACTATATATTACTCTTATTATAAACTCATTTTATACCTCCTAGATTATTATCAATTTTTTATTAAGTAGGACATAACATTCATCAATGTATGCAGAAATACTTTGGTGCATATGATCTTGATATATATTTGGTCCCATGGGGACTTCATATTTTTAGCTACCAAGTTTTTGGCTTTCACATTCTATACCTTCTTATCCAAATATTTATTTATTATTTTTAGCTTATAAATTTCTTCTTCTTTATTCTATATTGTTTCTTTTAGTTGATCCAAATGAAGCTACATATCTTGTTTTACTTTCTTAAATTATTGCTTCAATTTATCTCTTCCCTACACCAATTTCCCTTTCAATTCTAGTAATTGTTTCTCTCTATATATGCTTTATTTTTATCTAGTCCTTCAAATCACTATTTTCCTTTTTAAGTATCGCTAGCTACTATTGCAATTAAATCACCTACCTTTGTCCATATTATACCAGTTGTTTTAATGCTTGCACACTATCTTGGGTTTTCTTTTTGTATTTATCCATCTCAAGAGTTGCTTCTACACATCTGCGTGATGTGGTCTATCAACAAGGACGCCACTTGCATTATCGGTGATGTGACCTGGGTTCAATCCCCACGATGGATATGTATATGTATAAGAAGTATTTACTCAATAAAAAAAATAGTTTCTTCTACACATATAATGATAATTATCTATTGTAATTATTTTACCAACTATGTTATCAAGGAACTTATCTTTGACAAGTCCAATGAGGATATTCTAGCAGTATAATCAACTAGAGCAATTGTTAACATGTTTATATCTATAGGGATTTCTTCAAGAATCAACAATTTCATCTTTTACTAGTTGAGATTTTAGGATTAGAGGTGTTACAAAATCTTAGAGAGAATGAGATGTAACTCAGAGGACAACCTTAAGGATTTTTTACAAGGTTGGATCCTTATAAGATGTGATATTCAACACTCATCTACTTAGGACCTAAACTGCTTGCATTATTTAGAGGAAAAGGTAAGAGAGAAATAATAGGAAAATTATTAATAAGAAAATAAAGTCCTAAGCTAATGAGATAAGTGCACCAAGATTATAGATTCTCTTATGCACCAATTGTATGGATAAAAACTTTCAACCATTCATTAACAACTAGAAGGTACACACTTTCTTAGTCTATAAAAAAATTTAATTCATAAAGTATATATAAGAACCAAGGCATAAAGAGAAATAGTCACAACTTCATATACATATCATAAACCTTCTTACAAATATGCAAGGCCAAGAGGGCTCAAATGCTAATAATAAAACAACTCAGGATTCGAGTCTATACTGATACATAGATGAAAATAAAAGGAAATTACACAATAGGCTAGATATTTGGTACTTCTTAAGAATTTTTTTAATGTTTTTCAATGAAGATACATTGTTATTTATAGGTAAATTTGAGGGAGCCCTTTCCCTCTAGAATTGTGTAGGATATTCAAAGTGCTTTCCTTGTTGCATGTTGAGCCATATCCGCATTAAGTTGTTGATCAATTTGAGGTTTTTGGCTCTAAAATAATTAATGCTAAAGGTTTTTGGGCCTCTAGATGTGCAACCTTTGCTGACATTGCCAACTACATTTATTGGAAAGTCCTACAATCAATATTGTTGGGCTCAAGGCTATTAAAACTATAACTTCCAATGTTTAATGCTTTAAGATGCCAAACACCTCCTTGGAATGTTGTGTTTGAGTAAATAAGGTAGCTCTAGGGGTTCCTTCTCATGAAATTTGGCCTCTTGAGAATTTGGCTAGCGCCCTTTTGTGCATTATCTTTTCTTCATTTCTTATCCCAATTTTTATTAGTGTTGTTTTATGCATTGTGTCATTTTGAATTTTTTTAGATTTTTTGGTTTTTTCTTCTTTAGAATCCTAGGACTTCTATCCATTTATTTTGTGTGTGGTCTCTCATTTATTCCTCATGACAACTCCAATTAGTGTATTTATATGCGCAATGCTACTTTGAACCTTATTCAAAGTTTTAGTTTTTTGTTCTTTTGTATTTTAGGACTATAGTCCATGCAATTTTGCACTTTGATCTGCCTTATATTTCTTTTGGAATTCCAAATAGATTTCTTCCTATCGAATCTACCTTAAAAAATTTATCAAGGTATAACATTTACCCAAGTGTAGTGAGAATCACTACAATTTTGTTGACTTATAGGGGTCTTTTACTTAATGAAGAATGAACCCATCAATTACTACCTTATCCATGGGTGCGATGTCAAATTGAGGGCATTGAAATGGTGGGTGAGGTTATTGAGGTTTTCTCATCAATTTTTGTACCTCTTATCACTCATATTTCAAGGGTAGCCTTGATTTTGTGAGAAGGATATAGCTCCTTTCAAGTTTCCATCAGTAATTCTAAGAAATATGTGTAACCTTTCATAAGACCTCTCAGACACATTTTAAGCTCCACCACTAGTTTCACTACTCAAGTTACCTTATCTATAATGAAAGAGTTTAAAAATTATTAATTTTCTTTCACTACTTCAACAATTGTTGAAACTCTTGATCTAAAATTATCCTATCATCTATATTCTAGGGATAAGGGAGACCAACTCAAACCAAAAAGGCAATGTGCCCCTTCCACTTTTCTACTAATAGGGCCAGAGCATCAACTTGGGACTCACATTGGCACACAATCTATTCTAATTCAAAGACCTCCATTATCAAGAGGACTACCACTTCATGGTTTATGATTCCTATAATCATCCATTGTTGATTAGTTAGGTGAGTTTTCCAAACCTTGTACACTTACACTTCGATGATCTTGGAGTTAAATTTTATCAAAACATGTTCCACTATCTTGTTAACCTTGGCATTTTAAGAGGTAATCATCTTGATAAAATCAAACAACAAGGCCAAGTTATTAGCCATTTAGGTGACCTCATACTAAAGAACCTAACTCATCTAAAATATTTGTTTTGTTCCACTCATCCTTTATTTTAGATCAACTACCTTTATATTTTATTTCTCTAGCTTTTTTAATGCCTTTGTATCCTCCATTTATGCCATGAGATGGGTTAACCGAGAATTAATTGCCTAAACATCAACCTGAGAAGATCTAAGTGTGTGCTTGAAATGTTTTAGCTTCTTATATTTCTTGACCAACTTCCTTGTGTGACTTAGGTATTCATGATTTATGAATTTATTCATCTACTACGCAAATTCAATTTTTTTCTCAAGTTGATAATCCTTAAGACCTAATTACACAATAACCACTTGATAATCTTGAGCCTACATTTCTCTCTCCATCTTGGAGACTTTGAGATTCAAGTGGGACATATTTATATTGATGTTTTTAGGATCATAGATGGTCCTCACCTACATTTTCATAGTTTTATGTGCCCTTTTCATTGCCATATATTGTGTGTATTGCTACATTTGATCTTGGACCTGCTAAAACTAAGATAATAAATCATATATGAAGGTGATAAGTTAGGATCAAATAAACTACTATTGACTAAATGAGGGTATAACCATGGGGCTGATGAAATATAAAGTAGTTGAATGGTATACAAGGGATAGGGTGACACATGAAGACTCAATGGAGAATGGGATAGTGGAAGAAATTTTGGATTTGGTAAGTTAGGAGGTGATGAGTGGTAGACGGTTGGAGAGAGTGATAAATATAGGTATGATGGTAGGAATGACATATAAATATGGTGCCATTGAAATAAAAGTGGTAGGTGGTATGGTGGTTCTGACTTCAATAGATGCAACCACCTCCTCTGGTGCTAGGGTAGTGGTTCAACAGTCTCCATTAGAGATGTTAAAGAGGTTATGCAAGGTGTGTTTTTGCTCATTTATTTATCTATTAGAGATTCTAGTTTGAGGATCAAACTTCATCTTCTTGGGGGTATTTCATGCTTGCTTAACTCCCCCTACTCTAGCTTTTTTGTCAATGTAGATTGGGATGAGATGGTTGAATCAAGATATATCAAAGCGGAATACATGGCAGGAGAAAACTCTATTTATAATGGTTATTCGAAGAGTGTGGATACACAAACCTATTGAAATTATTCTATTCTTGTTGATTGGTGTGACTACATGCTTACAACTTCCCCATTGCTTTCTTTTGATTAGTAACCAAGATCTCCAAGGAGCTCCTCATCATAACATTATTTGAAGGTATCATCTTCGTCTAGCTATCATAGGGTTTTTTGGTATCACCATTCTCTTGGTAAAATTTCTACTAGTCCTTTATCTTGTTGTCACTCCAACCCAAGTAACACAAAACTTCTTATTGGAGATGATTTGAGACTTGGGGTTGATCTTGTTCTTTTTCATAGAAAGCATGATGTTGGTTTTCTAGGGCATAGGTGGTAAGAAATGTTCTCTCTAGAGTGGAAAATAAGACCCCTCTTCTATACATTGGTATTCTTAAATTTGAGGCCTGCATTGTGGGTGAATTTCCTCAAAAATTTTATGCATGCTAACCATGCTATAAAATTTATCTCTAGGTCATATTTCTAAGAATCATCTAAAATATCTAATCCTATCTCTCACAACTTAGTCTCTAAAATAAAAGCTACATTTCTTTGCAATATAGATACATTGCCAAGGTTTATGTAACAACCCAAAACTACCAACCCAATTATTTTTACAAAGAATAATTACAAGCAAAGGTTCACAAGAAAAACCCTTCTTTTATCTTTCTAGTACACAAGGCTTCACTACATTTGAGTTCCAATTAATTATAGATGATACTCAATGGATAGAAGTGGCCAACTCCCATGGTTTTTGGGGATCATATTACTAAACCTACACATTTAGAAGGATGCCAAAAGTGGTCCCCCCACCTTTCCCATACCCTCATTGGCATAGGATAATATGACCATGACGTAGGAATTATCCTTTAAGGCCCATACCACTTAAAGGGGAAAACCTATTCCTAACCCTACTCTAATTCCATCTAGGTAGCTTAATCAGGTGTAAAATCCTTGGTACTTAGTTACCACACCTCCGTGGGCTAACTAAGGATATTACCCCTTCATTAGAAATGAACATGATCACTCGATCCTACATGTTAAGGGTATCACCACTATTGTCTTGTGAATGGTTACACAAATATTGGTTGGAATAAACCCTATCCTACTCATTCAAGGTGAGAATATTCACAAAAAACTTTGCTATTGTATTCACACAACTCCTTTTAGGTTCATGAGTTCTTAGCTATTGCATTCTCACAACTCCTTCTAAGACTCACATCTACCTAGTTATTGCATTCTTACAAATCCTCCTAGGATTGGGCTTTTATTTGACTTAGATCTCACAAAAATGATTTTAACCAACCCAATATAACCCCCATCTCTCTCTCAAAAAATAACTTTGATGCACTTGAAAACATACTTCTAAAGTAAAGCAACATACATCATATAATCTCAAAAGCATTTAATCACTCAAGTCAACATCTAAATGATTTACAATATCATAATAGATGAAAAATAAGCATCTAAATAACAAGGGCACAATTTGCTTAACTCAAAATCTAGACATAAAGCTTTAGAATATGCATTTCTTTAACTTAAATGTTACAACATAAATAATCCAAGCATTTAACATAAATTTTAATAAATATGCATTCCACACAAGATCAATACTATTTATCCTATTATAAGTTTGCAATAACATCAAAATGTACAAAACCTAGGGTAGCATTAAAGCAACATAATCCCTTAATTTTGAACAACATTCAAGTTTACATCATTCCTTTAGCAAGGCATTATTTACATAGCTTTTATTTTCCATAATAATTATAAGGTACTATGAAGCCATCTACAAGAGTCTCCAAGCCATCTAAAATTTACATTTCTCTTCATAAAAAGGGATTCTACCCATGTTTCTTGAGGAATATTTTAGGATCAGGACAACTCCAAATGCAATGCAATTTAATCATGCCATTAATACTATGCAAGCAACCATGCATAAGAAAACAAACCATCAAGAAGAGAATTTTCCTACTTCTCTATCCATAATGGTCCGTTTACCCAAAAAATATTAAGAACCAAAATAGTTTCTCTTTCAAAACTAAGGTTAACAACCAATCTATAAAAGAGAGTCCCATACTTCTCTTTGTAATGATCCCTTAACTCACATAGATAAAATGTTTCTCTTTCAAAACCAAAATTAAACAACCAACATATAGAAGAGAATCCCATAATTCTCTTTATAATGACCCTTAGATCTCAAGAATTTTATAGTAGTTTCTATTTTTAAACCAAAATTAAACAACCAATGTATAAAATAGAATCCCATACTTCTCTTTATAATGATCCCTTAACCCACATAGATCTTAGGAATCATTATAATAGTTTATCTTTCAAAACCAAAATTAGACAACCAATGCATAAAAGAGAATCTCATACTTCTCTTTATAATGATCCCTTAACCCACATAGATCTCATAAATCATTATAATAGTTTCTCTTTCAAAACTAAATTTAAACAAACCTCATTCATAAAGATTATTTCAATATAAAAAACTAAAAATATTAATCTTAGAGTTCATCTCTAATTTTATCAACTCTAAGTGCAAGATAATATTCACAAAATCTCTATTAACAAAGGATATTATTTAAACAATTCCACTTATATGAGCTTAAAGTTTCATAAACATCAATACATATAAATAAATTAAACCTTCCCTCCAAAGTAAATGAAAGAACATACAACTTAGACTGAAGCATACAAAAATTTGAATACATAGAAAATAGCCTCAACATGAAAGAAGGAAAATAATATACCACAACCAAAGATAATATAATTGCAAAAGGGTGACAACAAGGAACGTCTTCGAAAACAATAAATAATCAAGAACTAAGCTTGCATTACATTTCCAAGGAATATGAAAGGTAATGACTGGTTAAACAAGCCTCTACCATACTTAGACCCAATTAAAAAAAAACATCGATCAAAAGGGAAAACACAAAACCAACCAAATGCTTTAGCCAAACATGTGTAGAACAACAAATACTAAAGCCATAGCCAACATAGGGTAAATCCTAATACACAGGTTAGAAGGACCAACCAACTTATTTTCAAGGTGATGTTCTAAGGTTTCAAAAGAATAAAAATAAAAGAGCAACAATTCCGTAAGACTTGCAATATTCACAAGCATAACAACATAATCAACCAAAAAACTAAGCAAAATCAAGAGCAATATGTCACTAATCCAAAATAATGGAATCAACCAAACATTAAAGCACCTAGTAAGCTACCTAGAAAAGTCTTGGTCGATATCCTCCTCTTCATTGACATATTGCCTTCTTCCTAAACTTCCAACTCTTTCCTTCCACAAAAAAATGATCCCTCCAAAATCTTCTCTATTCAAATAAACTTGAGAGCTCTTTGCATGGTGAAGGTAACATTCATAACTCAAGAAGATGTTACTTACCATTGCCACAAATATGCTAAATAAAGTGCCACTCAAGCACAATAGAGATAAAAGATTTTTAGACTAAGCTATGCAAGTTTATTAAATTTCATTCTAACCAATAGAAGAAATAATGCAATGACTAAAGCATTCCTAAGAATTAACTTAACCACTCTCTTTATTAATTTCAATTCCAAAATTAGCTTTTTTTTTGGCATTGATATTAATTTTTCCAAATTTTAATATCACCAATTTAATTAATACTTTACTAGTCTAATGTATTAAAGCTATCATTTAATTTTTTTTGAAATTTTGAAAAAAAACTTGTATTAAGACATAGATCAATTACAATGTGGGAAGAGCCTCTTCCCAACCGAGGTCCGAGAGGACACAGTCATACAATAGTAAAGGAAGAACAACATCGGAGCCAATTTTTGTGAACCAAAAACTAGCTGCCATGGGGTCCCCCATCGTACTCTATTTTTTCGAAGGTCATTAGCTCAAGGACCTTTCAAGACCCTGTCTAATCACCTCATCCTCAATATCCATGTCACTGTGCAACTGAACTCCAACCTCCTTTTTCGCACCCATCTTAGCCAAAAAGTCAGCCGCTTTGTTCAAATCTCTACTCGCATAAATTGGGATCACGTCCTCCAATTCCTTCCATAATGCTTTAATTTGGGTAACAAGAGCCCTCAACCTCTAAGATTTTAGATCAAAGTTCCTCATGCAGTCAAGAGATCCAACCATTATTTGCGAATCTGATTCAAGAATAATCCTGCGGTGGCCATGTTTCACTGCCCAAACAGAAGCAGACTTGATGGCAATGGATTCGGCTTCATTGTTAGTGGTTCTTCCCAGGCCTTGCAATTCCCAATAGAGCATAGTCCCAGCATGGTTTCGGCACACCACTCCAATTCTAGCTCTACCCGGATTGCCTTTTGCAGCTCCATCAGTATTGATTTTAATCCAACCTTTAGGGGGACGTTTCCAACAATTTATGTCATGTCCCTCTTGCAGTTCAACGCGTTCTTCCATAGCTCCAATGTCAATTTGAGCTTCCTCCTCAGCATGAACAGCAACAGTTTTGGTAACCTTGCTCCAAATGGTCTACCAAACCCCATCTAGAGCAGTAAAAGTTTCTCTAAAAATTCTGGCATTTCTTTCCAGCCAAACTTGCCACTAGATAAAGCTTAAACCGAGCTCCCAGCCAATACGAAGAGCTTTAGATTTGAATCTACCTTTCTGCCATTTTGCCCAAATATTCATCCGGTTTAGGTCACCACTTACTTGAATTTTAAAGTATGCAAACCAACGCAACCAAATCTTTCGAGTGAAAGGGCAACCAAACAACAAATGGTCAACAGTTTCCTTGCTCTTGTAGCATAGTAAACATTGAGAAGGGCCGATGATACCTTTTGATCTGAGATTATAAAAAGTGAGGATTCCATTGTGCATGCACTGCTAGGCAAAAAAGTTAACTTTCAGCCAGCCTTTAGAGTGCCAGATTTTCCTTCAGTCCTCAACCTAAAAAGTATGAGGGGGGGGGCTCTGGGAGAATGCTGTCATATCCGTCCTTTACTGTATAGACGCCAAGACTCCCAAAGCCCCAATATAATTCATCCTCCATGTCTCCCCCTGTAAGAAATATTTCTATCAGAATTTTAGTCATGATGGGATTCAAATCCGGAGGAATTGAAATGGGCCACTCATCCAACTTCTTGAACTGCTTAAACTTACACTCCCCCAGCTGAGAAGTTGTGAAATAACTTTCAATACGGATCCATCCCTTGGATTCAATGGCTGCTTTTATTGGCTATAATTCTGGAAATTCAGCAATGATGGGTGGGAACTGATCCCAAGAATCTGTCCAGAAACGAGCCTTCTCCCCTCTTCCCACTTTCCAAAATAAGCGGTATTTAACAACCTGAGACCCTAACTTGAGAGCCTACCAAACTAGGGACCCAGTACCATCTAAGGGGATGCGAGCTACATCGTCTGGGTTGGCCTGTCCCAGGTATTTTCTGGTTAGGATTCTACTAAAAAGGGAGGTGGGTTGGGAGATCCATCTCCAGTACAGCTTTCCAGCCAAAGATTTATTATTCAACTTAGATTTTCTCAAACCCAGACTTCCTTTAACCTTGATCTGGGTAACTTTGTCCTAGCCCACTAAGGCCCACTTTCTCTCTCCCTTTGCTCCTTCCCATAAAAACTTTCTAGCCATCCTGTCCAACTCTTTCCATATTGTAATCGGGGCAGCCAGGATAGAGAATTTGTAAATTGGCATGGCTTGAATGACTGACTGTAAGAACGTTAATCTACCACCATAACTTAACCACTTGTGAGACCAATGATTAATTCTGTCCTTGATACACTCCAACAGATTCCTCCATGTGTCTAATTTCAGCTTCTTAAAGTGCAAGGGGACCCCCAAGTAAACCACTGAGAGAGAAGTCCTTGTGAATCCCAAGATTTCTAAAATTCTGTTCTGAAGCCTTTGATCTAGATTAAAAAAAACCACTTTGAATTTCTTGTCATTAATGACCTGTTGAATAGCCCTGAGATAGACATTAAGAGTATCCCTAATCATTCTTACTTCCCTGAAGCTATCCACTCCCACCAAACCAGTGTCATCCACAAACTGTAGGTGCGTTAAAATTTTGTCACCCACCTTGATGCCCAATAATCTACCTTGTTGTCTTCTCCTCAAGAAAATTCTGCCAAGACCTTCAACCAAAATGAGAAAAAGATAAGGAGAACATGGATCCCCCTGGCGCGGTCCCCGAGTAGCTCCAAATGGTTGCAAAGGAAGGCCCTTGATTAGCATAGAGTAAGTCGGGGTAGAGACACAGCTCATGACCCACTCTATCCAGATTCCGAGAGAAACCAAAGGCTGCCATCATTTTAGCCAGGAAACTCCATTCAACCCCGTCATAAGCCTTTGACATGTCCAGCTTTATGAACATCCCTTTATTACCCGAAGTGTGCATTGAATGGATTACTTCCTGGGCCACAACCACCCCATCCGGAATCTATCGTCCCTCAACAAAACCCCCTTGCTCAGAGGAGACAATGTTGTGAAGAAGAGGTTTTAGGTGCTCAACCATTACCTTTGTGATTATTTTGTACAACACATTACATAAGGCAATAGGCCTATAATCTGAAATATGAACCCCCTCCTCCCATTTTGGAATTAAGGTAATGAAAGTGTGGTTTATAGCTTTAAGAATTCTCTTATTTTCTCTGGACTCTTCTACAACAACCATTACATCTTCCTCTAAGTAGTCCCAGAAAGCCTAAAAAACTCAATTGGGAAGCCGTCTGGACCTGGAGTTTTACCAGTGCTCATTCCAAAGACCACAATTTTCAATTCATCTCTATCAATGGGTTTGAGGAGGGCCTGATTTTCATCCTTAGAAATAACAACAGGTATGACAGAAATAACTTCATTTTGGGCCTCTACATCTTGTACCACACTTTCCTTAAAAATCTTAGAAAAATAATCCATAGCATGGGAATGCATACCTGGAAGTGTATCAAAGGAATGACCGTTATCATCTTGAAGGGCCTCCATATTGTTCATCTGTCTTCGAGCACAAGCAGTCCAATGAAAGAATTTTGTATTTCTGTCCCCTTCTAATAACCAGGTGGTTCTTGCTCTCTGCTTCCAATAGGTCTCCTCCTGGTTGTCAATGTCCTCAACCGCTATATGCAAGGCATCATCCTTAGCTTTGAGTTGGTCTGTAATTACTCCTTCTTTGAACTATTTTTGGACCTCATCCCATCTGGCCACCAATGGAGCTCTTTGGGCCTGGAAGTCTGTTTTATTAGCACTCTTCCAATACTTCAACTGAGTTTTGACATATTGTAGTTGTTTGTGGATTCTGAACATTGCTCTCCCGTAAGTCGGGGGGCCTTCTTCCCACCACTCGTGGAATTTTCTCCCGAAGGTCTTATTTCCGAAGCCAAAAATTCTCAAATCCGAAAGGTTTGTGATGTCGCCCCATGCTAGTCCCGCCTTCCAACAGAATGGGACAGTGATCTGAAACTGGGCCTTCTAAAATCTGAAAATTTATATTCCATTTTACAAATGCCTCCTCTAAAACCAAAAAATGATCTAGCTTAACCTTCCTGCTATGTGGCTTTCGCCTTTTATTAGTCCAAGTGTAGTTAATGCCAGGACATTTAATGTCCACTAAGTGCAAAGCCTGGACTTGGGCAATCATGAAACGGTCCCCTAGGTCCAAAAATGGTGTTCCCCCTTCCTGATCTCTAGAAGATAATTTAGCGTTAAAGTCCCCCGCTATAATCTAGTCTAGATCTTCCCTTGAGGTTCGCATGTTATGCACAGCCTTCCACTGTCGCCTCTGACCATCGAGGTTTTGAGACCCATAAAAGTTTATGATTAGAACATGTTCCGCAATGACATTATTCCTAAAAAGAGAAGTGAGAACACCCCTCCAGGCAAGATGTTCTATTGTAGACCATTCAAGAGAGTTCCACAGAGTAACAATCCCCCCTGAGGCACCTTGGGTAGCCACATCCATATGACCAACACCCCTCCAAATTTTGTTGGATTGTTTTGGACATAAGATCTAATGACATCTTAGTCTCCTGTAAAAGCAAAAAATTAGTATTACGATTCTCTAAAAGTCTTCAAGTAGCAGATTGATGGGTTCTGCTGTTTAAACCCCTCACATTCCATGATTGTATAATCATTGGTTACCATGGGAGCAATAAGAGTCTATTGGCCTCACCGATCCTCTTGTGATCAGTTTGTCTCCTTGGACTGCTAGCAACTCCTTATTGGATCTTCTACCTACTCCCTGAGAATTGTTGTTTTTTGATCTTTTTTCTGCCTGGGTTATCCCCAAAGTTGGCCTTTCCCTATTATTCTCTGCTATTCCCATGCTGACATCCTGAGATACTGTCTGCTCCTGGTTATGCACTACTAAAGCCCCTGAACACACTGGCTGTGATACCTCACAGAGTTCAACTACCTAGTGTATGACGGGAGGAGATGATAGGGGGAGTTGCACGGGAATATTAGAATTTTCCTTATTACCCTCCATGCCCTCCATAAATTGTTCCTCTTCATCAACCAGTGACTTAAATATCTCATAACTATTGGCAAGTCTAAGATGGGATTGCTCCTTTCCCTCTTTTTTCTTTGTCCATATTTTTCTTCTGGGCTGTTCAAAACCCTCTCTCTGAGCTTCCTGGCCCTAAACGGTGCTATTAGAATATTTATTAAGTGTTGCCTTATCCTCTCTAGGTAGGTTTGGTATTCCTAAAGGGGCATCCATTTTAGCATTCATATTATTAGGGCAGAAACGGGCCAAATGTCCATGTTTGTGACAAACCCTACATCTAAAGGGTAGGGCCTCATAGTCCAGTTGTTGAATCCAGGAGAGTCTTGCCAATTCAATTTCCATCTCTGCCGACAAAGGCTGGCTGAGATCCATCTCCACACATATTCTTGCATACACCGCCATGCTCCCTTCAATTGTGTCTCTGGAAACACCCATATGTCTTCCAATAGAATTGCCAATCCTTGCCAACACTTGCTCACTCCAGAATTCCATTGGAAGAGAATATAGTCGAATCCATACTGGGACAGCAGTAGGTTCAACTCGAGGATCGAATCCCACTCTCCATGGTTGAACAAATAGCCCTGTCGGGCCATGATTTTTCTTCTCTGACTCGAAAGCCCTATTTCTATCGGCCAAAGACGAAAAGCTAACAATAAAATATCCATTGCTAATAAACCAAAATGAATACTCACCATGAGGCTCCCAGTTTTTGCGGATCCAAGAGTGCAAAAAATTTAGGGAAGGACGTATACCCATGAACTTGCAGATTAAATCGTGATTAGCTCGTAAATGACTCGATTCTTCAACCATACTTGGCTCGATGACAATTTTTGCCCTGGTTTCGGCCTGCGGCAAACATCCATTCACACGATGTGCTGTCGACCTATTCCCAGCAGCCGTGAAGAGAATTTTATATGCCATTTTTTGAGCTTCATCGTTCTTTGGAGGAGATTTTTCTTTAAACAAATATGCGTGTGAGCTACTACTCCCTGGAAAAGGATCCGAAGAAGTCCCCATTGGACCCTCCTGGCGCACCAATCTAGCCTTTAGATCCACCGTACCCCGAAAGCACTTCTGCAATCCAGTTGATGCCCTAGATTTTTCAAAGTTCTAGAAACCCTAGTTCAGATCCAGAATATGCAATCTCTGGATACAAAATATTAATCCCAAAGCTATCATTTAATTAACTTAATAATTCATAAGTATTAATATTATCAACTAATTAATACTTAATAATTCTAAAGTATTAATATTACCAATTAATACTTAATAAATCTTATTCAACAAAATCTATGTAGAACAAATATAGGTTCACACCAACAATGTTTCACACCATTGTTTTATCCCTCAATAGGTGATCTCCTTTAAGATAGTATAATACTATTGCCAACCTATTAAGGAGACTCATTGCACAATCAACTTGATGGACCAATGGTGTGAACATGAAAACAAGCAAAACATAATGCATCTACATGAAGATTATTTTGTTACTCTGAGTTGTCAATGAGCAAGTCATCACCATCATTTCCCAAAATATCTCTCATTGTAGGTGGTTCACCCATATGATCCCACTAGAGAGAGAACCTAGTCCTACACCCACAAATATGTTAGTAGTACCATATTAAAAAAATGCAATCATCCCATCTTATAGACATCATAAAGTAAAACTATGTAATTAAAAATTCACACCATTATATAGTTCATTGTCCATAAAGATTTTTGCCAAGGAGGGTTGTTACAATTTATGAGAGTTTGGAGAAACTTGCCTCACTCTACTCACTCCCATAGGTGACATCAATCACTTCTAGTTAATTAGTATTTGTAGAGAGATCAGTCTCTCTATTTCATACCTTGATAGTAGGTAGACTAACTTGCTAAACTCGAAGATATGGATAATGGTGCCCCCCTCTGAGAAATACCATTCCCCTCTAAATTGGAAATATAGATATCTAGCATCAATTTTTGAGATGCATTAGAGGTTTCCTCTAATTGCACTTAGTGGTGGCACCAACAATTCATCCACAAAGGCATAGTAGAAGGAGGTAAACAAAGGAACTTCATTTAAGAATAGATAAGCTACCTTTGGCCATCATCACCTCTACTATTCAAATTTAAATTCTTATACATATAGCTATTTTTAAACAATATTAATACATCAAGAATGAATAATATCTAAATGTGTGGGTCTCCCTAAACTTATATAGCCCTTCATGAATATTGTGGGCTATGAATTCATTGTAGTCAAGTATCAATTTTTTATCTTTTGGGATGCACCTCAGCATGTGGGGGATGCCCAACTCCTCTTGTGATACATTTTTTTCCTCATTGGCACTAAAAATAAACACCACCATGATCAAAGTATCTTGGGCATTATAATTGAAGTTTTTGGCTTAAGGAGGATTTTGGCATGGATATTTATTGATACTAAAACTCAAAGATCAACCAATCCAACTTGTCATAGATTTTTACATAGTAACAATTGACAATCTCTAGATTTAGAATGAGTCCCTCAAGAACCATTAGCATTTCCTACATAATATATCTTGAAATAACTAGCTTAAGCAATTATTATCAGACCTAACCTCCTTATGGTGAAGGTCATAATGTGAAGTGCATGCCTCCATCATCTCATAACAACAATGCACTTGGTAAATCATTATTGAGCTAGAAAGCTACTCCAAAACCTTGTGAAAGACTCATCCTGATTGACATGTCTTTTCTAGTAGGTACCTTCTCTTTAGCTTTTTGTGTTCTTCAATAGCTTTGGATATGATACCTTTTATGCCACAACTTTGATATGATTTAGAGTCTTCATCCATATGGCCTAACTATGTGTATATCTTGGAAGCAAATAAATGCACTAAGGCTACTCTTAAAGATAAAGCAACAATAATGCTTCTTCTCTTGGACTCTATGGTTGCCAAGAATTTCAAAACTTTGATTCTCTTTGCTTCTACTAACAACCTTCATACTTTAAAGCTCTTGGATATTTCAACTGTCTATGGCATAATGAGGAAGACTTGAGGAAAATAGTTGTATTAGTAGGCCTCACATTCTCTCAACCACTATTAATAAATATTCCTAAAAATTTTATTTCTATGGTTAGATGGAGCATCTATAATATTTTCTAGGATAACAGGGTTTACTGGTTTATGTGCCTGCTTTTATGATTGGCTGATTTTAAATTTATAATTGTAATATAGTTAACCTTTAATTCCATTTTTATGAAGCTTATCATCTCATCTATTAGAGGTTTGATTATATAGTCAAGAGTTCTTTGCCAAAGGTCCCTTTTTTATGTGATATGTGAGGTGCCAAGTATTTCATTTTTGCTTCTAAGGTGTTTCCCTAAAACTCTAGTGGAGCTAGGTATACTAGAGAGTTTGATGGCCTGTGTGAGGCCTTCCTTTTCAATACTCCATTTGAAGGGACCTCCTAGTTATTTTGAATTTGGAACATGTCTATTTATAATTTTTGAGAATGGTCACACAAGTGCATTAAACCTATTGATGCACTGATAACATAGCCTTGGCCAGTGGGATTTATATCATAAGGATAGCATGATGGATCCTCATTATGAGCTTATGGGAGCTATATTTCATTGCAATGCTCATTTATAGTGGGAGATATTTTGTACATGCATTAATAATGAGACTTGAGCTTATACCTTTTTGGAAAACTTTCCCAAATATGTGGATCTCTCCCAATATTTCTATAAGAAAGAGAATATATCTTAATTATCCTTATCAACAATGTCAATTTTTTTCTTACTTGATGCTTGAAACCATAGGGTTGTGCATAATAGATATAATTGAACCTCTAAATACTGATAGTGGTGTAATCTCTTCACTCAAGCACTCCTAGGAACATAAACTACATACAACAACCTCAACACCTATTTAGTTTTTTGGTATGTAAGATAGTTTTGAGTAGGTGGTGAAGGGTTGAATTTAGTTGTTCCCTACGAGAATTTTGTTGGTGTGATTGGTGCATTTTATAAATTCCTTAGCTCTAGAGACTACTTGCATACTAATAAAGCATGACTTCATAGATCAAGCTTTAGCTAAGGCTTTTCTCATATACATCAACTCTATAGCTTGTCTAGACATTTCCTAAATGAGGTATGAGCTTATGCATGTGAGAGAACCTAAACCAAGTCCCATCACATGAAATATATTTATTTGACACATGGAGTCGATATTTTTTAAAAATTAAACTAGGTAGGGTTGATACTTAGCCCATATTTGTTGGCTCAAAAAACTTCATGGGATATGAATCCTAAATTTTGGTTTCCCATTTATCCTTCAGATCATAAAGAATGAAGGAATGCATCTCATCCATGGATAATTTTAATCTTGAATACTCCTCAGTTATGAAAATTATGATCAATGCTTGGCATAATTGTAATGAGATTATTGACATTATGCATGTGGAGCGATTTTTATGGAAATTTGATCTTAGTACCATACCAATCCCTTAGGAAATAAGTTTCTAATCCAAATATAGATAGACTTCTAATTTATTAGTGAAGTCCCTAGACAAACGAATTCTAAACGAAGCCAATAGTTCAATCATCACTATATCTTGTGTTATCATGAGGCTCAAAAAGCATACATTATTGGTAAAATATTTTTGACTACCCTAATATTTGAATGAAAATCTTATCCAATTACACTACCCTTTTATTTATAGGTTGATAAGCCATTCCTAACATGTCTACCACCCCTCTTGATATTACTAAGTTAATTGAACTAGAATATATCATACAATTTTCAATTAGCTTATCTTCATAGACCAAGGTCAAGTAGAAGGGAATGGGTTTGACTTGGATTGCTTTTAGACTAGATATTTGCAAGACCACTGGTGCTTTCAATTATCCCAATCTATTTCATTCCTTCAAGTTTTTATTTAAGTGCTCCCTCTTGGGAATGGAAAAAATATCCCACAAAGGCATCGCCACAATAGATATCTTTAGATGATAAACCACACTAAATAATCCTAGAGGATGGGTTTCTTGAGTGGCATTCACGAGTGGTTAAGACTTGGACTTCTCCATAGTTAATTGAGGAATATTTACATGTTCTAATATGAGTGTGCACTACTTTGGTACCTTTGAAATATTTTTTTTATCAGCCACTAGGGACCTTGTTACATTTTAATTTGGTGGGACTATAGTAGAAGTATCCTTTCTATATTTTGTTAGTCTAATTTGCATGTTTGGTGTTGCTTGGTTTCTCTTTTTTGATCCTTTATTACCCTTATTTTAGCCCTTGTCATATAGTTTAATTTTACTTGTGGCTTGTTGGATGCTAAATAACCCACCTCATTGGATATAATATATACCTCCTCCTTGACCCATGTGATTAAAATCTGCTTGAGAGGAGCAAAGCTTGAATGAGAAAATGGTAGCACAAGGAAAGGTTGGTTATATGCTTACATTTATACCACTGAATGAGAGAGATTCTTGGATAGACACAATTTCATTCTACATTGATGTGAACTGCTAAGATTTCCCCTTAGAATAGGTATCACAAGAGTAGACATTTAGGTATGGAAAATACCATGTAGTAGGCTATACATTATTATTTTATATGGGAGATACATATCTAGTAAAGTTAGGAGGATTCTACTATAGTGGGGTTGGAATGGGTACTATTTATTGATTATGGCTCTAAGTTCAATTAATATTCTTATTGTCCTAGAATTGAGTTTGTTGATACCTATTAGGAGGAGGTCTATAACCCCAATTATTCTATTAAAAAAGAGCTCTCATATCATTTAAATATTGAAACCTCTAGGTATTTTATTATCTCTTGAGGTCCATGACTTCATTAGATACCATCTTCAAGAAAAACATTATTTCACCTAACTCAAAATAATAGGGACTTATAGAGGGGTGATTAGGAGTTAGGAGAGGATTTGGGATTACAACTAGGTTTACAACTAGAGCAAGTTGAAATATTATAGGCTAGATGACCAAAGGAGGCTAATATGGAGGTTGGACATTCAAAAATAGGGGTATGGGAGGCTTGGGAGCTAGTATCCCTATCTGAATTAGATCATTTTCAGCTTGAATGGTTATCCCATATGTCACTGACAAGGAATTTTCTCCTAGAATTTTACAATCATGGCAATTTCAAAATTGAAAGCCTTCAAATAATATATAAATGCCATACATGGGAGAGATCAGATTTTAACTAGTATTTTATACCAGGTTTTATAAAATTGGATATTGAAGTTATTCATTATCTCCATGGGTGATCTTTTAATGGATTTTAAATACTCCAAATAGAAACTCTATTAGCCTTTTCCTCAAATCTATCAACCACCAGGTCATACATTTGGTCCTAATTGCCAATTAATTGTAGGGAAAGGCTTATGTACCATTCTTGCACTTTTTGTTTAAAATATGCTACCAACAATATTAGAGATGTGTCCTATTATCTAAAGTTGTGCACTACACATAAGTTGTCCATGTGATGTAGGTACTTCATTGACATAGTAACATTTTCTCTAGTGAAGTATAACAACGACTTTAGAGATGAGTCTAGGATTGGGTCCCATGTAGTAGGAGGGACTGATAGAATCAAGAGATCTCTATCATTCCAAGCCATATATATTCTTTGAAGTTAATTCTATTATACTATTTTTATGTCAACCTCTTATTATCCTCTTATGAATTGGGTTCAGGGATTGCACCAATGCTGAAGGATTTACAATTTAAAGAACCTAGTTGTAGGTCTTGCACTCAAATATTTTTGGGCCTTTTTTTGGGAGAAGTTTCTAGGTGAATACTTTAAGCTTTAAAAAAATAAGAAATAGAGATCTCCACAAAAACATTAGTTCAATATATCTCTAAGATGTTGCTTTTGAATATTCTTATTTAGTGGAGTCACCAAGTGAAGTTTTGATGCTTCAAACAAAAAGTAAATAAACCAAGACCTTTACCAGAATATCAACCTAATATTTTTAATTTATGATACAAATTTATTTGATTTATCCCATTGGGCATGCCATTAAACTATTGTCATCTTAGAATGTCATGGTCATCCATTGTAGAGGTTCCATGCACCTAACACTCATACCTTGCATAGAGAGACATAATCAAAAGTCTAGAGAGCATGGGATGTGACTCAAAGGAAAACCTATAGGATTTTTAACAAGACCAACTCCTTATAGGATCTGATATTCAATAGTCACCTACTTAACTAACCTAAATTACTTGATTTCTTTAGAAAAACTGGAAGAAAGAAATAACATGAAATTTGATAGTAGAAAAATAGATTCCTAAACTAATGAGGGTAATGTTCCAAGATCAAATTTTATCTTATGCATTAGTGGTATGAATAAAAACTTTGAACTATTCATTATCAGCTAGAAGGTGAATACTTTCTTAGTCTAGCACAAGAATTAATGCACATAGGATATATATAAAAACTAGGACAAAAAGAGAAATAGTCATAGGTTCATATATATCATAAATATTCTTACAAATATGAAAGGCTAAGAGGTATTGAATGTTGTTAATAAAAAAACTTAGGATTTGATTCTAGACTGATACATAAAAGAAAATGAAAGGAAATTACACAAGGGGAATATTAGGCACTTCTTAAGAAATTTTCCAATGCTTTATAATGAATAATACATTGTTATTTATAAGAAAAAATGAGGGACCCCTTTCCCTTCAAAATTTTGTAGGAGACTCAATGTGCATCCTCCATTGCATGGCAAGACATACTGGCATTAATTTTTTTATTGCCTTGACGTATTTGGATCTAGAATCATCAATGCTAATGGGTTTTGGTCCTCTAGATATGTGGCATCTGCTAACATTTCTAACTAATTTTATTTGAAATTCCTTCTACAAGCAATGTTGTTTGGATCAAGGCTACTAGAACTATAAATTATACCACTAGTGTCTTTAAGATGCCAACCAATTCCTTATAGTTTTTTCCCAAGTGATGAAGGTAGATATGGAGGTTCCTTGTCATGAAATATGACCTCTCTAGAATGTGGTTAGCACTCTTTTTCACATGGTCTTTCCTTCATTCATTGTCGTAGTTATAGTTAGTGTTATTTGGCACACAATACTATTTTGAACTTTTCTCAAAGTTTCATTTTTTTGTTATTTTGCATCCTAGGACTTTTATTCATGCTCTTTTACATATGATCTCTCATTTGTACCTTATTGTAGCTCTAGTTAGTATAGTTTTTCATGAAATTATACTTTGAACCTTATCAAAAGTTCAGCTTTTTGTTCTTTTGTATTTTAGTACTTTGACCCACACTCTTTTGTACTTAGGTCTACCTTAGCTTTCTTTTAGAGTTTTGGATAACTTGCCTACCATTGGAGCCACTTTACAAAATTGATCAAGGCAAAATATTTGCCCAAATGTAGTGATAATCACTATAATTCTCATGCTAAATATATCTAGCTCAATATATCCTCTAGTGTCTTGCATAACGCCTATTATTTAATTTATGGATTTATTCCTTAGGCTTCCTATTATTTTCCAAAGGAACACCTACTTAGGGTTATGCATAAGGGGTCGGCCCCAAAATATCCTTGCAAAAAATTATGAATCCCTGGTGAATCTAGGTCAACCTCTTATCGAAGGACATGGTGAATTATCTTAATTTAAAAAAAATTGAAAAAAATTGGTGAATTGAGGGAAAACACAGTCTAGGAATGGACCGGATGAAAACACAACCCGATTTCACACTAGGTAATAAACAAAGTGAGGAAACGTACCGGGTGTAAAACATGGATCAATGATCGATCGAGTGGAAAGAAAGAACCAGTGATATGGGCTGGTGAAAATCAAAGAACGACCAACGACCTGCATGGAAATCAAGGATCGGGTAACGACCCGAGTGGAAATCAAGGACCGACTAATGGTTCGGGTGGATTTTGAGAATCGACTAATGAGTCGGGTGAAAAACAAGGTTCAGATAGCAAATCGAATGTAAATCATAGATCGGTGAACAACCCAGATGGAAACCATTGACCAACAGACATCTCGAATGGTAACCATAGTCTAACTAACATACTAGATGAATTGCAAGGCCCTACAAATGGATCAGGTGAAAACGAAGTCCAACAAATCAATCAGATGGAATGTAAGATCTATCACTAAACTAATGTTTACTCTGCCACATATTAGGCAATAAGTCAGCCTCATTGAATGCTAAATGAAATATGTGTCCAAATCCTATCATTTCTATCTATAAATAGACATCGGGAAGTCATTTTTTGGTTACATTTCTGCGATTGCTCTCGAACTCTTCCCGATCCACCATCACCCCACACTCTTTGCAATCCAATTTCTCTTAATTTATCAAAAAACAATGGCCAATCCTACCACCTCTACTCAAACTGCCATTGGAAATTTGGTTTTCAAGAATGCTACTTGTACCACCATGATAGATTTGTCAACCACCCCTGGTTATGACAATATGTGGCTATCTACATCAGGTTTGCAGCACTTGCTAACAATACCACAGTTCAAGACCGACAAGCACCTTTTGCAAAGTATCATTGATGGTTACGACCATGACCATGCAATAGTGAATGTCATATTTTAGAATAAACAAGTGTCATTCACCATCACACCTTCGGACATACAAAGGTTAACAAAACTTCCACACAAGAGTTTCCCTATCGTGTCTCTGAGGTTCTCAATGGGTAAGTGTGATAAAAAATACTTGGAGGATGAATACGATCTTCCCTGGAAAGTGGTTGAAGGTATAATTCCCATCAATTATTTCTATTATTGTTCAAAATTTAACATTTTTTATTTTTCATCTATTTTTTTTTATGCAGCTTCCATGGCTAAGTCTAAGAGAGGCTTAACAAATAGTTGCATTGAAAATAAATCTCTGAAGGCCATTATTGAGTTCTTCCAAGCAAGACTATTTTTTCTTGGAAGAACATAACTTCCATTATGGGCATTGACCTATATCGTTCACACTATTCAAGGTGCGCAGTTCGATTGGTGCTCGTACATTTCAGAATGCATCGAAATAGAGTTGCATGGCATCGAGACAGAGGAAGTCAAAATGGTGGTGATCGTTAACTTTATTTTAGCTCTTTTTATGAAAATTTCATGATTTAAAAATACTAAAATACCAACAATATTGCATCCCACACTACTGAATTTGGGTATGAGTTTAGAGGAATTGAGGGTAAGTCCATATTTCACATTCATTTTTTTAATATATTTTAGCTATGTTTTCAGTTTTAATTTTTGTTTTCCCCTGATTGTAGAGAAAGGTAGTGATAAAAACTAAAAAGCAGGATGTTGGTGTAAGGGGTCACATGCATGAGGTATGTGGTGATTCTGAAGAAAATGAATCAAAATCATCACCATTATCGAGGCCAACAAAATGTACACGACAGGTTACTCCTCCTTCTCATCACCCTGAATCTAGTCAGATCAACCGTCCTACACATAAGTTTCACTTTCAATATTTTATCATTATATTTCTTAGTGTGTTACATAAAATTATAATAAGTTTATTTTTTAATTTTCATGTTTTCAGAATTGCGCACAACCCCCGACCGCAACATTTTACATGAGATCCAATCGTCGTCAGGTAAATTATTTTGTTTACTTGAAATTAAAGTTTTTTTTTTTTTAAAAATAATTTTGGCAATTTCTTATTTGAATGTCAGGTGGCTCTCAAGATCAAATCATGAGAAGCCAAGAGCAGAGCAAGTCATGAGGCCACCACTAGCACGACAACAACCATAGGTGCAGCAAATGAGAGGCCAAATCAATATGGCCAATGGAAGGGGAAAACACTTATGCAGCCAAGATCACAAGGTGTTTTCCCCATGTTTTCATTTAACACAAGTCAAGTACCAAAGGTGTCAACCGCAAATGTTGGATTAGATAATATTCCGCTTGATGATGATTTTTTTTGTAAGGAAACATTGAGGGCTTTCAGGTGATAGAGGTGCTTGAAGATCCACATGCGAAGGCAGAAGAAACAACACCCCCAATAGCTGAGCAAATAGTATTCGCTCCTGCTATGGAAGCCCACTATCATCCTCAATCCGAGGATGACAAAGTTAAATTTGATATCCAATCATCTATGAGTGATGGTATTGAAGCAACCCTCCAAGAGAGGGTGCTTAAATATTTACAAGTTATGAAACAATGGGAAATTTGGGCTAAAGTGCTTATTAAGCAAATAAATACCCGTTATAAAAAATTTAATAGAAGGGAGACTTTTTTTCTCGATATGAGAACGAACTAGAGAAGATTAGTGGTCTACTACAATAGGCCAGATCAGGATTAGTGACGTGTAGGACTTCATCCGATGATGAAGTTTTAAATATTATGTTTAATAGAATTGAGAACATCAATGTTAAAGCCCAAGCATACTATAACCAATGGGCTTTCAACAAGAAAACTGTTGAAGTTGTTTTAGTTGCAAGAGATGTGGCCAAGGTGAGAATTTAGATGCATATTTTTATTTTGCTAACTCTACTAAATTATGTCATAAAACTATTGAATTTGCTTAAATTATGTCATATAACTCTACTAACTGTTTTCTTTTGTAGTTAAATTTTGAAAATTTGAAATTATAGGTTTAGAGCATGCAAGTCAACATAGACGTTGCAAAGAAATTTCTGGAAATGGCCATTATTATGAAGAGAACAACCCAACAGAAAGTAAGAGATAATAACATTCTCAAAAAATATTTGCGGGAAAAACTTAAAGTGGATCCGGATCTCCTGATAAGGGAAGGACTGGAGAAAAATCCTTGTTTGAAAGTGCTTCAAGATCCCGCCAAAGAAGAAGTTGGGTTGTTGGAAAATTTTAAGAAAGGACAAGAAATTTTAGTCAGATCCAGAGCACTGCCAACACCTGGTGTAGAAGAAGTAGAAAAATTAATAGAATAGGCAAGTCCAGGAGAAACCTCAGGTCCAGGACAAACATCGACAAAACATCCAAAATGTCAAAAGTAGTTTGAAAAATTTCAGTGTTGAATGAAAGTTTGTGTTGTTTTTCAGAACAGTTAAAGACATCGTAATATATTTTAAATCTATATATGAAAAAGGCAATTTACAAATTTTGTATCCTCTTTAATTTTGTGGTTCTTCCTGTTTATAATATTTTGATGCATTTTTCGTCTATGGCAATATGAATATGAATATGAGTATTGTTGTTTTTGAAATGATTTTAACTATTTATAATCTCAATATGAATATGAATGCAGTTAAAATCAATATGAATGTTCTTCTTGTCCAAAATGATAAATATGAATGCTCTTCTTGTGTCAATATGATAGTATGAATGCTCTTCTTGTGTAAGATAAAATCAATATAAATGCTCTTCTTGTGTCAATATGAATGCTCTTCTTGTTTTTGAAATGATTTTAATTGTTTATAATCTCAATATGAATATGAATGCAGTTAAAATCAATATGAATGCTCTTCTTGTCCAAAATGATAAATATGAATGCTCTTCTTGTGTCAGATAAAATCAATATAAATTCTCTTCTTGTGTCAATATGAATGCTCTTCTTGTTTTTGAAATGATTTTAATTGTTTATAATCTCAATATGAATATGAATGCAATTAAAATCAATATGAATGCAGTTAAAATCAATATGAATGCATTTAAAATCATTTAAAAAACAACAATACTCATACATTTATAATCGGTTATGAAAGACAATGCTATGTTATAAATCATAAAACATATAATTTGAAAGACAATGTTGTGTTATAAATCATAGTTACAATTCAGATAGATGAAACAATATTGTGATGACAAATAAACACAAATTCATATTGAAAATGAAAATGATAACTAACAAATTCATATTGATCAATGTTGTAAATACTTGTAAAAAAATTATAGATGAAAATGATAACTAACAAATTCATATTGATCAATGTTGTAAATACTTGTAAAAAATTACAATTCAGGTAATTGAAACAAATAAATACTATGATATAAAGGCAATTAAAACTATTTCAAAAACAACAAAGGGCAGAACATGAAAACTTCTTAATAATCAAATTTTGTGAAATCTAACAAATCTGATCCAATATTGTGAAATCTGATATCAAATCAATTCTAATTTATTGTGAAATATTGGAAAAATCACAATATTGGTTAAATCACAAATCAAGTAGCTAAAACAAACAATGCTCAGCTTGTCCAGAATCTCTATTGTGAAATCTGATGTCAAATGAATTCAAATTGTGAAATACTTGAAAAATTATAATACTGAAAAAATCACAAATCAGGTAGCTTAAACAAATATTTTTCTGCTTGTTCAGCATCACTATGAAGCATAGTAGATATCTGTGTCTTCATAATATGATCACTGATAGCATCATTATCTTCCATATCGGTCATATTCAACACGCTCCTTCTATCTGCAAGGGAATTCCATAATGCAATTGCTCTATCATAGGGAAAATTTTCCAACTGATAGGATGATACATAAATTCTCAAACAATTTTCTAAATTTTTGTCCAGTATGTTCCGAAGCTTAGATTTCACAAAATATAGTGCACTGAAAACCCTCTCGTCTTCCATTGATCCCAAAATCATTGTTTGACATAATTCATATAAATAGAAGTATTCACTTATAGTATCTTGTAGGATAGTACTTGGATACAATTTTTGCCACAAACGTGCAATGGAACCAGTCTCATGGATGTTACTCAAAAGTGATGTTTGCCCAACCATTGTTCTTCCAAAATGTGTTGACTATTCTTTCAAAAGATTTTTTTTGAGTATACCATTGATTGTAACACCATTCATTTCCATAATTTTACTGAAATGATGAATAAGTATCATCATATATTTAACAAACAACTCATTTGTAGATCTGAAGTCACTATTAGAAGCCCAAAATATGGGGTTAACCACACCCATGGCCTCAAGCAACTCATCTCTCTAAAATCGATCTCTTATCTCACTTGTCAAATATTTTGCTATATTGGACAAATTTGTTCTAGTTTTCTATAATACAACATGAAATCTATTGTGTGTTATAGGAACTTGTTCAACACTATCCATACCTATACTTGATTGCCTTTCAAAACAATATAGAGGTATCAACTTTCCATGATTGTTAATACAAAGATGATCATTGATGTCAAACTTCAAATAGCTTTATGGATCGTTCATGTTTGTCAATGTATTCCAACTATGAAACAAGGGATCTTTAAAATCTGCTTTGAACACATATAAATTTTCAATAACAACACATATTTGTTTTCTCATCCTTATGAAATCAACGATATAGATGGATCTCTCTTTTGCAAATTTAATCAATCTACTCATTTCTTGTAACATTGGAAGAATACCACACAACAAAGTCAAATAAAAAAAAAAAAAAAAGAGGTGATACAATGAAATCCACCTTGTATCTACATATTTTAACATTTGTTTTCCTTCTGTAACTCCTAGTGCAAATTGTTGAAACTCTGAAAACCTTTTTGGACTGCAAGAAAAATAAGAATGTATTTCATGAATGAGGTCTTCCACTCTCGCAACATTTTCAAAAGTGCTCACGATTTTATATGCAATATTCACTCTATGAGCCATGCAATGAATGGGTATCATATATGGTGCAATTGTGGTTTGTAGTTGAACACAGAGACCACTCCTATGCCCTTGCATTATAGCAGCTCCATCAGCTCCAATGCATATTAACTCTGAGGCTATGTCTATGTCATTCATTCCCGCAATATCTTTTAAACTAGTCACAACAACATTATAAATATTTTCTACATTTGAATTTTCAACCATCTTATGTAATCCTAGCAAACTAGGCTGCTTGACATTGTTTTGAAAAGTATACACATGCATACAAATCCAATATGTGTTGTCCACAGCCATCATCTCATCAATATATAGTGAAATGAATCTGGAAAGTTTTACTTTCTCCCTTAGATCCTCCTTCTCTACTAATGATAAACATTTTACCATTTCCCAACCACTTCAATCATACCAATGGCAACTCGGTATTTTTTGCAAACCAACCAGTTGAAACAGGTGCTTATAATCAATAAAATCAGACATGGGTCTACCCTTCTTGAGAATACTAAGTACAACAAAAAACTATAAACCTTTTACCCCTAAGGTGATATTTTTCATTTTTTCAAAATGGGCTTCAATTGTTGCACCTTTCTCAACAAGAGATTGTTGTTCCTTTAAGTGATTGTCATATCCTATTGCATATCTGACATTCATACATTCTGATGCATCCTTCCACCTAATTGTTTTAATAATTTCACCATCACTTCCTTTAACTTTTACATAAAATTTGCCAGCATGTTTTTCTATTGTATCTATCTTATTTTGCAACCTATGCTCCTTGCCCAGTTTCCAACTACAAATTTTGCATCTACACACTTTATCATCGACTTGGTTTTCATTAGTTAGGATAGGCTCTATCCATAGAAATTTTTTGCCCATTCATTCTTAAATGCCCTTCCAATAGCCCAATTAGATGCCTTCCACTTTTTATTTATTTTTCTTGTAGATTCAAAAGAAGTTTGTAATGTATTTGATTTATCGCTTTCATTTTCAACTATGTTATTTTGAGGATTATCTTTAAGTGCTTATTGGATTTCATTGTTAAGAGAATTTTCATTAGAATTCATCTCTTGGTGATGAATATCTTCAAGTGGAGGCATATCAGGGTCCACATGGTATTATGCATAGTAGCATACAATACTATTCTTAATTATTTTTTAATTTAACAAAATAAACTAACAAAAAAAAATATGATTTATATCATCATGCAATATGGATAGAGGCACCCTAACCATTTGAGGAAGAAAGCATTATTTAAACTAACAAATACACCTAACTATTAAGTAGTCAAAAATCATTTGTACCTTGAATTTGCATAGATGTTGATGGCTCACTCGATTTCAACATATGGCTAAAATAATTCAGGATACTCTTTTCAGATTTGGCCCCCTTCTTTGCATCACTAGTAGGTGACATTTTACTTGTAAAGAAAATATTTTTTAATTTAGAAAAGTAATAAAATGTTGAAGACATCTTACTTATGTGAAGCCTTAAGATAATATTGTAATTAGAATAAACGTATATATGGTTGGTAGAAAATAAATACCTGTTTCCAGTTATTATTTATTGTGATTTTTTAGAGTATTCAAATACTCTGTCTTCTAGAGATAGTACCTGTAACTAATAAGAGAAAAAAACCAATCAATATAAAATTTAAAATAGTGTAATTTGTTTAGAGATTTAATTAGAGATACAAATGTTGAAAAATATAAAATTCTAGTACAAAATGGACAAGAAGTAGAGCATCACTATGTCCATAGAGAACCAAAGTATTTACCTATTTAAAAATCTTGTAACATAAAAGGGGATCTTAATGGAAATAGAGAATCAAAGAGTTTTAACATAGATAGAAAATAGGGGGAAAAATGGAGAATAGAGCATTGACTTATTTTCAATAAATGATAAAAAACAAGCAAAATAAAAACCAACAATTTGATGACAAAAAAATAGATCTTATTATTACAAGTGCTTCAACTATTATTCTCTATAAAACCAAAAAACATAGGATCACAGATTCAAATATCTAAAGAGAAACAGAGTACCTGTTGTAGGAAAAGGTCTATTTGAAAAGAGACCCACCGGGAGGTTCGTGTAGGAAATGAGGATCGATAGTCAGTTTTAGTGGAAAAAAGATCCAATGGGCGGTCGATCAGGGTGAATGATTGATCTAGATTGAGGTTCAGGTGGAAATAGAAGACTGATAACCGATCCAGGTGGAAATAATGGCCGATCATCAAACTGTGCTTAACAAGAATTCCAAAAATTGATCCAGGTGGAAGAAGCAAACCAACCAATGGTTCGGGTGGAATAGGTAGTCCTAGTAGATGACCCAGTTGGAACTAGCTGTCCGGGTGGAACAAGTAGACCGACTATCGATCCGGGTGGATATAATATCCGATCGTTGAGTTGGGTGGAGAACTATGTCATGTTGATCCATGTATAGAACTCTAAAGTCCGAGTATAGTTTTGATCTGAATCGATTGGTTTTTGCACAACGCTAAAGTTTGGTGGAATCTGCAATAGATCAAATATTTCAGTTCATATTTTTGCTTTAGAGTTTTACTTTTCGAATGTTATAAATGAAAACTATCTCTGGCTTGTTACTTATATATAGTGGTATAGTTAGCGAATTTGATGGGATAATTTAAAATTTAAAAAAAAAATGGTAAAAATGGTCCACGACTTAGGCGAGAGTGTCGGTGAATTTTAAAAAAATACGTAATACTATTATCAATGCACGACGAATCGACACTTCAAAAAAAATTTGATCCATAAATTTTGGGTAAAATGGGTGACATCCAGGGTCCCCCAAAATCACAAATTTGCATTTTCAAAAATGCTAATATTCACCCAATTTGTGAATATTCGCCGCTAAGCAAAATTCTGCACCTAGTTAACCTCCATGGTAGGTTGTTACTCTAAAGTAGTATAGACTAAATCAATAATGTTTAGTGATGTTGATGTATATGATGTCACAACTCCTTTGAAGATTTTTTGAATAGTAAGAGTGGAAACAACACAAATTTATGGTTATATGGTGAATGGGACAACTTGAGTCATGATAAGTGATAAAATAGACAAGCATGAAGACATGTGAGGAGACATATTGGTGCTTTATGTGTAGGGAGCTAGTGGAAGGGTGGTGCTTGTTGGGATGGTCAACATAGGTAAAGTGTGTGATTATGAAAAAAACTATAATTAAATATTATACAATGAAGATGGTATGCACGATGACCCTATCATTTGTGCATGTGAATTTGTAACACCCCTACTTGGTTGAACTCTTTATGGATATTAAACTGTGTTGATATGAATGATTAATATCATGCTTTACTCTTTGTCTATATGAGTATATTATTTTGAGCATAGAATATGCAACTATTGATGCATGTATGGATGTAGGATTAGGTACCTATCTCTAGTGGGAATATATGGGTAAACTGCCTACAATGAGAGATATTTTGGGGAAATGATGATGATGATTTATTCGTTGACAAATCAGAGTAACATGGAAAATTACTCTTCACATAAATGCATATCATAGTGTTTGTTTTCATATCCACACTATTGGGCTAGGACATTGCTTATGCAATGAGCCTACTCAAGATGATTGATGATAGTATTTGACTATCTTAAAAAGGATGACCCTCTAAAGGATAAAAAAATGGTGTAGGCTATTGATATGATGCCATGCATGTTTAAGTTTTGCATTATGGCTAAGTTCAATTAGTAAATGTGGATATCCTTCTATTACTTAAGTAGTAGCATAATACCTTAGTGAATTAGATATTATATTATTTCTTTATATCTAATCATAAATAAGTTCCATGGATTGCATGTATGTTAAGTGACCTATTATGCTAATTAAAGAGTTATGTGATAATTAAGTTGCTCTTTGTAATTTTTGGAGCACTTTGGTTTTATTAAAGCTTTGATAATGAAACTACTCAGGCGTGCATGAAATGGTGGATAGTAATACTCTTTGCGCATTTGTTCACATTCTTCCATGCAAAGAGGGATGCCCTTCTTTAAATCCAAGGGAAGGTGGATGGAAGTGGGGGTAATGAGCACCTAGGAGGCAATGGATGTTGAGCAAGGTGCAGCAACAGTATTGTCATTGTTGTCAACACAGTCAGTTAGATCTATTGATGCAGTGGACAGGAAGTTCAAAAGCCTTTCAGATGCAGAAGACAGGAGTTCAAAGGTTACTCAGAGTATGTACAGTGATTGTCCAAGAAAACCGAAGTGGCCCATATGCAAAAGATCAAAGAAAAAGACAAGTAAGAAAAGTGTCGCGATATCGCGACATATACGACAGGCAAGAAAAACTATCGCGATTTCGCGACATGTTGGAAGAGAGAGAAAAAGCAAGAAAAACTGTCACGATTTCGCGACATGTTGGAAGAGAGAGAAAAAGTAGGAAAAACTGTCATGATTTCGCGACATGTTGGAAGAGAAAAAGGCAAGTGGAAAAACTATCGCGATTTCGCGACATGTTGGAAGAGAAAAAGGCAAGTGGAAAAACTGTCACGATTTCGTGACATGTTGGAAGAGAAAAAGGCAAGTGGAAAAACTGTCACGATTTCGCGACATGTTGGAAGAGAAAAAGGCAAGTGGAAAAATTGTCGTGATTTCATGACATGTTGGAAGAAAAAAGGCAAGTGGAAAAACTGTCATGATTTCATGACATGTTGGAAGAAAAAGAAAGTAGGAAGAAGTGTCACGATTTCACGACAAGTTCGAAGAAAAGAGAACAAGTAAGAAAAGTGTCACGATTTCGTGACATGTCGCATTTTTGCGACTAAAATAGGAGAGAGAAAGTAAGTTGGAAAAGTGTCACGATTTCATGACATGTCGCATTTTTGCGACAAAATAAAGAGAGGAAGCGTACGGAAGCAGAACTATCACGATTTCGTGACAAAAGCAGAAAGCAAGACTTCGAAGGCAGAAGTGTCATGATTTCGCGACAATAGCAAAGAAGTGAAGTACGAAAGTAGAAGTGTCACGATTTCATGACAAAAGCAAAAAGAAGACTTCGAAGGCAGAAGTGTCACGATTTCATGACAATAGCAAAGAAGTGAAGTACGAAAGCAGAAGTGTCACGATTTCATGACAAAAGTAGAGAAGACTTCGAAGATAGAAGTGTCATGATTTCGTGACAAAAGTAGAAAGCAAGACTTCGAAGCGAAAGTGTCACGATTTCGTGACATGTCACATTTTTGCATACTCAAAAAGGAAAGGAAGGCAGAAAAGCAAAAGTGTCGCGATATCGCGACATGTCGCATTTTCGTGACTCAAGAAGGACAGGCAGGCAAGATAACAAAAGTGTCACGATATCGCGACATGTTGTATTTTCGTGGGCCAAAGCTAAGAGAAAGAGCAAGGAGAAAAAGTGTCACGATATCGCGACATGCAGCTTTTTCACGGTCCGATGCAAAGAGAAAGAGAGAGAAAGAAAAAGTGTCACGATATCGCGACATGTTTTTTCGGGGACCAAAGCAAGGAGAAAGAGAGAGAAAGCGAAAGTGTCACGATATCGCGACATGTTGTATTTTCGTGGTTGAGTTGAAGCCGACGAACCTATGACAGCCGACTAAAATTAGGGTTTACAGGTGTCATGAAAGCCGACTAAGATTAGGGTTTACAATCGACTAAGATTAGGGTTTTCATCACAAGAATTTTGTTATAAAAGGAGGGCTGTTTGGAGAATTGAGGGAGTGTCGAAGTGTGCGAAATACGGTCGTTGTGTGCAGAGAGCAAGTCGTGTCGAATCATTCCAAGTGTGAGATTTTGCTAAGGAAGCAGAGTGCGCAACAGGGAGAAGACGACTGTGGAGTTCGAGTGCAGCGAAGCAGAGTGTGCGAAGTGATTGCGCAGAGAAAGCAGAGTGCGCAGAGAAAGCAAAGGTGACCAGTCGGGGGTCTAGCAAAAGCAAAGGTATCTTACTATAAATCTTCTAGTTTCAGAATTGAAGTCCAAGTTGGTGCTTGGCATCGGGGGTTGGTGCTCCTTTCTGTTGGTGCGGATAAATCGGGGGTTGGTGCTCCTTCCGGTGGGTCTTTGGTAAATTGTTTGTAAAGTTGTTGCTTTGCAAAGGCTGGATTTGGATGGTAGTCCAAGCAGTCATTTTAAGGAGTAGCCACTTTGGTGAACCTCGTTAAATCTTGTGTTGTGTGATGTTCTCTTGTGGTACTTGCTTTATCTGGTTCTAAGGTTTCATTATTTCTATTTTAAGAGCTATGAATTTAAGTTTAAAGAGCTACACCAATTCACCCCCCTCTCAGTGTCATTGTAAGACTAACAATTGGTATCGGAGCTAAGTTCTTGTACAAGCCTAATCGGCTAGGGTGATCTTGGAAGTAACACAATGGCGAGGTGGTGAAGGTTTCTCATCAAACAAAGCACCTTTGTTTGACGGATCTAATTACGCGTTCTGGAGAATCGGGATGCGGACATATCTCTGTGCTTTGGGATACGACATCCGGGATTCGGTGAGTTAGTGGATACACAATACCCATCACTCCTCCAAAAGAGGTCGACGAAAAGAAACTGTTTGAAAGTAACTCAAAAGCAAAGAATGCTATCATGTGCGGATTAGCAGACAGTGAACTAGTAAAGATCATGAACTATAAAATGGCAAAATATATATGGGACAAACCGAGGAGTATTCATGAAGGAGACGATAAGATCAAGGAGGCCAAGTTACGGGCACATCGAGCTCGGTTCGAAGCATTGAAGATGAATGACGATGAAAACATTGAGGCATATATGTTGAGAGTTAATGGAATCATTAATGCGATGAGAGGACTCGACGAGGATATCGAAGACTCTACCGTCATGAAAAAGGTATTAAGATCTCTTCCTCAAAGGTTTGATTCTAAAGTCTCAGCGATAGAAGAAGCTAAAAATCTAAATTACTTTAGTATAGATGAGATGTATGGTTCCTTGACTGCATATGAGATGAGGATAGGAAGATCTAAACCCACAGATAGAGAAGCGGCTTTTAAAGCTCTTAAAGATAAAAATGCAAAACAAAAGTCCGAGGAAGAAGAGACATCGAGATGAAATGGAAGCAAACTTTGTTAGAAAACTAAAAAGGGGAAAAGGAAAATACAGAGGAAAGCTACCGCTTAAATGTTTCAACTATGGAGGCATTGGGCATTTTGCGACTAAATGTCCTCTTAATGAGAAGAACAAAAATGATGAAGGATCGCACCAAGAAAGAAGTGACTGGAAGAAGAAAATGAATTTCAAAAAGGGCAACTTCAAGAAGAAGAGTTTCATCTCCAAAAATGCCAGTTCATCAGAAGACAGCTCCGGTGAGGATTCTAAAGAGGAAACAGGTGAAGCTCTTTTCATGGCATTTGAAGAAGTAAAATCAGAAAAGGAAGGAGTGAACTCTGAAGTATGCGGTGAAAACCTTGAGGCTGAAGTAGACCTAGAAGGTGAGTTGATCTCTGCACTTGAAGAATGGAAAATAGAGAGGAAAAAGAATAAGAAACTTTCAAAAAGGCTTGAGGATGCAAATGAAATCATATCCAGCTTGAAAGTACAGATAGAAGAATCCAAGAAAATCTTCGAAGATCTTGAAGTGCAAATAACCATGAAAATAGATTATTGCGGCAAGCTAGAAGAAGAGATTGTTGGTTTAAGAATGCGACTAGAAGAGATGAATAAGAAAATCAGTTGTTATCACAAACGTGAAGTAAGTTCTATGAAGCTGGATAAGATCATAAATGACCAAAGGCCTGCGGGCATCAAATTTGGTCTGGGTTTCGTCGAAGGAGAATCATCAAATGGATCAAAGGCCAAAAATGTAGAATCCATAAAGAATGAAGATAAGAAACAGGTTGATCAAGGAAAAACATCTCATGCAAAAGAAAGCAATAATGCCAGGCACAAAAGGAGAATTGACAATGATGGATTCACCAATGTCACACATCAAAGAAGAAGAAGACCTATGGCTCCTACGGCAACATGGCAAAGACCTTCACCCGGGTTCAATTATCCCTTTTCTGGTTTCTATTTTAAATGCAATGGCTATGGACATAAAATCTCAATCTGCAAATATAATGTAAGACCAAGGAATTTCACCAGTAGAAATGCTTTCTCTCCTTTGATGAATTATACAGTAGAATGTTATAACTGTCATAATTTTGGGCACATTGCAAGAAATTGTAGAAGTACATTTGCATCAAATCAGTTTCAGGGAAGAAAATTTCAACCAAACAGGATGAGTCAAAATAGAAAACTTCCCGTAAAACATGCACAAGCTATTGATAAGGGAAAGGCAAAACAAGAGCTCAAATCTACTATCAAAATAGAGTGGAAAGAAAAGGAGCGACTCAAGGAAGAAAAGGAATCCTTAATAGTTCAAACAACATTTAAAGCACGAGAATAAATATGTACCATGGATACTTGATAGTGGATGCTCCAGTCATATGACAGGTGACAAACAGAAGTTTGAGAAGTTACAGAAATATGAAGGTGGATCAGTAAATTTTGGAAATAATGATGGAGCTAAGATAGTTGGCAAAGGCTCGGTTAAAATTAGTGATGGAAAGATTAAGTCGAGAAGAAGTCTTGTTTGTGGATGGGTTGAAACATAACTTATTGAGCGTAAGTCAGATTTGTGATAAAGGTCATGAAGTAGTTTTTATGAAGCAGGGTTGTGAAGTCGGAAAAACAAACAGTGGAAAATTGATAGCAACTGGATCAAGGACATCCTGCAACTCTGTACACGCTCTCGAGAGACTTCAAAAGGAACTTGTTTTATTGGACAGGAAGAAGAAAATTGGTTGTGGCACAAGAGACTCGGTCATATCAGTTTTGATAATCTAGTAAAAATCACCTCAAAAAGGGCGGTGAGAGATATTCCCACCATCAACAAACCTGCAAACAACATTTGTGCTTCATGCCAAAAGGGGAAGCAAACTAGAGTCACATTCAAAACAAAAGAGTACTACACAAGCAAACCTTTGGAACTAATACACACTGATTTATGTGGACCCATGAGAACACAAAGCATAAATGGTGACAAATATTTTATGTTGTGCATTGATGATTATTCCAGAATGACATGGATATTTTTCTTGAAGCATAAATCAGAAGCTTTTGATATGTTCAAGATTTTCAAAAACCAAGTTGAGAATGAAACAGGAAAGAGGATCAAATGTTTAAGATCAGATAGAGGAGGAGAATTCATTTCAGAGGAGTTTACAGAGTACTGTGAAAAATACGGTATTAAGAGACAGTTTTCAGCAACCAGGACACCTCAGCAGAATGGAGTGGTAGAAAGAAAGAACAAGACAGTGCAGGAAATGGCACGGACTATGTTGGTTGAAAGTAGAGTAGTAGACAGATTTTGGAAAGAAGTAGTCCATACTTGTGGTGTATATCCAAAATAGGTACATGCTGAGAACACATGAAAGCAAAACTCCTTATGAGTTGTGGTTCGGAAAAAGGGCAACAACAAAATACCTCAAAGTTTTTGGCAGCAAGTGCTACATCAAAAGAGCTGAAGATAATCTTGGTAAGTTTGAAGATAGAGCGGATGAAGGTATTTTTGTCGGTTATTCATCAAAAAGCAAAGCTTACAAATGCTACAACAAAAGGCTAAAGAAAATTGTGGATAGTGCCAATGTTAAATTTGATGAAGGTAGAGAACGAGTAATTAGCTATGAAATGAACTACCCAATCTATGAAGAGGTTATTGAAGGAGATGAGGAAAACGAAATTGAAAAGATACAGAAAATTGACTCAGATGATTTAAGTTGTGATTCAGAAGTGGAAGAGAATAAGAAATTCAAAATAGGCAATTGGCTAGAAAAATCATCCTAGAGAGCAAATAATTGGAGACCCCAAAGTTGGTGTTCAAACAAGAAGAAGAGTAGTAAGTAACTACTCTCTATTATCCAACATTGAGCCCAAAAATGTTGCTGATGCAAGCAAAGATGAAAGTTGGATGAAGGCAATAAATGAAGAATTAGATCAGATCGAGAAAAACAAAACTTGGGAGTTAGTACCTAGACACTGCAAATAAAAATATAATCGGGACTAAATGGATTTTTCGAAACAAATTGAATGAAGATGGACGGGTAGTCGGAAATAAAGCAAGATTGGTATGCAAGGGTTATGCACAAGTTGAAGGCATTGACTTTGAGGAAAATTTTGCACGAGTAGCTAGACTAGAGGCAATTAGAATGTTTTTGGCTTTAGCAGTCTACAAGAATTTCAAAGTTTATCAAATGGATGTGAAATCAGCGTTTTTGAATGGGAAACTTGACGAAAAAGTTTATATTGAGCAACCGAGATGGTTTCCAACTTGGTGATGATCCCAACTTGGTTTGCAAGTTGAAGAAAGCATTATATGGCTTAAAACAGGCACCCCGAGCATGGTATGCAAGGCTAGACAACTATCTCACTCAACAAAGGTTTAAGAAAGGCATGGTGGATAGTAATTTGTATGTCAAAACAGAAAATGGGCATCTTATTGTTCTTGTTGTATACGTAGATGATATCATATTTGGCAGGAACAAGGATGAGTCGTGTAAAGATTTAGCAAATAAGATGCGAGAAAGAATTTGAAATGTCAATGATTGGTGAACTTTCGTATTTCCTCGGGTTGCAAGTTAATCAAAATAAGAAGGGCATATTTATTTCTCAAGTTAAATATGTGAAAGAGATGTTAAAAAAGTTCACAATGGAGGATTGTAAGCCAGTTAGCACACCCATGACGACAGGTTGCAAGTTGAGCAAGGATGACAAATCTCCAACTATTGATCAAACCATGTACGGATCTATGATTGGAAGCTTACTGTGCACGACGGCTACCGGACCGAGATATTTTGCAGGCGAGTATGCATGGTAGCACGATTTCAGGCCAATCCCAAGGAGACTCATGTGACAATAGTGAAAAGGATCCTTCGGTACCTCAAGGGTACTATGGAATATGGGTTATGGTATCCGAAAGGTAAAGACTTCACCCTTATTTCGTATTCAGATGCAGATTGGGCAGGCTGTGTAGATGACAAAAAGAGTACCAGTGGAGGTGCATTCTATCTTGGAGACAGATTGGTCACGTGGCATAGTAAGAAACAAGAATCAATTTCATTATCGATAGTAGAGGCAGAATATATTGCAGCGACAACATGTTGTACGCAGGTATTGTGGATGAAACAAACTCTGAAAGATCTTGGTATTAGTTTCAGTGAGCCAATATTAGTTAAGTGTGATAACACCAGTGCTATTAACATCTCCAAGAATCCGGTTATGCATTCACGCACAAAACACATTGCTATCGGGTATCACTTTTTGAAGGAGAAAGTTGCGGAAGGTGAGGTTAAGTTGGATTTTGTTCCAACTACGGAGCAAGTAGCGAGATATCTTCACAAAACCATTGCCCAAGGAAGTTTTTGAGTACCTTCGCAATAAATTGGGAGTGGTCACACTTCCCAAGAATTGACTAGCTACGGGGATCACATTCTCGGGGGGAGCATTTAAGTATTTGATTATCTTTGTGCTCATGTTCATGACTTTTGCTAAGTGTAATAAAGTGTGTCTGAGAATGTTGTGCATGGACTCGGGGGAGTCTGCAGTAGCCCTTTGGTATTATTGTCAAAGGGGGAGAAGAGTTACAGGAAATTGCACATGTGTTGCCAACAATTCCAAAGGGGGAGATTGTTGAGCAAGGTGCAGCAACAGATATTGTCATTGTTGTCAACACGGTCGGATAGATCTATTGATGCGGTGGACGGGAAGTTCAAAAGCCTTTCGGATGCGAGAAGACAGGAGTTCAAAGGTTACTCAGAGTATGTACAGTGATTGTCCAAGAAAACCGAAGTGGCCCATATGCAAAAGATCAAAGAAAAAGACAAGTAAGAAAAGTGTCGCGATATCGCGACATATACAACAGGCAAGAAAAACTATCATGATTTCGCGACATGTTGGAAGAGAGAGAAAAAGCAAGAAAAACTGTCACGATTTCGTGACATGTTGGAAGAGAGAGAAAAAGTAGGATAAACTGTCATGATTTCGTGACATGTTGGAAGAGAAAAAGGCAAGTGGAAAAACTGTCACGATTTCGCGACATGTTGGAAGAAAAGGAATGGAAAAGATTGTGACATGTTGGAAGAGGAAAAGGCAAGTGGAAAAACTGTGATTTTGTGACATGGGAAGAGAAAAAGGCAAGTGGAAAAACTATCGCGATTTCGTGACATGTTGGAAGAGAAAAAGGCAAGTGGAAAAACTGTCACGATTTCGCGACATGTTGGAAGAGAAAAAGGCAAGTGGAAAAAGTGTCGCGATTTCGCGACATGTTGGAAGAAATAAAGGCAAGTGGAAAAACGGTCACGATTTCATGACATGTTGGAAAAAAGAGAAAGCAGGAAGAAGTGTCACGATTTCACGACAAGTTCGAAGAAAAAAGAACAAGTAAGAAAAGTGTCACGATTTCGCGACATGTCGCATTTTCGTGACTAAAATAGGAGAGAAAGTAAGTTGGAAAAGTGTCACGATTTCGCGACATGTCGCATTTCGTGACAAAAGAAAGAGAGGAAGCGTACGGAAGCGAAGCTGTCACGATTTCATGACAAAAGCAGAAAGCAAGACTTCGAAGGCAGAAGTGTCACGATTTCACGACAATAGCAAAGAAGTGAAGTACGAAAGCAGAAGTGTCACGATTTCGTGACAAAAGCAGAAAGCAAGACTTCGAAGGCAGAAGTGTCACGATTTTATGACAATAGCAAAGAAGTGAAGTACAAAAGTAGAAGTGTCATGATTTCATGACAAAAGCAGAGAAGAAGACTTCGAAGGCAGAAGTGTCATGATTTCGTGACAAAAGTAGAAAGCAAGACTTCGAAAGCAGAAGTGTCACGATTTCGTGACATGTCACATTTTCATGTCTCGAAAAGGACAGGAAGGCAAAAAAGCAAAAGTGTCACGATATCGTGACATGTCGCATTTTCGCGACTCAAGAAGGACAGGCAGGCAGGATAACAAAAGTGTCGCGATATCGCGACATGTTGTATTTTTGTGGGCCAAAGCTAAGAGAAAGAGCAAGGAGAAAAAGTGTCACGATATCGCGACATGCATCTTTTTTGCGGTCCGATACAAAGAGAAAGAGAGAGAAAGAAAAAGTGTCGCGATATCGCGACATGTTGTTTTTTCGGGGACCAAAGCAAGGAGAAAGAGAGAGAAAGCGAAAGTGTCACGATATCACGACATGTTGTATTTTTGCGGTTGAGTTGAAGCCGACGAACCTATGACAGCCGACTAAAATTAGGGTTTACAGGTGTCATGAAAGCCGACTAAGATTAGGGTTTACAGCCGACTAAGATTAGGGTTTTCATCACAAGAATTATGTTATAAAAGGAGGGCTGATTTGAGAATTGGGGGTGTCGAAGTGTGCGAAATACGGTCGTTGTGCGCAGAGAGCAAGTCGTGTCGAATTATTCCAAGTGTGAGATTTCGCTAAGGAAGCAGAGTGCGCAACAAGGAGAAGACGACTGTGGAGTTCGAGTGTAGCGAAGCAGAGTGTGCGAAGTGATTGCGTAAAGAAAGCGAGTGCGCGAGAGAAAGCAAAGGTGACCGGTCGGGGTCTAGCAAAAGCAAAGGTATCTTACTATAAATCTTCTAGTTTCAGAATTGAAGTCCAAGTTGGTGCTTGGCATCGGGGGTTGGTGCTCCTTTCTGTTGGTGCGAGATAAATCGGGGGTTGGTGCTCCTTCCGGTGGGTGCTTTGGTAAATTGTTTGTAAAGTTGTTGCTTTGCAAAGGCTGGATTTGGATGGTAGTCCAAGCGGTCATTTTGAGGAGTAGCCACTTTGGTGAACCTCGTTAAATCTTGTGTTGTGTGATGTTCTCTTGTGGTACTTGCTTTATCTGATTCTAAGGTTTCATTATTTCTGTTTTAAGAGCTGTGAATTTAAGTTTAAAGAGCTACACTGATTCACCCCCCCCTCTCAGTGTCATTGTAAGACTAACAATGGAAAAACAAATACAAGGAGGATAAGATCAAAGGTGAACAATTTTGATCGTGACATCTTGGGAAGTGAGTGGATCTTCCATCATGTAACTCCATTGAAAGTTGATAACATAGAAGGTGAAATGACTTTCATGGGAGATTTTTGATTAGGATCTAATTAAATAGGGTTTTGAAATTTTTTATTTAGTGTACTAGTTGCACTAGAGTGGAGCACATTACTGGCTCTCCCTGGATTCTCTTGTGAGCCTACCATCATGGGTTTCCAATAAAAAATATAAATCTTGTTAAATTTTCATCATTGTATGGATTTTTCAAGAGAAGGTGGTGTTGAACTACTAGTTTTTCCTCTTTGTAATGATTTTCTCAAGGAATCCTACACTTCTTGAAGTAGATGATTGTGTTTCTTTAAAAAATCCAACATTTTTGGGAATCATAAATTCAGATAACTTTGGCATAGTTTCAACCTCTTGTTGTAAATTTTTTCTTCCTATGGTTTCTAAAATTTTTCTATGCTTGTGTTTCTAACTTTATGAATTGCAACTATCAGTTTCACAACTGTGTTTCATACAAGTTTGTTATGTTCAATATTTTACTCTAAAGTTCACAACTTAGCATAATCAATAATTTTTTGACTATTTTATCTTCTAGAAACACCTATATTACCTAACAACGGTACCAAAAATGATGAGTGTCATTATTGTCATCATTTAATTTTTAATATTTGTGAAATCGAGGGTAATGTCCAAGGCTGCCTATGATAGAAGGCTTTGATAAATTACTGTTCAAGAAATTAGTTTACAAGATTTATTTAGTGAAATAGATATTTATTTGGTTTTTCAAGGTGAAAATAATACTAATTTATAAAAATGAAACTAATTTAACTTACAGAATTTAAATTATAGAATTTAACATTTAAGCTACAATTGTAGAAATTGATAATTGTAGAATTTAACATTTAAGCTACAGTTGTAGAAATTGACAATTGTAGAATTGAAAGGCCTATTTTACTCTTGCTAATTGAATTTCCTGAAACGTAAAATTCTAAATTGAAATTAACTATATTTACTCATGCTGAAATTCACAATGCTAAAAATTATCAAAACAAAATACTGCAAAAACTTGTCAAAAATAATTGTAAAACTTGTCAAAAAAGTTGCTACATAAATTAAAGTATAGAAAAACAGGGGTATTAAACACATTCAAAATAAATTTCAGTAGGCTGTAAACTTTCTACATAAGTCACACTTTAAAACATCAAAAGAACTTATGCTAAAACATGGGTTAGTTTTGTTACACAAATTAAGCAAGAATTTGACAAAATTGCTGCAAAATAGAATTTATCAAAAACCTGCAAATTTTGCTCCTTCCTTCCAGTCCTCAAATTGGGCCCTTACTCCTTGGTCCAAAAGAAATAATTTTCACTTCAAAACTAAAAACTAATCACTCATACACTCTCAAATTCATACATGTAAAGAAAACTGTACTTTTATTCAAATATTCAAACTAAAATGATTATAATGACTTTTTCTACTTCTTACTTATGGACTTCTATTCGTACTAACTCAACCAATGATGGATTGTCCTATTTATACTATTTTCTACACAAATATTTGCAACTACCAAATCAACCTTCTTTGTTGTCTATGTGTGATTTACTTAAGTTATTGCAGTAGACTTGGTGTAATTTAGGATAAAATCTATTGCTATTACTTATTCGTGCATCCTCCATCTGATGGAAATAAGTCAAAAATAGTTTGAATTAGTTTCTACACTTGTACTCACCCTATTATCCTTCATTTCTCTCGTAATGGATGCAAACGGTGCTCTTTCAATTGAAACGGTCTATTTCTGCCCTTCATTTCGGAGAGCTCTAGAATATAAGGCAGGACTGTAGGAATATATTGTTGCCACTAATTTATATCGAGTGTGAGCACTTAAACATGTAAAATTAGTTCTTTTTTGCCATTTTAGACATGTTCCAACCATTCACACTTGCCATATTTGACCTGGTCTAACTTCCTTTAAAGTTGCAAAGGACTGGTTTTTGTATGATGTTTACAACTATCCCTGCATTTTCTGCTTTATGCCTTGTTGCTCTCATTTATACCATGTGGGAATGCATCCAAGTGGATCATAGGCATTTTTTGATATCTATGAAAATATTCCATCCATTTTTACTTACTCTTTTTGACTATTTCAATGCTCTCCTTAAATATGCTAACTAGCTGGAATTTGTATGCTGCATAGAATCTGTCTATTTTGGCATCAATTTAACTTGACAATTTGATTTTAATGTGGTATGACATTTAAAAAATGCTTGAGTTAACCATAAAATATAACATTCTTATTTGCTCTTATTTTCTATGTTATTTTACCAACAGAAATAATGCAAAAGCAGTCATAAAATGTTGAAAATAGTCAAAACAGGGGTACAATGTTCCTAAACATTAAATCATGCAAACAATAACAAACAATGCATTCTAATCACACATTTGGCATAAAATAATATTATATTTGGTTTTTATGGCAGTATTTTAATGTCCAAAATGTAGCAAAAATGAGGTATTTCTTGGCCTCATAATGCATTGAGTTAGAGATATTACTGGTACATTAAATATTGATTACACTATTCTACTTATTCATTAAACTAGTTACTCTTAAAGTATTATTATGTACATTTATTTTTAAGTTAAGGTTAATTTCAAGAGCAAAAAATCAACATACTATCAAAGTTTTTAGAGACACTGTTTGGTGCACAAAAACAACTTATTATAGCCTATATAAGCCACCTTATAGGGTTATATTCCTCCAAGATATGGAGAATAAAGTCATCATCAAAACTAGTGAAGAGAGCTACAAAACGAGACTAGGAGAGTCTTAGGTTTTAGGTGCAAATAAGGAGGTATTACAAGTTGTTATTCAAGCACCAAACTTGTATTCGATTAAATCAAAAGAAGATAAAAGATAAGTGTTTTAAGGACACTCTATGTAGCCTGTCATTCTATCTACAAGAGGCTACCATCAGTAGTAGCAAAGGTTCTTGAAAAATGAGTCATCCTAGAGCGGCTCAACATCCATCATTTACAAAGGATAAGCACTAGCAAAAGTGATTAATAAATGAGCCATCTGAATGTCTCAATATCTATCAATCGGTGCTTCAATGGAGAGCCACTCATAAGATTCGAAAGATAGCCTATTAAGGTGTTAGAAGATACCATCGTCTAGTACATAAGACAATGACTACCTGCAATGAATAAGGGCTATGTAAGGTGAAAAATCTATTACACCAAGGACAACATATTACAACAAAGTGAAAGGTGAAAGCAAGGTGTATTACCAAGGGTCCAACTCAGATGTATCACCAGTTGAGATGCATATCGATAGCCATCATAGAACCTCCATTAAAAAACTTGAGAACTTTATTAGATGGATCCATACTCACAAGAATCATCGAGCAATTAGAAAGAAAGCACTTTTAGATAAGAATACAAATGGCATTCATTAACAGAAGATATACAAAGGGAAAGAGATTTTGGTGAGTCTTCCATGCAAAATAATAGAGTGTCATCTGGCACATTCAACTAAGGTACCCATATATTCTCTAACATACATTCAATGCTCAAAAGAAGGTAACATCCAATGATTGAGTATTAATGATATTATTTAGGGGTTACAAAGCATAATAATTATAGCTCTTCAATCAAGGGAGAAATGAGCGTTGGAGACACCTGAACCCAATGCCCATCAAGGAACGTAACCACCAGCAACACATACACCACATGGTCAATGCATCAAGAAGAACATTGAGCCTATTAAAAATTCTCACGCAGAATAGAAGCACTTATGTCACTTAGCACCTGCGTCAACAATGTAGAAGCATACTTATAGGTATCCAAATTAGAGCATGAAGGTATAATTTTCAGCCAGTATTAAGTAAGGGAGGAATTAAGGTGCAGTTGAGAGTATATTCAAGGTACAAGGCACAAAGTCAAGGAGCATTAAATATACTACCACTATCATATGTATGCCATCAAGGAAGTACAACACTTATTCTCAAGTAAATACAACATTATAAGGTAAGATTCTACGTTGATTGACATTGTTTTCATTAAAGGAGTAATAAGGAATATATCATAAGGTTGATTTTATATATCGTTTATATTGGAGAAAAAATCAACCTTAATACATTTGAAAGCAAATCAAAGGAGCTTATATCCATAGTATTTCAAGTCACTTTAGTAAAATATTTGAAAATTTAACACCATAGGAGATATAAGGTTTTTTACTTGGAAAATCAATATTATTATTGCAAATATTATTAATTTCTAATATTTCAAAATTAGGGAGTCATATGGTATGCTACATCAAACATTGATTATTGGAATTTAGAAATATTAAGCTATTGGATATTAAGGGGTATAAAAATAAGTCCATTATTTACTTAAAGAAGTTGGAATTATTTACATACACTTGTATCATACTCATACTAAAGGAGATAAAATAAATTCAACCATAGAGAACTTCAAATTGATAAGTACATAGTTCATTATGAGAGATAAGGTGAAATAAGAGTTGATTATTGTCATTTACAAAACTTTACAAAATCAACTCAAAAGGTGAACTATTACCAATATTATAATATATTATAATCACTAGGGAGACATAAGGATCCTACAAAACCTAAGTATTAAAAAGGTTTTATCAAAGTAATTCATATACTCTAGACTAGGGAGTTATAAGGTAGTCTACAAGGACCATCATGACAACAAATAAATTCTTCCTTATAGAATCCCAACTACTTAAAGTTCCAAATTACTCCTCATGGAAAAATAAAGCGAGGAAAATTTTGATAGTTGAAAAGCTTTGGGAAATTATCAAAGGAACAACAACTAAACCTACTGAAGATGATACAAAGATTCAAAATTTTGAATATAGTGATGCAAAAGCATTAATGATAATAATTTTTGCCATTACAAATGAAATAAAACCTCACATTAGTTCAGCAGGAAAATCTACAGAAGCTTGGAAAACCTTATCCAAAATATTTAAAGGGAAGAATAAAGCAACTATCTTAAATATTTAAGCTTAGTTACATTAATTAAAAATGAATAATGGTGAAATTATAAAACTATTCCTAAGGAAGGTAGCAAATATAAATGGAAAATTATTAACCTTAGGAGAAAATATTGAAGACAAGTTTCTAGTTCAAGTAACTATGAGAGCTCTTCCAGATAGCTACAAGCATTTGGTTACATATTTACAAATCCTAAGTAAAGATACATATTTTGATGAGTTAGTCAATATTCTTCAATAATATGAGATAGAAAATACAATTACAGATGAAGTGACTTACAATACATTAGTCTCAAAAGATAATCGACAAGGAAACATTACTTCATCCTCAAAAGGATGAAGACCATGGAATAAAATATATTGTCATGTGAGCAATTGAAAGGGACATAGCACTAATTATTATAGATTCAATCCTAGAAACCAGAATCATGGAAATCAAACTAACTATGAGAGTCAAAAGAATAGGGTATTCCATCCAAGGCAATATCAATCTCAAAATAATCCTCGTTAGCAACAGTTTCAATGTCCATACAATTACCCTCAATTGAAATATCGAGAAGGAAATCAGAAAGGACATCTAGCTTAAAGGATTAAATAAATTAAATAACTAGAAGAACCAACAAATGAACATGAAGTTAAATCTCTCATAGAAAAGGTAGCATTTTATGAAGACACTAACTACTTCCTTTAATGGGATACATAAAGTAGATAAAGATAACTCAAATTCCAGAACTAGATCAAAGATCCATATTGAAGACTAAAGTCTTCAATACCCAAGTAATGTAATATAGGGGGATGTTAGAGAATATATTAAATTATTGGGTACATATCAATGTACCACCTTTGGTACATTACTAGAGTAGGATTTTACTTTAGATTAAAGTTAATTAGTTACTTTAGCATGTAATAAATGCACAAGTGTTAGAATGTGCAATAATGTAAATGTGCATGTAGTTCACATGTACATGAGTTATAGGATAGAGTCAAAGGTAGAGTAAGTTCCAAGGAATCTATATTACTTTATAAAGACCTTATAATGAGTGAAACGAAGGGAGATAATATAGAGAGTGCATAGTATAGAATAGTAGTGTGATACAATGTAGTTTCTTTCATATCAATTTATGGAGTGTTCATATCCTCCATTATACTACATTGTACTATTTTTGTGAGCATTCATTAATGGTATATTTATGAGTTATTACAGATTTATCCCCTTATTTTCTTCTATATTATAGTGCCATTATCATATAGATCTCATAGCTTTCTTATCTTGTATCTTGTGTTTGCATCTCCTATATCATATACTCATCAAAATCTAACATTAATCTATGTTTCTACTTAGTGGTATTCTTTGGGTGTTGTTAACATTAATATGCAAAAGAAGTTCATGAAGTTATGGTATAGGAAATATAAGATAACATTACATGATATTTCTTAGCTTAAGGAGCAAGGATTCAAGGAGAAGCAAGAAGCAATTTATGACAAGGGAACACATTAAGGAACCAATATATAAATCAAATATTGATTCTATAGTAGAGACAATAGAAAATTCCATGGAAGAAAAAATAGTAAAGCACAAGGTAGATCTATTAGAAGAGAATAAGGATACACCAAAAAAAAGATACATGAAACAAGAGCATGGAAAAGAATTTAAAATAGAGGAACAAAATATTAAAGAAAAAAAGGAAGTAGAATGTTAGGTTAAGGCTACAACATATTGCCACCCACACCACCATGAGAGACAATAATCTTGGAGTTATAGATTAGGGCATCAATATTATCATGGATCTACCTGGAGTTAGAAAGACATTAAGTATGAAGATGTTTGGCAGAAAAAAATAGTAATTCTATATTTCAAAGTGGCATATCAACATCATGGAACAATAGGGCCAATAATTTAGAATATTATAACATAGTAGTAGAAGCATATATCCAATTAATTAATTTTAGAAATTCAAGTAGCATAATGGCAGATTTGCATTATTGTAGACCACCACTAATTAATATTTCACTTGGATGGAGGGATGATCAAAATTGACATGCATTGTTAACATTGTTTAACAAATCATATTATCTAGTTTCTTATCATATTTTGAGGATAAAATATTTGTAAGGATGGTGGAATGTTGTGGTACCTAAGGATAGAAATATGAGGATATGATATTATATTGTGTATAGGTATTATGGATAGTTGGCATAGGATACACATAATATGAGGCTGATTATATTATAATAATTAGTGGGATAGGGGTTTAAGAGTCAATTTCCTAAAGTAGCATTAGAATATAGGTATATGAGCAAAGGATATTATCATTATCATCAACATTAATAAAATTGAGTATCCTATTGTAATAGTATTAGCTCATGGGGTGGCTCTCATATTGGAAGATATTGTGGAGTGGTTCCTTAATGAATAATATTGGTGTTCCCCTACATGAAGGGTATTCTCACATCTTGTCTTATGTGGATTATTTATTTTATTTTATTTATTTAATACTTAGTATATTGTGTATGTATTTATATTTATAAGAATAAAATTATAGGTAGTGATCAAAGGGAAAAAGGGTTTTGATAGATACAAATTATTGTTTGAAAAGGTTATGATGGCAAAAAAACAATAAACAACCCAATTTGAGGACAATAAATCCCTCAAGAATGATCCTGTTTGAATTTGGGAATGGCCACAACTATCCCTACCACCATCCACTACTTCTCTATATTTCTCTATTCATTCTTCTTTTATTCCAACTTATTCTCTCCCTTTCCATTCTTCAATTGAATTTGTCTTTCCCTCCACTAATGTATCTCATTTTTTTAAAATGTAACCTTGTCCTCAATAATAATTATTATGGTTAGGACCACACATATAATTACATTCACATCATCTACCATCCAATTCACCACCACATGGCCCTTGGTCCTATACACCACATCACCACCATCATTTATGCCTTGAAAATAATATCACTAGTAGCTGACATGCTAGTATATTTGGTGTAATGACCAACTCCTACCATTTCCATTCCATGCCTATCCATTACCATATATTTTGTTCCATTCATTCCACCTTCCACTTCTACATGCCCACCTTACCTATCATCTCAATCTAGATAATTCCTCCTATAGATAATGATGTCCATATTTCGCACTCAAGGAGTGGAGTGTATATGGGTACCCATTTAAAGTGGCATGACTGATGGCCAAGCATGGAATTTGCATGGAAAATGGTGTGTAATACTAAAGAGATAGACATCATGAAAGAGTTTGATATCATAATTGTTGAATAGAATAAATGAAAGAAAGAACAAAAACTGATTAAGAAACAAATCCCAAAGGATTATATCTTTATGTAGTCATAGTTGGTAATAATATGGGATAAAATATACATAGTAGTGGCTATAAAATCCTACCATTACAAGGTAGCATTGGTTCCTACTAACTTAAATTCCAAAGTGTTCAAGCTAGAACTAAATAGGATGGACCCATACCAAATGGTACAACTCTCAAATAAGCTCACACTTAGTGTAGCCATAAATTTTGGTTATCTGGTAGTTAAGGAGGAAGTAGTGCAAAGGAAGAATAAAGAGCTTGAATTATAATTAAACAACTAAATGAGTAAAGATGTTAGATCCAATTAAATAATGAGGTTCTCAAAGGAGATGATTTGGGAAAATTTTAGTTGAAGAAGTAGGTTGAGTACCTTAAATCCCAAATTTTTGAGGATAAAAAGAATCAACAACTAGAAGACCTCATGAAATACCTCATGTATGGGTAAAGTTATATTAAACAATGTTAAGAGACCCTAAAAGCAAAATATCAATGAATTATGGATTTGATAGCATATAGATGGTTGGAGAAAAATAGATCCCAAGGACACACATGATATCAAATGTGTTGAGTCCCTCTAAAACAATATCATGAGAGAGGTAAACAATTCTTATGTATACTTTCATTTATCCTCCTTTGTAGAATATAGCCTAGAAAAGGTAATAGAAACAATTGAGAAAATTGAAGAACAACTATCTACAATGAGTGAATGTTAGGAAATCCTTAAAATCCTCTCATCCATAATAGTATCATAGGCACAACAACTTAGAATGGACTAAAAGGTCCTAGTCAAAAAGTTAAAAAATATCTCAAAAGTCTAGAGAAACCTTCAAACTCATAAAGATTATTTGGCATCACTAAAGACCCAAGTAAAATAAACGAACACAGATATTTAGATTTTTTTGTTGTTGGAATACCTAATATATGTGATTCATATATGCATATGATGTATAACAATGTCATTGACCCTATGTTTGAATAAGAGAAGAGCCAATCAAATTAGGGAGACTTAATTGAAATCTATATAAAGTGGGAGTCCATATATGCTAAGTAATGAGATCTAATTGTAAAAGAAAAGGAATTGTAAGAAAACCCATTTGAATATATAAAAAGGAAAGTAGATGACCTCACCTAAATCTAGTTTTTGAGTGATGAAGAGTGGAAAAAATATTTGAATTGCTTCCTTAGAAATTTAGATAAAGAGAACCACAATTTTAACAATTTATCAATGGAGGTCCCAAATTTTTAGACTTCATACCCAAGTATAAAGGTAGGCTATAGGGTCTCATGTCAATCAATATTGGTGTTGTATGAAGTTGCCAAAAATGTAGTACCTCATACTACCTTTAGATTCATAAATTTTGATGGAGCATGAAGAAGAGAAATTAAACAACAAACACCTCACAAAATCTCCCCAAAATTGTCTAAGTTTTACACAAGTACTAATTTGCTTACAAAATAGCTTGATTGGATCTAAGGATTTGCTTTCAATATGGACCAATTAGCTCTAGATAGTGATTCACTCAAAGGAGTCTAGTGATTCACATGCAAATGCAAGTAATTTGCTTACAGAAGTGACCAATTTGCTCAATAACTAGATCCAATTGCTTGACAAGTCATAAGGAGGTAAATTTAAAGGAACAAATCCCAAGGGCAATATTTGAAAAGTGATATTTTGTCATGTAGTGGTCCACTAATTCATTTTTAAATTCTTCCATGATTTTTAGAGGTATGTAATATTTGGTTGTACATAACTTTGCTAAAGATGCCCCTAAATATTTACTTTTACTAAGGGTAACTATTTATCACCACAAGTAACTTAAGGGTAAAATCTTACTATAAATGGGATCCTAGGACTCCATAAGAATTTAGAGTTACACTCTATGAAATCCATATAATGGTTTTACCTCATTAGATTGTAATAGATTGACAATTCTGTATGCATTCCATTAGTGGAACTAATATTTTGGTTTGCCAAGTATGCAATGATTGTGGCATTGCTCTTTTATCCCATCATATAATATGCTTATTAATTCCATATCTAATGAATAGGTGGAAATTGATTTTATTTGAATTCTCATCTATTGACTGATCTTTTCTTGCTATAATTTAAACCTATATTTGCTTTAAATCACTTGTATTGTTAAACTTTCATGCATTTTATTTTTCTACTTTATTTTTTGCATTTTACCTTTAATGCATTGTAGGATTATTTTTTTGATTGGTTATAAGGGGTTGAAATGGACCCCACCCTTACATCATCACCACATAGTGGTCTTACAACAAATCTTGGATATTTTTTTATGGAAAACATCCCATAAGGGATGTCACTTTTGGGTAAGACCCAAGGAGGTAGGGGTATCTATTCTACCAAAATTGCCCAGGGCTCACACCTGGCCTACCACCTTTGACATACTCAAGGAGAAAACAAACACACAATAAAATTAAAAATAAAAATAAATAAATAAATAATAAATAAAAATTATAAAATAAAATAAAAAACATGCTCCTTGAGTGTGTCAAAAAGATAAAGCACAACCAAACACACACACACAAAAAGATAAAAAAACCACAACACAAAACACATAGAAAAAACACAAGAATAACATAACAAAACACAAACACGATAAAAACAACATAACACTACAAAGACATAACCAACAAAAACAACCAAAACCTAAAAAATTAAAAAATAAAAATAAAAAAGCAAGCAACAACACACAATAAACAAAAAAAAAACATAGAAAATGCTCATACACAAAAATAATAATTAACACAAACATACATAAACACAAGAACAAGAACAAAAAAAACACATAACAGTAACAAAAAACATAAAAATAAAACAAAACAAAAAAACACACACACCTCAAAAAACTAAACAAAAAAAAATTGAACACAACAATGACCTTTCTAGACCAAAATACTTTTAAGGCAAGAATCAACAGAGGAAACAAAAGAAATAATAGTTTGAGCTAGGGAACTAAAAACCCCTAAACAAAACAAAGAGAAGCAAAAATAAATCAAGAAGAAACTAGGTACCTCCAGAACTAGAGCCATCCAAAGAAATGATAGAAAGAAGAGCTTCCCTTATTTGTGAAGCCCACCATATGGGAGGGTGGCCATAGCAAGTAAGATCACCTTTTTCCAAATCCCAATTAGCTAAAGCATAAATACTCTTGTTTTGATATCTGACCACATGATTGTAATCAACTTTCAAAAATGCCATCTAGATTAATTGAATCTTCTCAATAATTCTTTTTATTCTCCAATCAACCTTATGATTCTTAGAAGGAGTCTTCAAAATATTAATCACGAGTTGAGAGTTAGAATCAACTAGCACCTTTTCCCATCCAACCTTAGTATCCTTTTGAAGGCCTTTGAGGATACCATACCCCTTAGCAAGGTTATTGGAAAGAATACACAAATTCTCAGCAAAAGTAAAAACCAGGGAGCCATCTAAAAGTCTATCAATTCCCCCACACTAGATTTTCTAGAGTTCCCTCTAGAGGCTCCATCAATATTGACTTTTCCAAAATCCTTAGGAGGAGGTTGTCAATTTCTTGTCCTATCCATATTACAATTACTCACATTCCCTTTAAGTTGGTTGCCCTTAGAATATTTAATCTTCAATCTTTGAATCACTTGATCCCATATTTGGTAGGAGTTTTGGGGGTGATTAAGGAGTTGTTGGACTGATTCAACTAAGTTGGCAATGGTTTTTTTCCAAATATAGTGAATATCCTTCCTATCATGATTAAAAATTTGGCTATTACTTTCATTCCATATATTCCAAATAAGAATGGTAGAACCAATCCAAACTAACTGCATAATAAAATGATCAACACCCTCTTGTTTAGGCCAATCCCTCCAAATCTAATCAAAAATAAAAAAAATTGGACCACTGTAAGCCAAGTAAAGTGGCCATTCTCCTCTATAGCTCAGAGGTTAATGTACACTCAATAAAAATATGGATGATAGTTTCTACATTCTCTCCACATATTTTACATCTAAAAGGGCCATGAAAACCACGCTTCATAACTTGCTCACTAGTAATCACCCTACGATGCAATAAAATCCTAGTAAATAACCTCACCTTAGTCTAGAGCGTTTGATCCTAGACCCGAGAAAATATTTTATATGATTGGTTGGGATTATTATGGTATAAGTTCAAATAACCTTGAGCAACTGAATACTCACCCTTAGTAGTGTTCCATCCAAAAAAATCTTTTTCATGGGACCAAGAGAGAGATCTCATATGAAGGATGCCTTGGATATCTTGTCTTTGAATTTCTAGGATTTTGATAGGTCAGTCCTCAATAGGGATCCAATAACTACCAACCTTTGAATTACCAGTATGGTACCGATAGTAATTAGCCACCTTTATCTAGTTAGCTCGGTGAAGCTCCTCCATATGTGACCATCCCAAGAATCTATCCAAAAATTTACCTATTGACCATTATGAATGATCCAAAATATTTTTTTTATCAAATCCTCACCATTCTTAAGAACTGCTAAAATGGGATAACCTTTGGTAGGCAATTGATAATGAAAAAGGTCTTCAGGAATTTTGTTCTTAGCATATTTAGCACAAAGATTATTGGCCCAAAGAGTATTGGGGTTATGCAACATCATCCAATATAATTTAGTAGCTAAAGCTTTGTTGTTATTAATATAATACTAAAATCCTAACCCCCTTCATTCTTAGGAAGACAAAGTATCCCATTTCACCAAGGTTCATCTTCTTTTCTCCTTAGTACCCCTCCAGAGGAACCAATGACTGATTTGATCCAGTTCTCGAAGAACAAACTTTGGGATATTGAACACAGAAGAAACATAAATAGGAATAGCTTGGAATACTAATTTTACTAAGGTGATTCTACCCCCAGAAAAAATCCACCTATTGGTCCACTTTCCAATTTTCTTCTTGACTTTGTCCAACAACCATTCCAATATTTTTTTTCCTTCGAATATTGATGGGAATATCTAAATAAGTGATTGGAAGGGATTTCTTATTATATCTTAATTTATCCAAGACCATGGATTTCTATCTGGCAGAGCAGTGAAAAAAATGACTTTAGATTTGTCTTCATTGATCAATTGCCCAGTAGCCTTAGAAAAATAGCTAATGATTTGCTTAATATTAGAAGCTCCTTTAACTATAGATTTACCTAAAATATTAGAGTCATAAACAAATTTAAGATGAGATATAGGTCTAGCTCCATGAGCAATGGTAACTCCCTCAAGATTTTTGTTTTATCTCTTTTTGGTTATAGTCCTACCCAAGCATTCAACAAGAATGATGAATAAATAGGGGGATAGTGGGTCACCTTGCCTAATACTTCTGGAAGCTGTAAACAACTGAGAAGGCCTAACATTGATAAGAACTAAGTAGGAAACTAAAGAGATACATCCCATAATCCAATCCATCCAATTTTGAGAGAAACCAAATTGCCTAAAAACTTTGATAAGGAAGTGTCATTCCACTCTGTCATAAGCTTTGTATAAGTCTAACCAAATGAACATGGAAGGATATTTTTGCATATCCATGGAATGGATGGCTTCCTGAGCAAGAACTATCTCATCTACTATTTTATGCCCTTCCACATAACCCCCTTGTTCAAGGAAAATAATCCTATGCAAAAGAGGCTTCAACCTTCCTGCCATGATCTTAGTAATGATTTTAAGAAGAAAATTACATGAAGTAATAGGTCTAAAAGCTGAGATATGATCAACCTCTTGAGCTTTTGGAACAAGAGTAATATAATTTTTATTAATAAACTTCAAAATTTCTTTGGCTTTCCTAGATTCTTCCACCACCTCTAATAAATCAACATGAAGGATATCCGAAAAATCTTGGTAGAACTCAATGGGAAAACCATCAGGACCTGGGGATTTTCATTTCTACATTTTAAAAACTACCTATTGAATCTCATTGATAGTAACAAGAGAAGTCAAAATAGATTTCTCCTCAAAAGTGATAAGAGAAGGGATTGCTTGAAGAATATTTTTTTGAGAAGCTGAGTCAAGAGGAGTAGCAACAAAAATATTGGAAAATTAATCGACAACAATAGAGTTCATGCCATCCCAAGTGTAGAAAACATCTCCAAAATATGATTTCAAGGAAGAAATAAAGTTGTGAGATCTTTGAGCTAGAAGATATTTATGGAAGAAATTTATGTTTCGATCTCCTTCTTTGAGCCATTTAATTCTAGATTTTTGCTTCCATAAGAGTTCTATTTTTTTCCATTCGTCTAACTGAGTTGTGAGTTTAATTTCATTTGCACTTCTACTCTCTGTGAGGCCATCTAAATGGATTTTCTTATTCAAATTTTTAAGTTGAACAATAACTTCTTATTTTTTTTATGAACATCCCCAAACTCCTAGTTCCAAGTCTTGATTTTGGATTTAATGTATTTCAGTCTTTTGGAAAAATAGAACATCTTCTTCCAATACCTAGGCTTACTTTCCTTCCACCATTTTTGCACACGATATCTAAAGGAAACTTCTCTAAGCCACATTAATTGAAAATGAAAAATGAGAGAAACTCACATTGGTTTTTCACATTTCCACTATGACTGGCCAATGATCCGAACCAACATTGTTAAGAGTCTTCACTTTAGGAATGTGACCATGGATTAAGAAATTTTTAGAGAACAAAAACCTATCCAATCTCTCCATTATACAAGATGAGCCTTACCTTATGTTAGACCAATTCATTAGGCCATTATCTAGTTGGATGTCCACAAGATGGAGGTTTATAATATATTCTCTCCTGAGGTCAGTGCTTCTATCCAAATTTCTATTTCCCTCCATTTTATCATCTAGAGAGAGGATGGTATTGAGATATCCTCTGATCAAGATCCAAACTTCATGAAAATGAGAGATAATATAAGTTATATCCTTCCACTATCTTCTTTTTTCCTCCAAAGCAGTCAGAGCATAAACAGTAATGCAGAGCATAATTTTTTTGGAATTTCTACTTTGAATAACTATAGCCAAAAGACCCCAACTTCCAACCATATGGTGAATAACTACCTCTTTTAGATCCCAAATACAAGAAATGCCACTAGAAGTCCCCTGGAAATCGAGGGAAATCACTTTTCCAGCTCGCCAAATTTTACTAAAAATTGAGTCCATATCCTTTATTGATATTTTTGTTTCTTGAAGGAAAACAAGATGTGGATGATTTATCTGAATCATTCTTCTAATTTCATTTTGTTTTGAAAGACTCCCTTTGAGTCCTCTAATATTCCAACAAAGCTTGGATATTATCCATGTATCACTTGGCAAGATTTGAACCTTGGTCTCCTCCTTAAATGTTGAAGAATCTAACTAGTTGAGATAATGCCACTTGATATTCAATGAGTTTATATAAGTTTTTATGAGGGGTCCTAGTCCCCTAATACCAAGTGGGGTTTGAACCTTGGACCTCTCAAAGAGAGGCCAAACCCCTTACCACTTTAGTAAGCTTACAGCTCACATTGTAGGAGTATTAATATATAAGTATAGTGGGGATTCATATTAAATATGGAGGTTGATAGAATCCATTGGAAATACCTTCTAACTTTGTTGAAACTAGAATTGGAGCACTAATTTTAATTTATAAGTTAGGACAATTCCCTAGTTGAACACCATTATCACATTGTATGGTGATGTATTTATGGAAAATTTAGGGGTTAATTTATCTACCTATAAGTCTTCTTTTAGTTTGGTATGCCAGTCTCTCTAGGACTTAGTAATTTTCCTCTTGAATATTATGATAATATTCTTATTTGTGCACTTGACAAAAACATTTCCCTAAGGGTAGTAATTTGAAAATATTTTAAAAATGAATCCGTGTTTTGGTATAAATTATATAAACTTTTCTAAGTGAATGTAGTTGCATTATCTATAATCACTATTGATAGGGTCCCACAGCTAGTGATGATGTCTTCCAATAGTTGTATAATTATACCTAGATATCTCTTGATTTATTGACTTCACTGGATAGCCTCAATCCATCTAGTGAAGAAGCCATGGCTTTTAGAATCCAACCATGTCCTACATTGGACAATGGATTAATATTTCTTATGGAGTCTAAATTTCACTATTGAAATGGATCTACCACAATTAGTGGTTGAAGTGAGTGAATGCTTTCCTTCTTTGCCCTACAAACATACAATAATATTTACATACATTCAACCACTAGAAAGAATCAAATAAGATGATAAACAATATTATCCTAATATTAGTGTGTTCTTTCACTTGAGTTTAGCAATGGATACCCTCACCGTGATACTCTTGTATTAGATATTTTATTTTTTCTTCTCTAATGCACCTCAAGAGCACATCACTATAACCTTTGTAGAAAAGAACGTCAGCAAACATTGTACAATCAATAGTCTTTTGTATAAAATGAGTTGTTTCTTTGATAATTAGATTTTGTGGAATCATCCTATTTCCATATACCATTTTATGTCACTCATAAAACTAGTTCATTCATCTAAATCAATTACTTTTACAAATATCTATTGTTTATTGAACTTGTTGGTAATTAATTTAGCTACAAATTGTATATGTCCTAGGAAGGAACAAATTCTCTTCATTAATCATGATAGTGATAGGTCTTTTATAGCCTTTATGCACTTTGGTTTAGTAGTGATCCCTTTCTTTAAAACCATGTGTCCTAGAAAATTTACATCTTAGAAAGAAAAGTCAAATTTCTTAGGATTCAAATTTATCTTGTACTATCGATCCAATTTGAAGATAGATTATAGATGCATTATGTGTTTATTCTTATTTGTGGATAATACAATTAAGTCATAAAATATACGAGAATGATTTCATCAATTATTTTCATGAATGTTATACCCATTGGCCTTTGAAAGGTGGCCCATAAATTATATAGTCTAAATAGAATACTTTGGTAGGTAAATATACCCCACTTGGTTGTAAATTTTATCTAATGATAAAAATTTGATCCAAATTTGGTTGTAGCCTAAGAAGCTATCAAGTAATGATAACATCAGGTATCTATGACTTTGTAACCTTTTGTGATACCTATTTCATTTATGATAATAGGTAATGATATTTTAGGGGTGCCCTATTTAGATTTCTAAAATCCACACACAGATGGATATCCCTATTCTTCTCATGTATAGGGATGAAATTAGCCACCCATTTAGAGCACTTAATGGAAAAGAAAATTTATACTTGAAGTAGTTATAGGAACTCTTTTTCCATTACCACATTTATATTTGGATTGAACAACATTTGCTTCTATCTAAATGGCCTAGAATTAGGCTCAATATCAACCATATATTCAGTTATATTTCTAACTTGAGACCCTTTCAACTCTAAGCAATGACCACTAAATATTGCACACAATAATTTAAACATACAAACATCTTCCTTTGTCTAATATTTTAGATTTTTACCTTCGAAAATTTCAATAATATTGTAAGATGAAGGCTTCACCTTGACACTTGTCTTCTTAGTGCTATCATATATATTAAATAGACTCCAAAATATGATTAGGCCTCTTGGAAACTAGTTGGTTTTTAACATTATCCTTAATATTATCCTTTTGTTCATTTTTTCCTTCAACATGTTGGGCCTCCTTGATCAAGAATTTAATTATTTAGTCATCATTATTAACACTTTTTAGTGATTGGGGTTATTAGGAATAGTAGTGTTGAAAACCACTTTTAACTCTTTCAACTTATCCCACATGTCTATTGGTAGGTCAAATCTTATAGCTATATAAGCCAACTCATTAGTTTTGCATTATGTTCCCTAAGCAATGTTGCAATTTCATGTGTTCAATTTTTTTTTATCAAAATATACTTTATCAAAATTCATAAGTTTGTTAACCCTATGTTAGTCAATTCTAATGTTCCACTAGGATCTGGTCTCCATATCTCATATGCCCACTACTCCACATAATCATCAAGAGTGCCTATAAATTAGTCAAAATTTGATGACTCTCCCCTGATAAAGTAGATCGGATCTACATCATTATTATTACAATGGGATGCCCTTCATGATACATGAAGATATGTTGTTATGAGATATTGATTTTAGTATTGTATATATTTTGAAGCATTATGTGGGTCCAATCAGGTAGGGAAACTTTTATCATTATTAGGGACCCTTGGCCTTGATTTACTAGTGCCACTTGCATCCAAGGGGTCATATAATTGTTTGATTCTCTCCTTTGATGTCTAGCATTAGTTGGGCTAGGGATTCCATCTTCAATGGCCTTTCTTTTGGCCTATGTATTGTAATTAAATCAATCTTATGGCCTCACATTTGAGAGGCCTACTTTTTCCAACATAGTGTATACTTTAAATTCAACCCAAGTAACAAAGGTCTACTCTAAGGTTGATAAGTCAACAAGTAATAGTATGGTCAAAAAATGAGTGATAAATTCTTGACTCGACATTGGGACTTTTGACTAAGAAGGATGAGAGTAATTATTTTTATAAGGGTAAGCCTTAATGTCTTGGGTTTCCATTCTAACAGAATAGTTAGAGGGAGGATTCAAGGGTGGGATAGTACCAACCACTAGGATATTCAACATAGTCATTATGGGTGATTACTAGATACTTACTTGAGCTTGTAGGCACTTGGTAGGCTAGGACCAATATAGGTACTATCTTATGAGTCAAGGCCTAGGGATGTACAAGATTCTTATTGGCCAAAAATGGGTACTTATTATATCTAGTTGGGAGTGATCGCAAGTCTACGTTTCCCTGTTAGAAGGAGGGCTTTGGATAACTCTGGTAGGAAAACCTTTGGATGTTAGATAAGATTTTGAGGGCTTTGATATCATTAGTAATGTCCCTCATAATTTTTAAAATTTCATTTATCTTAGAATATAGAGGAGAGGAATCTTGAATTTGTTTTAGGTATGTAGGAGGACAAGAAATTGGTGGCAAGTTGTGTGGTTGGAGAGTAATGGAAGAGTTTTTGAATGGAGGTAAATGATTGAAGAGATGGTATAATATCTCGCCTTCTTGTTTTTATTAAGTCTTTACTTAATCGAATGGCTACCCTATAGGCCCTCGATACTATATTACCACCCTTAAACCCTACCATCATGGACATTATGGAATTAAAAGTTTTCAAAAAATAAATTAATGCCATACCCAGATCTCATCTGATGAGGAAAAGGATTCTACTAAGGTTATTTTTTTTAGTCTGATTCATCAAAAAAGGTCATCAGGTGGGGCGATTTTGATTCAAAAAATTTATGAGATAGAGACTCCCATAAAAATCTCCATTTGTCTTTTATTGGATGACTTTTGTAAAGTTTACCTTTAAATCTAAGTCGTCAAGCAAAATTGTTAAGTGAGTTGTTTATGTGCTTATATTCACGAAAAAATGCTATGACTTTCATTGGGATCATAATCAGACTTCTTCAATCTTAATGGATAAAACATATAAGCTCATCCCATAAGGTATTCCATACAAAATGTTATTGTCTCTTAATGCACCCATAGAGGTTGGGTAATGGGAGACCCAATAGGACAAATGCACCCATGCTTCACATATAGTGAAAAAATAGGAAGTGCCATGGATAGAAGGGAAGAACCACCTATGGGGTAATCTCCAAGGTTTTTAATCAAGACTAGATCCTCTTCAAATTTAACTCCTTAACACAAAGTGACCTTCACAAGCTAAGGCTAGGGAAAAAATATGAATTACAATTAAAGCAAAAATTTAAAAAAATAAATGCTTGTAGGAAAGTAAATCCTAAGCTACAAAAGCAATGCATCAAATAATTAAAAGGCCCCTAATTTTTAGCTATAACAAGTGGTGATTGAACATGAAAAATATCACCTATGGTTAATGAATAAAACTAGGAAAAACACACCAGAAGGAATTGAGGTAAGTCAAGAGAAGGAGGATTGAGCAAGATTAGTCATGACTTCTATTAACATGCTTAAGTGATTACAATATAATGAGGTCTAAAGGGTTTGATGCTCCTTAAGCATGAGAAAAGGATCAGACTCACCTTGTTATAGTAGGAAATAAGGGTAAAAGGAAGAGCCCATAATATTAGGTATTAGGCATGAAAAAAAATCTTTTTATGCCTTTTACAATATAGGGTCCATTTATAAGTTGATATGAGGGTACCTTCCCTCTAAAGTTTTGTGCAAAAGACCTATAGATATCTTTTGTTTTTGTAGTAAAGAAATCCTTCTACAACTTGTGAAATAATAAATTTGAGATCTTCTGATACAAGGCCATAAATACTAAAATCTTTTAGGACTTTGTATGATCAATGTGGCTAACTAGGCTCTTTATTACTGCATTGAGGTGGATACACCATAACTCTTCCATCATGCTTCTTCTAGGATACATCATTTTCCTGACATAGTGGACATGGCCTCTCTAACTAGTGCATGTGGTAAGGGTAGGCTCATGTGTATGGTGGATGAAAACCATGGCTATTGTTTGGTTGGATCTAATAGGATTTTCCATGACATTTAAGTCTTACAGTTGTTGGTAGATGCCTTATTTAATATTTTGCACTTACTCTTCTCTTTGTGTGTACAGGTGCCATGTGTCCTTGGATAGGGTGGAACCTCCTTTGGCCAATATCAAGCATTATCCTTAAAGTGTTGGTTGTTTTATTTCTAGGGCTCCCAAATGGTCACCACGTACCTTGCTTTGGCTTTGGTCATAGCTTCCTTTATTTGCAAGCACTTTCCTCCATTGAAAGGACTACATGAGTCATATTGAAAATCAATGGTCCATGGGCCTTGAAACCCTTACTTTGGTTAGATTTAGGTAGATATGAAGTGCTAGTCATAGATGGAAGATCTAATGGTTGGTGTATCTTCTAGCTTATTTTACTTTCCCTTGAAGCTCCTTTGTTTCAACTGAAGGTTGGAAGCACCTTTCAATAGTGTATCCTTATCTTGTCCTACTTTTGACTAGTCTATCTTGGAGTGAAGTGAGGCTATAGGGAAAAGTTCCCTACAATAACCTGCATCTATAATTCATTTTCACACCTTATGAAGTTGTGATTTGTATACCCACAATAAATTTTCGTATTATTGTCAAAATGTATTGTCCATAATCCTTCAAAACCTCAAGCAAATTTACTTGTTGGAATTAGAATTTTACATAGTTCTTCAAATATCAAGTAATTCCTAGCTTAGTTTCTTTAAATGTGTTACCTAAATAATCACCCTCATCTCTTGTGGGATATCAATAGTCATATCTTCTTCAAAAATGAGTTTACCTTCATCTAGTTCCTTATTTAAAAGTTATGGTAGATCATTCTAATTGATGCTCCTATCATTAACCAAGTTATGCAAGAGATAGTTACAAGTGGGTTTATTCTAAATCTTGGTGATATTTCCATCCTTGGAGACTTTCATATGGGTATAAATAATTGCTATCTATCCATTTCTTAATAATTTCCTTCTCTATTCCCTTGGCAATAACATTCTAAAGTAAGGGAAAAGGTTGACCACAATCACCTCTTGGAAAACTATGTGTTTTGGGCTTGTCTATTGACATATTGGGTCTTTTGCAACTCCCAAAACATTCACTACTGTACCACCCATCTGAATTAAACCCTTGGTTATTTGTTATAAGGTAACCCCATTTGTTCATATAAAACTTTGGGCAAAATGGTACAACTCCTAGGTCAAATATACAAATTTGAAGTGGATAGTTTGTTAGTTTTTAAGGTGATGTAGAATGGTGATAGTTTTATTGGTTTAGGGTTTGCACTATTTAGAATGTTTGTCATATTTACTTGAATCTCAAATGTATCCTTAACTATTGAATTCTACTATTTGATTAGATTCAACTATATCTACTTTTTGCATAGCTAGTTTTATTTTAGCATAATTCCACTCTTGATATTTGAGATTTTGTAACAAATATCTCTAAAAAGACAAGGATAATAGCTATAAAATGTGTACATTGGTTGGTATTTTTCTTAGTTTATCTATGATGTTAAATTTTGACTTGACAACATTACTATGGAATAAATTTCTTGTGGTTCCTTATAGAAATATATAACACCTCATTGGTTAAAGATAGATATTTTAGGTTTATTTTGACTTTGTCCTATAGCTTATCCTATTCATCCTACTTATTTGGTTCACCTACTATAGTCATCTAAATTACATGCCTAGATCCTTTAGAAGCATGAGTTTGTTACACCCACATTTGTGTGGTTTCTTGATCGTTGCTCTAGGTAGTAGGATGATTTGAAACCAATGGGAATTTATCTATAAGGCCTATAACTAGACATCCCCTTCTCAAAATAGTAGTACCTACTCTTGAAATTAGGCTATTTTTATGGAATTGCTTGGCATATTGATGGTTATGACTTTAATCTATTGTTATTTTTTGTTCCTTTTGACAACCTCATGTTGTATTCAATACTACTTGATACTAAAAAATAAATATATTTCCTTCTTCACATATCCTAAATTAACAAAGACTATATTATTCAATTGGTTGTGGTAAGGACTAATTGATGTACTACCCCAAATTTATCTATCGTGAAAGGTTGTGATTCATATGCTAGTACATCATAGGTGTTTGAAATACCATTGGTTGACCTATTATTGTTGATTTATTATTTTAAAGGGTTATATGGGGATTGAACCAAGATCCACCCATATTACATCATCACCACATAGTGGTATTACAATAAAGCTTGGATATTATCCATGTATCATTTGGCAATATTCAAACCTAGGTCTCATCCTTGAAATATTGAGGAATTTACATGGTTGAGCTAATACCACTTGATTATTATTGTTGCATGTTATAACTAATATACTAATTATATATTATTATTTATGCATTTTGAATCATTACTATACATTCTATTAGATTATGTCTAACATTACAAGTAAATAACCAATGTTTATTTTTAAATTTATGTTCAACATGTTATTTTGTACATGATTGGTGGTCTAATTACCAAATTAAGGTGGAACCTGGACTTCTATGAGGTGGCAATTTGTATTTATTATCAATTTTTCATTTGTTTCCATTCATTATTTTCTCTCCTTTCTATTAACCTATAAATTCTATTCTAGGGTATGGCAGCAAAAATTTCATTAAATGATTGATGTCGGACAAGTAGTTCTAGAAACTATGATTGAAATGTAACAACACTCTACATAATCTATCCTGGGTAGGTGTCTACATAAATGGATTTTTTTTTGCATGTATATTGGCATAAAAAAAGGAAATTATAGTGATTTGAGAAGGTATAGGTATGGAATATAGTAAGTCTACGCCCATTGATACTAAGTTTTGGGATAGGCACACTAGCGAGGATACCATATTTGTCGAATTTGAGGTTGAGCTACATGTACAACATAGGCCATGGAGTAAATAGTAACTTTCCTACCTAAATTGATACATCTTTAACACAAGATACCTCTTCAAATATCCTAGCTAAGGTTACATGGTTTGTATTATAAATTATTAAGTCTAAATTCAATTATAAAACCACTAAATAAGCATTCCCAAGATTTAAAAGTGTCTAGACCATGATATGACTTTATATCTAAACGAGAACACCAATAGTTGCACCATAATATACTCCTCTTGGATCAAATGAATTGATTTTAGAGTTGATTATTTATTGATATGATCCATTGCGATAATTATATTATTTCCATAAAATGTTAGAAAGGATTTTAATGCAACAATAAGGATTGAAGAATTGACTAACAAATTCAAGGGCCCTTGGTATGACCAGTCTAGAAGTTGATTTTTCAAAATTACTTGCATATGCATGTAGTAGCACTCAAATCCTTATCCATATGGTATTTATGGGTCATATTGGATTTGGTATTGTGGTAGGACCAAGTATGCTTGTTATTATAAGATATAATAAACCAATTATTTGTTTGGCATACTTTGAGGATTTTAAGGGGCCATTGGGTATGTTTGTTTCATGTTTTGTTGGGAAGAAAATTATTGGTTCAAATTTCATACCAATTGCAAATTAGAATACACCTAAAGGTTAATATGTTGAATTACTTATGGGTTAGATGTATTCTATTGATTTAGGGGATTTAGGTAGTACTATAAAACTAGTTGATCTCATGGGTTTTATTATAGATTTTATGGAGGCTAACCATATGGAGGTAATGATTGGTTTTAGGTAGTGACCTAGATTATTTAATATCCCTATTTTATTAATGAATATAACCAATTTTACATAATATTATGATCTACCTAAGGATTTAGTGGGACAACTAAAACTATACAACATTATGGTTTGATTGGTTTTTTGTATCTATTATATGCCCTAGTTTTTTTTAAGCAAAAAATCCATTGTGAGGCCTCCTTGGTCTGAGATACCATGACCAAGGGTTCTACATCATCAAATTCACCCGAGGGTCATGCCCGACCCTGCCCACACCAACATTATCAATTGGTTTTTGGGTACCCAATTCAACTTTTTGGTAGGGTGGAGATTCAAACCTGAGACCTCCCTTGGAGGATTGCCCTCTCCTCTCCAACTCACCTACAACACCTGGGTCTATGCTCTATTTTTTGGGTCGTTCAACATAAAATAAAATTTGTATTGATCATGTACCAATATTTATACATTTATATTGTTGTAACCATATGTAATATTAGACTATACCATAACTAGAAATAGTTGATTGGTCACAACCAGTTAGATCTCGTATGAAATAACAAGCACTATCTAATAATGTAATATTTTCCTATCATCGCTCCTTATTACAATATTTGGTGTACAAAGAGATGTGAAACAATGTAAATTTGACACGTGCAAGTACCTTTGTGAAATTATCTACAAATTTTTCTTCGGTGGAAAGTATTGGAGTTAATTCAGATGACTAAACTTGTTCTAAAATAAAATGACATTTATCTTTAATATTATTTTTAATTCATGAAATACTAATATTAACCAATTTTAGAACACCTTGATTGCTGCAATTCAATACTATTGATCAAGTTTTTGGTACAACCATATCAGATAGAATGTGATATACCCATATCACTTTACACATAACTCCTCACATTGTGGAATATTCTACCTCTATGAATGACAAGGCCACTACATATTATTTCTTGGTATGCCATGAGATAGTTATAGATCCTATATAAAATACATATATAGATATTGGCCTCCTATCATTTATAGATTTGGCATAATATGAGTCTATGTATCCTTGTAGGAAGAATTTATCATTCTTATCATACTGCAAACCATATTTCATTGTACCATGGAAATTATGCAAAATTATTTTTGTTGCCTTCTAATGATTCATCGTAGGTTCCTCCATAAACCTCAAAAGATAACTCATAGCAAAGTTGATAATAGGATTGGTATTTATCAAGTATATGATACTCCCAATAAACTTACAATAAAGAGTACCAAATACATGAGATGACATCATATTAGGACAATTGTAAACCTTGCTCCATTGGTGTTTGCTTTGATTTATGGTCTATCATCTATTTATTTTCAAGTAATGTCTTGGCATATTTTTCTATGATACTACAATGTGATTCTTTCTTTGTCGTTGGAGTAGTCCTTCAATCAAATTACAAAATATAAATGTGAGAGATGATTAATACCATAAAATGGAATAAATAGTAAAGCATTAATAATTAAATCAATTGAGCATTATCAAATCCAACCACTCATAGAGGGTAAAGTATTGTAGCCACTTAGAGAGGGCAGAGTCTCTTGTGAAGATACGCAATTGAAAAAATGATTGATGATATATAAATCAAATAACTCTATTCCTATATATAAATGAAATCAATGAAAAGTAATTATAATTGGAAATATATCCAACTATGCTATATTGGGGTTGTAACATGGCTCCTCCCCTCAGAAATATTTGTCCTCAAAGCTGGAAAAAAGTGGAAAATACTCTTCGATTTCCATGTAGCATCTTCTTCTGGAAGGTCCTGCCACTTGATTAGAAACTCTTGAATTTGGTGTGATCAAATATGATGTACTCTGGATTGTAGTATTGCTTCAGGATGAAGATTTATTCAACCTTATTCATCCAATAATGGAAGCTCTATATAGGATAGAATATTCTGGCCAATCACTTGTTTGAGACAAGATACATGAAAAACTGGATGGATACAAGAAAAGGGTGGAAGCTCTAACTGATATGTGACTTCAAAAATGCAATGAACCACTTTATAGGGACTATAAAATGGAGGAGCAAACTTATTATTAGACTTGATATTCATGTACATCTACTTATAATGCTACAGGAGTAAAAATACCATATCTCCTACATTGAATTATCATTTTGAATGATGTAAGTCTTGTTGTTGCTTCATACAATTTTGTGCCTAGGTCAAATTATCTTTAAGAAGTTTAAGCATCATCTGATGTTGTTGTAACAAATCATCTACTTGAGCTACTTTGGAAGAGCCTGGAACATAGTCTATGATTATTGGAGGTTTTTGACCATACAAAGCTTCGAATGGATATATCTTAAGGGAAAAATGGTAAGAAGTACTATACCACCATTTCACTAATGAAATTCATTCAATCTAGTGATATTGCTTATTCTGAGCAAAACAACAAAGGTAAGTACCCAAACATTTGTTAACTATATTTGTTTGACCATCAGACTAGGGGTGATATGAAGAAGACATATTCAACTGGGTACCGCTAAGATGAAATAATTCCTTCCAAAATTTGCTAGTAAAAATAGGATCATGGTCACTAACAATAGTCTTGGGCATGCCATGTAACTTGAAAATGGAGTCAATAAATACCTTATCCACTTGTTTATTAGGGATGTTGTAGTGCACAAAAATGAGCATATTTGAAAATATGATCCACAACCACAAAGATTATTATTTTACCCTTTGATTTGGGAAGATCCTCAATGAAATCCATGGATATGTGCTCTCATTGGTGGTCCAAAATATGTAAGGGTTGCAGAAATCCTAGATATTTAAATATTTTACCTTTTTTACTTTGACATACCTCACATTCAACTACAAATGTCTTGAATTTTTATTTTAATACTTTCCAATAAAATGATTGTTTCACCCGCTGGTATGTTTTCAATAATTTGGAGTGTCTTACTAGAGGAGATGTATGAAATTCTTGGAAAACCATAGATTTAATAGTGGAATCATGTGGAATATAGATGTGATGTTTCTTGCAAAGCACTCCATATAAACATGAGAAATAAGAATGTAGTGATGATCCTGTTTTCATATCTTGAATAATTTGAGTAGTTTCTAAATCATTTAGCCATTATTTTTGAAGTTGAGACAACCATTGGGTACAAGAACCCGATATGGCATTGATGGCCACCTAATCCTCATATTTTCAAGATAAGGCATCAACTACCACATTTTCTTTACCTTTATTATACTCAATGAAAAAATAATAATCCAATAGTTTGGTCAGCCACTTATCCTTTTCAGGGTATGATAAATGTTGTTCTAGGAAATGCTTAATGCTACTATGGTTGGTCTTAATGATGAAGATACTGTATAATGTCTCCATTTATCTATGGCATGTAAAATAGCTAGCATTTCCTTCTCATAAGTACATCAACCCAAATTATTTCCTAAAAGTTGCTTGCTTTCAAAATCCAATGGATGACCTTCTTGCATTAAAACAACACCAATACTTGTACCAGAAGCATCGCATTCAATGACAAAAGGTTTTTTAAAATTAGGAGTGGCCAAAACAAGAGTGGAACACATAGCTTCCTTGAGGTCTTGGAAGGCCTGAGAAGTAGCATCATTCCAAATAAAAGCATTTTTTTTTGTAAGAGTAGTGAGAGGTGATGTAATCTTGCCATAGTTGTGGATAATGTTTTGTAATATCCTATGAGTCCTAGAAATCCATGAATTTTTTTGAGAGATTTTGATAAGGTCCAATCTTGAATAGATTTGATTTTATTGGGATCTAATTTTAATCCTTCATGAGATACTATATGACCCGAATATTCTACCTCTTTGACCCCAAATGCACATTTAGATATTTTAACAAAGAGTTTTTCCTTTTATAAAAGATGAAGGACTTTGTCAAAATGAACTAGGTGATCCTTCCAAGATTTATTATATATTAAGATATCATCAAATAAAACTTGGACAAAATTACAAAGAAAATATGAAATACATGGTTCATAAGACTTTAAAAAGTAGAAGGGGTATTAGTGAGACCAAAAGGTATGACTAGGAACTCATAATGACCTTCATGTGTATGAAAAGTAGTTTTAGGGATATCCTCATTTATAACCCAAATTTGGTGAAAACCAGAGCATAAGTCTAGTTTGGTAAAATAGCTAGCACCATGTAATTCATCTAATAAATCATCTATAACAAGGATAGGAAACTTATCTTTGATAGTGATTTTGTTGAGAGGATAAAAATCAGGATACATGCACCATGAGTTATCCTTACGACGTACCATTACCACTAACGAGGAATAAGGACTAATTATTGGATGAATTATTCCATGCTCTAACATCTCTTGAACCAACTTATCAATTTCTAACTTTTGGGGCTATGGATAATTATGGGGATGCACATTAGAAGGTACACTTCCTAGAATCATATGTATAGCATGATCATGAGTGTGCCTAGGATATAGACCCTTTGGTTCACAAAAGACTCCTTTATATCTATACACTATGTATTGAATATCCTTTGGAAGAGCTATAATAGATGAGTCCAATGATTGAGCCTCTATGGAATTTACTTGGGCAATAAAACCATAAACCCTTTCTTCAGTATATTTTCCATGTTATGTGAGCTCACAACCTTGGAAGGAGGAGGTTGAATTCCTTGAAGACAAATGACCTTTCCATTTTCTATCCACTTGATGTATAATTTTTGTAGATTAATAGTGACATCACCAAGTTGAGATAACCATTGTGCTCCCAAAATGACATTGGACCTTCCTAGGTTTATAACAAAGAGGGTATCTTGTCAATTATAATTCCCCATTTGCATAGTAACTTGAGATGTTCGATCCACATATTGAGCATTTACTTCATTTGCAATTAGAACTTGAAACTTATCGTGAATGGAAGTATTAATATGCAAGTTCAAGGATTTGGTAGTTTTGAAAATAATAAGGTTATGTGTACAACCTAAATCGATCAACACATTACCACGTATGTTCTTAGTAAATCCTTGTACCTTAATCGTATGATGAGCTTGTAAACCCATAAGTGCATGAACTGAAAGAGCAATAATATCTTATTCCTATGTTACTTCTTTTATGTATGTTGTTTCCTATATTGGATCTATGAATGGCTTTGATTGAGTTAAATCTTCTTCATCATAAATGTCACATTACACAAGAAATTTTTGATGTATTGCACAAGCTTCATCTCTTAGAGAATATGAACGACATTTAAATTAGAAAAATCCAAAGGAATAATCATTATTACGATAAGGATGATGGAAGTTAGAATCATGTCTATAGGGTACAATATTTTGGAGCTTATTTTTGACTGCTTGATCTATGCATGTGGTATTATCAAGAGTACAAGGATCATGCATGTCGAATTCCTTTCAAATTTTATCCTTGATACCATGATGAAAAGTAGATACCACTATTGCTAAATTTAATACATGTGTATAGGTGAGAAGACTTGTGAACTCGGAAACAATATTCTACTGAGTATGTTTGCTTGAGTTCCATGAGGTGAACCACGTAGGATAAGGAAGAGCATTTATCAAATATTTTAAAGAATAATTCCCTATATTTAGGCTACATAATAGGGTGATTATGTTGACGAATATATCAAAGCAACCATTGATAGGCTTGGATACCTAGTTTAGCAGATGCAAACATGACCCAACCTATTTATGGTATATGGTATAGATAAAAAATACCATCCATTTTGGCTATCCATTCTCTAGTATCGTATCCTTCAAAAGTAGGCATGTCAGTGCATTGAACTTGAACATCTTGAGGCCATTCCAAAAATTTAGAAGCACCACCTGTCGAAGGATCAAAATCAGGAGTAGGTTTTAGAGATTCTGGTGTTTGACAAATATTTTATGGTTGTGGGTTGATTATATTTTGATATGCTTGATTATTAGGATGGGTAAGTTTAGAAATAGAGTCCTCAAGTCATTGTAGTATAGTAAAGATATTAGTAATATTTGTTTGTTGTTGTGAGAGATACTGGTGCATCGTAGAATCAACACTATTGGGAATTTGAGTGATGATTTTTTGGGTAGACAGAGGGTGATTATGGCCTAGTGAAGGAGGAGTGGAATTATTAAATTTTGGAGAAGAAGGATTAGAGTTATCTAGTGAAGCCATGGCATTAAGTTATGACTAGTGTTTTGGGTCAAAGCTATTAATTCTAAAGGGGGAATTATGTTGTGTATCTTGATTTTGAGGTTGGTGTTTCCTACTACTCATAGATAAATAATGTGGCCTATCAATCCATTGTAATATTTTATCTACTCCTTGCATCTAATATGTACTTGTAGAGGAATCACTCATGCAATTGGTAGCACAAAAATTTAATTTGAAAAGATGAATTTTTGTGTTAAGCATTCTACAAGATCTGCAATTTACTTCACGTAGAAACTGCTATAGAAATACACGTTGAATGATCTTAGCTTTCCATGCGTTGGTTATTATTATGTTTTTTTGCAAAATCTTGAAGTAGTCCTATGTTTTTGCTTAATCTGTACCTTATCATCTCCTAGCTTTGGCTATATTTCCCCCTTTTATGCATTCCCTTCTCTCCCCCATTTTTCCTATAAAAAACTAAGGAACCAACCTTCTCTGGAGATTGAATCAGGAAAACTCTATTTTAGCCTGGTCTTTCAATGTTGACGAAGTCTTTGGTGCAAATTATTACCTAAGGCAAATTTCGTTCCAACAGTTTTTGGCATGCCCAATGGGACCCAAATCCCATGCATTATATATAGATAAAAGTCTCGGTGAAGCCTTTGCCCTATCAATATTTTATTATCACTTGGCGACTCCGCACCAAAAAGGAACCGTGAAAAAAGTCCTTACCCAGCTTCTGGTTATGAACCATCCTTATGATAACCAGATCTAAAGCAAAAAATTTAGAAGAACCCATAGAGTTCTTCGAGCTACATCTTGGTAGCCTCCTAGCTAACCCAGTTTTGGTTGCAAGAACTTTTTCTATTCTCAATAGCAATCCAAGACAAGTGTGCACTCCCTGTGCAACCTCCTTTAGCACTGCTGCTATCGGAACCTCAACTCTAGTTACCAATACAACTACAATGGCTGGAAATCTGCTAGATCTGCCTTATCCTCTGTGGAATCATACAAGCCCTTTAAATATTGTAGTTCAGCATCCAATACCATCAGCGGCTCTAAAAGCACTACCTCAGTATGATGGTACTAGGAAGACAGCTTATGAACATTGCTTATATGTGGCCGCATTGGCACCAATATAAAACATCATAGAGGAAGACCTGATGATCAGGCTCCTGATTATTTCCCTCAAAGGAAAAATGCTCTATTGGTACAAAGCTCTTGACTACCAGGCTATATCTACCTGGGCCCAACTTGTTGGTAAACTAGTGGAAGATTTTAATGAGCATGCAGACCCCTTTTCATTGTTAAATTAGTTTAGTGTCATTCAAAGAAGTCCACAAGAGGAGATGGTGGATTTCAATATTAGGTTCGGTCGAACCTGGAAGAGAGTGCCCGATGGTCTGAGACCGGCCCCAGAGGGAGCCATATACTACTATCTAAGAGCTTTTAATTCAGAAATTAGTATGGCGATCAGACAATCTTGGGTGACGACGTTTCCTGAAATCTATCAAGAAGCACTAAAAGTAGAAAATGATTTGATCACCATAGGAAGGTTCCCTTCAAAGATGATGCCTCCCATTTTCCCCAATTTCCCTCAAAATTCAAATGTTGCTCTCCCAGTTCCCCTTGTAATTCCTAATGCTGATCTTCCCAAGTGGAATGGATAGCTCAATGTCCCGCTTCTACCGACACCACCCACTCTTCCAATGCTTCCTCCTATTCCTGCTAATTCCTCAATGGGAAATACGTCTACTCAAGATGCCCAACTGGCGATCTTGCAAGATCTGCAAGTCTCTTATAAGACTCTATCAAATAAATTCATCTCTATGGAGTGAAGAGAAGCAGAAAGAAACTCTCAACCAAGACGTTACCCACAAGTAACTAGAGATCAGGCATCTGCCAGTGCACGTAATTATGAAAAAACAAATATAGTCTACGCCAGTAAGGAAGGTGAACCTAGTAATACCTCGCTCGAATCATCCTACTGGTGTTCCACGTGTAATGATCCTCATGGGGAGACTGACTGCATGGTTCATCATCATCAGGTACAGAAAATGGCTACTGAAAAGGCAGAAAGATCCCTTAAAGGTCAAGTGAACATAATTCGAGAAGATGACCAAAATTTTTTGATTCCCTCCCTAGAACAAGTTTTTGTTCTGACAAGATCAGGAAAGAAACCTTTTTAGGTGGATCCTAAGGACCTTAATCCTTTAAAATTACCTATGCCTGCAAAGAGTCCTATTGAGAAAAGACCTCCACAAAATCTAGATCCAAAAGGAACAAAAATTCAAAGAGAAATACCTCCAGCTAAAGAGACAGAAACTCAAGAACAAGCCAGAGAAAAGTTGAGGTATCCTTCACTGACTAAACACCAGAGAGTTGATGCTACTCAGGGTTACAGAAATAGGTTTGATACAGCAGTAAAAGAAAAAATCATAGACGCTCTTCCTTTTAATATCATCGAGGAGATGAAAAGGACTCCTTCCAAGGCCACTATGTATGAAGCCCTACGGATTCCAGGGTAGATTGATCTTTTGCAAGAATCATTGAGGTCTATGAAAAATAAATATAAAGACCTAGTTAGATTGAGTTCTACCCAAGCAAGTCTTACTTCCACTTCAGGAAAAAATAGACCTCCCCCTTTTTATTTATCTCTCCAAATGGAAGGATGGGTAGTCCATAATTGTATGATCGATTCTGGAGCTGCAACTACTGTTATGCCCAAAGTAGTGTGCGATATAATGGGGATGGAATACACAAGGAGTGCTCCAGGGGTCTTACAATTGGATGGGACTCCTATAAAAATGGTAGGCATGATAAAAGATATTCCTATAGTCTTGCACAGGCTTCCCCAACTCACAGTCATACAAGAAGTAGTAGTAGTGGATTTAGAGCCTTATTTTGGTATGTGCTTATCTAGAGAATTTACTGCCAAAATAGGAGGATATCTCTCTCTTGATTTCTCACACCTTGAGATTCCATTCAAAGGAAAAATGGTAAAGATATTCAATGAAAAACCTTCCACCTTCCATGTCGAAAAACTTGGAGAAGAGGAGAAAACCTCTACTACTGTAAACATGATGACAGAGGAACTAACAGACTTGAGCCTGATGGATGAAGCCTTAAATGAGTTACAAGAAGAAGATCAGTTTTCTCTTCTGGATTTCAATGCCATGATCGAGACAGATCTAGGGAGTTACACCATTCTGAAACCTGAAAAGGATAAATTTACTCCCCCCCCACCATTTGCGCCATCTACAAATCAGTTGTGGAAACTTTTCTTTGATGGCGCTAGATGCAAAAATGGAGCTGGAGCAGGTATTGTTCTCATTGCTCCAACTGGTGAAGAAAATATTTTCTCTTACAGGTTAACTTGGAGCTGCACCAATAATGCAACAAAATATGAAGCACTCTGTTTGGGACTAAAGAAGGCAAAAAATATGGGTATTAAACAACTGCAAATTTTTGGTGACTCTGAACTAATAGTAAATCAAGTGACAAAAAAATGCGTAAGCAAACAACATTATCTCAAGGCCTACAAAAATAAAGTTTGGGACCTGCTAGAATCTTTTGAATCCCTGAACATGAAAGCAATCCCTAGGGAGAAAAATACACATGCTGATTTGTTGGCTTCGGTAGGAGCAAACTTCTGCCCTATAAGCAACGTTATCCAGAAATAAAAAATAGTCAGACTGATATATAGAACCTTCAGTACTTGATAGAGATACTTTCTGGCAGGTCTTTGAAAATGATCAGCACATTATAGATTTTCTAGTTCATGAGATGAACTGCTCTAGCAATAGAGAAAGTGAAGATGAAGAAGAGGAAAATGTCATCCAGTTGAAAAATAATCACATCCCTAAGGGGCTAGTCACACTTGAGTCTCTTTTTGATAACAATGATAGGTCAACAGGTCATAAGATGAAAGTTGACAAGCATAGATATAAAGAGGCTAAAATATCACCTAAAAAGGCCATCAAAGTAGGGGTGAATACTACAGATAAAGAACTGAATGAAATTAGAGAATTATGTGAAGAATTTCGAGATACAATGGCCTGGACCTATGGAGATTTAAAAGTATATTCAAAGGAAACAATTCAACATACGATTGAACTCCAAGAAGGCGCTAAACCTTTCCATCAAAAGCAATGCCCAGTAAATCCAAAAATAGAAGCTTTGATGAAACAGGAGTTGTTGAAACTACTAGAAGCTAAGATTGTATATCCAATTAAGCACTCGACATGGGTCGCTAATCTGGTACCAGTAAGAAAGAAAAATGGAGATATCCGACTGTGTGTTGACTTTCGAAACCTAAACAAAGCTTCACTCAAAGATCATTATCCTCTCCCACAGATCGATCAGATTTTACACACTATTGTAGGAGCTGAGAGGTTTTCTCTATTGGATGGTTTCTCTGGGTATAATCAGGTATGGGTAAAATATGAAGATCAATTCAAAATAACGTTCACTACCAAATGGGGAACATTTGCGTATCAAAGGATGCCTTTTGGGTTATCAAATGCTGGAGCAACTTTTCAAAGAGCCATGGATGTAGCTTTTGGAGAACTTGCAAATAAAATTATAGTGATATACCTGGATGATATGACTGTATTTTCTCACAAAAAATAAAATCACATAACTCACCTCAGGAAAGTGTTGGAAAAGTGTCGAGAGTTTGGGATATCCATAAATCCAAAGAAATCTATTTTCTCCGTAGAGGAAGGAATCTTACTTGGTCATGTAGTTTCAAAATATGGCCTAGCAATAGACCCCAGCAGAGTGAAAGCCTTGTTGGAACTCTCCCTTCCACTAAACAAAAAGGGTTTGCAGTCATTTTTTGGTCAAATTAATTTTGTATGCAAATTCATAGCAGATTTTGCATAGATTGTTAAACCCATGACTGAATTGTTAAAAAAGGATGTCATTTTCAAATGGATGGATGCAAGAAAAGAAGCTTTCAAATAGATCAAGGAGCAAATAGCTCAAGCTCCAGTCCTGGTAAACCCAAACTACTCCAAATATTTTATCTTATATGCTATAGGCGAATAGGGAAGCTACGCTGCAGTACTTACCCAGAAGGGAGCTGACAATGAAGAAAGGCCTATCACTTTTCTAATTCAAAACATGCAAGAGCATGAGGAAAAGTATAATTTTATTGAAAAATAGATTTACGCTATCATGAAGTCCCTAAAAAAGTTTAGGCACTTCTTATCACAAAGCAAAATCATAGTTTATACTATTCACCCTGATGTACGAAGTTTCATTAGGCAAGGAGAGCTCGGTGATACAAGAGCAGGTTGGGTAACTAAAATACAAGAGTATGACATGGAAATACACCCGACCAAGCTAGTTAGAGGCAGAGCATTGTGCCAGGAACTCACAAAACAAGCGGCAATAGACTATGTAGCTTGCCAGGCTCAAGAGGCAATACCAGAAGAAGATCAAGCTTCAGAACAACTTGACTGGGGGGATGAATTAATCAGGTATTTCCAGACTGGAATATGTCCAGCTAACTTGAATGCTTCCCAGAGAAGAAGGTACAGGATTCAAGCTCTAAAGTACACTTTATTACCTGAAGGGTTATATAGGAAAAACTTGGATGGAGTATTGCTTCGATGTGTGTCAGATGAACAGAAAGAAAGAATTTTAAAAGAGTTTCATGGAGGTCTATCAGGAGGACACTACTCCGGGAGAACTACCACACTGAAAATAATCAGAACTGGGTGCTACTGGCCTACAATTTTTGCAGATGCTTTCAAAGTTACGAGAGACTGTGAAGAATGTCAGAGATATGTAGGAAGGAACATAAATGCACCATTACCTCTAAAGAATATTCAGGTTGAAGAACCATTCCAGCAATGGGGGCTAGATTTCATAGGCATCATAGAACCAAATTCATTGGTAGGGCATAAATATATTCTCACAGCCATTGACTATTTCACGAAGTGGTCCGAAGCAATACCCACGAAAAAGAGTGACCAAGAAGTGGTGATTGAATTCGTAGAAATCTTGATTACGAGGTTCGGCATTCCAGATGCCTTGGTCACAGATAATGGCCCACAATTTGTAGGAGCCAAGGTAATTGACTTCGCCAATAAATATGGGATATATTTAAAAACATCGTCAAATTACTATCCTCAAGGTAATGGGTTAGCCGAGTCCACGAACAAGAATCTGCTTAGGATTTTGAAAAGAACACTCAAGGAGAATAAGAGGAGTTGGCATACTTTGATAAACCAAGCACTTTGGGCTGATAGGATCACAATTAAAAAATCTATCAACACATCCCCTTATTCTCTAGTTTATGGTAAAGAAGTTGTGCTCCCGATACACATAGAAATACCAACTTTAAAGTTGTTAGATCTAGCTGGTACAGAAGAAGCATAACCGATGGAAAATAGGTTGATTCAACTCTTACAATTGGAAGAAAAGAAGGAACAAGCCTATGATCACTATCAAAAATATGCAGTTGCAATGAAGGGGTGGTTCGACAAAAATATGACCTTAAGAAACTTCAAGGTAGGAGATCTAGTCCTGAAGTGGAATACAAAGAGGTCAAAACCAGGAAATCATGACAAGTTCGATACCTTATGGGATGGCCCTTTCAAAATTATTGAAGAGAAGTAACACAATTCCTTCTAGCTAAAATATGAATAGGACAAGATCCTACCCATTCCTGTTAATGGTTTTCACCTAAAGCTATTTTACAAGTAATGGGTTCCGATCTATCCTTGTATATATTTTACTATTTTTCGTATGTATAACCTTGTGAATATGTTACTTTTCGTGAGCTTTTATTTTGTTAAAGACTGTCACCTTTTCATGAGTTTTAAGAGCAAGAATATCTATTTCAAGCAAAATGTCATGATATCATGACTTTTGGGTATTCATGGCCTTCTTTCAGGAAAATGTCATGATAGCATGACTTTTGGGTATTCATGACCTTCTTTCAAGAAATATGTCATGATAGCATGACTTTTGGGTTTTCTTTATGTGACATGTTCTAAAATTATCATGATGCCATGTCAGATCTAACTTTTTGTACAACAGAGAGCCACGTCAGGTCCGATTTTCTATACAACTATGAACCATGTCAGAACAACGATAAAAGCACGTGCCTCGGGAACCTAAAAGGCACCATTCTTAAAAAATGAAAATCATACTCAATGATCATATCAAGAGATGATGTTGTCTTATTGGCTCGGTACCACGGTGGAGGTTTTTTATTGGTCTAGAATAAAAATGACAACTCGAGGTAGTTGAGATCTTTTAAAGCTGGCACACTAACTGAAGCTCCCGCCTATGTTTGAAATCTATTTTGAAATACGTGCTGCTCATTGCATTTAATCCACGTCACCTGAGCATTTTAATTGCATATCTTTTTGGCATAAGCATACACAGTGGGTTATTTTGAGGAATTGTTTCACATTCCCTCTTCTCATCTTCTGCATCTTGCTACCTGAGTTCTAAAGTCCTTCTTGAGAGTTCTGTATTTTTAGATGATGTCCCTACAGTAGTATCACAATGGCCACCTTTGTAGCTTTGGGCTCCACATCCATGTCTTCAAAGAAGAAGAGGAGTTCAAGTGTTAAGGTAGATAGCTTTGTAGATCCTAATGCCCACATAACAGACACGAAGCTGACATGGAGAAGCCCTGGACAAATTTGCAAAGACATAGCCACCATATTGGCCATAGATGGTTCACCTTCGAATCCAAGTAACTTCCCTTATTATTCGATGCTTTACTAGTACGTATGCCCTCATGTTCACCCTTGTCCAGAGTTAATTAGGGCAATGGCCACAATGTATGATGCAAAGAATAAGAGTGTAAAAAATTATAAGGGAGAAACACTTTTTATGATTGATCCAGACACAATTAGAGTGGTCTTCACCCTAGGATATAAGCCGCCAGTTCCTCCTATCTTGTTTGATCTAGCCAATTCTATGAAATTTTATCTGAATACTCCAAACATTAGGGCTTTTCTCCAACAGAATCTTGAAGGCAAACTCCCCAAAGGTTCCATTCCCCAATCTCCCATCCCTTTGTCCAAATTTAAAAGCAAAACACTTTTCTCCATGTTGGCCATGATAGCAGGGTTAGAAGATGATTCTCAGGTTCATGGATGGCAGGTTGCAGTGGCGTAGTGTATTTCCATCTATAAATTTTATGATAAAATGCACATGGATCCAAACAAAGTACCTCTTTTCTTCGATTGGCCATATTTTTTAGCTCAGCAGCTGCACCTAGGACTCTCAAAATTACACATGGAAGCTCCAGATGTTTTCAGATATTCTTCTTATTTGGTTTGGCTTTTCTTTTTCTTTCAATCAAAGCATTTGAAATCAATACCTGTAACTCAGAAAGATGCACAAGGATAGATTTTGTGTGTATGTGAATGGACTCCACTCCTCTTGAGCAAGAATTCATACTATCAGTTCAATAGATATTTTTTGGGCCCTTCTCTACAAATCGTGCTAGGACACACAACAAGAATTCCTAAAACAGTGGAGGAGACCCTGAGGCGCTCTCAAGTGGAAGAAGGGGACTTTTTTGTCCTGACCCAGGGGGTAATCATAAGGCTCTATGGCTTCATAGGGAAGCCCTTCCTATTGCCTTACTACGTCACCAAATGGCTTTTCACCTTGGAGTATGTAAGGCAACAAGAATTTATAAATTACACATTTGGGACTGGCACCCAAAAAACTCACACCTACCTCATGCCCTTCCAGTTCGAAGGAGTTACCATCTCAAAGAAGGGAGATCATCAAAAAATTGCTGAAGTACTAAGAAATATGAAGCTGGTGGAGCTCCCACAAATGTGGAAATATGATCCTGAGGATGTATTTGCTAAAAGGCAGACCGCCTTGAACAAGAGTCCTTTCTAGCGATTCCATGCCTCTAATAGAGTCGTTGAATAGAATTGAAATAACAATGAAGGATAGCCCCTGGAATGGCATGTGGAGAAAATGTAGCCTCTAGCTCCATGGCATGATTTTTATGAACACTTGGTGGACTATGACCCAAAGACTCATCCGGCCCACAACATCCCCACCAAAATAGTCAATAACATGAAGAAGAGAGGAGATGACTGGGATGCACCCAAGATTGCGGCTTGGTGGTAGATGCGATGCCATCATAATACTTTCTCCAGGTATGGGCTCAAAATAGATAACAAATTTTGTACCAAATATGATGAGCACCATAAAAATTGGTCTACGACGTTGTTCAATGAGGTCCCTCTCGGAATAGGTGGTATTCCCCCAAGAGTGTCTGTTCCAGATGCTGATAAAGAAAAAGGAAAGGAAGTCATGGTTGAACAACCAGGGGCAAAAAATAAGAAGCGTAAGGTGTACATTCCATGTTCAGGATCAGACATAGAGTCTAAAGATGTGGCTCCACTTGAATGGAAGAAGCCGACATCAATGCAAAGAAAGAGAAAAGCTGAACAAGAGAAAGCTGAGAGCCAAAAAAAGAGGAAAATACAAGAATCCTCTTCTAAACAATCTGAAGGAGAGGATCAAGAAAAATCAGAAGATGCAGAGGGATTGAGGGAAAGCTCTGAAGGTGTATCATAATGTATGCAACGAGGCGAAGAAGGATCTGAACATATGCAAGAAGGAGAAGTTCAGCAAGAAGAACAGGTCATCGAAGAGCGTTCAAGAGCATAGGTGGAAGAGCAAGTGGCTAAAGAAGCAGAGGGGCCCCCTCAGAAAGAATCTCTAAATTAGGAGCAAACTCCCCCGCTGATGCTAGATAGCACAAATATTTCCTATTTACAACACTTAGCGAAGGTTTATTCGGAGGAATCACCAGAAAAGGAAGGCTCCAATCCACAAAAGGAGTAGGAAAAATCCCCAATTAATCTTGATACTCCCTCCTCTTCCCCTCATCCTCATACAGATTCCCCTTCTTGGTCAAAAGACAAAGAGGTTTCAAAATCATCCTCCTCCCATAATTCTCCGCAAAGTTCTCCTCCTAGTACCCCAATCGGACCTCCCTCTCAGCAGATAGGTCTGGAATCCACCCTGTCACACACTCCCTTTTCCCTTTCCACAAATTTGTTGGGCCTTCAGTATTTACAAAGCACTTCCTCTGCAAATAAATCTACCATCGCCAAGATTAAAAAGATAAGGAAAGCCACAATGAATGTTGTGACATGGCTAAAGTCATAGAATCCTCCAAGTGACACTGATATGGCCCAAGTGCGAGAGGGGGCAGTTTTGGATCCAATCAGCATGCAGAGGTCTACTATGAGGATGACTCCTCTAGTACAAAATCCAGAGAAACAAATGACTCTGGATGATTATCAGACTGAAATAATCATTGAAGACATGACTCAGTTGCCGATGGATGATGAGTGGAGTAAGGCTCAAACCCACATGGGTACGATCTATTTGAATGCGGAGCATTACAAAGAAAAGTTCCTCAGAATAGAGCAGGCTCGACAGCGATTGGAAGAGGCCTTCAACCAACAAAAAATTATCGAGAAGGCTCTCAAGAATGATGCTAAAAATTGGGAGCAAAAGTTCAAAGAGGCCGCATCCTTCCAAGAAAAAGCATCCAAGGCCGAGGAGCAGGTACAGGCATTGCAAAAACAAGTAGAGGACCTGAATCAATAGTTATTGATAGCTTCAGAAAAGGTTCAGGGCTTCTCTAAAGAAAAAGTGATTGCAGTACGAAGAGAAAAACTCGCAGTAGTTAGCAAGATAGTCCTTAAGGCTAGACCCACCCTGGCTTATCTCTCCAAAGTAAACAATATGATGAGCCAAGTAGAAAAGGAGTTTGAAGCTTCAATTAAGCTCCTGAGACCGAGGGTGTCTATGGCTAACAAGATCCAGGTCCTGGAAAATAGCACGCAAGCAATAGCTGGCTACAGAGCTCAGGATGAAAATTGGTCTCAAGCAAAATTAGTCACCAGGAACTTTTTCAAGAGGCATAAGCTAGTGACAACAATGGTGAAGATATTATAGGATTTGAGGGTGGAGGCGAAGTCTATCTCTAAACATACCAGTATGGCTGAGGGCTATGGTATGCCTAGTTTTTGGGATGCTCAGTCTAACCTCTTGACGAAAGAGCAAATAAAGACAAATTGGCTAAATTTTTACAATGATGTATCTGAAATTAATGGATGGGAAGAGCTTGTGCAAGAGGACCATATTTTTGGTATGGCTCAAAATATAACTCAAATGAATTCCAGTCTTAATGAGCTCTATCTAAAGTCTAAAAGTTTATCTTACGATAAGATAGAAGAACTAGAATATTTGTACGCTACTTTCAAAGAAAAGGTGGATACTGACGAAGAAACCTGGAAAAAGGCCTGTGCCACCTATAATGAAGCCATTCAATCTAAGGAGAAACAAGCAAAGGCCAAGAAGGTCCCAACAAGTAGTACAACATCTTCGGGACAAGGGGAGACAAATTCTAAAGAGGAATCTCCAGAGGAATGATTATTCCTAAGTTTGATTTTTGTTTTTTGATAACTCTTGGTATCATTCCCTTTATTTCCCTTCCCTTTCTTCTTTTATATTTTTATATTTCTTTTTTTGACTCCATTGCCCAATGGATAAAGGCTCTAAGTTCTAACATTCAGTTAACAGAATTACCCCAGGAGGCACCAAGAATGTTGGTCAAAATGACAACATGCAGGGAAATAAAGGTATTCTCCTCAAATTTTGCTAAGGAGAATTGTCGCGATGGTGCAACATTTTGGAGGACCAACAGCGAGCAAGGAAGAATTGTCATGATGGCATGACATTTTGGAGGGCCAACGGTGAGCAAGGAAGAATTGTCATGATGGCGTGACATTTTGGAGGGCCAGCGGTGAGCAAGGAAGAATTGTCATGATGGTGCGACATTTTGGAGGGCCAACGGCGAGCAAGGAAGAATTGTCATGATGGCGCGACATTTTGGAGGGCCAATGGTGAGCAAAGAAGAATTGTCATGATGGCACGACATTTTGGAGGGCCAATGGTGAGCAAGGAAGAATTGTCGTGATGGCGCGACATTTTGGAGGGCCAACGGCGAGCAAGGAAGAATTGTCGCGATGGCACGACATTTTGGAGAACCAGTAGACCACGATTTCTTAAAAGAGGTGGAGAAGATCTTTGTAACAGAAATATCTTAACTTCTTTTAGTTAGGAGATTCATGATCTAAGAAATATCTCTGTAACAAGAAGATCGTGACATCTAATCATTTTGTTACTAGGATAAGCCTGTGGGCAATTTGTTGTAACAACTTTCAGTTTTCTGTTTATGTAAAACTCTATATATAGGATGAGCGACCTAAACACCAGGTCGGCTCTTAGGTGTTTACAAGGCTATGTATTCAGACTTCTAAAAGATAAATAGAGATCATCTATCTTGGTTCTGGGCTCAATTGGTGTACAAGTATGTATACGTTTGTTTATTGCTAATTTAGTCTTTTTTGAACGTACCATGCATTAATTCTTAAAGCTGAATTTTTGTGTTAAGCATTCTACAAGATCTGCAATTTACTTCACGTAGAAACTGCTATAGAAATACACGCTGAATGATCTTAGCTTTCCATGCGTTGGTTATTATTATGTTTTTTTGCAAAATCTTGAAGTAGTCCTATGTTGTTGCTTAATATGTACCTTATCATCTCCTAGCATTGGCTATATTTCCCCCTTTTATGCATTCCCTTCTCTCCCCCCTTTTTCCTATAAAAAACAAGGAACCAACCTTCTCTGGAGATTGAATCAGGCAAACTCTGTTTTAGCCTGGTCTTTCAATGTTGATGAAGTCTTTGGCGCAAATTATTACCTAAGGCAGATTTAGTTCCAACTATACAACAATAGTTAATAATTCGGTGGACCTCACAAGGTGAAATTGCTTGCACCCACAATTGAAACTACTGCGTGAATGATGAGCATGAGCACAAAGGATTCTCACAACTATCTAATGGCACCTTGGAGGTTATAAATTATGGTAAGCCCGCAACATAGGCAATGTGGGATATTTATCCCAAAAATAAAATTTAAAAAAATTGTTACTACCTACCAAAGTTCTCACATGGTTCCCAAAAATGATTTGAGCTCATCAAAAAATGATTTGGGCTTCTCCATAAATGATTAAGGTTTGATGACAACATAAAATTACCCCTAAGAATTTTTGAACATGTTGGTTTTTTCTCTGAAATACCGTAACTTGCTAGAAAATCACAAATTAGGTCGTGTTTAGTCATCGATAGGAAAAATATTACGAAACATCACAACCTCACTACCTATTGGTCTAAAAATTTGAAGTGTGTTGGAAAACTAAAAAAACACCCTAATATGTAGCACCACGATGAAAGCTCTACCGGATGCCTTGATTGAGCCACGTGTCACAAATGTGACTAGAGGGCTCTTAAGGTTTGAATTCTTTGTAGTGATTGGCCAATTTTAGAACCTTAGAATTTTTTTTAATTTTTTATTTTTAATTTTTTATTCTAATTTCTTCTCCTATGTCAACTGTAACCCGGATTATACCTATGTGATGATTGTGTCTATGGATGGCATACACCTAAACGTGTTGCAGAAAGAGGAATATATCATCTAAAAAAATTGGATTAGTCATTCCCAAGATGTTGATGGAAATAGCCAGGAACAGTTGGAGTTTCTTATAAATTATCCCTGATGCCCCTTGCTACATGAACCAGAATAGATATGACAACAAAAATATTAATGTGGATGAAGTATTTTGTTTAAGGAAACTTAATAATTTATCCGAACAATTGTGCAACACCAGAATAGAGCTTTGATACCACTTAGAGTAGTCCTTCAATCAAATTGCAAAATATAAATATAAGAGATAATTAATACCATGAAATGGAATAAACATTGAAGCAATAATAACCAAATCAATTAAATGTTATAAAATTTGACTACTCAAAGAGGGTAAAGTCTCATAACCATTTAAAGAGGATGGAGTCTCTTGGGAAGATATGCAATTGAAAAATTGATCGATGATAAATGAATTAATTCTATTCCTATATATAAATGAAATCAATGAAAAGTATTTATAATTGGAAATATAGCTGACTATGCTATATTGGGGTTGTAACAGCCATACTTCTAATCCAATACAATAGTACAAAATTCTTAGATATATCATGTCAAATTACTTCATTCTTCACATCATTCACTATTTCATTTGAATTTCTAGTGATGGTCAAATAATCAACATATAACACAAGTATTACCATCTCAAATCCAACTTTCTTAATATAGATATTATTATTAGAGGGACTTTTGGTGAAACCATACTATAATAGTTGACCATCAATTTTGATGTACCATATTCTAGGAGCCTACTTCAACCCATATAATAACTTAATATCTTGGAGCTAATTTTGATATTACCTATTATAGTAGGTACTCTTGACATCCATTTGTTTAAATTTTTAACTAAAATAATATGCTAGTGCACACATTACACAAATGGTCTTAATATTTTATATGGAGGAAAATATCTCTTCATAATCGATTCCTTCCTTCTATGCATAGACCTTTAAAATCAATTATATCTTATACTTATCAATGGATCCATCTACCTTGTATTTTATTTTGAAGACCCACTTGTAGCCTATGGGCTTCTTTCCTTTTGGTAAATCAACAAGATCCCATGTTTTGTTCTGGATCAAATATTTATACTATACATCCATAGTTGTCTTCCACTATGATAAACTAAGTGTATTCTTCACTAATTTTGATTCTAAATTCTTTATTATTGATGTTATCAATCATAGATTTACTTAATTTTTAAAATTGTGAGTACATGGTCATGTGGAAGTGAGGTTAGTAGGTGCATCAATTTTAGCATCTCTAATGGTATTGGTGATCCATTTTGGAGTCTTTCATCATTGTTATGAATTAACTACTATAAATTCATCAACAACTTCTAGAACTTCTTCATGTAATTTCCTCATCTAACTCCATGCTCACAACTAGAGATGTGGCATTGTCAGAATCCTTAAAACTCTCACTATTTGACTTAGTTTCGTAGTCTTCATCAAACACCACATTTTATTTATATACAATTTCTTGTTGACTAGATATATTAGTTTATAAGCTTTTGACTCATCACCATAACCAAGAAATATACAGGATAGGATATTTGCATCTCACTTTTTCCTCTATTGCTTTGGCACATGCATGTATTCCTTACTTCCAATGACTCTAAGATGTGCATATGAATGCATCCTCCTAGACCAAGTTTCTTTAGATGTAACTCTTTGTAGTTACTTTGTGTGTGAGATATTTATAATATACATTATAGTGGAAATAACTCCATCCTAATACTACTACTCTAGATTAGATCTTGTGAGCATACAATGAACCATTTCCATGATGGAATTGTTTCTCCTTTCATCAACCTCATTCTATTATGAAGTGTATGCTATAATGGGTTGTTGATTTATCCTATTATGTGTGAGAAAACTTAAAAATTTATTGGAATTATTTTTTCCTTGATTAGAGCAATGAACTTTAATAGAATGCCTAGTTTCTATTTCTACACACTTCTTGAAGCACTAGAAATATTTGAGTGTCTAGCTTTAGTTGTAAGAAATACACCCATATATTCCATGAGTAACCATATAAAAACAACTAAAACTACTTTTTCCACTAATTTTTTTTGGCATGGATCCTCTTATATTGATGTATATCACATCCAATGGGTCTTTGGCTCTATGAGTGCTCAATTCAAAAGCTACTCCTTGTTTCTTCCCTACTAAAAAACCTGAGTATATTGGAAATATGGGTGAAAGTTTTGGTAGATATAAAACCATATGATGCTTACTTAATTGGAGTATCCAAAACTTAGATGATCATATCTCCAATTCCAAAGGGAAGCAGCATTCTTCTTTGTTGCTAACAGTGCGATAGTAAAAGAGGATATGGCATCGAGTGCAAATAAGTATTTCTTATAGGAACATTTTATCACAAAATTGCCATGTTTTATGAAAACAAATTCTTTCTACCATCAATAAATTAGAATTTGACCACCATGTTGTGATCTAGAAATTATGGTATAGACAAGAATTTTTTTTTCAATCTAGGTACATATAGTACCTTTTCAACTATGCATTTACCCGTAGGAATATTGAGAGGAACATCTCCACTCCTTTTACATGATAGGTTTTATCATCAACAATGGCTATTGGTTTTTCATATTTGGCTTCTAATGATTTAAACCATGCTTTCTCCCTAATCATGTGCTTGATAGAACCTAAATTAATATACTAAATACTATATTTTAGTCATGACATGGCCTTGGATATTAGCACCTTATGTGATTGTTTAGAGTCTAAAGGTGATTCTTCATGCCTAACATGGCCTTGTAGTCGCTTATGCTTGGAACATAGTTTATACTATGTTTTCTTTTGATGAGGTTGGTAGACTCAATCTCCATGAGTCATAAAGTTATACCATATCTCTTCATATCATGTTCTTTTTTATCGTAGATATGGTAATAACGTTTTTTGTTTTGGAGGTTGTTTCTATAATGATTATGGGAAGGATCCTTCTATGGATGTTTTCTCCCATACTTCTTATAAATGAGTGTATCATTTGTAAATTTATCCCTTAATTTGTTGGTTTCTTCTTTTTATCAAAGTAAATTTTACATCTCATCAAAGGACACCTTCCTATTTGAGACTTGCAAGGAAGTCATCAACACTCAAAATGAATCTGGTAGGGCTCTAAGTATGATGGGTACTAATAACTGATCATCCAATATTTATTTCGTGGCATTCATTATGACTTTCAACTTTGCAACTATATGAATAAAAATCTTGATGCTTTCCCATAATTGATTCTAAATATGTGGACTTAAGACTAAAGGTAAAGTATTTTTAATTCATTCTTCCCTTCATAGGTGGTATAAAGTGTATCCCATGCCTCCTTGAATTTTTGTGCTTCACAAATATGTGGACTTAAGACTAAAGGTAAAGTATTGTTAATTCATTCTTCCCTTCATAGGTGGTATAAAGTGTATCCCATGCCTCCTTGAATGTTTGTGCTTCACAAATATGTGACTAGATAACATCTATTGTGGTAAGGATGATGATCATTAGTGCTCTTGCATCTACATTATCAAATCTCTATTGTGCATCTTCATCCTCTATAGTCCAAGTGTTTGTGCTAGAAATAATATCCCAGAGTTTTCTATCTACCAAGATGACTCTCATTTTAATTTTCCAAGGTCTAAAGTTTGAACCTTTGAATAGCTATGAATATGTAAGAAAAAAATTTAATGCTGCCATGGTGAGGGTTCCTTATAACTCCCACATGGTCCCTTTTTCAATAAACTACTACCTCAATATATAAAACTTTTCTATACACATGTCCTTCCTATATGTGTGTTGATACATGAAATAAGCTAGTCCTCTTGATATATAAAATCATATATGATTAAGACTATGAGGTACATGAAAGAGATTTATACAAGGTATCGTAGCATTACGAAAAGAGATTCACCCTATTAATAACACTTGATTAAAGAGAATTCCTTGTATGCAGACATAACATTCCTATATATTTAGAATTTTTTAATGTTAGGGTTTACATCTAGCGATAGTGACAAATATGTCTAATTATGAAGTGAAAGTATCAATAAAATATGACATTATATCTCTCAAATAATTTAAAGGATCAATTCCCATATGTCATTATGGTAGCTTTGTTAAGCTATAGACATAGTAGCTCAACATGACACCTTTACCTATAAATGTAAGCCAAAGTTACCATTGATATTGAACGCTACTAGTGTGATTAAGAACATGTTTGTGTAGTATAGAAAGTATGAAATTTTATAAGAAAATAAATTAAATTTTGAAGGTGTCAATCATAGCCAAAAATGCACCTTTTACAAGAACAATTACTACCCTCCATAATTTTGCAAAATATTCATTATAGTCAAATTTTCAATTATTTGTCTACACTAGTATTGGAAATTGTAAAATACAAATAGTGTCCTTCCTATGATAGTGAAAAACATAAATTGTGGTCCTGGCGGGTTTTGACCCCTTGAACTCTACTTTAAAAATTTGTAATTTGTTTCAAATTGCCAACTCTCCTGCTTAATGCTTCATGCATGGAAAAAGGAAACTTTTAATTTTAACCCCTTAAAAAAATGCAGTTGTAAAGATAAAATTTAAAAAAGGGAATAAACCCTAAACATCCATCTTGGAAGTCATAGTATTTTCCTTGATGACAATTCAGCTAGTCATCTAGTTTGGTCCCACTCTCCTTAATATTGAAGTAGGCAAAAGAAGTATATAAAAAATATATTTTAGATTTTGAAATATTTAGAGGTCTCTACAAAATCCTCTTCAACAAGTACCCCTTCCTACTCTCCTACTCATTTGTTGATCCTTTTCTAAAGATTTGTATTCATAATCTTTAATGTGTTTACATGCTACTATTGTTTTAGTTCTTAGGTTTCTTGTAGTTTAGGGACTATGGAATAATAAGAAGTGAAAGACCTTCATAAACTAGAGACTTCATGGAACATCCTCAACTTTGGTAGTGACCACAAGATAAGATGACTAAATATTTTCTTATTTGTTAAAAAATGGTAGATAAAGAACAAGATTGATAGCTTGGAATGTCATGCCTAGAACCTTCATCAGGCTCTCGCTAAACATGACCACAAAGTTTGCATTTAATTGCCATTTCTCATAACCCTTCTAAAATTTTAAAAGGCAATAAATTCATACACTTCCACTTTAAATGTCTAATGTGGATATCTTGCATGCCAAAATATCTCCTTCCTTTTATGCTTTGTGTGGCTTTTTTGATAACTTTCTAGAGGTAAGACCCATGTGTATGCCAATTAGGACTAGACCCTCTAGGATACAAGAAAGCATCAATGGCTTCCCCAAAGGAAAGTCGTCCATATCTCCATTCTCTATCATTAAAGTGACCATAACCACATTAGCTTGATGGAAACTGACTTCACCTTCTCTTCGAAGTGTCATGTGCTAGCAATAAAAAGGAAACATTAACAAGTAGAATTATCACTTGATGGACCTTAAAATAATGAATTTCCATTTTAAATTTACAAAAACAAACTCAATTACAATTTTGCATGAGAAAACATTGTCCTGATCAAAGAAATCATGGAAAATTTATTTACAATTTCAATGAAGAATGTTGAACTTGGATAATTTTTAAGTTTTTGAGTCATCAGTCCATGAAGCACCTATAGATAAAATTACAAAATAAATAAATCTAAAGCCATAACAAGTAGGTCATGAAATAATTTTGGATTATCAAATGATTTGATGTTATAAGCAAATCCTTTAATCCAATTAATAAAATTCTAAGTTGATTTACATAAATCTAAAAAAAAAATGTGAATGGACTAGGATTGAATATAAGAGAAATCATGACTTGGGTCCTATCATTCATGCCAAAAACTATTGAACTTACATAAGGGTATGTGCCCACGAGGTCATGTTTCACCAATTGCAAGGAAACAATGTATCTTTTTTTACCTCCAAACCTAGGATGGCTCCCCATTAATTTAGATAAACTAAATAATCTAAGTGCATGAATATAAATATGAAAGGAAAATGATGCAAGAAAATAAAGCAAATGAAATAAAGTAAATATGATCATGGTCATAGAAAAATTAGTGTTGATCAATTAGCACATATGGAGTGAATCAAATAACAATAGTTAAATCCAACCTATAAGTAATTTACTATAACATAAGAAAATACTTATAAAAAGTGAGAAGGCAGTGCCACAAATATTATTCATCCACAAATAGAAATATTAATTGACATACTTAATTCATAAATATCATGTAGTCTTTTTATTAATGGCAAAATGAATCCACAAGTATAACTAGGTCTCATAAAGTGTAGCACTATTTATTGAAAATGACTAAAAGACATTTACTATGGATCCCCTATATCCCATTCGTAGCAAATTATTCACCTAATATTAATTTGAGATAAATATTTTTCTACTCTTCTAAATCCTCTAGTTTAGTGGCATCTTTAGTGAAATTGTTGCATTGCTAAATTTGGATGCCTCCAAATTGACCCTAAATGCATTTAGCAACCTTTTAACTTTTTTGTTGGTACCATATAAGGACAAACTATTGCTTTCCAAGTCATTCCCTTGAATTTCATGTTGTTTTTGTCTAACCTCAAGCCTTGAAGAGTGATTCGTTCTTTTGAAAATGCAATTTACTTTCATTAAAATTGTGATTCATTCTTTTGGTCTGAGTGATTGCTCCTTTGAATGAGTTACCCTTTGGATATTTAGCCAATTTTTGAGAATTTTCCCAAACATTTTTTAGTACATTACTCTCCTCGGGCTACAAAATTCCTTTCCCATTATCCTCCATGGCCACTCACTTGTTGGAATTAATGATAGTAGACAAGATACTATACTAGGTAAATAAATATATGACATATTGAAAATTTGTTTAAATTTTACTTAATAGTAAACACTATTTCAAAATATAAAATTTAGCATGCTTCTTTATGTTATTTATTCCTAGAATTGTTTTTGAAAAAATAGTTATTTTATATCAACCAACTATCAATAATTTGTCAAGCATACCTTATATGTGACTTCCATTTGGGATAAATCCCATAAAATATCAAAATACTAGATTTTCTATCATGCCAACTAGACCATAAACAAGCAACATTTCCATATTATATTTCTATTAAATATATTTTCCATCTTCATCAAATATCTACTTTCCTCAATCAAATTCTTGATATTATTTATTAAGATATAGAATATCACCTAGTTAGTTACCTTATACAATTTTTTAAATTTTCACCATGAAGATCAACATAATGATTGGCTAAAGAATTTGCCACCATGTTTCCTTCTTTATAAATATACCCACATGTCCAAGATACTACATCCATTAATAATTGATGGAAATAAAAAATAGTATTATTTTTTATTCAATATTGAGATTTGTTTTCATGACAATCTTAACAATGATTTGTCAATCCCCCTTAATTAAAATGTATCTCCATCCATTTTTAATAAAAATCTCGACCTTTGTAAGAAGTATTGTAGTATTTACATAATAATTCATTGAAATTCCATATGATTCTAAGTAGGTGACAAGAATACTTCCTTCATTGTTGTAAAAGACACCACCTATATTTGGATTTCTTAGGGTCCCTTTTGGAAGTAGCACCAAATTTAAGTTTGATCAACCTAACTTTTGGAAATTTCTATTTTACCACAAAGTTAACAATAAGGCAATAATCTAATCAATGAAAAATACAAAAAATAATATTTTCAATCAAAACAAAAATTTGCCAGATAACATGAACAAAACCCTTTAATATAAGGTAAAAAATATGTAATTAGTAAACAACATAGTAGGAGAAAATAAATACATTAATTGAAAGTAACCACACCTAGATGAATATGACTATACTTAAATTGCACAACCCATGGAGTATAGATGATTATTGTAGATATCTAGTGGATGAATTACTAAATAACAAGTCGAAAATATTACATTATACAAAAAAAAATTGAAATGGTGAGTATTAACCTTGTACAGACACCACTATGCCAAAAGCAGAGCTAGTAGGAATTAAATCTGGTCCCAAAAACAATCAAAATATTAACCATGAACATACACCACTATACCAACAACTCAAACTAGTAGCGAGTGTGACCATGATAATTATCTAGGACCTACGCCTTTCGTTGATAGATTGAGGATCCAAAATTATGCGTTAAAAGTGAGAATATTGTAGGTTCACATATAAAAATGAGTTTTCCTATTTTTAAGACTAAAAAATATATTATAAAAGCATTTTCTATCCATTAGTGCACACATCCTTAGATAGTGACACATTTTTGGGATCAATGGTGGATTGTGTTTAATATTCCATTGTTAAACAATAATGCAGTTCCCCTTTACTTCTTAAGAAAGTATATAAAGCTTGTCCTAAGGAAGGTATCAATTATTTTTTATATACTCAACTGTAGGCATGAAGTAGAGACTTAGCACAAGATAGTCCAAAGGAACATTGAAAATTTGGTATATGTAGGATATATCTATACTTACACCTATAGGTCCTACAAGACCAAAAACTGCTTGGAAGGGAGGATCTGCAGGGCGACTTCCCATGGAAGTCCTTCCTTTTACCTGCATCCTTTCCTGTCCCTGTCCTAGGACCCTGTTCCTTTCCCAGTTTCCTTGGCATCTTTCCCATCCTTTTCGGAAGGAAGGTGTTGCAGACGATCTCCTTTGGGGGGGAGATCCTTGATCCACTATTCTACCTCTTTCCTTGCCCTTGGGTGGGAAAATCTATCCCATTTTTGTTCCACTGTTCCATCCTTTGGTGCCTAGGTTCTGGGTTGTGTTCAGGTTTTCCCTGGGACTTTTCCTGGGGTTTTTTTCTCAGGATGTTTTTAGAAATCTTCCTTTTGACTGTCCTTTGGGTTGCTTTAGTTGTGGTTTTGCTGGGTCTTTGGATTTATGGCTTCATGAGCAGTTCTGCACAACATCCTTTTGGTTGGAGGGACCATGTGCTTTATATTGTGGCTCTGCTCTTTGGGTTTGAAGTGGTGGTTCTTAGAGGTTTTCAGCTCCTTTCGTGGCTTCAGGGATGGGCCTCTATTCTTCCTGCTACTGATTCCTTTCAAGACTTCCTCCTTCATTTCCTTGAAGTTGTATTTTGGCGGGTCTGAGGAATTTAGGTTTTATGAGCAATTTTGCACAACATCCTTTCGGTTTTGGAGGAGACCGTGTGCTTTCTACTGTGACTCTACTCTTTGGGTTTGTGGTGTTGGTTCCTGTAGGTTTTCAGTTCCTTTCATGGCTTTTGAGGATGGGCCTCTGCTTTTCTTGTTGCTGAATCCTTGCAGGTTTTCCTTTTCTGCGTCCTTGAATCTTTGGTGTTGAAGGTTGTCTGGGATGCCTGGTTGCTTCCTTTCATTCTGGGCTCTTTTGTTTGCAGATGTGCCTCCTCGTGACTCCTCCATATTGAATTCCTGTGGCACTTTCCTGCCTTTCCTTATGACGTGTTGTTCCATTGCTGTTGTTTCCTGCACTGGGTGTTGTTTCTCGAAGACTTCATTTTTCCTACTTGAGGAATTCATAGCCTGGGAAGTTCCTCTTGTTCCTGTTCCACTGATGCACCATCCTCCAGGCTGTTGTTCCACTGCATGAGGATTTCATTGCCTGCGATTTTCCTCTTTATGTTGTTTCACATTTTAAGGCGTTCAGGGAATGGTCTTCTCAGTTTTCTTTATCTTGCACTTTCCTTGTATGTTTCATTCTGCTTCACTGATCCACCCTATTGTTCATGGTGGATTTTTTTATTCTTCCTAGTTTTCCCCTATGTGGGAAGGTGTTTTCTCTCAGGCCTGTTTCCCAATGGTGGTTTTTGGTTTTCCCGCCATTGGGTTGATTCAAAATTTAAAATCCTGGATTTGGTTCCTTTTCCCGCCCTTGGGAAAGTTTCAAATTGATTTTTAGTGGATGGGGTGGTTTGGCACTTTCTCCCGCCCTTGGTTTGCTTGAAAATTATTATTTTGCGTCATTTGATTCAAAATAAATTTTCTGGCAGGCTTTCCCTTCCTGCCCGTGGTTCCTTTGGTACTTAGGAAGTAGTCTTCCTCTGGCGCAAAGGATTGCGCCTTCCTCTGGCGTTTAGGATGGCGCATCCCTTTACTTGTCTGTGTTTCTTTAGTGTTTCATTTTGTTACAATCTGATTTATTGTCTTGCATTCTGATCCTTTGTAATCAGGTTTTGGGATCCATAAAAACCCACTTTTAATATATAAATTACCAAAAAAAAAAAAATACTTACATATAAGACTTCCATCTTGTATGTAGGAAAAAATCATAAATAAACATTTTGGACACACTACAGAATGTGCAATAGAATATAATAGGGTTAGCATATAATGGTATCCATACCCATGCCCTACATTAAAGCTTGTAAATCATATTTATGCAAGAAAGTGTATTGTGAACTATGCAGACACAGTTTGTTAAATTTAAGCTAGTGACTTACTTGACAGGAGTAGAAGTCACTTGGGTATATCCTGTATTGGCCTGATTCATGGAGCACTTTACATATCACTGTACAAATTCTATACATTTACCGTTCTTAAAAAAATTCTACCGTTCTTACAATTTCTATACTTTACATATCACTGTCATATTAATTTCCTCTGTAAAGCACGAGTTTAGAAATAACAATCAAATCTTGTCACATAGTTGAAATTGGATGTGCTTGCATTCATTATCAACATTTTGTTCACAAAATGTAAAATGTGGTTAATGTATGATGTTAAAACTGAACTTTGGTAGATATGAGTCTTTTGAAATGCTTTCCTTGTTTTGAAAGGAAAACCTTACCAGTTCTGGCTTCAACTCCCGATTGGTAATCTTTTATGCTTATCCTATTATAAATATGAATCAAATATTCATGATTAAAAAAATTGAAGAGTCGGTATAGGAAAATGATATAAATGGATGACGCCCAAATAAAACAAGTGGTTATCTAACAAGCCAATTGCCAGTTTATGCCATTTATATTGCGGTAACTTATTACAATTTTATTTTTTATACATAGAGGAATAGGCAACAATTTTTCTTTTAAACAACTGGTCACAGTCAAGTTACATTACCTTAGCGTTAAATTGTCAAATCATGAATCATGTTGTTACCAGCTAACTGAAACTCAATGAACTCAGGTCAGACTATTATTTTGTTCAAATTAAACATACTCCTAAATTTAAACATAAATCTCCTTTTTGAAAACTGCTCTTACAATTTTATTAAAACAAAAGGGGCCTGGGATGAACTTGACTCTGAAGTGGGGACCTTTCATGCATTTACTGAGGCTCAAGCCCCTGTTGCATCCACACTTATACCGTGCGCCTACCTCCAATGAGGTAGATAGAAGTCCAAGTGCCCAACCTGTGAGGTAGACCAGCTTTTCAGAGGATGCTTTTATTGGTAGGCCGACAGCGGTAGAGGTGTGAGTGTGCATATGGATGGCCAGCTTTTGCCTGGGCAGATATTGTTATACTCTTCTTTCTGGGAACTGAAATATTGATACCCACATTTTACCCAATACATTTGTGCGCATCATACAGCCAATTTTACGTTGGATCTAGAAGGGAGAATGCTATCGTGTAAGGGGCATATCATAAACTCAAACTAGGAGCCTTAAATTTACAATAGGAGGGATACCTATAGAGAAATCATGCTCTAAACCCACGTTGAGTATGATAAACCCCTATATGCCTTCCTTCAAGGATAAGGATGATCCCTCATTGGCATATACTCCTCATGGTGGTGATGCTCATAGTGTTATTGAGATAATTATCATTTATTTTAATTAATATTTTATTTTACATTAATTTTTTTAAGATTTTTATAATAATTTTTTAATACTTTATACAAATTTTAAATGATTAGATAATTGAGATTGAGGTAACTTATGCTCTTAGCTCTTTGTACTTAAAAAAAGGTAATAGCTTATTATTGATGATATGTTTTTTACATTTAATTATGTTGAGATTTACTAGTAAAATATAAAAATATAGTATCAAACATCTTGCGTAATAAGATTATTTTATAACGATGGAAATGCAAAAGAATTAAATAGGAGAGTACAAATGTGCTTCAAGCAAAATATAAAAATATAGTGTCAAATATCTTACATAATAAGACTCTTCTATAATTATGAAAATGCAAAAGAACCAAATAAGGGATATAGATGTGCTTCAAGCACAATATAAAAATATAATATCAAATATCTTACATAATAATAAGACTCTTCTATAATGATGGAAATGCAAAAGAACCAAATAAGGAAACATAAATGTGCTTGAGTAGACCTCAGTCTTAACAATATTCAATAATGTACTTTATATATATATAATGTTTATGTTTTCTAAAGCTTTTATTCTATCAGTATTTTCTATTTTTAATAAGAAGGTAACGTAGGTAAATAAGCTTATCTATTAAAAATGATAAGACAAATATGGTTGGTTGTAGAAAAAATTGCTTTTTATTTTGGGTGAGGACAAGTAAATTAGTTGTGACATTAACATGTTTTAAAATCATATAAAATTAACTTTTAAATGTTGATAATATATGAAACTTAAAAATTTATATTAAACTAACAAGTTTCAATACTTTTTTAAATATGTGTAGACTTTCTAGAGTTTGCCAAAGAGGATTGTACACACCAAGTGGCAGAAAACGAGTTGTATATAATAAGTTATGTAGTTAAAAACTTATATTAGACTAACAAGTTTCAATACTTTTTCAAATATGTGTAGACTTTCTATGAGTTTGCCAAAGAGGATTGTACACACCATGAAAAGGATTGAAAATCCAACTAACTTCATATTATTTACAAACTCATTATATAGGCTCTAATGGCCCAAAATACATAACCAAACCCATCAAATCATGGATTTGATCCAATATGCTTAACCATAAGCTACAAAAGTGCAAAGAAGAATGCACGTAACTTCTAAGTTAAGAAGAAAGGAATAATGCTAACTATAAGATCCATTTTAGCTATCTTGAAGTACACACTTCCTACTTTGAGTTCACACTTACTAACTAACACTTTAAATGACAACTAGAAGATAACTAGTGCCCACAAGTGCATGTGAGAAGGAGACTCACTTACAATTATTAATTTGCAAGAAATAAACTATGCAAACCTAGCTAGGAACTACTAGAGGGGTCATATGAGTGATCAAACATCAATCCTCATCACACCAAGTGGCAGCAAACGAGTCGTATACAATAAGTTATGTAGTATATTTCATGTATGATTGTTTAGTGACTAATGATAATCAACCCTTTTGAGGCCAATCTAGTTTATGCCCTAGCCACCAACATATTGGAATTTTAGGTTACAATTGGCTCTATAATATGCTATTATACAAAGATCTTATGAAGGAAAAATATAAGAGAAACTACACTTACATTGAGAGTAAGATAATATATAAAGTGATCTCTATAAATTATGATATGTGTGCAAAAATAACCACAATCACATAGAATCTAAAATAAGCAGACACTTGTGATATCATCCTATGCATAAGAGGATTAGCAAAACCTAGTACTCTTATTTGCAAAAGGTATCTTGGTTAATGTACAATTATAATGGGATCAAAGGTCATGCATAGTCATACATATCCATGAACAAATCAATATGTTATTGCTTGCATTAAGCCTTCACAAAACTAAGAGTTATACAATGAAAGGACTAATAAAATGGAGAGGTGTTTCTTGTGGTTAAACAAAAAAATGTATAATCCCAAGACTACTACTACTCTATGAGAAGAACCTCATACAATATTTTTAAATGATGCATAGTCATAAAAAATAACCTCATGCACAATCTTAGCATTGTAAAAAGACTTATAAGTGAAAATAAAAATATTTATTTTGCTTCATATGAAAAAAAATTGATCCTACATCAAGTGTTCACTTTAATCTCCATAGTCTTCTATTACAACTCAAAGAGCTAGGATGTCCCAATAAAGTGAGACCAAAGAGATGAAGACTAAGAGGTCAAGAGCAATGATAAAAGTCATCAAGATAATACCAAATATATCGAACCATATTATATTCTCATTAAAACTTGTCTATACCCACAAAACTTACTTAGATCTAAGCCTAGGCATTAAATTTTTATCATCTATGATTAATTTAACGTAGCCTATCTAGTAGTTGTAGATGCTTGTATTCTAGAAGAAAATCTAGCCTAATTACAATTCTAAATTTATATCCAATAGATGAATTTGGATTCATAAGACCACTAGTACTTCTCTTATAAATTAGGTCCACTTTTCTTATTCCATTTTGTCTTATCCTTAGGCTATAGGGTTTGGCTATTGAAGAAAATATTTATACAATATGAACACATTATGATTTCATCATTGATTTGTTTTTGCTTCAAGATCTATGCTCTATGTTTAATATGATTATTCTTTAGGTACACTAGTTTTTATGTTCAATCCTCTTTTTGGTGTTGCTAAGATTTAAAATATTAAATCTTTGGCATTTTTGCCTTCTAGAATATTAATAGCAACATGTGATTTTTGGCATAGATGCACGATTACTACACTAGATAGGTACTTCTTTGTCATTTGTGAGCTAAGTTGATGATGTGGTCTTGTCTTGAGGGTGTGGTAAGAATTACAAAGTTCTAGAATACATGTCTCATTAGATAGATGCATTTACTAAAGTTCCAACTTGCAAAAATACTCAATGATTGGTAGTTGAATAACTTTTTTGTTGTTGGATTCTAAGCTATAACAAGTAAAAGGCTATGAATACCTTTACATTAATATATGTATCCCAAGACCTATGGTTCAAGTCATCTCATTGAGAACTTTAGACCTTTGAGTCCAATTCAAGGCTTAAATACTTTCAAATTTTCATCTACTTGCTTGATTATATTACTTCAATTTACTTTCAAATAATTTGGAGAAAAATTATTCTAATAAATAAATATAATCTCTCAAAATTTTGAACTGCTTGATTTCTTTGATTTTAAGTGGTCCAAAACTTTGAAACGGTCCCCTATATTTGGAGGCTAATAGATATCCTAAATTACTCTCTTTTTCTCTATATTTCTTGGATATCATACATATGCATCTAATTTATTATTTCTCAATGAATCAATGGAGACTTATCATTGAACAAAAGTTTTAAAAAATTATATGTGGGACCTTAATCAAATGACTTGACAAATCTAAAACTTGAATCAATTGAGAATGACAAAAACTATAATTTTAAATGAAAATTATAATTGACCCTCTTGAAGCCAACCCCACTTATGCCTTATCCACTAATATATTTGAACTATGGGTTTTTTTCCAAATAAGTCTCCAAATATGGATGGCTCTCTAAGATGTTATTGTATAAGGAACTTCTCAAGTGAAAGGAAAACAAACATTATAAAAATATTTAGAGTGAGATAATATTGAGAGTGATATCTATGAATTATAATATGTAGATAAAAATAACCACGATCATATATAACCTAAATTAACTAAGTAGACACTTGTGATTCCACCCTATACACAAAGGACTAGTATAAGCTAATACTCTTGTCTATAAGAGATATCTTAGTTTATGCATATTTACAAGGGAACCAACATTCAAACATGGTCATATATAGACATGAATAATACAATATCTTATTTCTTTTATTAAACCTTCATTAAGCTAAGTTATACTATGAAAGGAATAATTGAAGGAAGAGTCACCTTATATGATTAAACAAAATAACACAGTACCAAATACTATTGTTACTTTATAAGAGGTACCTGATACAGTTATTTTAAATGATGCACACTCATAACATAATAACCTCATGTATAATATTAACACAATGAAAAGAATTACAGTTGAAAATATAAAAATATTATGCTTAATATATAAAAATATCAATTTTATGATAATCATTTATTTCAATATCAATAATATTCTATTGCAACTCAAAGAGATACGAGATATCTCAACAAAGTGAAGCTTGAGAGATAAATATCAAGAGGTTGGGACAAATGGTAAAAAACAATAAATCCAAGACCTAAAATCTTTACCCCTATTTTGTACTTTAAGGAACTAATTTATAATCACAAAACTTACCAAACTCTAATCCTAAGTAGTCAAGTTCCACAAACTATATCTAATTTTACCTAGCCTATGTGAAAGCTATAGTTGCTTGCATTTTTAGTTAAATGTAGACTCATCACTAATATAGATATCTTTTATAGTAGATGAATTCAACTCCTTAGGATCACTACCAATTTTCTTGCAAATGAGGTTTATTGTTCTTTTGTCGTTTCACATTATCTTTAAGTTGTGTTTTTGGCTATCAAAGAAAGTCTTTACACAATATAAAATCCCTATGAATTATTTTCTAATTTCCTATTGCTCTAAAATATATACTCTATGTGAGATATGATTATTCTTCAAGTACACTAGTCTTCATGCTTGATCCCTATTTTTGCATCAATAGGATTTAAAATATTAATATTTTGCACATACTACTTTCTAGAATGATAATGTCAATAGGTCAGTTCTAACAATGACACATGGTTGTTGCATTGGATAGGTATCACTTCCTCATTCTCGATCTAAGTTAATATTATGGTCATGGCTTTAGGCTATGGATAAGAATTATGTTAAGTGTTAGAACAAATGCCTCACTAAATTGAAGCACTTACTACAACTCTAACTTATGAACATGCTTATTGATTAGTAGTTGAATTGTCTTATTTCTATTGGATTTTAAGTTGTAAAGAACAAAGAATATAGATAAATTTGGATTGAGATACATATCCTATGTTGGAAAATTAGTACATTATTTAATGTTATTATATTATTTGCTCATGGGATAATGTGAAGCACTAAGAGTCTCTTGAGATAACTAAGATATATTCTATTGTATATATGTATGTGTGTACATATCTAAAGTTTAAACATACAATAAAAATATTGGTTTTATATCCCAAATTTGATATTAGACCTTCACGGAGCTCTGCTCCTCTTGGAGACTCACCTTCAATAGGCCCCCAATCATGGCCATCTATGATAAATATGGAATCCATGGAAATCCCACTACTACCAAGCTACCATGGGGATGGTTAATACCTAGAACTCCTCAAATCTAAGGTGTAGTACATCTTGTACCTAGTGCTTATCAAGCAACCCCAAAGTTGTTCTTGTCCTTTATGGATAATGATGTGTGAGGGTGTAAGGGATGAGTGCAAGTCTAGGTTCTAGTGGTAGGTTGGATCACCAAGGAGGTATTATAGGGGAAAATTTTAGAGCTTAGATAATCACACCCCTTCAACTCAAATATTCAATTTACAATGAAAATTTAAAATTTCTTTAGTAAGATATGTTATTCAAATATTTATATTAATGTTTTTTATAAAATTATTTTTTCCTTTCAAAGCTTAAATCCTTTTTAAAAAATAACATACAAAAACCTTAGAATCAACAAAGTCCAATGGGTATGACTCCACCCCATGGTCAGTTGCCTCATTTTCAAGCCTAGTTTTAGTCCAATTCTCCACATATATCAAATAACAACAATATTCCATGTGTGCCTCAGTAGTATATTATGTTTTTGTATATTCTTACTACAACAATGGCCATAAATGACCCTACATTCATTCAATATTTCCATTATTTTTAGTCTTATCAGAATGGTTCTTTTAATCATCAAATTGTGTTGGTGAAGGAAAAAATCATTTGCAATAAATTTCCAAAGGCAATCCTCATGCCAGTGCCAAAACTAATTTTAGCATGTTTGAGGAGGAAACTAAATTTTTTGGATGTTTTATCTCATTTGTAAAGAAAAAACTATACACAGAACAATGTAAAAGATCCTATGTTGGATTGAGATACATATCCTATGTTGGAAAATTAGTACATTATTTATTATTATTATATTATTTTCTCATGGGAGAATGTGAAGCACTACGAGTCTCTTGAGACAACTAAGAGATATTCTATTGTATATATGTATGTGTGTGTGTACATATCTAAAGTTTAAACATACAATAAAAATATTGGTTTTATATCCCACCACTGATATTAGATCCTTCATGAAGCTCTACTCATCTTGGAGACTCACCTTCAATAGGTCCTCATTTATGGCTATCTATGAAAAATATGCAATCCATGGGAATCCCACTACTACCAAGATACCATGGGGATGGGCAAGACCTATAACTCCTCAAGTCTGAGGTGTAGTGCATCTTGTACCTAGTGCTTATCAAGCAATCCAAAGTTATTCTTGGCCTTTATGGATAATGATGTGTGAAGTTGTAAGGGATGAGTGCAAGTCTAGGTTATGGTGGTAGGTTGGATCACCAAGGAGGTATTATAGTGGAAAATTTTAGAGGTTAGATAATCACAACCCTTCAACTCAAATATTCAACTTACATTGAAAATTTTGAATTTCTTTAGTAAGATATGTTATTCAAATCTTTATACTAATGTTTTATATATAAAAAAAATATTTCAAAGCTTAAATCCTTGTTAAAACTTAACATACAAAAATATTATAATCAACAAATTCCAATGGGTATGACTCCACCCCATGGCTAGTTACCTAATTTTCAAACCTAGTTTTAGTCCAATTCTTCAAAGATATCAAATAACAACAATATTCCATGTGTTCCCCAGTAGTATATTATGTTGTTGTAGCTTCTTACTGCAAAAATAGCCATAAATGACCCTACATTCATGTAAGATTTTCATTATTTTTAGTCTTGTCAGAATGGTTCTTTCAATCATCAAATTGTGTTGGTGAAGGAAAAAAAAAATTGCAACAAATTTTCAAAGGCCAATCCTCAGGCCAGTGCCAAAAATAATTTTAGCATGTTTGAGGAGGAAGCTAAATTTTTTGGATGTGTTGTCTCCTTTGATAAGAAAAAACTATACACCTTGGCACAATGTGCAAGATCCTTATTCTTCAAGGTTGTCTCCTTAATTATTGGGTGTGGGTAGTTTTATACCCATTATATTCTAATACCACTTGGTGATTTAGGGTTGTTTGGTGCTACCAGATACATATATATATTATTATTCTTTTGTTAAAATTTCATAATAATAAAAATAAAAAGATGAAACTTTGAGTTTTTACTGGTTTTCCTAGCCAAGGGTTTCCATGATAAATACAAGTGTTCATTGTGAATGCATGTTATTTTTCCTTCTATTTTATAATTATGTTTGATTAATATCTCTAGAATAGGTTTATCAATATCTTCATTTGGTATCATAGCATTTTTATTGGCTTTAGGGGGTACCTTTGTTGCTAGGGTTTAGCTCAATTTGAGAAGAACAAGGGTATCTTAGGTTTGTGATAAACCTATTTTGAGTGAGATTTTTGTATAGGTGAATCCAATGTGAAGGAAAATGGCTAGCTATACAAGGATTAAAATTTAAAATTTTAATGATAAGAGCTTTAAGTTATAGAAGCTAAAGATGAAATATTTGCTTGCACATAGAGATCAATGGATTGTTATGTCAAGAAAAAAACTCATGGATATGTCACAAGAATATTTGGAGAAGCTAGATACTAAGGCAAATAGTACTATCTAGCTATGTATTATAGATTTACTGTTGATCATTGTCTCTAGAGAACATAATGCTAAGGAGCTATGGGAGAAGTTAGGGGCTTTATATCAATCAAAGTCCTTGGTAAACAAACTAGTCCTTTAGAATAAGTTGTATCTCCTTTGGATGAATGATAGGGATATTATGGTAGACCCTCTTAATGCATTTAATACCATGGTAAGTCTTTTAGCCTCTAATGATATTAAAATGACTGAAGAAGATAAGTGTATTTCTTTTTTATGTTCTTTGTCATATTCATGGGATAATATGTTTGTGGCCATTAGGAGCACTATTGCAACTACTTTAAGGTTTGAATATTTGGTTGCATCCCTGTTGTCAGAATAAATGAGGTAAAAATATGTGGAGGGATCATCTAAGGACTTGTAAGTGGTTGTTCCCAAGATAAAAATAAGCATAAATATAGGGACAAGTTGAATTCAAAAAGGAGATATAAATATCCTAGAAAACTTATAAGAAAATGCTAGAAATGCAATAAAATTGGGCATTTTAAGAAAGACCATAGATCCAAAAATATTGATAAAAGTAAGGGATTTGATGATGTTTTCTTTCACATAAGAAAAGACCTCCATAGAAGAAGGGTATGTATGCTTGAAATATTCGAGTACACATTCTAAATCATGATTCATGGTTGATTGACTTAGGGGATTCTTTTCATTTGACTCCTCATAGAGAATGGTTTTGTGAATATGAAAAGTATAATAGAGGTGATGTCTTCCAGGGAGATGACTTGACAACCAAAATAATAGGACATGGAAGGGTCAATTTTTTGCTAAACTATGACCTTCCCTAGTGTTCTACATATTCCAAGGTTGTCCAAAAACATGATATCAGTTATTAGAATGATTGATGTGAGTGTGTAGACAGAATCTGAAAAGGATACCTATGGGATGGTTAAGGAGAAATGGTGTTGGTAAGAGGAGTTCATATTGGAACACTATACGAGCTATTATATTGCACTATGAATATTGAGTGTAATAGTTATGTGATTCCTAAAAATTAAACAAACAAACCCCCTAATCTTCATATAGAGAAGACAATGCTTTGGCATCAAAGAATGGGACATATCGAAGAAAAAACTTTTGATCTTTGCACACTAAAGGTATGGTTGAAGGTATTTAAACTTTTCTTTAGATTTATATTTCTATGAATATTATGTATATGGTAAAAAAAATTTGGTAAAATTTCCATTTGGTGCTACAAGAAAAAATGGATTTTAGATCTAATACACAACAATTTGTTTAGGCCTACGTCTGTTCCATCACTTGAAAAATCATTGTATTATATTTCATTTATAGATAATTTTTCAAGGTATGCATGTATTTATCTCCTTCAAAAAAATTTGATGTCTTTGCAAAATTCTAAAGACTTTAAGGCTCTTGTAGAAAACTAGACTAAGAAGAAGATATAAGTGTTATAGATAGGCAATAGAGGAGAGTTCAACAACAATAAATTTAAGGGATTTTTTAAGCAATGTAGAATAGCAAGGTAAAATACGACTCCATATACTCCTCAATAGAATGAAGTTGCAAAAAAATGAATAGGATATTTATGGAAAAGGCAAGGAGTATGCTCAGTGGTGTAGGGTTAGCACAAGAATTTTGGGTAGAGGTTGTGGACATTGCATGTTACCTAGTAAATCGATCACCTACATCAACATTGGTTGATAAAACTCTATATGAGGCATGGACTAGTAAACCTTTCTTGAACATTTGGTTGTGATTTTTATGTGCATGTTCCAAATAATAAAATAAGTTAGATAATAAAGTATAGAAGTGTATTTTTATTTGTTATAAATATGGTATAAAAGGCTATAAAATTTGAAACTATGATAGTTTTTTATATCCAAGATGTAATATTCAAATATTTTAAAAGTGATTTCTAGTAGTAAAAAAAACTAGGAGAGGAAGAATTAGAAAATGTGTAATTTGAGTTCATGGATGAGGAATTTGACTCAACAAAAAATGATGAACCACATCCTCAAACTCTAGCCTTGAGGAGATTGACTCGAGAGAACAAAATCAAAAGGGTATAGTTCACTTAATTTTAATTATACAATTGTTTTATCTATTACTAATGATGATCCTAGAACTATTAAGGAGGCAATTAATGCAAAGGATGATAAATTATAAAAGAAGGCCATGGTTGATGAGATAAAATATTTAGACAAAAATAATACATGGGATTTTGTGTTGACTATTGGAAGAAAATCAATTGGTAGAAAATGGGTACTCGAGAAGAATTTTAATGTAAAAGGTAAAGTAAAGAAGTACAAAGCTAACCTAGTAGCAAAGGGATATACCCAAGTATAGGGAATTGATTTTGGTGAGGTTTTCTCCTCTATTTCTAAACTAACTTCTATGAGATTTATTTTATCTATTGCTACTGTACTTGACCTATAAGTAGAGAAAATAGATTTAAAGAGAACATTCCTACATGGGGATTTAGAAGAAAAAAACTAAATGTATCAACAAAAAGGTTTTATAGTAAAAGGAAAGGACTTGATATGTAGGTTGAAGAAATCTATATATGATCTAAAATAATCACCTAGGATGTGGTATCAAAAGTTTGATACTTATGTATTGGGACTTGGTTTTTCATGAAGAAAAGTTGATCACTATATGTACATAAAATAGGTTGATGATCACTTTATTATTGTGGCATTATATGTTGATGATATACTATTAATTGGAAATGATAGGGAAATCATCCAAAATTTTAAGTCTCAATTGTCATCTAATCAGTTTTATATGAAGGATCTTGGTTCTACAAATTTTATCTTGGGAATGTAAATAAAGAGTGATCAGTTATATAAAGGATTCTAGTTGAATCAAATAAAATATAATGATACAATATTAAATATATTTAATATGCATGATTGTAAACCAATCAAGACTCCCATTTCTTTGGGTGTAAAGCTATTTGTAGAATAGTGTCCAAAGACACAAGAAGAGGAAGAGAAAATGCCTCATGTTCCTTATGCAAGCACTATTAGGAGTTTGATGTATGCCATGGTATGTACTAGACCATACATTGCCCATGCAATGGGATTTTTGAAAATATATATGTCAAACATTGCATGGCATAGCAAAATATGAAATATTTTATTAAGGAAAGTTGGAACTAAATAAGGTATTTAATATACAAGATTTTGTTGATGCAGATTGGAATGGAGATCTTGATCATTAAATATCCATAAGCAATTATGTATTTTGCTTGTTTGGTGGAGCATCTAGCTAGATGAGCCAAAGGCAAGCTATAATGGCACTTTCAACTACAAAAACTAAGCACACGGTAGCCACTCATGTAAGTAATAAATGAATATTGGTTACAAAGACTGTGTGCTAATTTAGGGTTCTTACAGGGAGCTGTAAGGATAAATTGTGATAGTCAAAGTGCAATCTATCTAACAAAGAACCCTACTTATCATTCTAAGACAAATCATATTGCACTATAGTACCATTTTGATAGAGACATGGTTGAGGACAAGTAGGTGTCACTAGAGAAAATTAATACTCCAAAAAATATTGCATATTCATTAACTAAGCTTGTGAGTACTATGAAATTTTTCTTAGTGCAAGGAGATAATGGGTTTAGTTTCCCCAAGTGGATAAATTTTTAATTTGTATAGGCCCCACTACAAATTATTCAACAAGTAGGATATTGATGGATGTGTTATATCCTTTGCAGAGAAAAAAAAATTATACACCTCAACACAATGTGAAGACTCATTTTTTGGGTCAGTCTCCTTAATTATCAAGTATGGGCTGTTTTAGCCCATGGTTTTATATCTATTTTATTCTAATACTACTTGGTGGTTTAGGGTTTTTTGGTGCTACGATATACTTATATATACTATAATTATTTTGTTAAAAGTGCATAATAACAAAAAGAAAGTGATGTGGCACTAAGTTTCTATTGGTTTTCCTGATCAAGGGTTTCCAAGATAAATATTCGTGTTTATTATAAATGCATGTTACTTTCCTTCTATTTTATGATCTTTTTGCATTAATATATCTAGAATAGGTTTATCAATCTCTTCAATATCAGGCTAGTGCCAAAACTAATTTTATCATGTTCGAGAAGGAAGTAAAAATAAGGGTAGAGTTGATGTTAGAGGTTGAGATCCATTAATAAAGGGTGTTTGCTCATAATACCATTACCCAAAACTAGGCCAAAAAATTAAGGACAGGGCTATGTCGAGAAACAATAAATTTTTTTTCCTCTCCAAGAGATTCCATCTTGAATTGATCTTTCACTTCTCTAACAACATGATCAATAAGAAGAAGAAGGGGGAGTTATCATTGTAGATTCATGGAACTCAACAATGGCTAACCCAAAAACCATTTATCAAATAGAGTTGAAGAAACCAAATTCATAATGGTAGTTACTAATGAAATCCTAGGCAACGTGTTGCAGCTAAGGCTTCACACAAAAAATATCCTTTGATTGATTTTTGCAAGTTCCTGGTGTCCTTCTTGAGGCATCACTTAATCAAATGAATCATGAGCACCATTGTGTTCCATATGGCTTTGTGGCTTCTCATGTCATTCTAGAATGTAAAGGTAAAGAAGAAGTGGGGAGAACCACCATGGTTTCCACCATGAGTGATGATAATAGATCCTCCATGAGTCTATGGACATAGAAGAGTTATAAAATGATTGCCATGGTGTCTAACAAGGAGATATTTTATGTTGTGAAGTGATAACGAAGCTCATTGGAGGTTGGGAATTTGAATCCCATGAAGAGTGGAAGCAATTGCTAGTATGGATTATCCCCTCCACAATTGGTCTCTATCAATAGGAATTTGAAAATAAAATCCCAAAGGGGGTAATAATAGCAATAGTGGCAATAGGAATAATGAGGAATATGACAATGATATTCCACAATAATGGTAATTGATGGTTTTTAATTTTTGTATCATTTTCATTGATAAGAAATTTGGTTAATTCTACCATTGGATCTAAAAATAATGATAGTGATAACAACAGTGAGTAGTGGTACCCATATTTTGTGTAATAAATTAGACCTTGTTTTAAAAATGATAAAAAAATAGCCAAAATGATTGGTCTTGAGGCAAGAAGGCTTCAATAGTGTATTTATCTGGAACAAGTAAAATACAAAAAAAAATCTTCATAGAAGAAAAGGAATCATTTCTAATGCAATCCTCCTCAAAAGAGGACACTCACTGTATTGCATGATTGTTATAAAAATAAGGGTTGCAGTGAAACATATTAATCCTTAACCTATGACAACTGGGAATACAAGTGCAAAGGCAAAAGCTAAATCTAGAGCTAGATCCAAGAGCCAACATGGACTTGTCTTCATATTAGAACACATGGTTTCCAACATATTACTTCCTAAAAAACCAAATAACATTATGGAAAATGATGATGAATTATATCCATCAAAAGAATGATTTCAAGGCCCAATATGGAAAATGGACAAGAAGTTATAGGCTAAAAGTCTTAAGAAGGTGTATGAATAATATTATCATGGCATTGGCACTTATCACAATACTAGATGTAGTCACAAGAGCCTTTTTCATGCAGGACTAGTGGTATCCTACTCAAAGAAGCTTATTGGAGGTAGCATTTCCACTAAAATGACCATCACAAAATTCTTCATGGGCTTCTTGGATGACTACTTTAACTTCGTCAGAAGTTAGGTATCACAAGAGCATTGGTATAAAGTTTCATTAATGATCATAAATCAACAAGCTTGTCATCATAAATGCTTTCACCCATTGCAATCTAAGCCATCTGGCATGGATCCATATTTAAGGAGAGAGAGTATGTCCTTATACCAAGGGTCAAAAGGAAGGGAAGACACTTCTATGACAAACACTTTTAAGAGCAATTGGCTAGATCTAAGGGTCATTGGTTTTTTAATCTAGTTAATGATAATTGTTGCTTATTTATCATCCAATTTTAAAGGGATGAGGGATTTTGTTGCAGCCATAGTGTTGGCATGGTGATTAATAGATAGTAGGATAGCCTCAATAGTTATCTTAGTGAAGGAAAACATAATATTTGCAATAATATCCTTATAGGGTTTAAGTTGATCATCCTTGGTATGGTAGCTACCATTTACTTGGTTAACCGCCAACTAGGAGTCTCCAAATATGGATATAATATTGATGTTTAATACCAAATATATAGTCCCAAAATAAGGGCTTCGTACTCAATAATGTTATTGGTGCAATAAAATTAGAGCTTAAAGGAGAGAGGAATGAGTTACTTTTGAGGTATATCCAAAACAATTATTGCCCCTACTCCTTGGACACAAGAGGTGCCATCAAAATATAGGGTCCAAGAATCTTCAAGATCAATTTATATGGAAAATATAGATTCAACTAGAAAGTCTACAATAATAGGGTGAGTTGCTTTTAAAGGCATAGTGGCCAATTGATCAACAATAACTTGGTGTTTGATTGATTTTTAGTTGATGAATTCTAGGTCAAATTCACTAATGAAAATAACTCGTTTGGTAGTTTACCCTAAAAGGTGATATTTGGACATGAGGTACCGTAAAGGATTGACCCTTGAAATGACAAAGGTCTTATGGCTAATCATATAATGTTATAATTTTTAGGATGCAAAAACCATAAAGAGACACAACGTTTCTAAAGGTGTATAATATGTTTCATAACTGAATAGGGTTCTAGTAATGTAGTAGATTACCCTTTCCTTGTGTCGATCATCATATTGAGCCATCATGACACCTAAAGCATGAATAGTAGTAGGAATGTATAGCAAAAAGGATTTGGAAGGAGTATGAGGAACAAGGATGGGAAGGGATGTAAGGTGTGCTTTTAAAGCATCAAAATTTGTTTGACAATCATCATCCATTGGACTTTTATGTCCTTATGTAAAATCTTAGAGAAAGGTTGGTATTTATTTGTGAGATAGGATTTGAATCTCTTAATAGCTTGGATTTTTCCTTAAAGACTAAAAAGTTGGGTTAAATATTATGGGGGGCATATCAGTAATAGATGATATCTTATAGGGTCCTACTTTAATGTCACATTGTTTAGGATAAAATTATCTTCATTCCAAATCTCCAGGTTTGAGGGCTTCCCATTCCTAACTATTGTTACATTTGTAAATAATATTGTGAATCCACCCAGGATATTGCCTAGGATCCTCCCTCCTCTCTGAATGACCTTTGTTTATGGTGGCCAAATCCCTTCAAGAGCTTATATGTAAAAACCTTTTGGACCTTCTATCTTCCCAATTTTCTATGGGAAGTTTGATGTGAATTAAATTCCAGAGCTTTCAATAACTATATCCATGATTTCAACTATATTCTTTCTAAATTTATCCATGTGGTAGTTTAAAACCTCTCTATTGCTCAGAAATATGGATGGTTGGAGTCCCCAAGTGAAGCTCTATTATCCAAGCCCCTCTAGCTTCTTTCCTGTAATATTTCCCCTTCCACTTTTGTGGTTGATCGATTGCTTTTCAAGTGGTCTCCTCCACCTTTGGGATGGATCAAGTACAATTTTAATGGTGCAACCAAAGGCAACCTAGGACCGGCTAGTGTAGGTGGTATCTTCAGAGATCATTCAAGGAAGATCTTGTTGGCCTTTGTAAAAAATGTTGGAGTCCAAACCAATCATTTTTCTGAAGTTTGAGTCCTCTTCCAAGGTCTGTCTCTTCTATATAGCCTAAAATATCCTAACCTTATTGTTGAAGGTGACTCCATGAATGTTGTTAGAAGCCTTCTAGGCACCCAATTAGTATCTTGAAATATCTTCAACTTAAGCAAATTTTTTTTGATCTCCTCCCCTAATATCACCATTCAACATGTCTTTAGGTAAGAAAACCAAGTTGTTGATTCTCTAGCTAACATGGGTGTTGCTTTACCTAAATTTACCATTTGGAATGAAATTTCTCCCCCACCCTTGGTTGATGGTAATCTCATGCCTATTTTATTTTTGTGAGCTCTCTCAAAGTTCAGGTTTCCATTTTCTCCAATTTGTGAGTTATATAAAGGCATCGTTTCCAATTTCTCCATCAAGGAAACAACATTATAGCTATCCATTATTTTTGTTTAGTCTAAAATTGAACTTACTATTTTTTAAAACCTATTTTCTAGCGTAGGGAAACTGAGTCACATAACATTCACAAAAGACATCCCTTAATCACACCCATTGAGGCCTTTAATGATATTTGAAATTGCTTTAAAATTCCCTCTAATCAAAGACAGATTTACCATAATTTATATACATTTATAAAATATAGGCTTTCCATTGAACTCAAGATCATCAATTACCAGTTATTCTATAAAGTGATTAATACAACATTCTAACAACATATAGAAGGAATATTAAAAGCTTCATTATACCCTTATTCTCAATTTCTTTCTCATTACTTTTATGAATGCTCATTTCTTTGTATGAGAGTAATATAAATTTTACATGACTAACTAACATCCCATGGCTTTCCATACAAGATCAAATGCATATTGATAAACCACGATGTACACGAATGATTATTCATTTTTATCAAAAATCATAACCATATCCATTTATAATTAATCTTAGCACTAACATAAAGCAAAGTCTTCATATGCAAACAATCTCACAACACATTGATTTATCTTGGGAAACCCGAAGGAAAAATCTAGCTATAGAACATTTAAAACTTTATTCATATAAAAGGGATAAAACATTGAGTCTAGGCTTTCCATTAGGCTTTCCATTTGGACTCTACTCCTGGTCCAAAATTCATTACAAATACAACCGCAATATGAACATTTTTGTTAGCTCATATGCTCTATTTGTTCCCATAACTTGGATCAAGACTCTACCCTTTTAAGCTCATATATGCTCTCATAGAAGATGGGTAGTCATAACACTGTAAGAATAACTTAGTGATTATTATACTACTGTAAGTGCAAAATGTTGAACTCACAAGATAACAGTGCATATATACACATAGTCACACTTCTGGAAAAACTCTAATCCAACATCTCGCAACCACCAATGCAATATTTAGACCATTCCAGTTCTTGCACTCTAAAATTGCTACAACATTATATTCTCTAAGGTATAATTGATTTAAACCTAGATATAACCTAAACACCTGGCAGTAAGACTTATGTTCGACTGCACTAAATTCCAATGGTCATTTTAAATCTGATTGCATTCAAAGTTTCTTATTTCATATCCCAACCATACCCCTTAATTAGATGTACAAGGCTCATTCTATTTCCATTCACCTTAAGCTTGCCTATAATTATAATCAATCTTGTTGTTACATTTTTCCATATTTTCAAACAACTTAGAAAATCTTGATTGATTCAAAAATCAAGGAATTACTAAATATGCACCTAGGCCCTCTTTAGTTAATTAATTTTCTAGAATCTTCAAACATATAACATTGTATTTTTCTATCCTACTATTGACTACCAAGGAGAACCCAAGCCTAAATTTTCTTCACATTCTACCTTTATCACTGATCTATTCTCGAACGATGCATAGTAAGACTTAGTCTTTAATCAACATCCAACTGCAATCCAACTTAGGTTGATAACCTAACATTTACATGAAGATACACTCCATTTATTGATTTAATACAAGGTAATCATTAAGTTCAAGTCATCTGCATTAAGGATAAACTTACCAAGTTTAACAGATATATAACACCCATCCTAGTTGGTTTAAGTAACTAAACCATATAGATACATAACATCCACCCGGCTGGTTTACATAACTAATTCATATACCACACTTTTACACCATTACAAGAATATTTTATTATTACATGGAGATGAGAGATTCATAACTCGGACAACACACATTTATGAAAACTACAAATAATATAGTTTCTTCAACAATAACATGTACAATGATCAACTGTCGAAACCAAGTACCCGATTTTATCAAAACTAACCTGGGATATTATTTTTGAATATCTTCTTTCATAATTTTTCCAGTCTGCACTAATCCAAATATCTGTACAACATCCATCTCTGCAATGCCTGTCTCTTCTCCTTTCCTCAGCAAGTATCCCCTTACCATTACTCACCAATATTCTTGGTATATCCGTTAATCATTAACCACTACCTCCATTTGTCAGTGCCCATCACCTACCTTTCCAAAGTATGATTATGGACTCAATACCCAAATTGTAGTAACACTAACTATCATTCATGATAGTACCCAATAATAATTAAACAATCCCACCTTGAATAGCTGGCGATAAATTCTCATAAGAGAAACTATTTGTTCACTTACTTCAAAAATAAATCACTAGGTCGCTAAGTCCCTACAGGATGGCTTCCTATGCATACAAAAAATCTTCTTCTTTATGGTTGATGCCAACAAGTCCATTGGACACAAGATAATGATGTAGTTTACCTAATATGCACCGAATATCTTAAGCATAGTTACCCTCATCTAATATTTAACCATCGTGGTTGTCAACAAAAATATTGTGTCCTTTAAGGAAAGAAACTATAAGCCAATTATTATTTTTTTATATATATCACATAAACTCTTATCCAAAAATATATTTGCAAACTAGTAAACTATTTGCATCCAGTTTATTACGTCTCCCATCGTTTAGATCATGATAGACATCTTCATACAATATGATTATTCATTTATATTACCCCTTTTGCTCAAAGTATAAACATCACATTACTTCTCTCCTTTGAAGTATCTCGCTCCCAATGAACAAGTCTTATTTCCTCTCCAAGATGAAACTTAATCATGTATCACAAGCAAATCCATTAGTAGAAAAGTTTTTTTATAAAAATATATTCTTGCAAAAACAAATCATGAAGTCATTAGTCATTTCTCATAAAATAAATTATAATATTCCTCCCAATATGTTTTGCATAAACTAATCTAAAAATAGTTGATCATTTCATCACAAACTAGACATAGTCAATTATGCATCTAACCATTGAAAAATATGTTAAGAGAGGGTCATGACAATTCAACCCTTTGGGGTGAAATCATTTTCAATGATTCCATGCTAGCAATACCATGAACCGGACCATTGGAGGTCAATGAGGTAGGAAGAAGTTCATATCACTTTAAATTATGGTAAGGAAATTATATTGGTGTGGAAATGCTACCACAAAATCACCATCGATGATTCTACATTAGTGATATTGCATTGACAAGCATAAAAATTCAAAAATTTGGGTCAAAATGCTTAGTTGTCTCATTTTGATGCCTAATCAGTGTTTTTCAAGTTAGGTGATCCAAATTTGGATATCTACATTTGCTAATGCATTATCTAAAAGCATCATCACTTTATTGATACTTCTAAGATCAAAAGAAACACAATCTAACATATTTAGAACAAAATATCATTGCATAACATCACATGCCTTACTAAAAATATATTTTAACAAATATTGCATCCTACTTGGTCTATCATACCCACCATAAATCTTACTAAGCCGAGAAAAATTTGTTTATAACCTTTCAAGAACTTATTTTTATTATCTTAGTAACTGATATAATTTATAATTGATTTAGTAGTGATTTTGTATGAAACATTAAAAAATGTAATGGATATATAGCTTCCAATTGTTGCTTTATGATCATTTTTAGTAATAATTATAATCATTCCTTGACTAATAAATGATCCAAGTGATCCTTTATGCACTAGTTCTTTATAAACCATAAAATGTCATGTTCGAATACCAACCACATTAAAAAAATTATAGGAATACCATCAAGTTTTGGGTCTTTTCAATGACTATAAAATTAATTGATCCATATTTTAATTCTTGAATAGTGGTAATGTGAGTTCTTACCCATTACATAATATCTCTCAATTTATACTTTCTCATACTCAAAGGAAGATATTGTACATTCCATGAAATAATGGTCAAATACATACTGATCAATGTGAAAGGAATTTTTCACCAATGTATCAAATATATTAGCAAGTGCTAAGTTTTCCATTTGTCCAGCACCCTTTCACCAACAGATCAATAGTTCTTTTTAATTAAATAACCTTCAATAGATTTATGAACCATTAAAAAATGTAATGGGTCTCTAGCTCCCATTTGTTGCTCTATGATCATTTTTGGGAAAAATTATAATCATCCATTGACTAATAAATTATCCAAGGGATAGTTGCAAGCTTACTACAGTGGTAATGGTTTTGGCTTCTCTTTGAGAGGTCCAAGGTTCAAACCCCACTCATTATGAGGGGACCATGACCCCTCATAAAAACATGTGTAAGCTCATTAATAAAAATCAAGTGGCATTAGCTCAACCGGTTAGATTCCTCAATATTTTAAAGAAAAGACCCATGTTCAAATCTTGACCAAGCTTTGTTGTAATACCACTATGTGGTGATGATGTAATATGGAGGGGCATGTTTCAATCCCATATAACCCAATAAAAACTAAATAAATAAATTATCCAAGGGACCCATTATTCACTAGTTATTTATGAACCGTAAAAGGTCATGTTCAAATACGAACCATATTAAAAATTTATGTAGGAATACCATCACGTTTTGGGGCCTTCATGTTAAAAAGAATTGCTTACAACTCTTTCAAAGATAATTTTAGCTCCAATAACTTGTTAATTTCTTCATTAATTTGTTAAGACATGCAACCAATTAGCCTATTCAAAGTGTCAATTTGACTAGTATCCTAATCATATTGGAATATGTTAGAAAAATTCTTCAACAATATTTGATGAATGCCACTCTCATTAATGCCTATCACACCTCTAGAAGTTCTAATTTGAAGGATATTTACCTTTTTATGCTTTGTGTAAGAAAATTAAAGAAAATTGTGTTCTATCTAAACTAAATTTAATGAAATTTGGACCAAATACAAGCACCCTTATCTTTGTAAACTTCCAATTCCTTAATCTTATTCTATATTGGTTACTTTTGCTTTGATCCACTCAAATATAGGATCAAAAGTCATTGCTCTCTCAGCATGTACTAAACAAAGTCATAATCCACCTATAATTTCTATTAAGCTTGGATATTTGATTTCATTACAACATTAGTGTTTATATATAATTTAGCTATTCCAAAACTTAAATATTGATCTTATCGAGCAAGTTGAAATTGACTTCCTTCTTTTTATTAGTAATGATCTTGATAATAATATGATAATTATTTGAGATGGTGGAAAACTAGTTACTTCTCAAAATGGCTTCTTGTTTGAATGATGGTAATTTGAGTAAAGACATAAAATTAATTGATTCTAACAAGTTTTCTCTCAAATTTTATCTCAAAGTTAGACCATGTTAACTAATTATTAAACTCAAATCCCTCTTGCATTGCACAAGATCGATTGCACCTAAGTTGTTTCAACAAAATAACACAACATCAAAATCTATTTGGATGAGTAGAAATGGAGTATACTACCAAGGATCATTATTGAATTTGACCATGTTAAAATCTTTGTCTAGGACCCATTCCTATATAGGAAGGTCTTAATACATTCAATCCATAAAGGTCAATGCATTTGATGTATTTATGGAATGCATAGTTTGATTAAAACTCCATAATCCTTTATTTAAGTAACATTTAGACCCATAAACATATAATATTATTATCCTCCTCAGATATAATCACTAAAGGCTTATCCATTTAGGAGCCCTAACGCATGATCCCCATCCTTATTATGATTGGACAAAAGATAGAATGTAGTCCCAAACTAATTAAAAAACTAACTCTAGTATAACTCCTCCACATAATTCTTGAACAATGGTAATGGTAGTTCTTACCCATTTCATAATATCTCTTAATTTATACTTTCTCATACCCAAAGGAAGACCTCATACATTCCTTGAAATAATGGTCAAAGACATATTGATCAATGTGAAGGGAAGTTTTAACCAATGTATCAAATATAATAGTAAGTGTCAATTTTTCCATTTATCCATCACCCCTTTCACCAACAGATCAATAGTGCTTGTTAATTGAAGAACCTTTAATAGACTCGTGAACTATTAAAAACATAATGGATATCTAGCTTCCAATTGTAGGTATATGATCATTTTTAGGAATAATTCTAATCATCCCTTGACTAATAAATGATCTAAGGTAAGTTGAAAGCTTACTGCAATGGTAAGGACATTGGCCTCTCTTTGGGAGGTCCAAGGTTCAAACCCCACTTAGTATGATGGGACTAGGACCCCTCATAAAATATTGTATAAACTTTTTGAAAAAAATAAATGATCCATGGGACCCGTTATGCACTAGTTCTTTATGAACAATAAAAAATCATGTTTGAATACCAACCACATTTTAAAAAATTATGTAGGAATACCATCAAGTTATGGGGCCTTTTCAATGACCATATTAAAAAGGACCACTTTCCACTCTTTCAAAGATAATTTTAGCTCCAACAAATTTTTACTTTCCTCAGTAATTTGTTTAGGCATACAATCAATTAGTTTGTTCAAAGTATCAATTTGACTAGTATCCTAATCATCTTGGAATATATCAGGAAAATTCGCCAACAATACTTGATGAATGCTACTCTCATTAATGCCTATCATACCTCTAGAAATTTTTATTTGAAGTATTTTTTCCATTTTATGCTTTGTGTAAAAATTTTAAATAACTTCGTGTCCTATCCAAACTAAATTTAACGAAATTTGGACCAAATACAAGTACCCTTCTCTTTGTAAACTTCCAATACCTTAATATTTTTCTATATTGGTTATTTTTGCTTGATCCACTCAAATATATGATTGAAACTCATTGGCCTCTCAACATGTACTAAATGAAGGCATAATCCACCCATCATTTCTATAAAGCTTGGTTGTATGATTTCATTACAACATCATTGTTTATATATATTGACTATTTTAAAACTAAAATATTGATCTTAATGAGCAAGTTGAAATTGATTTCCTTAATTTGATTATTAATGATCTTGATGAGAATATGATAATTATTTGATATGATGAAAAACTAGTTACTTCTCAAAATGGCTTCTTGTCTAAATGATGGTAATCTAAGTAAAGACATAAAATTAATTAATTATACCAAGTTTTCTCTCAAATTTTATCTCAAATTTAGACCATGTTAACTAATTACTAAACTCAAATACCTCTTACATTGCACAATATCAAATACACCCAAGTTGTTTCAAAAAATAATAAAACATCAAACTCTATTTGGATGAGTGGAAATGGAGTATACCACCAAGGATCATCATTGTGTTTGACCATGTTGAAATATTTACCTAGGACCCATTCCTATGAAATAAGGGCTCAATACATGTGATCCCTCAAGGTCAACGCATTCAATGTATTTATGGGATGCATTGATTGAGTAAATCTCCACAATCCTTTGTTTAAGAAATATTTGGACCCAGAAACATATAATATTATCATCCTCCTCAAATACAATCACTAAAGGCTCATCCATTTCAAATCCCTAAAGCATAACCCCCATCCTTATTATGACTGGACAAGATATAGAATATATTGTCCCAAACTGATTGAAAAACTAACTCTAGTGGAACTCAACATTTTAATTATTGAAAAATGGTAATGTTTGGTCTTTACCCATTTCAAAATATCTATACTTTCTCATACCCAAAGGAAGATATTATACATTCCATGAAACAATGGTCAAAATTTTCACCAATGTATCAAATATATTAATAATTGCCAAGTTTTCCATTTGGCCAACACCCCTTTCTCCAAAAAATCAATAGTTCTTGCTAATTGTATAACCTTCAATAGACTTATGAACCATTAAAAATTGTAATGGGTCTCTAGCTCCCAATTGTTGCTCTATGAAATTTTTTGGGAATAATTCTAATCATCCCTTGACAAATAAATGTTCCAAGGGATCCTTTATGCACTAGTTCTTTATAAACCATAAAAGGTCGTGTTCGAATAACCAAAAACATATTAAAACTTTATGTAGGAATACCATCAAGTTTTGGTGCCTTTTCAATGACCATGTTGAAAAGGACCACTTGCAACTCTTTCAAAGATAATATTAGCTCCAACAACTTGTTACTTTATTCATTAATTTGTTAAGGCATGCAACCAATTAGTTTGTTCAAAGTGTCGATTTGACTAGTATCCTAATAATATTGGAATATGTTAGGAAAATTATCAAATAATACTTGATAAATGCCACTCTTATTAATTCCTATCAGGCCTCTATATTTCCTAGTTTGAAGGATTATTTCCCTTTTTATGATTTTGTAAGAAAATTAAAGAACTTGGTGTTCTATCCAAACTAAATGTATTGAAATTTGGACCAAATACAAGCACCCTTCTCTTTGTAAACTTTCAATTCCTTAAGCTTATTTTATATGGTTACTTTTATTTTGATTTACTCAAATATAGGATCAAAATTCATCAATCTCTCAACATGCACTAAACGGAGGCATAATCTGCCCATCATTTCTATCAAGCTTGGGTCTCTAATTTCATTACAAAATTAGCGTTTATATAATTTGGCTATTCCAAAATTAAAATATTGATCTTATAAATAAAGTTTAAGTTGATTTCCTTATTTTTATTATTAGTGATCTTGATGGGAATATGATAATGATTTGAGATGATGGGAAACTAGTTACTTCTCAAAATGACTTCTTGTCTGAACGATGGTAATTTGAGTAAAGACAAAATTAATTGATTCTACCAAGTTTTATCTCAAATTTAGACCATGTTAACTAATTATTAAACTCAAATCTCTATTACATTGCATAAGATCAAATACACCTAAGTTATTTTAACAAAATAAAAAACATCAAACTTAATTTGGATGAGTGGAAATGGAGTATACCACCAAGGATCATCATTTCATTTGACCATGTTGAAATATTTGCCTATGATCCATTCCTATGCAAGAAGGGCTCAAGACATTTAATCCCTAAAGGTCAACACATTCGATGTATTTATGGGAGGCATAGATTGAGTAAAACTCCATAATCCTTTGTTTAAGAAATATTTAGACCCATAAACATATAATATTATTGACCTCCTCAAATATAATCACTAAATTTTAATCCCTTTGGAAGCCCTAAAGCATGACCCTCATCCTTATTATGATTGGATAAGAGATAGAATATGTTGTTCCAAAATGATTGAAAAAATAACTCTAGTGGAACTCCTCCACGCTTTAATTCTTGAACAATGGTAATGTTAGGTCTTACCCATTTCATAATATATCTCAACTTATACTTTATCATACCTAAAGGAAGATCTCATACATTCCATGAAACAATGGTCAAATACATGCTAATCAATGTGAAGGGAATTTTTCACCAATGTATCAAATATAATAGCAATTTCTAAGTTTGTCATTTGGCCAACAACCCTTTCACCAGTAGATGAATAGTGATTGTTAATTGAAGAACCTTCAATAGAATTATTGTGCATTGATGTATAAGTTGTTTCATTGTCACTTCTATAGATTCTTAGCTAGCAATAACTCTTTTCTTCTTTATAGAAAGAGAAAAAAAATTATCCAAAGTCTTTATGTTTCCTTTATTTGTATCAAACCTTATTTATTAGAGAATCTATAAAGAAATGATCATTGAAAATGAATTTATTGATCCTCTATTCATAAATTATTGATAAAGTTGCAAAATAATATCATGAGTAAATTTATAGCTCAAGGATAGAGGGGAAGAAGGAACAATATATGGTAATAGAGTAACTAGACTACCTCTAGAAGAAGAAAATAAAGTATTACTTGAAATAGGTGAAATTGATGACAACAAGACCATGGGATTAGTAACACATTGAGCTTAGGCAAAGGGGAAAACCATAGGTGTTAGCTTTTGATGCTATAATACTAAATATATATTACCATAGAAAAGTAATCATGGTATCGAATATAATGAAGTTGCAATAAAATGAATCAAATATAATAACTTGGAATATAATATCAAATATAATAACTCAGAAATACTCATAGAATAATCACATGGACATGCTCACAATATTGCACATAGAATATTGAAAATACTATTGAATAAAGGTCTACTAATGCAAGCATAAAGTTATGCATGTTCTATGAATATTACAATGCTTTATCACAAATATATAATTGTATGTGACTTCTCATATGTTGCACTCTTGACCTTCACTCTTGTTTGTAACTCTTCATTTTCTTATTCTAAGGACACATGTGCACACTTACATATTTGACACTTGTGCACATTTACACTCATAACACTTGCACACATAATTACATAACACTTGTGCATTTCCTACACATTATTACATTACATAAAATATTTACTCACACACTAATCTAAGACACAACCCTAATCTAATATTTAAAATAATGTACCAAGGTGGTACATTGGCATGTACCAAATAATGTAATATTCTCTACGCCCTCCCCCCCCGTGTTACATTATTTGGTTATTGAATACTTTAGTATTCAATATGATCTTCATCTTTCATGTGACTTTGATCTTAACCCAATTATTCTTCTTCTTGATTGTCTTCATCCTTTATTCTTTAATTTGTAGATGTTTTTGGAGCGCAATTTGTTGTTGTCCTCTCCTATTTTTCTTCATCTTGAATTTTCACATTATCATTAGATTCTTGTAAAAGAATATTCTCTTTACCTTAGTCCTTCACATTATATGAAACTTCTGAACATTCAGTTAAAGCATTATGATAATATTTTGAATTATATGAACTTGAAATATCAATGTTGTAAGAAGAATGAAATATCTTTTCCAAAAAATATTCATCTACTCTTGCTTTCTTCTTAAGGGATTCAATCAACTCCTTTTATTTTAAGTTTTCTTCTTTGTAAAACTTGAGTGTAAGCAATGCCATATATAGTATACTACCAATATCTAAAGGTATCAAGATACCATCCTTCTCATTTTCACCAATCCTTGCATGAAGATAGTATTCCAATGTTTCAAAGTTTTCATCAATTGCCTCACTATAGATCAATTTTGAGACTAGATCTAACTTTCCTTCAGATTTTGTAAGCAAATTTTTTATTCCAAATTTATGACATTTGCTCTTTCTTTTTGTATTAAAAACTCTAGGTCTGTTGAATTCAATGATTATTTTGAAGTAGGCATCCTTGTGACTCCCTAAGTTTTGAAAAGTAATTATTTCAAAGTTTCTAAATTTCAAAATACTATGATGTTGAATTCTTATGACTCCCTAATAAATTAGAAACTAGAAAATAAGAATTTTGTATATTTAATGTTCCTAAGTAGACTTCCTTATCTCTCCAAAATTAAATAATTTGTAAATATTCTTTATGTATTTGAATTTCAATGATATATTAAAATAAGAAATCTTTCAAATATTTTTAAAAACTTTATATCTATTTCTACTTATCACTCCAAAACTTATAAAATAATTAAAAATTTAATTAAACTATTAATAACCTTTTCACTCCAAATTAAACTCAAAAACTTTAGAAAATATTTAATATTTTCTTATCACTCCATTAAACCTTAGGCTAAGCTTTAAAAATTAATAAAAAACCCTAATTTACCTTATGTAGACTTTTGGTGAGCGATTTTGCTTGGTGCTCCACTACTCCTTTCTTACTTCGAAATCAATGTCTAGCACTCTGTTTGAGCGTTTCAAGGAATATAGTTGCAATGGAATGTGTATGTGTGTTGTAATTCATGAAAGTACTATATTTGATAACTTTGGCAAGCGTTTCACTTTCGTCTACCTCAAACATTTTAAATTCTCAAATTGCACTCAAACACTCTATTCAATCCTTTTATTTTGTTCAACAATTTTTGGCAATGTGGCAAGGTGTCCTTTAATTTTGCTTTACATGCAATTTATTGCTCACTTCAAACGTCTCACTTCAACATCTAGCGCTTACTCCTTAGTGTATTATTTTAAGTTTTACTATACACACTTTATCCTTTTGAATGCTCGTCTCTTGGAAATACTTTGCACTTGACTATAGCTCTTAACCTTATATAGAATGACTCGGATTTACCTTGAGTAAGTAGACTTAACCTTGCATTACTTGGCTTATCCCTGATGGTTAGATGGTTGTTGTATATTTTTGACTTCTATACCTTTTCGTTTTATACGTTGACATTTGAATTCCAAAATCCCTTGGCCTTCTGTGGGCCTATGGAGGTCGTCCAGCCTCTGGAATTTTACACTCTTTGATTGACACTCAATATTTGCTAGTGTTGCTTATGCTTACTCTATGCTTTAGCCAGAGTTCTCCATTGGTACTTGAATCTTGTTACCAGTATCTCAGTGTTCAATGCTTGGATCTCTGCTCTACATTTCAACTAGTCACAAATTATGGTGACTATTTGTTTCTTCTCTAGGTGCTAATGACTTATCTTGTTGTGATTGGTTTATGTGCGACTCACAACTCTTGTTTAAACTCATCATGAATAGTGATGACTATTAGATTCTTATCTTAGTGTTAATTAAGGTGACACTTTGCATTCATATCTAAAGACAACACTTCACTATTTCATCTTTTCATTTTCTTTGCATTCGTTTATGATCTTATAACATACTTTCCATGAAATTCTTGCTTTCTATTCTAACTTATTTTCTTCTATAATATGTAGGTGCATATGTCTAGCTTTTATACTTTGGTGCAAAATATTTTAAAGTTTTTAAATATACCTTAATCTTATTGCAATAACAATGCTTTAATACTTCCTAATTGTTGCTTTATTTTACTGTACTTTAGACATACCTTTAACCTTCAACCTTGTTGTCCTGATGGCACCTTCATTACTGCTCTATTTCTAGCTTAGCTTATTTTTGGTTGAATATATACAAGAATAGAGATATTCTATCTCTATTTCTCCTTGCTACTAGTCTTCACAACTTGTTTTCCTTTATGTCTACTATATCTTTCAAACTTTGTTGTGCTACTATGGTGCTTTGCTTTGACTATGGTATTACTACGAATGTTTCCTTATGTCTTCTAAACTTATTGCCTTCTTATCTTCTTACCTCAATCTTGTTGTCTTCTATTCTAGCTTTGGCAAGATACTTTTCTTTAATATACTCTCTTAATTTTCCTTTTTTCTATAATATATGCACTTTAAAATTTCCTTGGCTGCAATTAATAACATGAATATCTTAAGAAATAACCTTATTATGTAGTGTTCTCTTGTAATGGTGACTCTTTAACTCTGCAATGCTTGTAATGAAAGCTCTTTAATTTTACACTGTTCTTTTATATTTAAATTACAGTCCTCTAAACCTTATTTTTATCTTTCAAAACATGCCACCCATGGGGTCTCTTATGATGTTTTGCATCAATCTTCAATATTGTTGTCTTCAAGTATGCTTACTTGATTTCTATCTTTGTAGAGAAAGTTATATTGTTGGTATCTTTTCTTACTTAGGAATAAATCTCTTATCATGGACCTCTTTATCTGGTCTTCTTAAATATACCTTCAATGGGACCTTTTTAATAAGTCTCCTTTGTCTTCTTCTAATAGGACCTCTTCTCTTGGGTCTCCTTTATCTGATTTCAATATCAAGGTATATCTTCAAGACCTAAAACTAATCTTATAGACTACCTTCTATTATGAATATATTTATTGGAATAGGTTAAATCAATCTATCTTATCAAGGTCTATTTCTTAATGACCTAAAACTTTTATCAAGATCTATATCTAAGACTTAACTACAACTCGAATCAATCCTTGCATGAGGAAAGCTCATGGCCTTCAAGCAATTGAAGATGAAAGTCTTCTCTATCTATTGTAGGAAGCTTCTCAAATTCTAAAGATCAATTTTTACTATAGAAAAATCTTAGATAGCATTTTCTAGCATTACCTAAGAATCCAATACATTCAAATTATTTGAAGCAGAATGGCAATGATCAATTTTTCTTCTGAGTTGGTTCTCTCTTAATATGAAACTTATTCTTCACTAGTTATTCTTCAACCTAGTGGAAATAATCTTAGCTTCACTAGTTTTTCTTCAACCTAGTGGTAAAACTTATCTTCACTGGTTTTTCCTACCTAGTGGTAATATCCTTAGCTTCACTGGTTTTTCTTCAACTTAGTGGAAATACTTATCTTCACTGGATTTTCTTACCCAGTGGTAATATTCTTAATTTTTGCAACTTTCAATTTTGTGCAAGCAACCTTGTTGTGGCTTTGAATCCACTATTATTTTTTGATGTTATAATACTTAATATAAATTACCATATAAAAGCAATCATGAGATCAAATATAATGAAGATGCAATATAATAAATTAAATATAATAATTTGGAATATTATATCAAATAGAATAACTTGGAAATACTCATAGAATAATCACATTGACATGCTCATGATACTACAAATAGAATATTGAAAATACAATTGAATAAAGGTCTACTTATGTAAGCATAAAGCTATGTTCAATGAATATTACAATGTTTTGTCATAAATATATAAATGTATGTGACTACTCATAAGTTGCATTCTTGACCATCACTCTTCTTTGTAACTCTTCACTTTCCTATTCTAAGGACACTTGTGCACAATTACACTCATAACACTTGCACACATAATTACATGACACTTGTGCATTTTCAACACATTATTACATTACATAAAATATTTACTCACACACTAATATAAGACAACTCTAATCTAATATTTACAATAATTTACCAAGGTGGTACATTGGCATGTAAATAATGTAATATTCTCTAACAATAGGATTAGTTGATTTAGGATCCAATATGGGATGAATAAGAGACACACACTTTGAATCTTATTGGATTACATTTGAATGTTGGCTAATGACCATGAGCTTGTTTGGATCAATTTCCTCCAATGTCGATGCATCCCTCCCTATTGGGTTTCTAATATTCTCAACCTCCATGTCAAAACCCCCATTTAGATCTTATTATAGATTGAGTCTTATTATCTTTAATAGGAGTACCACCTAAAGAATTCATATATGATGCAAAATTATTGTTTTGAAAAATATGATGTTGTTGGAATATATTACATTATTTGGTAAATGCCAATGTACCACCTTAGATACATATTTAGATTAAAAGAGTGTCCTATATTAGAGTGTGAGTATTTACTTTATGCAATGTAATAAATGCACAAGTGTGCAAAGCATTTTTGTAATGTAAATGTGCATAATAGTCCATGTGCACTTGACTCCATAGAATAGGAAGATGAAGAGTCTCTAGAAGAGTGAAGGCCAAAGGTGCTCCATATGAAGAGTCACATTCCATTATATATGTATCTATGTGTGAGAGTGTGTGTGATACATATTGTAGTATGAGAGTGTATGTAAGTATGGGTACTTGAGATCTTGATTCAATGGAGATACAATTTTTATGAGCATTTGTTAATGGTAATTCTATGAGTTATTGTTGAAGTTATTTATGAGTTTTATATATTTAGAATATTTTCATTATCTTATATTTTATATTGCAACTTTATTTTAGATCTTATGGTTATTTTATATTTAGTATTTATATTCAAAATCTAATAGTGGTATCAGAGCTACAATAAGGTTTTGTCTTGCATAGATTTTAAAGTTGCAAAGGAGATTTTCACTAGTTAAGGAGAAACCACTAAAGTTGAAGAAATTACCTCTAGAAAATAAAACTAGAGAAGATAGTATTTTTTCACTGTGTTGAAGGAAAACCAGTGAAGTTTGAAGATTTACCTATTCTAAGAGTAAATTCAGAATAGAAGGAAATTACAGGTCTTAAAGATAGACCTTGACATCGATGAGATTAAAGAGACCTAAGAAGGATTTCCTATTGAAAATTTTGATAGATTGAAGAAGATTCTATATTGCTATTTGGTTAGAGTCCTTTCACAAGGTTGAAGGAATACTCGTGAAGACTAGGATTCAACATAGATTTCTTTCCACTAGTTTTGAGAATTGTAGATGCAAAAGTGAAACACCACAAAATAGATATAAAGACAAATTGAAATCAATACACAATATTGCACAAGAAGAAATGATTTTTATTATTAATGGGGGGAGCCTCAAATCTCCAATGTTACAATGAAAGAATTGATTTCTTTGATACAAATTTTTACAATAGCTAGGGTTCTCCGAAACCCTAGCAAACAATGTTGGTGGTGTCTTCAATCTCGCTTTTGATCCCAACATATGTGAGTGGGCTTCGTGTTATCCAACGTTGGGCCACTCCAGCTTAAGCAACTACACAATGCTTATGTAACACTTCCAGATCTGCACACAAGAAAATAGCAAATAGGTTAGTAGCAACTATGAGGGCTCCACAATGTGAGGCCCTCAATAATCAATACAAAAACCCTAGCTATCTAATGTAAATAACATGAACAAAAACTAAAAATGCATGGAATGAAATAACAATAAAAATATTTACCTTGAGATGCTTGTTATTTTCTTATATGTGATATTTGTTGCAGGAAATCGGTGCGGTGATGCCCTAGCATCGCTCGAGGGCTAGTAGGCAGAGCTCTGGGTGTAAGATGCCCATGGGTGCTCAGTGGTAGTAGAAAATACCTGTGGGTGCTCGAGAATGGTGGAGGGTGCCCAGAGGTACTTGGCGGTAGAGGAGAAGCGCCCGAAGGTGCTCGATAGTGATAGAGAGCACCCGAAGGCATTCGGGAGCTGAGGTGAAGATCTACAGAAGCAGATATGGCTAGGTGAGAGGGGCGATGATGGATGCGAGGGTTATGGCAAGCGAGGATGGAAGGCGAGAGTGCTTGGATACTCCAAGGAACTCAGGGGCAAATGGCTTAGCAAAATGACTTAGGAAAATTACTTAGGATTCAGGGTTGAGCCATCAAAATGGCTCCTATTAATAATCCACACTAGGGTATGTTAGGGTTTGAGCGACACGAATTGTGTGGCTCAGATTAAAATATAATGGAGGGTGGATATTAATTTTGGGTGTGTGGCATGGATTGATGTAGATGGATGGCTAGGATTAAGTTAAATCGGATGGCTAGGATTTATTCACATATATAATATTTATATTTATTAAATATATAAAATATAATATTAAAATATTAATATTAAACATATATTTAACAAATATGCCTAGATATATATAAATAAATGGGAAAAAAATGGTGGGAAGACCTGGATGGATGACAAGTGGCTAGGTTTTGGTGTCTACAAATTCCCTTTTTGTATTGTGTTGCGTGAAACACAATGCAGTGCAAAAACATAAGACACCTATTTTGGCTAGGTGCAGAAGCAACTTTCTCTTGGGATGTGAAAAATGAGCTTGAAGACAAAAGAATTAAAGAATTTGGATTTGCGTAGCTTACCCCCTCAATTGGTGAGTGAGTTTGCAGATGAATCTCATGAGCTAATTGAAAAATATGTGCAAATGAATGGTGGATGATATGAATGATGTAAATGTGATACCATTTTTGCCCCAATGGTGGGAAGGGGATTGGTGAAAAATGTGAAATGATGCATCTATTTTTGCCCCAACAGATGAAGGGTTTTGTGAAAAATATGATGAAAAAATGTGTTTGTTTTTGCCCCAATAGATGAAGGGATTTTTGCCAAGTGTGGATGCCATGATCATGTAAGATGTATCCCATTGTGGGAAAGTCAAAACCAAATGTGGTTACCCCAAATTTGGGGTGATTCGATGTTGTTGAAGAATGTGCCTTCCGGCGTCATTGATATGCAAAGATGAAGATGCAAAGAAAAATAAAAAGAGTCAACTTTGGAGGGCCTACTAGTGACTATTGAATAATTCCCACAATTGGAACCAATCACCCTAGCTAGTGCCTATCTCTGTGATGACTGTCAAGGAAATTTGAAATGATGAAATGTGATTTTGTCCATGTTTTAAGCCCCATGAACTAGGCCATCAATGATAGCTTTTGAGAAAATTGGTCTTGGCATAGTTTCACCCAAAATGTGAAGTACCAAATGTGATTGTGATTTCGAACAAGGAGATATGGAATGATGAAAATGACCAAGTGTCCTTATGGTAGGTTATTCATCTTACCGAATTGCATGGATGCAAATCGCTGCAATCACCAAGTATATAGAATAAACTACTAGATACAAGGTTCACTTGAATGTTGTTTGAACTTGGAAAATATGCAAATGATGATATGGAATGATATTGATGATGTGAAAATGATGTATTGGTGATGAGAATGATGATTATAGTCATTTTGTGAAGATTTGGACCATTTTGGAGTGCTTTTGTAACTTGTTAAATGGAATTTTGCAATTTTTGGTCGTAAATTAAAATTATGCATCCAAATCAATTGGAACCTTCACAAAACTTGTTGATATGATGAAATAGATGCATGGATGCAATTTGAAGTGATTTTGTGGGGATAAGCCACTATTTTGTAAATATTTATCCTTTTATCAAAATTGATGCCAAATGCCAGTTGGTACTTTTAGCATGCGTAGATGCCCATAGGTGTTTGGGCATTTTGAAAATGCCCTGGTGCACTTCAGTACACCAAGAAACACCCATGGGCATCTCAAGGCACCTGAAGCAGCTATAAATAGCTTGTTGGATGAGATTTGAGCTCATTTGTGTATTTTGTGAGTTTGAGAAGCTACATCTAGGAGAGTTGGGTGGAGTGGAGTGGAGTGAGGTTAAGCAATTTGAGTGTGGAAGCTATGGTAGTGGAAGGAGCAGATGTGGGAGCTAAATCTGGAGTGCGAGCGGTTGAGGTAATGTCCTTCTTTGTGCAAAAATTTTATGTTTTTGTTATTTTTTTATGATTTGTTAATGACAAATGTTTTGTGTTGTGCTACAGCTTAGGATTTTGGAGGCTCGACATCGGTTCTCACCTTACATCCTTGGGATGAGGAAGGCATTGGTGGAGGAGGAGTGGGAGTTATTGGAGGTTGTGGGGCTAGCGGAGGTAGCCCATATTGATGTGATTAGGGTTGATGAGGGGTACCTCTCTGCCTTGGCGGAGAGGTGGGATCTAGATAGGGGAACCTTTCAGCTCCCCATGGGAGAGGTGACCCTTACACTTGAGGATGTATACCACATCCTCAAGGTGCCAGTGGAGGGGGTGCACATCGAGGTTGGATGCGATCGAGGTATGAAGATGAAGAAGATGTTTGGTGATAGTTGGTGGGGTGTGAGGGTGGAGAGTGGGGGTATTCCCTACTTGTCCATGTATGTGGACAAGGAGTTGGATGCCCTATGTGCTTTGGTGATGTTTATGTTGGCCAACATCGTGGCCCTGAATAATATTAGGTGCAGGTTCCCTTGGAATCTGATAGGGTTAGTGAGCGATATGCTCACTATGCAGTAGGTGTATGCATGGGCTCCTACCTTATTGGTGCAAGCATACCAGGAGCTCTATGAGGTGAGGAGGCATGGGAGGAAGGGATTAGGATGCAACTTGTTACTGTAGTGTTGGGGATGGGAGCACTTCAGTGTGGCTCGATCGGAAGGCTTACTAGTGGTAGGTTTGGGTAGGGAGCAACCCTACACGAGGAGATGGGTGGTGGTCAAGGAGGTACAACCGAGTTAGCTTGTGCGAATGAGCTAGTGGTACCAAGATTTATGGGTTGGATTAACATCCACCCAAGTGATATGGAGGCCATGGTGGGGTAGTAGGTGGACCAGAGATGGAGAGCATCTACGATAGGTGCGGTAGGCTAGGTGGGTGGTTGGGAGATATTGGAGTGAGGTTGAGTATTTTTAGTTCTCACATGTACTTTGATAGTTTGGCTTGAGGTAGGGGATTTTGGATGAGTTGGTGCTCTATAGGAGGCATCGGGAGGAGATAGGTCTACCATGTGTAGAGCCATGGAGGGAGGTTTATGAGGATGATGAGGAGATAGATCTCCCTAATGTAGATGATGTGGGGACTACTCTAGAGTATGATGCGTGGTTCACTACATAGCCACCATGGGCATCAACTCTAGTAGCAAGTGGTGGATATGGGGATGAGGTGGAGGAGACTCATGAGGCTCCTAAGTGATAGAGGCACCTTCGATCAGATAGTCGAAGGAGGAGGACTAAGGGTGTGGTAAGGTAGGCTCTAGGGAGTGGAGGAGATAGTGGAGATGGGGATGATGTGGAGGAGACTCTGGATGGGCCTCTAGATCAGAGCGAGGAGGATTGGGTGAGGCTAGAGCAGCAGGTGGTGGAGCGAGATGCGATGGTGATGGCTCAGTATGAGAGGATCGTGAGGCTCCAGGTAGAGCTGCTAGAGAGGGAGCATCATCATAATGTCGACATAGCACACCTTCGATCTTGACATAGGTATATCGAGGCATTGGAGGATAGGTTGATGGAGCATCATATTCCACTTCCTGATCCTCCAACCTCATCTGTATCTGAGGCTGCTAGGCATAGCGATTCTAGGCATAGCTCTAGGTCTAGGGCTCCTTCTAGGTCACATGGGTCCTCTTGGAGGGTGTAGCTAGTGCTTAGATGCACTTTTTGTATATGAGCCTTGGTGCTCCATAGTATATAGCCTTTTGGCACTCATTGTACATGCGATATTTATACATATATATACATGGCTTTTACCTTTTTGTGTTATATGTTTGTGTGAATGCTTTTGTGGAATGCATGTTTATATGGATGATTAATGCAAGGTATGGAATGCAAATTTTCTAATGATCATTTATAGTTTAGATCTTGCTTGGCCATGTTTCTAGCATTGTTGTTTAATCAGGGGCACCAAACTTGGTGGTATGTGGGGTGAATGACTCATGAAGTGACATGGAAGAAAATATGGATGTTGATATGGAAGAAGATATGGATGTTGATATGGAAGAAGATATGGATGTTGATATGGAAAACTGACTATTTTGTAGAGACTTAGACATACTAGTGGTATCAAACAAACTCACTAAAACTGCCTAATCCCTCTAGGATCAAATGTGTGTGCAATGAATTCATTTACCGAATCAAGAGCATGGTAATGACTCGAGGTAATCAAGAACCAATGTGTGTGCAAGTGAGTTCATTAACTCATCTTGAGTAAATTGGGTGTGACCTATTATGGATGAAACCAAGAAGCTAGCTTGTCCGTATGTGCGGTCATAGGTCTCTTTAAAGGAGACATGTCACCATGCATGAGCGTACTCCACTACCAGTCAAGCGTCTATAGCTTCGATGGAGGCTAACTCCATAGTCCAAGGATTTGATCTCTTAAGTTTTGGGGATGACTACTTAACCATCTGATTGGAAATGTAGTATGATCCTTACAACCCATTGATTAGTGGTGTGTGATGTAAAATATTTAGAGCTTTGGGGAATCAGATTCTCAACCTAAGTGTGATGAGAATTGTACCTTATCCTTACTACTCTGACTTTTGAATTTGGAAGCAATTGTGATAGTGGTGAAAACCACTATTTTTGTGGACTATGTTGCATGATGGGACTAGCAAGGATGACCCTTTTCACTTCGAGGTTCATACCAAGTATGGTGTTATCCCTCTTTGACACAAGATGTTTTTAATATGTGAAATTGTGTTTGGTTCAAGAATGTTTTGGAGTCAATTCCCAAAACTCAAGATTTTCTTAGTGTATATGTGTGATGGTCCTAAAAGGAACTCGACATGTATTTTGGAGGTTGCTTAAAACACTAGGAGTGGTTGAGTGACCGAAAACACCTAAGCAAGCTTTGCTAATGACAATTTGGTTTTATGGGAAAATGGATGATGATGTGGAGGTGCCCCTGATTAAGGCAACATGATTTTATTGGACCAATTAAAATCTTGAACTTAATAAATGATCCTTATTATGAAATTTGAAATGGGAATTGAAATGTGAATAAAATGTATGAAATGCAAAATGAAATGTGTTCTAATATAATTTTTTGGCATGAAATGTATGCAAATGAAGTGCAATGTTTTTGTGTATTAGCCATGTATATATATATATATATATATATATCATTATGCATAGAATGCTCTCAAGTGTATAACATTAAGTGGTTCGGGTTCTTCTTCTCCCTCTAGATTGGCAAGCCTATAAGTACCATTACCCACTCTTTGAGTAACAATGTATGGACCCAACCAATTAGCCATGAATTTATCATGAAGATGCAGTAATGCATTGGTGTTTTGTTGATTCTCTTTAAGGATAAGATCTCCTACTTGGAATTCATGTAGATGAACTTTGGCATTGTAAGCATGCTTTAGGCGGTCTTGATAAACTCGTAAATGCTCTAGAGCATTGACTCACCTCTCATCAAGAAGTGTGAGTTGGTCAAGACGTGCTTGTCTAGCAGTGTCATCATCTATGAATTCCTACAAAGAAATTTGCAAGGAGGGGATCTCAAGCTCAAGAGGCATGATTGCTTCGGCTCCATAGACCAGTGAAAATGGTGTTGCCCCTGTAGGCATGCGGATGCTTGTTCGATAAGCCCATAATGCCAAGGGAATTTGTGTATGCCAATCTCTATGATTTTCTTTAACAAGTTTCTTGAGAATAGCAATTAAGGTCTTGTTGGAAGCTTCAGCTTATCCATTTGCTTGTGGGTAATAAGGAGTCAAGAAACTGTGTTGAATGTTATATTTCTCGCAAAGTGTTCAAACATCCTTGTTCTTGAAAGACTTACCATTATTAGAGATGATTTTTGAGGGGATACCAAAATGACAAATGATGTGATGAAGTATAAACTCCACAATTCTAGGTCCTATCGTATTGGTTAGAGGAATTGCCTCAACCCACTTTGTGAAGTATTCAGTGGCTGTGATGATGAATGTATGTTGTCTCGATGAAGGAGGTGAAATTTTACCAATTAGATCTAGATCCCATTGTGAAAAGGGCCAAAGGCTTTGAATAGGCTGTAAAGCTTGTGATGGTACATGAGTTAAATTAGCATGTTCTTGACATTTCTTACAATGTTTAACATAAGTGCAACAGTCACATTCCATTGTGGGCCAATAATAACCCATGCATAAAATACGCTTTGCAATGGCCATTCCACTAAAATGACCACCACAAGTACCATCATGGGCTTCAACTATGGCTCTTTGTGCCTCACTAGATTCGAGACAATGAAGGAGAACTCCATCATAACCATGTTTATACAACACATCCCCCAAGAGAATGAAATAGGCTACTTTTTGCTTGAATGTGCGTTTAGCAGTTCGAGACATGTCATATGGGAGTGTTCCAAACTTGAGAAAGGCTACTATCTGGCTTGACCAAGGCTCATATGGATCCGACTGGATAAAGCAAACATCCTTTTCATCTTTAGATTCAACACGAACAATTACAGATTTAGAGACCGTTGAAATGATAAGGGGTTGTACCTCTCCAAAGGAGTCTTTTGGAATCAATGATCCAAGGGAGGCCATCACATCTACAAATCTATTAGTCAAACGTGGCAAACTATTGATTTCATACCAATCAAACTTAGAGAGCAATTTCATTGCTACTTCATGATAAAGCTTAATGGTAGGTTCTTTGCATTGGTATTCTCCATTGATTTGCTTAACGACAAGTTGAGAATCACCAAATATCCTGATACGCTTAATGCTCATAGCTATAGCTGATTGAAGACCTAAGATTAAGGCTTCATACTCTACAATGTTGTTTGTGCATTGGAAGTCAAGTTTGAATGATAAGGGGATAGGTACCCCCTGGGGTGTATGAAACATGACTCCAACACCTTGACCTTTCATGCACTTAGAGCCATCAAAGAATAGTGTGATATCGACGTCTTCCTTCAGAATGACATCTTCTTCTTGTTCGGTGACAGCAAATACCGAATCATCTGGGAGCTCAATAATCAAAGGATGATCACTAGGTAGTGGAGCTTCCGCAAGTTGATCGGCTATGACCTGACCTTTAATGGATTTTTGGCTAATGAATTCAAGGTCAAATTCAGTAAGGAGCATTATCCATTTACGGAGTGGGTGTTATTGTAAGTGTGAGACATCATATAACGCAGAGGATTTTCTCTAGCTATGACATATGTTGTGTGACTAAGCATGTAATGTCGAAGTTTCTTAGTGGTAAAAACCACTGCTAAGCACAATTTTTCTACATAGGCGTATCTAGTTTCATAGCTTACCAATGTTCGACTAATGTAGTAGACAACTTGCTCTCGATTTTCTTCATTCTTTTGTGCAAGCATTGTCCCTAATGCAAAGTCCATTGCTAAAATATAAAGATAGAATGGGACCCCCGAACGAGGAGGAGCTAAGACTGGCGGAGAAGCTAGGTATTGCTTAATGTCATCAAAGGCTTTTTGGCACTCATCTGTCCAAGAAAATGGCACCCCCTTTTGTAGTAGGTGATTGAATGACCTACATTTGTTAGAAAGTTGCGCAATGAAATGATGGATCGATTGAATCTTTCCTTGTAAACTACGCAATTCCTTTAAGTTAGTTGGGGGAGGCATCTCCATGATGGCCTTGACCTTGTTTGGGTCCACCTCAATGCCTCTTTTGGAGATAATGAATCCTAGAAGTTTGCCCGAGGTAACACCAAAGACACATTTCTTGGGGTTCAACCTTACATTATGCTCTAGAAGTCGGTCAAAAACTTTCTCCAATACACCAATGTGCTCTTGTCGAGTTTTAGATTTAGCCAAGAGATCATCCACATAATATTCGATAATCTTATGCATGTAGTCATGGAAAATGTATGTCATGGCACGTTGATAAGTGGCACCTACATTTTTGAGGCCAAAGGGCATCACCTTGTAACAAAAAGTTCCCCAAGGTGTAGTGAATATTGTTTTGTGTTGGTCATCAGGATTTATTCGAATTTGGTTGTATCCTGAGAAACCATCCATGAGAGAAAGCATTTCATGGCCAGCATAGGTGTCGACAAGAGTATCAATGTTTGGAAGAGGAAAGTCATCCTTAGGACACGCTTTGTTAAGATCTCAAAAGTTAGTGCAAACGCGTATCGCCCCGTTAGGTTTACGAATGGGTACCATGTTTGAAAGCCACTCAGGATAGTCGATAGGAACTATGAAGTTCACATCTAAGAGTTTTTGAAGCTCTATTTTTACCAAGAGGGCCACGGTAGGATGCATCCTCCTAAGTTTTTGTTTGATCGACTTAGCATCAGGCTGTAAGGTGAGATTATGGACAACCAAACTAGGGTCAAGACCAGGCATGTCCTTATAGGACCATGCAAATATGCCCTTCTTCCTCTTGAGGAGAGCAATTAATTGCTCTTGTTCATCGTTGGATAAGATTTTTCCAAGCTTGAAAATTTGGGGATTGTCGACGTCTGAACTAAGGTTCACATCGATAGTATCTTCAATTGACATGTGAGAACCTTCCTCAAGTTGATGGGGCATAGGGATCATATGAATGTCATCTAGGATGTCATCAAACTCTTCTGACTTATCCTCATCTATGTCTTCCTAGAAAACCTTAGGATTCGAAGGTGAAGGTGAAGGCGGGGGGGATGGAGGAATGTAGTTGGCGGAAGCCCTTAACAATTCCTCGGACAAGACAAACTCGAAAAAGGATGGAGGCAAGGAAATCCGATCCATATCGATAAGGCTTATGTCAATTGGAATTGGTTTAGCCAGATCATATGGATTATGGAGTGGGGTGAATAAATCAACAGGATTCATGTTGATTTATGGGCAAAGTGGATAAGGTCGGATGGAATGAATGGAACCTAAGAACCGATGCTAGGAGCTTGGTAAACCTAGACAACAACAAGCAACATAAATGAATGCATTTAACTAAATGATATATACATGCAATGGAAAGAGAAGAAATTTTTTTGTTGATTTTTTTTTTAGTTCTTTTTTTTTTATTTTTTGATTTTTTGGTAGTGGTGAAAACCACTATTTTTGTGTTATGTACATATGTTACAAGTTTGGCTTATGAAATGGATTAATGAAGTGGAGGTGGTGGTTCACCGGTAGGGGAGGCTCGCTCTTGTGGAAGAAGCAAGCGAAAGATGGGCTCATGGATGGGGAAAATTTCTGAGATAAAACTCATCTTGTTCAGTATGGGGAATGATGGGCTCTGATTCCTCTTCAGATTCATCCAAAATTATCGACATGAGTTCGAATTCTTCATAGATTTCATCATCCGAGTCATCGGGATGGAGGGCTTCTTCTCCTAAATTTAGATCAAGTCTTTGGAAGGCTTGTTCAAGAGAAGAGGTGGTGGAAAGTGGGTGGTAACCTAGACCTGAATGGTCATGCACTTCTTGATATGGAACATCAATAGGCTGAAGCACTCCCTGTTCATGCAATCCTAGGCCATGACCTTGCCAATTAACTATGTGAAAATAGCGAGATGGAAATCCCGTCATGTTTGGAATGTTGGCAAGTGTTGGTTCCTTGGGTTCCTCTAGGGGAGCTAGATTTGATGAAGAATCAATCCCCCCATATACAAAATTTATGCTATTGGGAGCTGAACCCATGTCATATACTGCTCCTATGGATAAAGGTGGGTCACGTGGGTGACCAAAATCCTTAGCATTAGGAATGGTGAGCGGTGTGACGGTGATGTCTTGGACCACATATTCACCAATACCGGGATTAGTGAGGTGGACCTCGACTTGGGATGATGTGGAAGGACCATGATTGGATAATGGCTCGAGGAATGGTGGAGATGAAGATGTCTCACAATCCATCAACTCGACTTGTGAAACATTGGTTGATGGTGATGGATTGGATTGGGAGGGTTGCTGAATGGATGATGATGATGTGGAAGGCAAGGATGTGGATTGACTTTGACCACATGTGCATGTAGTCAATGATGAGGATGATGGGGGATTTATGATAAGGGAGTCCTCAGGAATGGGAGCCTTTGATGAAGAAATGGGCGAAGTGGTAGATGGATTGGCTGATGGTGATAGGAAAATGTGGGTGGAAGGAAGCATGGATTCATAAGGATTTGAAATGAAATTGCAATACTTGAACGGTTCGACATCCGTTGGTATGCAATGTACTTGTCCCTCATGAATATACTTTAAGCATTGGTGTAGTATTGAAGGGACACATCTCATTTCCCTCATCCAAGGTCTTCCAAGGAGTACATTGTACGCCATGGATCCTTCCAAGATGTGGAACATAGTGTGCAACATTTTGACCCCTACTTCAATGGGCAAAACAACAATGCCAACTATGGAACACAAAGCATCATTGAATGCTTTTAGGGTGAAGGATGACTTGGTGATATGAGATGGAGGAAGATTCAAATGATGAAGGGCAGACATGGTGATGATATTGATGGAGGAACTGGTATCAATTAGAACTCTTTTAAATGACTTCTTGTCAATTAGAGCCATGATGTGCAATGGAGGATCTACTGATTCCGATGAGATTGGCTTAATATCAAAGTCATAAAATGTAATGGAAGGCTCCATGCATGTTTGAATGCTCCCTAAAAAATTGTTGAAGGCATTAGAATCTTGAGATTGTAATTCAATGGATTTTAGAATATCCATTAATACCTCACGATGTGGGGGAGATTGTTGAATTAACTCATAAATTGATAATTTGGTGGAAGCCATCTTTAGACTTGTGGTTAACCGACTACTCAATGAGATGACTGGTCATGGTGGATGATTGATGGGTGGAATTGGAGGATTTGATTGGCTAGGAATGTGGATTGGCGATGAAGGATTGGGGGAAATTTGGATGGGAGGTGATGTGGGAGGTTGTGACACACTTGCTTGAGGTTGTTGCCTTGCATTTTGTTGATTGTTTCATTGACCTCTAGTGACCACATGAATGGCACCTACAAACCCTTGGTATTGTTGGACGTGATTAACTTGATTAGGAGGAGTCTTGGTATTAGCTCCTCCCATATTTGGTTGCACCTCCTCATGGTGAGGAAGTGGTGTTTGAAAAATACCAAGGTTTTGGTTTTGTTGAGCAAGGGGGTTGTCAAGCTTGATGGCCCCCAAGTCAATAAGGTCTTGAACGATATCTTTGAATACATGGCAATTATTAATATCATACCCATTTTGCCTATGGTAAGGATAAAATAAATGTTCTCGATAATGTTTTCCATGCTTAGCGGGATCATCTGGTCTGATTTCGGGTAAAGCAAGTTTGTTTGTGTCATACAACCTTCAAAAATGGAAGCATATGACTCAGCCAAGGGGGTGTATTGGTGATTCTATCGGATAGACTATCACTGGGGATGGTTCTCTACAGCTGGCACTATGTTTTGCATGGCTTGAGTTATCGAGGGTACCGTATGATAAGCAATTTGTTGCGATGGTTGTTGCACTGATTGTTGTTGAGCCATTACCGGCTGGCTCATGACCACTTGATTAACATGATTAGGCTGATTGGCTGGAGTGGCTTGTGTTGATTTTGATTGGCTAGAATAATTACTTTTATATTGGCCCTTGTTTTGCCATTCCTTTTTCTTAGGCTTAAGTATGCCCTCTTGGATTTTTATTTCCTCGATGACACTAGCCTGTGCTAGAGCTTCTTCAAATGAATGATATGTCTATAATTGAAGCATCCAAGAGATAGGTTTTAAACAACTCTTGGTGAATAGTTTGATAAGCTCTTCCATTGGTAGGGTGAATGGCAACTTGGTAATGACGACCCTCCAATGGTTTCCAAAATCATAGATAGACTCATCGTCATGTTGTCTTAAAGCATAGACATCAGACAATGAGACTTTCTTTCTAACATTTAGGATGAAACGCTCAAAGAATTGGTCAACCAATTGTTCAAAAGTATAAATACTATGACTAGGCAATTGGTTGTACCACTCTATGGCATCTCCTCCTAATGTTTGAGGAAATGTTCTAAGCATGAGAGCATTGTCATTTTGGATTCTAAAACATGAGTGTACAAATGTGCTTACATGCTCTTTGGGATCCTTAGTTCCCTTGAATTTGTCAAACTTAGGCACCATGAAATCTATCGGATATGGCGGTGATGGTACCGAAGGATGAATGGGTTGGTTGATCATTTGACGTAAGGTTGGCTTCTGGTTTGTCAAACCAGGAGTATATTGTATCAACTGATCTATTTGTTGTTGCATGGCCTTAATTCGAGGGTCTTCCCTAGGAATGTGGAAGCCCTAAATTACCTGATGATTTTGAGGTGAGTTGGAAAAATATTGTGGGGTGACTAAATGATGATGGGATTGGTGATGATGACTAGGTGAATGTGATGGAAATTGATGAAGGGGATATTGATGATGAAGAGATGGAGAATTTTGGAATGGGGTCAATGCATGAGGGTTATGGTTGGGTTGGCCAATGGGAATAGGATGGGTATTGGTATGGCTTGGTGGAGGAACATGGATAGAAACCATAGAAGACTGTGGTGTCCATGATGGACCCTGGTTAATGAGGATAGTCTGAGTAGAGTTTGGTAGAGGCTTAGGGTTCACTTGCACTTGTTGTTGAGCATTTTGATGTTGCTTAAGAAATTTGTTCAAATGTTCCCATGCTTCATTAATCTCTCTATCAAAAATGGAAGGTATGGAGGTAGATGGTATGGAAGATGTGGTTGGGGAATAAGTTACACTTGGTATGGTAACTTGGGAGGTTGGAACTTGTGAAGCAACATTTACATGTGCTTCATACAAGGGGTTAGTGTATGTGGATGTGTATGAAGTGCTAGGAGCACATGATGGTTGGGGAATGGACACATGAGAGGAAGGTGCAACTGATGCCTCAAAAAGAGGGTTAGTGTACACCTGGGTAAATCTGGATGGTGGTTGGGAATAAACAAGTTCCTATTGTAAAGTAGGATCTTGTCTAGGTGAGTTGGGGACTGACTCTAAGACATAGTTAGAAGACTTCATAAGAGCTTCTACTCGTGCCATGTCTATGTGGGTAATGTGGTGATCAATGGTTGGTGAGGTTGACTCTATTTGGGGAACATCCATATGAAAGGTTGTGGGTGACAAGGAATGTGAGGGACCTATAGAAAAATCTGTATGTGTCACATTTAGGGAATCTACCATATAAGTGGTGGGGAAGGTGGATGAAGGTTCCATTGAATTGTCTTGATTTAATGCTTTCTTTTGTTTTCTTGTTAATACCATAAGAAATTAAACCAAAATACAGATTATGTAGTAAAATGAAACACAAAATTGAAATTTCACAAGAAAAATAAACAATCAATGCTAAGTTTGTTCAACAAGTGTGTCTTACCTCATTCATTGATTATCTCATTTTAATGTGAATTCATTTTCTTAGATTTTGATTTTGTGTGTTTCAATGTGCTAATATGAATTAAATGGGGTGAATCCTATGGCTTGGATGGGGCAACGAGATTCTTGCTGGTGATGAAATCCAACAAGTTTTCTTAGGGGTAATCTAAGGTGTCTAAGGGCAGAGATTGGTGGATGGAGATGAAAGCCACCATCACCAAATCTCAAGCAATGGTTGGTGATGAAATCCAACCACTACTATTTAATGTGAAGCGTGAAGTGTGTGATTCTTTTTAAAATTTTCCAATCTTCTATTGTGTACATACAATGTTAGAAAAATAACTACTTTCGATAGTCTAAATCAGAATCCACTACTCAGAATACCAATTTTTCCAAAGGATGTAAAGTACACCACTTAAAACCCACTCTAGATAGCTAGGGGGTTCATCTACTCCTCCGTATGGAATCACCCAAGTACGAGGATACTTTTGGTATCTAAACAATGTTCCTATTTAGACCTACAAAAATAGAAATCTCTAACCCTAGGATGCAAACTAATGTATGCACTTAATAGTTCAAATGCAAACAATAATGCAACACACCAAAAAATTGAGAAATATTTAAGCAAAAAATGTGTGGATGAATGCAATTATTAATCTAATGTCTAAAATGCAACTAAAATGATTTGTTTTTACCATATTTATTAATGATGTTCATTTTAATCCCAAAATCTGAAAAAACATAAAAGTGCTAAAAAACGTAAAAATGGAAAGTTAGGGTTTGATAATAAACTTACCCAAAAGCCTACGTTTCTGCTCTAACTCTCTATAAAATACCCCTAGGCACTTATGAAATGCACCTGGGTATTTTTGGATGTCCCTCGAGCATCGTCAAGCATTCATGCACCTTCTGCAACCTTCTACAAATCTCCAGAAACCCTAATCCAGCGAAAACTATGAATTCTACGCTTCTGGAAACCCTACAAGATGAGATAAAAAATAAAAAATTAGTAAACAAGGTAAATCAAAGTAAGAAACCCTTAGGGGGTCCCACCGTGATCGCCATTTGTAGATACAAAAGTGAAACACCACAAAATATATATAAAGATAAATTGAAATCAAAGACAATATTGCACAAGAAGAAATGATTTTTATTATTAATGGGGGGGAGCCTCAAATCTCCAATGTTACAATGAAAGAATTGATTTCTTTGATACAAATTTTTACAATAGCTAGGGTTCTCTAAAACCCTAGAAAACAATGCTAGTGGTGTCTTCAATCTCGCTTTTGATCCCAATAGATGTGAGTGGGCTTCATGTTATCCAATACTGGGCCACTCCAGCTTAAGCAATTGCACAATGCTAATGTAACACTTCCAGATCTACACACAAGAAAATAGCAAATAGGTTAGTAGCAACTGTGAGGGCTCCACAATGTGAGGCCCTCTATAATCAATACAAAAACCCTAGCTATATGATGTAAATAGCATGAACAAAAACTAAAAATGCATAGAATGAAATAACAATAAAAATATTTACCTTGAGATGCTTGTTGTTTTCTGATCTATGATATTTGTTGTAAGAAATCGGTGTAACGATGCCCTAGCATCACCCGAGGGCTAGTAGGGCTGTAGAGCTCTGGTGTAAGATACCCACGGGTGCTCGATAATAGCAAAAAATGTCTGTGGGTGCTCAAGAATGGTGGAGGGTGCCCAAAGGTGCTTGGTGGTAGAGGAGAAGCACTCGAAGGTGCTTGATAGTGATAGGGAGTACCTGAAGGCATTCAGGAGCTGAGGTGAAGATCTACATAAGTAGATCTAGCTAGGTGAGAGGGGCGATGATGGATGCAGGGGTTATGGTGAGTGAGGATGGAAGGCGAGAGTGCTTGGATACTCTAGGGAACTCGGGGGAAAATGGCTTAGCAAAATGACTTAGGACATGAATTGCTTAGGAAAACTTAGGGGTTGAGCCATCAAAATGGCTCCTATTAATAATCCACACTAGGGTATGTTAGGGTTTGAGCAACACGAATTGTGTGGCTCAGATTAAAACATAACGGAGGGTGGATATTAATTTTGGGTGTGTGGCATGGATTGATGTGGATGGATGGCTAGGATTAAGTTAAATCGGATGGTTGGGATTTATTCACATATATAATATTTATATTTATTAAATATATATATAATATAATATTAAAATATTAATATTAAACATATATTTAACAAATATGCCTAGATATATATAAATAAATGGGAAAAATGGTGGGAAGACCTGGATGGACGACAAGTGGCTAGGTTTTGGTGTCTACAAGAATAACTAGTGAAGTTTATTGATTTTAGAATTCTAGATATTTGAATGTATTTGGTTGTTAATGTCTAAGTTTTTGTTGTAGAAAATTAGTTCTTAGAAATTGATAAGCTTCCTAAAACAGATAGAGAAGAATTTTACCTTTGATTACCTGAAATTCTATGTGCTTTCCTCATGCAGGGATTAGTTTTGAGTTGCACCAAAAAAAGTAGATATTGCAGATTAAGGAGGTCCAAGAAAGAGGTCTCATTGAATATTGAATATTGAATATTGAATATTGAATATTTTTTATATTAAAATTGAGGATACCCACATTGGAGGTCCCTATAGAAGATTGAATATTGAAGATAGAGGAGGACTACAAAAAGGTCTTATTGCATATTTGAGAAGAAAAAAAAATTGGAGATCTAAGAAATAGATCTCATTGCAAAATTTCCATAGTTGTAATATTAGAGAGATCAAGGAAAGGTCTCGTTGAATTTTTGAAAAGAAGAAATTAGGAGCTGCAGAATTAGAAGACCCAAGGGAAGAGGTCTCAAGATAATTTGAAGAAGAATAAGAAGGCTACAGAAAGCCTCATTACAAAGTTGAATAAATGGCCATTGGAGGAGATTTGAAGAAATCTCAAGATAGAATATTGCAAGCAGGATAATCTCCTAAAAAGAAAATTTTGGAATAATTGTTGCCATTCAACAATAAGCCCAAAAGGAAGAAGGATTTGGCAATTAATTTGCCAAATTTTTAAAAATATTTTTGAATACCTAAGAAATTCAGATTCTTGAGGAAGAGGCCAAATTTGAAGTCAAAATTTGACAATAATATTGAAGGAGAAAGAAGATAGAAGAGGCCACTAGATTTGAAAGTTTTGAAGATAGCCATAAAGGATTTGAAGGTTGATTTGCAAATAAGGAAGTTACTGATTTTTGAGGCAAATTTTGAAGAATCATAGGACAACAAATTGAAGAAGATATAGAGCTGCATATTGGAGAAGATTTGGGCAGATTTTGAAGAGCCCTTGAACAATCAATTGAAGGAAGGCTTGACAACAAAAGAAGGTAGAAATTTGAAGGAGATAGGGGAGATTCTTGGACAACAAGATAAGAAGAAGAAACCATATTTTGAAAGCAACAATTTGAAGAGATTTAAGTTGCAAATTTGAGTGGCATTCGAATATCACTAGTAGGTGCAAATTTCATAGTTCGAGAGAATGGGTTTGGAGGAGAATTGAAGCCACAAAAATCAGATTTTTGGGCAGCATTAGAAGGAGAAGAGATTATGCATTTTGAAGAATTGTGGGGTAAATTTGAGAGAGTTTTTAGATAGCGAGCAAGTTGATATTTGGGAAGCAATTAGAGCTACAAAATTGATAAGTTTAGAGCAGCAAAGTGAAAGGAAGTGAAGCTGCAAATATTACAAGTTCGAGATAGCAAAAGGGTGAATCAAATCACCAAGGAGATTAGCTACAAAAGGAGGCCAAAAAGGTATGCGATATTGGTGCTACAAAATTTTATTATTCAAGCATTAAAACCAGTCTACATTAAGTATTTGAGAGCACCATATTAGATTTATTAAATTGTAAAAAAGGAAGTTGAAATAGAGAATCTTTAAGCAAAATAAGGTGGTAGCATTCGTGTCCTAAAATCTACAAAAATAAAATAGCAAAGATCTAAGTTAAAGCTTACTTGAAAAGGATAAATAATGGTGTTTTTAGAAGATTATAAAAGTGTATATTTATTGAAGTTAAAAGAAACCGAATAAGGATAGATTTACTAAATAAATAAAATACCAAATAAGGGCTCAAAATAGAGAAAATTTTAGAGTGTCTAAAGACACCAAGGGAACCACTGTGTAAGAAAAACAGGAGCCACCAGTTTGGATAAGTAAAAGCACCATTGAGTTGGAAGAACCACCACAACTCAAGGAAGAGCCACCACAACTCAAGGAGGAGCCACCACTGATCAAGGAAGAGCCACCACCGCCTAAGGAAAAGCCACCATAAGAAAAATGAAAGGAAGCCACCAAGATAAAGGTCCAACGCCATAGCTCCATTCAAGGAGCTCAAACGAAGATAACCAAAATATTTCTACAAAATATAGTGAAGGAACATATGTATAGAATATAAAGCATTAAAGAGCTAGGGTAAACTCCAAGCGTTAATATTGAAGAAAACGTTTCTTGTAAAATATATTGAAGGGACGTACGTGGAGAAGACAAATCATTGGAAAGGACGAGCTAAGGAAAACTCCAAGCACCAAGATTAAAGGAGATGTTTGAATCTATATTGGATGCAAGACACTTGTAAAGTGTATCATCCAAAATGTCATAATCTCACCAAACTGGGCAGAGTTACATTGTAAGGGGAATATAAACGCCTGAGGATAACAAGGTGAGCGAAATTGGAGAAGTAGAAGAGATTGAGTGTCATGTGGCACATGAGAAGTGAAACATCAACAAGCTTGGAGTAATTCAAATGTTTGTAGCAAATATGTTGATGCATGATTTAAAGTACCAAATATAGTGAAGTTGAATTTTGGTTATAGTCAACATCTAAAATAGGAGTGAAAGCAATGAAGTACATTTATTGAAGTCTGAGTGCAAGTAAGGAGGAGATATTCCAATCAGCTCATGCAAGAGAGCCATCCAAGAGGTGTCCGTGAAATGGGTTAAAGGGTCAAACCTAAGATAGAAAATAAGTCTGCATTACTTCCACTTCTATTACAACAATAGGGCTAACGCATTTAAGTCTTTAATTAGAGTACCTTAAAATGTTTGGAAGTTAGTTGACCAGTCAAAGAGGAGAGAAAGCAGTCTTTCCAAAGCAAGCCAAAGTATAGCAAGAGCTCCATACGTACAACAGAGAAGAAGGAGCGTCAATTAAGAGATGTTCAAACACTTTTGACCAAGATAATTTGCACCTCAAGATTGGAGGTAATTCATTTTATTTGAAATTAATTATATGCTCAAGATAGGAGTTATTAGCTGGCGATTTTTTTCTCTGAACTAGGGTTTCTAGATTTTTGAAAAATCTATGGCTTCTACTAGCTTGCAGAAGTGTCTTTGGGGTACAGTGGATCTAAAGGTTTGATCGATGCCCCAAGAGGGTCCAATGGGGACTTCTCCGGCTCCTTTTCTAGGAAGTACCAGCTCTTACGTTGATTTGTTTAAAGAATATTCTCCTCCGAAGAATTCCGAAGCCTAAAATATGGCATATAAAAAGCTCTTCACGACTGCTGGGAATAGGTCTTCAGCACGTCGTGTGAATGGTTGTTTGCCGCAGGCCGAATCCAGGCCAAAAATCGTCATTAAGCCCAGCATGGTTGAAGAGTCTATCCTCTATAGAGCTAACCATGATTTAATCTGCAAGTTCATGGGTATTCGCCCTTCCTTGAGCTTTCTGCATTCTTGGATCCGCTAGAACTGGGAGCCCCACGATGAGTATTCATTGTGGTTTATTAGTAATGGTTATTTTATTGTCAGCTTCTCGGCTCTGGCCGATAGAAATAAGGCTTTCGAGTCGGAGAAGAAAAACCATGGCCCGACAGGGCTATTTGTTCAACCATGGAGGGGAGGATTCGATCCTCGTGTGGAACCTACTGATCGTCCCGAGTGTGGATTCGACTATATGCTCTTCCAATGGAATTCTGGGGTGAGCAGGTATTGGCAATGATTGGCAATTCGATTGGTAGACATCTGGATGTTGCCAGAGACACTATTGAAGGGAGCATGGCGGTGTATGCTCGAATATGTGTGGAGATGGATCTCATCCAGCCTTTGCCGACAGAGTTGGAAATTGAATTGGCAGGTCTTTCCCCGGATTCAATAATTGGACTATGAGGCCCTACCCTTTAGATGTAGGGTTTGCCACAAGCATGGACATTTGGCCCGTTTCCGTCCTATTAATATGAATGCCAATATGGAGGCCCCTACAGGAATGCCAAACCTGCCTAAAGAGGATAATGCTGCACCTAATAAATATCCTATTAGCATCGGTCAGGGCCAGAAAGCTCAGAGAGAGGGTTTTGAATAGCCCAGAAGAAAAATACGGACAAAGAAAAAGGAGGGAAAGGAGCAATCTCATCTTAGGCCTGCCAATAGGTATGAGATTTTTAAGTCATTGGTTGATGAAGAGGATCAATCTATGGAGGGCTTGGAGGGTTTCAAGGAAACTTCTTTTGTTCTCGGCCAACTCCCCCTCTCATCTTCTCCCGTCATACAGCAGGTAGTTGATCCCTCTGAGGTATCACAGACAGTGTGTTCTGGTGCCTTAGTAGTCCATAACCGGGAGCGAGATAGTATCTCGGGATGTTCGCATGGGGATAGCGAGAGAAGAACAAGGAAAGGCCATCTTTGGGGATAACCCGGTATAAAAAAGATCAAAAAATAGCAATTCTCGGGGAGCAGGTAGAAGATCCAATAAGGAGTCGCTAGCGGCCCAGGGAGACAAATTGATCATGGGAGGATCGGTGAGGACAATTGACTCTTATTGCTCCCAGGGTAACCCATGATTATACAATCTTGGAATGTGAGGGGTTTAAACAGCAGAACCCATCAATCTGTTGTTCAAATATTATTAGAGAATAGCAATACTAATTTTTTGCTTTTACAAGAGACTAAGATGTCTTTGGATCTTATGTCTAAAACAGTCAACAAAATTTGGAGGGGTGCTGGTCATATGGATGTGGCTGCCCAAGGTGCCTCAGGGGGGATTTTTACTCTGTGGAACTCTCTGGAATGGTCTGCAATAGAACACTTTTCCTGGAGGGGTGTTCTCACTTCTCTTTTTAGGAATAATGTCTCTGTGGAATTCGTTCTAATCACTAACTTTTATGGATCTCAAAACCTAGAGGGTCATAGGTGGCAATGGAAGGTTGTGCATGACATGCGAGCATCAAGGGAAGATCTAGACTGGATTATAGCGGGGGACTTTAACGCTAAATTATCTTCTAGAGACTAGGAAAGGGGAACACCTCTTTTGGATCCAGGGGACCGTTTCATGATTGCTCAAGTCCAGGCTTTGCACTTAGTGGACATTAAATGTCCTGGCAATAACTTCACTTGGACTAATAAAAGGCGGGAGCCACATAGTAGGAAGGTGAAGCTAGATCGCTTCGCTTTCAGAGGAGGCATTTGTAAAATGGAATATCAATTTTTAGATTTTAGCAGGCCCTGTTTTTTATCATTGTCCTATTCTGTTGGAAGGCGGGACTAGGATGGGGCACCATCACAAACCTTTCAGATTTGAGAATTTTTGGCTTCAAAAAGAAGAACTTCGGGAGAAAATCCCATAGTGGTGGGAAGAAGGCCACCCAGCTTATGGGAGAGCAATGTTCAGAATCCACAAACAACTTAAATATGTCAAAACTCAGTTGAGGTATTGGAGGCATTCTAATAAATCTGACTTCCAGGCCCAAAGAGCTCTGTTGGTGGCCCGCTGGGATGAGGTCCAAAAATAGTTCAGAGAAGGAGTAATAACTGACCAGCTCAAAGTTGAGGTTGATGCCTTGCATACAGTAGTTGAGGACATTGACAACCAGGAGGAGATCTATTGGAAGCAGAGAGCAAGAACCTCCTAGTTATTAGAAGGGGATAGAAATACAAAATTCTTTCATCGAAAAGCTTGTGCTCGAAGACGGATGAATAATATGGAGGTCCTTCAATATGAGAACGGTCATTCCTTTGATACTCTTCCGGTATACATTCCCATGCTATGGATTATTTTTCTAAGCTTTTAAAGGAAAGTGTGGTTCAAGATGTAGAGGCCCAAAATGAAGTTATTTCTATCATACCTGCTATTATTTTGGAGGATGAAAATCGGGCCCTCCTCAAACCCATTGATAGGGATGAATTGAAAATTGTGGTCTTTGGAATGAGCACTAGTAAAACTCCTGGTCCAGATGGCTTCCCAATTGAGTTCTTTCAGGCTTCTGGGATCGCTTAGAGGAAGATGTAAGGGTCGTTGTTGAAGAGTCCAGAGAAAATAAGAGAATTCTTAAAGCTATAAACCACACGTTCATTACCTTGATTCCAAAAGGGGAGGAGGGGGTTCATATTTTAGATTATAGGCCTATTGCCTTATGTAATGTGTTGTACAAAATAATCACAAAGGTAATGGCTAAGCGCCTAAAACCTCTTCTTCACAACATTATCTCCTCTGAGCAAGGGGGTTTTGTTGAGAGACGACAAATTTTGGATGGGGTTGTTGTGGCCCAGGAAGCAATCCATTCAATGCACACTTCTGGTAATAAAGGGATGTTCATTAAATTGGACATGTCAAAGGCTTATGACAGGGTTGAATGGAGTCTCCTGGCTAAAATGATGGCAGCCTTCGGCTTCTCTTAGGGCTGGATTGAGTGGATCATGAGCTGTGTCTCTTCCCCGACTTACTCTGTGTTTATCAAGGGCCTTCCTTCGCAACCTTTTGGAGCTTCTCGGGGTCCTGCGCCGTGGGGATCCCCTGTTCCCCTTATATTTTTCTCATTCCGGCTGAAGGTCTTGGCATACTTTTCTTGAGGAGAAGACAAAGAAGGCAGATTATTGGGTATTAGGGTGGGGGATGAAGTTTTATCGCACCTGCAGTTTGTGGATGACACTGGTTTGATGGGAGTGGCCAGCATCAAGGAAGCAAGAATGATTAGGGATACTCTTAATGTCTATCTCAGGGCTACTCAACAGGTCATTAATGACAAGAAATCCAAAGTGGTCTTTTTTAATATGGAGCAAAGGCTTCGAACGGAATTTTAGAAATCCTGGGATACACTAGGACTTCTCTCCCCGTGGTTTACTTGGGGATCCCCTTGCACTTCAAGAAGCTGAAATTAGACACTTGGAGGAATTTTTTGGAGTGTATCAAGGACAAAATTAATCACTGGTCTCACAAGTGGTTAAGTTATGGTGGCAGATTAACGTTCTTATAGTCAGTCATTCAAGCCATGCCAATCTACAAATTTTCTATCCTGGCTGCCCCGCTTACAATATGGAAAGAGTTGGACAGGATGGCTAGGAAGTTTTTATGGGAAGGAGCTAAGGGAGAGAGAAAGTGGGCCTTAGTGGGCTGGGATAAAGTCACCCGACCCCAAGGCAAAAGGTGGGTCTGGGACCGAGAGGATCCAAGTTAAATAATCAAGCCTTGGCCGGAAAGTTGTACTGGAGGTGGATTTCCCAACCAACTTCCTTATTCAAGTAGAATCCTAACTAGTAAATATTTGGGTCAAGTTAACCCCAATGAGGTGGGTCGTTTCCCTCTGGATGGTACTGGATCCTTAGTGTGGCAAGCTCTCAAGCTAGGATCTCAGGTTATTAAAGACCAATTGTTTTGGAAAGTGGGGAGAGGGGAGAAGGCTCGTTTTTGGACCGATTCATGGGATCAGTACCCACCCATCATTGTTGAATTCCCCAAGTTACTTCCAATAAAATCTGCCATAGAAACCAAGGGTTGGGTCCAAATTGAAAGTTATTTCAACACTACTCGAGCTAGGGGAGTATAAGTTTAAGAAGTTTAAGAGGTTGGAGGAGTGGCCAATTCCAATCCCCCTGGAGTTGGCACCTATCTTGACCAAAATCTTGACAGAAAGGTTTCTCACGAGGAGAGACGAGGAGGATGAATTAGCTTGGGGCTATGGGAACCTTGGTGTATATACAGTGAAGGACAGATATGACAAGATCCTCCCAGAGCCTCCCCCCCATTCTTATTCGGTTGAGGATTGGAGAAAGATTTGGCACTCCAAGGGCTGGCCGAAAGTAAACTTTTTTGCCTGGAAGTTTATGCACAATGGTATTCTCACTTTTGACAATCTCAAATGTAGAGGAATCATCGGCCCTTCTCAATGTGTTTTATGCCACAAGAATGAGGAAACAACTGATCACCTGATGTTTGAGTGCCCTTTCACGCATCAGATTTGGAAGCGATGGTTCTCTCACTATAAAATCCAGGGTAATGGTGACATGAATCGGAATAATATTTGGGAAAGATGGAAGAGGGGTAGATTTAAATCCAAAGATCTTCAAATTGGGTGGGATCTTGGCTTATACTTCATTTGGTGGCAAGTGTGGTTGGAGAGAAATGCTAGAATTTTTAGAGAAACCTTTTCCTCGCTAGATGGAGTTTGGCGAGTCATCTGGAGCAAAGTCACAGAAACCGTTGCCATCTACGCTAAAGAGGAAACTCAGGTTGGTCCTGGGCCAATGGAAGAGGGATTTGAAAAGCAAGAGGGACAGGACAGAGCCAGTTGGAAACCACCCCTAGAAGGCTGGATTAAAATCAATATTGATGGTGCTGCAAAGGGCAATCCGGGTAGTGTCGGAATTGGCATGGTTTTTCAGAATCATGAGGGATCAGTGCTCTATTGGGAACTACAGGGCTTGGGTAGAGCCACAAATAATGAAGCAAAAACCATTGCTATCAAATCTGCTTCTATTTGGGCAGTTACTCAGGGCCACAGGAGGATAATTCTTGAATCTGACTCTCAAATTCTGGTTGGAGCTCTAGACTGCATGAGGAACTTTGCGTTGAAAGCTTGGAGGTTGAGGATTATGGTCTCTCAAATCAAGGAATTATGGAGGGAATTAGATGATGTGATTTCAGTTTATGTGACCAGATATTTAAACAAAGCGGTCGATTTCCTGGCTAAGATGGGTGCTGAGAAAGAGGTAGGGGTGCAGCTACACAGTGACATGCCTATTGAAGATGAGGTGACTAGGCAGGGCCTTGAAATATCCTTGAGCCAATGATCAAAGAAAAAGCTAAGGGTGGTTTTTGTCGTGATTTCGCGACCTGTTGCGCCATCGTGGCCATTGGAGGCAAGTTGTCGCGATATCGCGACATGTTGCATCGTCGCGGCCGCTGGAGGAAAGTTGTCGCAATATCGCGACATGTTGCGCCGTCGCGGCCGCTGGAGGAAAGTTGTCGCGATATCACGACATGTTGCACCATCGCGATTGCTGGAGGAAATTTGTCATGATATTGCGACATGTTGCGTCGTCGCGGCTGCTGGAGGAAAGTTGTCACAATTTCGTGACATGTTGCGTCGTCACGGCTACTGGAGAAAAGTTGTCGCGATATCGCGACATGTTGCACCGTCGCGGCCGCTGTGGGAAAGTTGTCGCGATATCGCGACATGTTGCGCCGTCACGGCCGCTGGAGGAAAGTTGTCACGATATCGCGACATGTTGTGCCATCGTGGTCGCTGGAGAAAAGTTGTCGCGATATCGCGACATGTTACGCCATCGCGATCGCTGTGGGAAAGTTGTCGCGATATCCCGACATGTTGCGTCGTCGCGGCCAAGGGAGGAAAGTTATCGTGATATTGCGACATGTTGTGCCGTCGCGGCCGTTGGAGGATTTGGTCGCGATATCGCGACATGTTGCACCGTCGTGGCCAAGGGAGGAAAGTTGTCGCGATATCGCGACATGTTGCGCCGTCGTGATCGCTGGAGAAAAGTTGTCGTGATATCGCGACATGTTGCGTCGTCGCGGCCAAGGGAGGAAAGTTGTCACGATTTCGCGACGTGTTGCGCCGTCACGGTCGCTGGAGGAAAGTTGTCATGATATTGCGACATGTTGCTTCGTCGCGGCCAAAAGAGGAAAGTTGTCACGATTTCGAGACATGTTGCTCCGTCGCGGCCAAAGGTGGAAAGGTGTCACGATTTCGCAACATGTTGCTCCGTCACGGCCAAGGGAGGATTGTTGTCACGATTTCGTGACAGGTTGTCTTTTTGCGGTCAGAGGAGTCTTGTGTCGTGATTTTGCAACTTGTAGCTTTTTCGTGGCCAAAGGTGAAGTTGGTGTTTGCTGCACGATTTCGCGACAAGTTGTTGTAACAGACCAATCAGCTCCCTCAGCTAGCTTGGTATTGGTTCAAGATATTTGGATCCATTGCAAATCTTCCTCTTCTCTTGTAATCATGTGTTTTCATTGTTTTCGGCTGGGATGTGTCTACTCCCAATTGTAACTGATCTTTGTTTTAATACAAGTTTTTTTCAATTTTTTCAAAAAAAAAGATAGGAGTTATAAGGTTGCATTAAATTATATTTTCTAAGGTTAAAGAGAAATCATTTTATTTTGGAGAGATAAGATATTTGAAACCTTAGAAACCTGATTATTGCTATTTGAAAGTTTTATGAAGATTTGAAAATTGGTTTGAATAAATGAAGGAATTAATTTGAAGTTTTGTAATTTGATTATTTGAGTTTACAAAACAATTTGAAATATTTGCAATAAGTTTGGAGAAATAAGGTTTTCTACAACAAATTAGGAATATAAAACTCGCAAATATCTTTTTATAGAATTTCTAAATTTCTAAATTTGGAGTTATAATAAATTCAACACCAACATAGGATTGAGAAATTTAGAATTAAAGAAATTATATTTTTTGAGATTTGGGAGATAAAAGGAATTCAACATAAGTTTTTGAAAAACTGAAATTACTTGAAAAGGTATTATTTGACAAGTCTATCTAGGGAGATAAAAGGTTGCCAACTTTAAGATTAACAATTGAAAATTTATTCTTAGTCTATCACCCAAAACTAAGGAGAAATAAAGAGTAGAGAACTTGAAGAATTGAAAATTAGTATTTGCTCATATACTCAACTTTCAATTCAAAATTCAGAAGTTGAAAAGATTTTATCAAGAAAAACAATATATTCAAAACTAGGGAGCCATAAGGTAGTCAACCACAAAGGTCTAAAGAATTGAAAGGTATATTACACAAAGTAAGAGAATTATGGATAAATTAGCAAGAGGGACATATCATCATAAGATGCAAAGACAAAGCACTCTTCATATTCCTTATCAACAGTGTAAAATTATTTCACAAAAGGATAATTCTATTATTCAATATGGTAAGGATATTTGGTATATTGACTTAGGGGAAAGTCATCATATGATAAGAAATCTACATTGGTTTAACTTTTTAGAGGTTACTAATATTTTTGGTCTAAATCTAGCATATGGAAAGAAATATCTAGTTCATGGAAATGGATGCACTATTCATATTCCTTATCAATAGTGTAAAATTATTTCACAAAAGGATAATTCTATTATTCAAGATGGTAAGGATATTTGGTATATTGACTTAGGGGCAAGTCATCATATGACAGGAAATCTACATTAGTTTAACTTTTTAGAGGTTACTAATAATTTTGGTCTAAAGCTAGCATAAGAAATATCTAGTTCATAGAAATGGATGTGTAATACCTAGTGCATCTTACTCACATTTTATATTGCATGATGTCATGTATGTACCAGGGTTGACAACAAATCTCATTTTAGTAACTAAATTAATTGAAAGTGGAAGAACAATAGAATTCAAATATGTGAATAGGAAGAATAAGTGTTTTATTAAAAGGCTAAATGAAATAGAGGCTACTGGATCAATCAACAATGGAATATACTCTTTAGATTCTATTGGTTTTTCACAAGAGCTTGTAATGGTTCAAGATAATACTAATATATTTTTTGAGAGATAGACTATAGAAAACAAAGAATCATTCTACTATGGAAGTAGATGGGGGAATATAGGATTTAGACGAAGAAAAATGAGAGGACAACAAAATATTGCACTACAAGGACATCTACAAATCAAAGAAGAACACGAACCTAAAAAAATGAAAAGTACCTACAAGATGAAGATAAATATTGAATACACAAGTCTTCAATAACCAAATGTAATATAGGGGGATACTGGTATATATTACATTATTTGGTACATGCTAATGTACCACCTTGGGTACATATTTAGATTAGGAGAGTGTTCTAGATTAGAGTGTGAGTATTTACTTTATGCAATATAATAAATACACAAGTGTGCAAAGTATTTTGGTAATGTAAATGTGCATAATAGTCCATGTGCACATGAGTCCATAGAATAGGAAGATGAAGAGTCTTTGCAAGAGTGAAGGCCAAAGGTGCTCCATATGAAGAGTCAAATTCCATTATATATGTATCTATGTGTGAGAGTGTGTGTGATACATATTGTAGTATGAGAGTGTATGTAAGTATGGGTACTTGAGATCTTGATTCAATGGAGATACAATTTTCGTGAGCATTTGTTAATGGCAATTCTATGAGTTATTGTTGAAGTTATTTATGAGTTTTATATATTTAAAATATTACCATTATCTTATATTTCATATTGCAACTTTAATTTAGATCTTGTGGTTGTTTTATCTTTAGTATTTAGCTTCAAAAGTTAACATATGTCATCATTTAGGGTGATTTTGAATGAATTGCCCTTCATGTGGCAATAGAAACATGTATTTGGTTTATTCAAATAAACCACCAATATGTACTAGAATATTGGATCTACTAATTAAATTGTTTCTAGGAGGGGTTGAGTCAAGTCCATTTGGACACATAATGAGGTGTGTTAAAAACAAATGTATATTCATTCTTGAACTAGAGCACTTTCCCTAACTAACTTGTAATTTCTTTTAGGTAATGCCTCAAGGAAAAGTTCTAAAGATAAATTTGATTTCTATCATATTTTGAGATCTCAAGGGATCTTCAAGGTGAGAGTCAAATGTCCAAGCCTACAAGTAGCATATTTGATCATGAACTAACCACATATTTTATTCTAACATCATTTACGTATGTTTAATAATAAGAAACCTAAAGGCTATATAACCTTTTCCTATCTATCAAGCTAACTTGACTACCCACCCTTTGCATTCCCATTTATTTTTTGACCTAACGATACAATTCATGCTAAAGTGGAATGTCATGTAAAAGATCCAAACAATAGACTTCTACCATAACCTAGGTGTTGGAGATGAGTTGGAGAGGAGAGGATAATCCTCCAAAGGAGGTCCCAGGTTCGAATCTCCACCCTACCAAAAAGTTGAATTGGGTATCTAAAATCCAATTGATAATGTTGGTGCGGGAAGGGCCGGGCACGACTCCCGGGTGACTTTGACGGTGTAAAACCCCCTGGTCATGGTCTCTCAGACCAAGGCGACCCCGTAAGGGGTTTTTCGCTTAAAAAAAATAGACTTCTACCATAAATTTGGTAATCATACCAATCAATTATTAAGGAGGTGGACACATAAAAACTTTACTTGAATCAACACCTCTCAAAACATAGTGTTTATCGTAAACTTGTTCCTCTAGCATGCTTTTGCTTAATCCTTGATCACCCTTAGCAACAAGCTCAATTAATGGTAGCTTCAAAGTTGTTTTATTGGGGCCCATTATAGTTGTGAATGAGAACAAAGTATCACATAAATGGTCCCACGTTAAACAACCTCAATCATTGTAGCTCGTCTAATAGAGTCATTTGGCTTAATGACACTATCCTTACATATAAGGGCATAATTTTCATGATGTTTGATATAATTGAGAGAAAAATAAGAATGTTCAAGGTTTATACTACATTTTAGATGGTGGCATTATAGGAGTAGCTTAGCATAAAATGCAGGGTTATGCATAGCGGCCATTTATCGTCAAATTAGCTAAAATTAGGATTTTCAAAATTTTGAATTGTCTAATATTTGGGACCCTTGACTAGGGTCCATTAGCCAAAAAATTTTGGGTGCAAATTTTTTTTTGGGTTAATTCACCCTAATTTTATAATAATTTTACCATTTTAAATTTAAATTTCCAAGATTGCCCCTAATAATAGTGAACCTTCTATATGTGTTTGGACACTATTCATCTGGATTTCAAAACTATTTCGCCAAATTTTTATAAATACATTCTAGGACCGACCTCTTATGCATAACTCTAATAGAATGTTTTTTGAGTTTCAAATTTGAACTTTTTGAAGTCCATAGATATGTATGGGACATATGGGCCAAAGCCACCACCTATCATGTGAAAGTCAATACTCCTCATTGGTGGGGAGATAACTGAAAGAACAATAAGATGTTCAAAACACACTCCTATGTAATCATCCTTATTAACTCCAAAAAAAAATTAACAGTTTATCTAAGACAGACGGAGAGGTGAAATAGAAATTTGATAAGAACTTTTGTATCCCCTCGACACCAGAAAATGACCCTTCGACAAAAGACACTTCGACAACAGACAAAATTCCTTCTGGTCTTAAGTACTGTATGCTTAATATTGCAGTTTGAGCAAACCCCAGATACCCCACCACTTGCAGGCTTGAAAGGCCGTTAGGGCTTACGGAGATATCAATATGTGGCTAAAATTAATGAGAAGCCTGCGGCCAAAATGCAGACGACTTTGCTTTCCTTGTTACAGACAAGTCCCTTTCACTTGATGAAGTAAGGTGGGTCGTCCTCGCCATACTGACAAAGTTTTCCTTTCCTCGAGGCCTCCGGACGACGCCAAAGTTCAAATTCTTTGGCAGGAGTTACTCTGTCTGCAGTGAATGGAAGCGAATGGCAGCATTAAATTACAGAAGCGAAGCTCGCTTTATTGGATTCCCGCCGCGACTCCAAACATCTCAAGTACTTTGTCATTACTCTCTTCGACACGCGACAGCCTCTTTTTTCGTGTATAGCTCAGAAGGTGGCCATCATGTTGTACGCCATGTCGCATTTTTCTTACAACAGAGGCTATAACTGCACCGCATTCTTTGGGTTATAGTAATAGGGCTATTCCCTCTTGATTAGAATTTAAGTCATCGAGATAACAGGGCTCTTCTCTCGTGATTAGAATTTAAGTTATCGAGATAAAACTGCACGATATTTTTTAGGTTATAGTAACAGGGTTCTTCCTTCATTCTTTAGGTTATGGTAACAGGGCTCTTCCCTCGTGATTAGAATTTAAGTCATCCAGATAACAGGGCCCTTTCCTCGTGATTAGAATTTAAGTCATCCAGATAACACTCCACCGCATTCTTTGGGTTATAGTAACATGGTTCTTCCCTCTCGTGATTAGAATTTAAGTTATTGAGATAACACTCACCGCATTCTTTGGGTTATAGTAACAGGGTTCTTCTCTCGGGATTAGAATTTAAGTCATCACGATAAAATGTTGTTTTTGTTTTTTTACATAGGGTTATCTTTTCTCTTTTATATCCATTAGTTACATTGAGCTATTAGATGCAGTGGAGATTTGAACTTTGGTGTGCTTATATGAACTATTTGTCTCAACCGATCAACCAAGGACCCATTGACACGCAATAAAACGTTGTTTTAAGTACAATGAGTTTTTCAACCTGATAAAGAAATAATATAGCTAAGTTGTCATAAGGAGAGCCTAGTGGTAAAAGGTTTTAGGTTTTCGAGACCCAAATTCAAATCACATAATACTCAAAGGAGATAGGCAGTCAATAAGCTGCTACGGTTTGTTAGGTTTTATTTTTTAAATATTTTTTCTTTTAAATGAAATAATATTTTTCTTTTAAATGAAATTAACTTATTAAATTTAAAATTAATTTAAATGAAAGTTAAGTTAGAGATCATCTGAGTAGAACAAGTTAATTAAATTGTTATAATATCACTATGCTATCACTAGTAGTACAATGAGATTAACCAATTTAAAAAGAATTAAGTTTAGAATTATAATAATTAATAATAATGAAATTAAATAAAATAAGGAAGTCTTAAAATACAATTAAAATTAAATTAAATAATCTTTAAAATTATTTGATTAGAATGTACAATGTAAATGGGTTTAAAGGCGAAGATTTTGGAACTCTTAGGTTCAAATTCTAAGAGGAGTAGGGTTGTATACATGTTCTATTGTTGTTCCTACAAAAATCCAAAAATTAAATATAATAGGGAAATCTTGAAATACAATTAAAATTAAACTATTAAATTATTTAAAACTATTTGATTAGAATGTACAATGTAAGTGGGTTTAAAGGCGAAGATTTTGGAACTCTTGGGTTCAAATTCTAAGAGGAATGGGTTTGTTTACATGTTTGTTTTATTGTTGTTTCAACAAAAATCCAAAGACAACAAGAGTGCACTTTTACCAAAAAGCATCGTTCTATTGTCCTCACATTTTAATCAATAAGTATTTATCTAAGGTGTATTTATTGACAAAATTAGTAGAACCAAACTAGTAGAAGGGTTTTGGATTGAAGAGCAAAGTGAAATCAGAAATGAGGAAGGTGTTTTTTACCAGAATATTATGGGATTGAAGGAGATTGAAGTTCTTATGATAAACTACTATAAGAAGTATCTTTAGTTATAACATATGAAAACAACATATTGAAAAAGCCTATTATTTTGGAAGAAGTTCATTCAACTCTTTTCTCTTTTAATGAAGATAAATCTCCAAGTTTGGATGGGCTCTCAACAATATTCCATCAACATAATTGGGAAATAGTGAAGGATTCTTTATTGGTGGTAGTGGAGCAGTCTAGGGTAAAATAATACATACCTTATAAAATAGATACAACATATCTTATCCTAATTCTAAAAAAGGAGGCATAATCATTTGCCTCATTTAGGCCTATAAGCCTATACATGTTCTATTGTTGTTCCTACAAAAATCCAAAAATTAAATATAATAGGGAAATCTTGAAATACAATTAAAATTAAACTATTAAATTATTTAAAACTATTTGATTAGAATGTACAATGTAAGTGGGTTTAAAGGCGAAGATTTTGGAACTCTTGGGTTCAAATTCTAAGAGGAATGGGTTTGTTTACATGTTTGTTTTATTGTTGTTTCAACAAAAATCCAAAGACAACAAGAGTGCACTTTTACCAAAAAGCATCGTTCTATTGTCCTCACATTTTAATCAATAAGTATTTATCTAAGGTGTATTTATTGACAAAATTAGTAGAACCAAACTAGTAGAAGGGTTTTGGATTGAAGAGCAAAGTGAAATCAGAAATGAGGAAGGTGTTTTTTACCAGAATATTATGGGATTGAAGGAGATTGAAGTTCTTATGATAAACTACTACAAGAAGTATCTTTAGTTATAACATATGAAAACAACATATTGAAAAAGCCTATTATTTTGGAAGAAGTTCATTCAACTCTTTTCTCTTTTAATGAAGATAAATCTCCAAGTTTGGATGGGCTCTCAACAATATTCTATCAACATAATTGGGAAATAGTGAAGGATTCTTTATTGGTGGTAGTGGAGATAGTCTAGGGTAAAATAATACATACCTTATAAAATAGATACAACATATCTTATCCCAATTCTAAAAAAGGAGGCATAATCATTTGCCTCATTTAGGCCTATAAGCCTATACATGTTCTATTGTTGTTCCTACAAAAATCCAAAAATTAAATATAATAGGGAAATCTTGAAATACAATTAAAATTAAACTATTAAATTATTTAAAACTATTTGATTAGAATGTACAATGTAAGTGGGTTTAAAGGCGAAGATTTTGGAACTCTTGGGTTCAAATTCTAAGAGGAATGGGTTTGTTTACATGTTTGTTTTATTGTTGTTTCAACAAAAATCCAAAGACAACAAGAGTGCACTTTTACCAAAAAGCATCATTCTATTGTCCTCACATTTTAATCAATAAGTATTTATCTAAGGTGTATTTATTGACAAAATTAGTAGAACCAAACTAGTAGAAGGGTTTTGGATTGAAGAGCAAAGTGAAATCAGAAATGAGGAAGGTGTTTTTTACCAGAATATTATGGGATTGAAGGAGATTGAAGTTCTTATGATAAACTACTACAAGAAGTATCTTTAGTTATAACATATGAAAACAACATATTGAAAAAGCCTATTATTTTGGAAGAAGTTCATTCAACTCTTTTCTCTTTTAATGAAGATAAATCTCCAAGTTTGGATGGGCTCTCAACAATATTCCATCAACATAATTGGGAAATAGTGAAGGATTCTTTATTGGTGGTAGTGGAGCAGTCTAGGGTAAAATAATACATACCTTATAAAATAGATACAACATATCTTATCCTAATTCTAAAAAAGGAGGCATAATCATTTGCCTCATTTAGGCCTATAAGCCTATGTAATATGGCATATAGGATAATCTCCAAAGTGATGGCAAATTAGTTAAGACCACTGTTAGACAAAATTATTTCAGAAGAGCAAGAAGGAATTGTGAAAGGAAGACAAAATTTAAATGAAATCATGGTATCTCATGAAGTAATGCATTTAGCAACTTCTAGGAAAGAGAGCAATGATCTTAAAACATGATATGAATAAAGCCTATGATAGGGTTAAATGAGATTTTTTTTGTAACATTAGAAAATTTTAGATTTGGAAAGAAATGCTTCAAATGGATTAAAGATTGTGTCTCTATGGAATCATATTCAGTGTTGGTCAATGGGCTAGTAACATAATCATTTGAGCCAAGAGATGTCTTGGACAAGGAGATCCTCTATCACCATATTTGTTCATTATTATGGTAGAGGCATTGCGAATAAAATTAAAGAAGGCATACAAATATGGGAGAGTAAATGAACTTAAGGCTAGTAATAACATCGACAACTTCACCCATCAATAGTTTGTAGATGATACAATCCTTTTTGGGAGGGCAAGGAAAAACGAGGCCATGGCTTTGAATAACTTATTAAAGGAATATGAAAGAGCATCAAGGTAGAAAGTTAATAGGAGAAAATCCAAATTTTACTTCATAAACACTCCAATTAGAATCAAAGCATGGATATACAAGTTAATTCAAATGGATGAGACAATTTTATGAGCAACATATCTAGGAATGCCCTTATTTGAGGGGAGAATGAGGATAGAATTGTGGAATCCAATTATAAGTTATGTTTAGAATAAACTACTTATCATTAGCAAGACAAGTGCAACTAATAAATGGCTCTTACAGGTCATTCCAACATATTATATGTCCTGTATATTATGCCAAAATTGGTAAAAAAATTAATCTATATTATGCAATCATTTTTGTGGTCAAGATTACATGATAAATGTAAATTTCTTTTGGTGAAATGAAGCAAGGTGTGTGATGATAAAACTAGGGGAGGTCTAAGTTTAAGAGTTCTTACAAATGCAAACTTAGCTCTAGTGGGAAAAGTGATTTGAATATTGTACAAAGAGAGTCAAAGACAATGTGCAATAATTCTTCTAAGTACATTTAACCCAATGATTTAAGTGAGGCCTAAGATGGGTGGTGAGATTGGAGAATTTTTTTTCTATTTGGATGGATACATTGTGTGATAAAAACCACTCAATATAGATCCAATTTTGAAACCATTGATGAGATTACTTCAACACAAATATGATGATAGAGTTTCAAATATTATTTACAAGGATCAAGAAGGAAGATACAAATGGAAAGAAGATTTTTTTACAAGTATATCAGACATTTTTCTAGGAGGCAATTGAGCATAAAGATAACAATAATGATTATTTTGAAGGTAGCCAAGGATAAGCTGATTTGGGAGTTGAATAGCTCAGGAGAATACACAACAAGAATCACATATAATGTAAAAGCACCAACAAAAATAGGAATATTGCAAGAATATGGAAAGATATTTGGGATAGCCCAAGCATTCTAAAAGTTAAAATATTTGTATTGCTTGTAGGTCATAGAAAAAATCATCTTGGGATAACCTAATAAAAAGGATTTTCATGGCCTTTCTTAATGTTTTCTATGTAAAAATGAGGAGAGTATAGACCATCTATTGGAACACTTCTTAATAGTCTGAAACTATGGTAATGGATTCTTAATATGTTTGGTAAATGCATGGTGATGAATGGTAGAATTCAAAAAATGGTTAAAGTAATGATAGAACACTTTTAATTTGAGACATTATAGACAATCAAGGATATATTGAAAGATATAATACTTTAAACTACATGGATGGAAATGAATAGATCAATATTTAAAGGAGAGGAAAGCAGTTTAATGGTAATGAAAAGGAAGATTTGTTTAGTCATAGAGGATTCTAAACCAACCCTATCAACTCATCCAATCCCTAATCTTGAAGTAGAGAGCCTTGATAGATGGAGTCAAGTCATCAAATGGAATTATGATGTTGGGTATAGGAGAAATAAAAGGAAGGCAAATAATATAAAGTGGAAACCACTCGAAGTGGAATTGGTCAAATTGAATTTTGATGGATCATCCAAAGAAAACCTAGGAGTAATAGAAGGAGGAGGGATAATTAGAAATAATAAGGATGAGATTTTGTCACATTACAATTTCAATAGGGAATTTAAGACAAATAATGAAGTTAAAGCTTGCGCTACTTTGAAAGGGTTAAAAATATGTAGACAAATGAAATGAAACAAAGTATGTATGGAAGGCAATACACTAATAATAATAAATACAATTGTGAGGAAAACAAAGGCTCCATGAAACATACAAGAGATCATTGTGGAAATACAAGACCTTGTTATAGAGTTTGAAGAAATCAATTTTACTCATACAGTGAGGGAAGGGAATAAAGTGTAGATAGACTAGCCAATAAAGAGATTTTAATAGAGGATTGTGAAGTTAAATTCTATTTTCCATGGTTAGAGGAAGTAGTAGGTTTAGTTGAAGTTGACAAGAAAATTTTGACTACCTAAATCAAATAATGATTAAGATTTACTTTAATGTTTTCCATTGGTAATATTTGATGTATTTTATAACATTAATGTGTTTTCATATAAACTATTTATTACATTTTTTATGGTTGCACTTATGCTTCAAGAAGGAAACTAACAATCTAGATTTGGTAAAGTGGACTATGATAGCACAAAGTTTTGGAAATATTACTCTACTAAGATGTAGTGCATAGATAATAGAGATGGAGTTTTGGTATTGTAAAGGTTATTGCAAAAAAATATCAAGAAGGATGTTGAATTTTGGAATATTTGTATTTACAAAGAAAATTGAAGAAGATCCAAAAAATGAAAATCAAGAATTCAAACTTTTTATGAAAAAAGATGTAGGTATCTAGCTATAGAAACTCAATTGATATAAAAATTGAATTTGTTTGTAAAATCTCAAGCTCTAAATGAGAGAGTTTTGATTTGTCAAGGGTGGGGGACCTAAGTGCAACTCTTTGTTCTCTAAAAATAAAAGGTGTATTTATTGATTAAAGTTAATTAGGTCACTAAAAATCTATCCCCAATTATTGTATTATTATTGTTATTTTGCTGGAGAAGGGGTTGTACTTGGGTCCCCCACCCTTGAAAAATCACAACTCTCTCTTTTAGAGCTTGAGAATTTACAAATAGATTCAATTATCATCTTGATTGAGTTGCTATAGCTAGATACCTACATCATTTTTATAAAAATTTTGAATTCTTTATTTTCATTTTCTTCATCTTCTTCAATTTTCTTTGTAAAAAAATATTCCAAAATTCAACATCATTTTTCTTGACATTTTCCTACAACAATCTTCACAATACCAAAATTCCACCACTATTATCTATGCATTGCATCTTAGTCAAGTTATATTTCCAAAACTTTATGCTATTTATATAGTTTGCTTTACCAGATCTGGATTACTATTTTTCTTCTTGAAGCATAAGTGCAACAACAATAATTGTAATACATATTTTGTATGAAAACACATTATTGTTATAAAATAAATCAAATATTACCAATGGAAAACATTAAATTAAATTTTAATCATTATTTGATTCAAGCAGTCAACATTTTCTTGTTAGCTTTAGCTAAACTTACTACTTCTCTAACCATGGAAAAGAGAATTTAACTTCATGAAACTTTATTAAAACCCCTCTATTGGCTAGCCTATCTCCACATTTGTTTCTTTTCCTTAATGTATGTGTAAACCCAAATTTTCAAACTCTGTAGCAAGGACTTGTATTTCCACAATTATCTCTTGTATGTTCCATGAAACCTTTGCTTTCCTCAAAATTGCATTATTGCATAATTAAATTGTTGCCACTATTTTTCTCTAATTTATTCTTTTATGTTTTAAACTATATACGACAAACCTAAGTTTTTAGGTCCAACTCCCCCATGGTTATAATAATCTAAGACAAACTAAAAAAAGCCAAGATAAACTAAAAGGAAAACCATATAAGCTTGATTTCTTCCTTAAGTATAAATATATATATATATATATATATATATATATATATATATATATATATATATATATATATATATATATATATATATATATATATATATATATATATATATAAGTTTATAATAATCATTCTTAAAGGTTTGAGAGAAATTTTAAATAGGTTAATATCTCTCAATGTTGACATATTTTGAATATATATTTTTAATAAGCTATGTGTGGCTTCTATTGTGGCCACTCCCATTACAAAAATAAAACATTACATTGATCTCATTACATTTATAACAAGTTAATTAAATCATATCCAAATTTATCTTTTTATCAAAGATATTTTTCATTTGCCTTTCTATTAAAGATATTCTCCATCTTCCTCAAACTGTTAAGTTTCTACAATCAACTCTTTTTATATCAGATGCCTTCCAAAATTTAAATTCTATTAATATGAAATTCAACACCGTGAATGGCTAAAATATTTGTTGCCTAGCTTCTATATCTATAAATATCTTGTTTATAACAACCTCACAATTTCTTAATACTTTTTTTAGGGTTTTTATTCATTCCCCTAATATTCCAAGATATATATATATATATATATATATATATATATATATATATATATATATATAGAAAAGGTATAATAAGGGGTTTTGAAAGGGTCCTTGAACCTAATATCTAGCAATAAAAACATCCAAAGAGAAACCAAGGTGAAACACAAGGTCTAACCCATCCAAGGGAAAAGGAGACCAAACTTCAGATAAAATAAACCAAGCTCAGGTGGCTCCTACCCAACTTGAACCGAAAGCAACCAAATTTTAAGAGTTAGATCCTATATCCAACATAAATTGATCCTGCATTCGAGAACCTAGAAACCAAGCTAAGTTGGATCCCACGGATCCAAAACAAACAACATTCTTGCCTTAACTTGGAGGATTTAAAAAAAATCGAAATGAATCTTCCTACCCAAGCCAAAGAACTAACTGCCTCAAGAATTAGGGAAATTGATCGATGAATGCAACATTACAACCAAAAATGCTATTTGACATCAATTTGAATTTAAAAATAAAATAATAATACACTTAATTTTAAAAAATTCCACTCGAACACTAAAAGCGCTCGAGTTTGAATCATAGATAAAAATTAGGCCTTCTTGCCCATAACAAGAATCCTAATTATGACAACTCTAGCCTCCACTAGAAGGTACACAAAAACCAACAACAAGAACTATTTCCAGTAGTAGGCATGCAGGGTCAAACCCTAAACCAATAAAAATTGCTAGAAAGTCCCATTAAACAACCTTCTGCCCAGCGTTGTAGAGAGATCACAACCATACCCTTGCAACATATCGAGGATGATCCCCAGCAAGCATGAAAAAACCAAAGCATTTTTAGTTTCTCCCCTAAATTTGGATCAAATTAAAATTTAAGTTTTCCCCCTCCCCCACCAAAAAATTTGAAAACTAGCAATAAAACTAGGGGGTAGACTACTCCAATATGAATCAAAAGGTAAAAAAATATTATTCGGCCCATCATGAACCCTACAGTTGAAAACATCGATCTTCGATAGAAAAAATGCATCCTACAATAGGAATTTCAAAATAAAACATTCCTACCCAAGACGGGAAGTATATATCTGGAACCAAGGGCGCTCAATCATGAATAAATATTAAATAACCCACCCAAAACAAGAACCTAGGCAATAAATCATTGAATTATTACCCAAAATACTGAGTTCAAGGGGCACTCAAATTTAAAATCAGATTCAAAACCTGCCCAAAATAATGAAATCCAAATACGGAGTGACAGCGTGCCAGATTATGATGCAAACAAAATTGATATAAAAATGCTAAGTCCTACGAATGCGAGAAAAGCATTGCATGAAGGAAATATGCGAGATGTTAGCAAACAAAGAAACGTGGGGCATATTTTTTTAATGTTGCTTTCAATCCAGTTACAATACATCCACCCCATATAGGGCTCAGAACGTTTGATACAGTTCGTTTATATCAACGGATGGTACGCTTCCAGTGTCTTCCGCATGCCCACATTTGAAATGGGTGGGCCAAACGTTGCCGCCGCTTGTGTTCATGTGTTCGTCATTCCTTGACACCCCTCTGGTGTTCTTGGTAGTGAGATCTTGCACACAGAGAAACAAAAAATAGTTAATAGCATATGCGGATAGAGGGAAAACATGCAATCCCTAGGGCCTCCGGCTAGTGAATACATAAAATAGCAAAACGATGGTCAGAACATGTCATAATGAATTCAAAATTTTATAGAAGCATAGAAACATCATCAGAGACACATTGCAAAAATAACAATCGGGAAATAATGCATGGATTTCTAATCGCTCCGGGGTGGGACGATTAGGACTGTCACAAAACATGCAAAAGCGACCTTGCAAATGTCCTATCCAGAGGCCTCGAACATTCTTGAAAACTTGGGGTTAGACAAAAAGGGACATTTTGGGATGACCCAGAAGGTCATATTTGGCAGATTCTATCTAGATTTTCCCATATCCGAAGGCGCTCCCTGTAGGTTAGTAAACGCGTAAAATGATAAAAACAAGGTCAAAACAGGTTAGAATGCAATGAAACTTGAACAGAAGAATAAGTAAGCAAAATAGAACATAATGCAAAAATAACAATGAAGAAAGCATTCATGGATTTCTAATCACTCTGGGGTGGGACGATTAGGACTGTAGCAGTTTGGGGGGCGCCCGGGGGCAGGACGCCCGTCGTTTGGGGTTTGGTTTTGACATCAATCCACTTGGGATGGGTCCAAAACCTCATATGGGTTGTGTCAATGAATTTTGGTGTGGGATTATGGCCGAATGCTTGGGTTTTGGGTCAGGATTGCGTTCTTAGTGTTCACCCGATAACCTCTCTTCCAAAAGAGAAATTAGGGGTGTAAGAAGCACAAAGGGGAATGTGGCTATAATTTGGCAGCACTCTATTGCTCCAAATGCACTAGCTTTGTTTCTTTTTTAGGTGAGGAGGCTCACCATTTTATACACCTAAGGGTCTCCTTGGAACGTGCATGCGAGGGCACCACTTGGCTTGTCATGCATTTTTGGGGGAGAGAATATTCCTCCCTGATTTAGAGTCTCCTTGCATGAGGCCTCCATGATCAGGGCATGCTTGACTGAAGTCCCTCTCTCATATTTGAAACTGTTCCTCACAATTGCATGCTCTGAAGGCGTAGTTGAGTGGCAGATCTGAGTTGCCATTTGTCAAGGTTTGAATTTTTTCCAATCAAACCTGCTATTCATCCCACCTTGGGACGATTGCTGCTAATCGTCCCGGGGTGGGACGAATAGGATTCTAATCATCCCAAGGTGGGACGAATAGGGAGCAAAGTGCTTAAAAGGTGCCAAATTGACCTTTGACATTCCAAAACTAATTTGGGAGTGGTTAGGACCATTGTTTAACCTCTGGAGGCTGCCCTAGGGGTATGTATGTCAATTCGGTTAGTGCTTGTAGTCACATAATCGGATTGGTGCTGTTTTGGTGTCTACAGATGCCCCTTTTTGGGATGCGCTATGTGTGGCGCAGTGCTAAGCAAAAATAGATGACCAAAGCACTTAATGATTAGGGTTTCTTAGTAACCTAACCAACTTTTGATGCCTCAAGTATAGAAAGGGTACACATTTTGAATCCTTGCTTCTAACGAGCCAAGGAGCTTAACTCAAGTGTAACCCTTTTCAGTGAGGTATACTTGATCTTGGACATTATTCAGTCATGAATAGGCAAAGGGCATAACCTTTTATCTGAGGAACCTTGTCTTCATACTTCTAGAATTCCAAGTGTTTGTTCAACTTGTGATTATTGCTTGTTTGTTGATCCAAGCAGGAGTGTGATTGTCTTTGTCAATGATTCTTTGAATGCATGCCATTTCCTTGATTGGGTGTGTATTTGTTGATTGGGTGACTAAGTGTGACTACCCCCTCAAGCGATGAATCGATGAGGGAATGAACAAGATGAGAAAAGCGATGAGTCGCTTGACCTAAGATGATGTTTGTAAGGGTACCATCAGTTGTTTTTCTTTGAACGCATGCAGTTTTCGAACAATCGGACCTATTTTTGGTGGTTTTGACCCTTTTCTTTGATGCCTATTGGGGTAGAAATTATCGAAAATCCTCCTTCCCGTGGAGCGGTCCGGATATGGTAGCCTTCTTAGGGAGTAGGATAGTGAGTATTTGTGACTCTGACGTCGGTTTTGTAGGCCATGAATGTCAAGTGCAAATGCACCTTTGTTCGGTAGGTTTATTGTTGTTTTTGGTGCATTTTTTGGATGTAGTTTTTGTTGCTTTATTTCTTGCTCTGTAATCGTCCCAGGGTGGGACGAATACCAATTTGGTAATCATCCCAAGGTGGAACGAGCTCTAACTAGAGTGCTCATCCTAGGGTGGAACGATTATAGGCCTAACAGCCTATAAAAGGACCAAAACTAGGTTTTGGGCTTATTTGCAACAATTCTTTCTTGACGATTTAGAGCAGTGAGGAGGAGGAGTGCAAGTTTGTGTAGCGGAGCCCTGCCAAGATTTCATGGACATCATGAGTGCGAGAACCGGATCTTCGAGCGGAGGAGCCGAAGCGAGACCGGTATGATGTGCCTTCCTTCTGCTTGTTATTTTTTTGTTTTTATATGAATTTTTAAAACGCACATATAAAATGCTTGGTTGTGTTATTTTGTTTGTTGTTTTTGCCATATTAAGGTTGTAACCCGAATATAAATTTTTTGTTTTGTTTTGCTGTTTTGTTTGTTTGTCCATATTAAGGTTGAAAACCCTAGTATGAGTTTTTTTGTTTTATTTTGTTTTTTTTGTTTGTTTGTCCACATTAAGGTTAAAAACCCTAGTATGAGTTTTTTTTATTTTGTTTTTGATGGTACAGTTTATTTTGAATTGAGTTGTACTTTTGTTGTACAGTCTTATTGTAGTGCACTTCTTTGACGTTTGTTGTACACTTTTATTGTAATATTTTTGTTCATATTAAGGTTGAAACCCTAATAGGAGTTTTTGTTTTATTTTGTTTTTGTGTGCACCTTAAGGTTAAAACCCTAATAGGATGTTTTGTTGTATTTTGTTTTTTTGTTCACATTTAGGGTTGAAAACCCTAGTGTGCATTTTTTGTTTTATTTTGTTTTGTATTTTTGTTTTTGTACAGTTTATTTGAATGATCTGTACTTTTGCTATACAGTCTTATTGTAGTGCACTTCTTATGTTGTACTTTTGCTGTACATGTTTATTGTAAACTGTACGCTGTACTTCTGCTGTACAGTGTTTTGTTTTTATTAAGGTAATATTAAAACCCTAATTTGTTTTGTTTGTTTTGTTGTTTTGCAAGTTGTGAGGAGTCAGCACCACCAGACGACTGTGTTCTCTGATGCCTAGGATGCACTGACAGTTGCGGATTGGGAGTGGCTTGATGCCCTTGGGCTCAAGTAGGTGACGCATTTGGAGCATGTGGTGGGGGATCGGGCATATTTGATTGCCCTAATAAATTTGTGGGATCTCCACACCAACACCTTTCATCTCCCAACAAGGGAGATGACTGTTACTTTGAAGGACATATATCGAATTTTATAGATTTTGATAGATGGGCTGCCCATCCAAATGACCCATCGAGACCAATGAACAACAATACTAACACGGTATTTTGGTTTGGTGGGGGAGAGGAGGGTGGATAGACCTGTGGAGAGGGCAGAGGCTAACTGCCATATAGGTGGTATTCTAGTGCGGTGGTGGTTGGAGAAGGGTGTATTGGGGGTGAGGCATGCTTTACTCATGGCCCTCATTTCCAATATGTTGCTTCCTAACTCCTCAGGTGCGAGGTTCCCTTGGAACCTACTGGAGTTGGTTTTCACTTTGGTGGAGTGTCCTACCTCACCTCCATTGATTATGAGATGGGGTCAGACGTTGTTGGCATAGCTGTATGATGAGATGTATGAGGTCCCATTTTGAAGGCAGAAGGGGATCGGGTGCAGCTATCTCTTGCAATACTGGGGGTGGCAGCACATAGCTGTGGAGCGGCCGTAGGGGTTGCCTTGGACCACCCGAGGTGAGATGGTGGATCGAGAGATTGGATATGCCGCATTATGGCAGAGGTCAGAGGAGCATGGGCAGAGTCGGCAGTGGGAAGGTGTCGTAGGGCACTATACGGATGCCTTCTCTCATTTAGTGCCCAGGCAAGTGTTCTGGCAGCCATATCGGGACTGTCCAACTTGGCCTGAGGCTGGTGAGTGGCTCCGACATGCATGCAGGGGTAGATGGTTGATTAGGCAGCATGGGATAGAGCAGGATTACTTCCCGTATGTTTGGGTGACATGAAATTTTGGGGTACACCAGGGATTTCCTGGTGATCCTGTGATCTATCGACAGTGCGGTGATGAGAGGACCCTAGTCTGGCCGATCATTGAGTCGTTGGATGAGGGGTCTGATGCAGTTATTGATTTCCTTGACATGGATGATGTCGGGGTTACTACAAAGTATGATCGATGGTGGAATATGCGACGATGGCGGGGTTAGGGGTCTCCAGGAGGCATGGGTGCAGAAGCAGCAGGATGTGGGGATGCAGAGGCATTAAGGGAGGGTTGGGGGGCTCTGTTTTATGATGCAGACATGGTTGAGGTCGATGAATTCACTGGCGATGGAAAGGATGTGGGGGTTTTAGAGTAGTCATATGTCCAGGATGTCTCGGAGCAGTGGGTGCCAGAGCAGCAGACCATCCCGAAGGTGCCCATGCCTTAGGCTACCTCAAGGGATGTGGAGGCTAGGTTTCATGCTGAGATAGCACGATTGGAGGGTCTCGTATGCAGACGAGAGGAGGAGCATAGGGACATTTTATAGGAGAGGAATTTCTTAGGGGCTCAGTTGGCACAACGAGACAACACATTGGTTGTGTATCATCGATGAGATGTGGAGTGGGGGTGGTATCAGGTACAGTTTGAGATAGAGGTTGTTCACCTTGGTGGATAGTTACCTGATCTCGATGGAAGAGGCTCGTCACATCGCATGAGAGGCAGTGAGACTGAGCAGTCTACATCCTCTCATCGTAGGCGGATGGATGAGGGTAGCATTGGTGGGCAGGGTGTGTGGGCTGGTAGTAGTCGCCCTAAGAGGTCCCATAGGACCCATACTACTAGGGGCAGTTCCAGTTGCACCGATACTACGTGATCATGGTGGCCGACTCCCTAGGATTTGGGGATTTTGAGTTTTTTATTTTTTTGTGAGGTCAGAGGACCTTCTTATTGTAGCCTGAGGGAATATTGATTTGATATATATATACATGACTCTTTTTTTGGTTGGATTATATACGTGTCATGGTTTATTATTCATTATGCCCGTTTATTTATGTTGATGTATGCATATGCTATTATTATTGTGGATGATGTTAGCTATATGATGTCGATGTATGCATATGGAATGAATTGAATGATTTGCTGGTATGCAGGCGATGGCACCGTAGACTATACGAAATTTACTAGCTTTCTGTACTATGTGATTGCTTTATGAAAAAAAAAAAAAACTTTGCATTTGTAATTTTTGTTTTGTATTTTCTGATGGTGATGTAAGTACTGACATGTACCACAATTGTTTTAGAATGTAGTTATGGTTTTGTTGAGACTCAGATGCTTTAACTAACTAGCCAAGACTGTACATTATCTTACAAGACTTTCGAACAAGGTACGAATTAGGCTTGAGTTTGACCAAGTTAGTTCACATCCTTATGTGTGCGATTAAATTTGTTTATGTGGTATTCATCAGGATACCGCCAGTGCCAGATAGGCTGTTAACCAAACCTATACTGAGGATCACCTAATTAGGTCCACTAACTCCTTTGTTGTACTTAGGAAGATTAATCTACGGGGCAATCTAGGATACCATAAGCTAGCTCATCCACATGCAAACATTGATATGTACACAATTTAATGCGATAGATATATCGTCATGTAGGAGGTTTGCTACCAATGCCAGTAGGCTATCCACAAAATCGGGACTGAGGATTGCCTCATGACCTTTCGAATGCTGAGAGTTCCAGGGATTCAAGTTCGACTCCCTTCTTTTCTTCAATTTCATTGGGATACTTGCTCTCATATATAGTGATAAAAATCACTGTTTATTTTTCTTTTGTTTTTGAGCAAGGGATTTGAATTTTGAGTGATAGGGATCACTATTTGTGCCTTTTGATGTGTGCACTTTGAGGGTTTTGATGCAAAATTTGGAGTTTGTATTTTGACTTTTGCAATTTTTTTATATTTGCAACTTTTTGAGAATTTGGGATTTTTTATAGTGGTAAAAACCATTGTTTATTTTGGGGAATTGGGTAGGGAAGATGCTTGTCCTTTTGCCAACTCTCAGCATTCTTGGGGTCATTCGCACAAGGGGATGAGCAAGATAACCGTTTCGCTTATGGTAGCCTAGTCTGCTATGCAGGTTTCATCTTTCGTTCACACAACTTGGGAATTTTTGTGTTTCTTTTAAGTTTGTGTTGGGATGCTATGTAACAAGGCGTGATCCAAGTAAAACTCTACCTTGTAAAAATCGGTTTGAATTTGTACAACATTTGGTTAGAAATCTAACGACAACTGAATGATGACAACCCTAAAGACATTAAAAGACAACTGACTATGATATGGCAAAAATGTGAATGGCGTTATTCTTGTTGGATCATGTACAAAATGGATAAAATGATGGAATTATCGAGTAATTACAGTCTATGGGGCGTTTGATATGTATGACCAGCAAATATGCAATGCCGGTATGCAATGCCTAATGCAGTTATTTTTGTGTTTTGATTTAAGATTATGCATGAAAGTGAGATGTAATTTTTTTGTTATTTTTGATTATCTATTATTTTTTGAATATTCGTTTTTGACCAAGCGATTGTGGGAACCCTTGGAGCTTTTGGTTTGACCAAAGAGTTGATGGATACCTTTGGGGCGTTTTAGGTTGACCAAGTAATTGTGGGAATCCTTGGAGCTTTAGGCAGAGAAAGAAAAAGAATATGGGGATAATGATGAAAACATTCATGGCAGTCATTAGAAACCAGAGACATTGAGCTGCACAACAGATGCGAGGCAAAGTCATTAATCACGGAGGATGTGGCAGTCAAAAGGCTGAAGAAATTACGCGTAGGCTGCCTGGAGAGTCGATCACTTTTGATTTGGGAGTAACTTTTGCGCAGTTGAGAGTTGCATGTTGATCAAACTATACCAAATAAGTAAAAGCAAGGTACAACAGGAATTATAATATGATGAGCAGAAGTTAGAGTTCTTATCCAAGAAGAATTTATGACAGAAAGAGTACCAGTGGAGATGCATTCTATCTTGGAGATAGGTTTGTCGCATGGCACAGTAAGAAACAAGAGTCAACCTCCTTATCCACAGTAGAGGCAAAATATATTGTAGCAACATCATGTTGCACGCATGGGGAGTTTACCGTAGCCCTTCGATATTATTGTCAAAGGGGGAGAAGAATTATAGGAAATTGCACGTGTGTTGCCAACAATTCCAAAGGGTGAGATTGTTGAGCAAGGTACAATGATAGTATTGTCATTGTTGTCAACACAGTCAGATAGATCGGTTGATGCAGTGGATAGGATTTCAGAGGTTACTCAGAGTATGTATAGTGAAGTTAAATGCTTATGAGGATGTTTTTGATATTTGGGTGAAGTTTTTATAGGTTGTCCAAGAAGACCGAAGTGGCCCATATACAACAAAATATAAAAGAGAAGCGAAAAAAAGCAAAAAGAAAAAGTGTCACAATATCGCGACATGTTGCATTTTTGCAGTCAAGAGAGAAGAGAAAATGCAAGGAGAAAAAGTGTTGCGATATCGAGACATGTTGCATTTTCACGGCCAAAAGAGAAGAGAAAATGCAAGGAGAAAAAGTGTCGTGATATCGTGACATGTTGCATTTTCGCGGCCAAAAGAGAAGAGAAAATGCAAGGAGAAAAATTGTCGCGATATCGCGACATGTTGCATTTTTGTGGCCAAAAGAGAAGAGAAAATGCAAGGAGGAAAAAGTGTCGCGATATCGTGACATGTAGTATTTTCGTAGGCCAAAGCAAAGAGAAAGGACAAGAAGGAAAAAGTGTCGCGATATCGTGACATGTTGTATTTTCGTGGGCCAAAGCAAAGAAAAAGAGCAAGGAGAAAAAGTGTCACGATATCGTGACATGTTGTATTTTCGCGGGCCAAAGCAAAGAAAAAGAGCAAGGAGAAAAAGTGTCGCGATATCACGACATGTTGCATTTTTGCGGTCCAAAGCGAAGAGAAAATGCAAGGAGGAAAAAGTGTCATGATATCGTGACATGTTGCATTTTCGCGGTCCAAAGCGAAGAGAAAGAGCAAGAAGAAAAAAGTGTCGCGATATCGCGACATGTTGCATTTTCACGGTCCAAAGCAAAGAGAAAATGCAAGGAGGAAAAAGTGTCACGATATCGCGACATGTCGCATTTTCGTGACTCAAAAAGGGCAGGAAGGCAGAGAAGCAAAAGTGTCATGATATCGCGACATGTCGCATTTTCGCGACTCAAAAAGGGCAGGCAGGCAGAGAAATAAAAAGTGTGGCGATATCGCGACATGTCACATTTTCACAACTCAAGAAGGGCAGGAAGGCAGAGTAACAAAAGTGTCGTGATATCGCGACATGTCGCATTTTCGTGACTCAAGAAGGGCAGGCAGACAGAGTAACAAAATTTTTGTGATATCGCGACATGTCGCATTTTCGCGACTCAAGAAGAGCCTCAAAATAGAAATGAACAGTCATGGAAAAGAATACGAACAGTCATCGAAGGAGAAAACAAACGCATGCCCATGTGGAGAAAATGAACAATTGAAGATGGAGAAAACGAATACTCGTCAAAATAGAAACGAAAAGCTTTTTTGAAAATCAAAACGCATGCATGCACAAAGGAGAAAACGAACAGTAATGACCGAGAAGACGAACAATCATGGTAGGAGAATATGGTGTCAATTCGTTGCATGTAACGTGTTTGACGAAATGCCTACTCTATATATACAAAAGGAGTTACATAGAGAAGGTGTTACGATTGACAAGTGGCATATGAGAATATAAAAGGAGTTACAACTGGAGTTACAAAGAGAAAGGATTGATATAAAAGGAGTGTTTCTTGGAGAATTTATTAAGCGTTGGGGATTAAAGCGTAGCGGATTTAATCTTGTGAAGAGAGCGAGAGGCGAGGGAGAAGGGTGTGTGTTTTGTGAATTGTGGGCGATGTTGAGTAAGCAATAGACCAGTCAGGGTCTTGTAAAAGTGAAGGCATTTATATGTCAATCTTCTAGTTTCAAAATTGAAGTCCAAGTTGGTGCTTGGCATCAGGGGTTGGTGCTCTTTCCAGTTGGTGCTGGTAAATCAGAGGTTGGTGCTCCTTTCTGTTGGTGCAGATAAATCAGGGTTGGTGCTTCTTTCTATTGGTGCAGATAAATCAGGGGTTGGTGCTCCTTTCTGTTGGTGCAGATAAATCAGGGTTTGGTGCTCCTTCCAGTGGGTGCTAGTAAATTGATTGTAAAGTTGTTGCTTGCAAAGGCTGGATTTGGATGGGAGTCCAAACAATCAATTTTTGAGGAGTAGCCAAATCGGTGAACCTCGATACATCTTGTGTTGTGTGATGCTCTCTTGTTATATTTGCTTTATTTGGTTTTAAGTTCTTATTGTTTCAGCTTTAAGAGTTTAAGATTTAAGTTTTAAAAGAGCTACACTGATTCACCCCCCCTCTTAGTGTCATTGTGAGACTAACAAATAATTCCCCAATGTGTATGTAGTGTTGGGATTGGCATATGGATCTTGTGCCAACCCATCCCTATTGCCTAGACCTAAGCCTTACATTGTTTCTACCAAGATGTCAAGGGGCAAAGGGTGGTTGAACCCTACTCCCGATTTATCATATGGCATCTGGTACCTTGGTTGACAAAGAGTGTGCATTCCTTGTTCGTATCTGCCCAATACATATCCATACCAATTACATTGGTCTAGGAATTTCAAGGCAAAGTCTGGGTTAGACAGATAATCAACATTATCAGCAAATGGTTCTTCGTCCTCTTCCTCTTGTATGTAGGGTTCCAGGCCGTTCTCGAGGCCCCCATATACAAAGTTGGTCTGATTTTGCAGGTAACCTAAAGGGATGATAGTGTCGATGGGGAGGTGAGGTCTCCCCATGTATTGCATGGATTTGAGTATGGGTGTTGCCACAATGTTCTACACTAGGTACTCCCCAAAGCCCGTATTGGCCATCTCAATGGTAACTGTCAATGGTTGAGGGGGAGGGAATGGGAGTTCTCCTTGAGTCCACTCCATGTTGGGTGAACCAGGTGTCTTGACTTCCATTTGGCTGGGCACCTCTTCGATAGAGATTGTTGAGACTGATAGTGGCACCTCCTCTAGGGGCTTCTTCCTGTTGTCCTTCAGAGTGGCCACCATAGGTGGCGTTGTTTGTGAAGGGACAAATGACAAAGATGGGCCAGGTCGGTTACTTGAGGGACTCAACAACAGGGATGTAGGTGGAATCGGACCCTGTGTGGACAGATTCAATTGAAAGTCCAAATGTGTCGATGGGAGGGTCGATTGTGGCATCAGCTGCACCGCATTGCAAAACTTAAAGGGCTCTAAGTCCGTTGGGACTACATGTACTTGCCCTTCGTATGTGTATTTGAGACATTGATGGATTATCGAAGGGACACACTTCATGTCCCTGATCCAAAGCCAGCCTAGCAGGATATTGTAGGCCATCTCACCCTCAAGGATGTGACACAACGTAGGAATGGTCTTTTGTCCTAGATGGATAGGCAGGACAATTGTGCCAACCATCGAGCATAATGCGTCGTTGAATGCTTGAAGAGTGTAGTTGGATGCCACAATGTGGGATGTTGGAAACTTAAGATGTTTTAATGCCACTGTTGTGATTATGTTGCTGGACGAGCTAATGTCCACCAACACCCTCTTGAATGGAATCTCGTTGACCCGCACGATGATGTGCAGGGGTGGATCCACCATATCACCAGTCACCAATTTTAGTTCGTCTTCCCTGAAGGTTATGATCGGTTCCGTGCATTGTCTCACATGTCCCACAAAGTTGTTGAAAGAATTAGGTTCATGGGGCTATAGCTCAATGGCTTTGAGCATCTCCATCAGAGCCTCCCAATGGGGCGGTGATTGTTGGATGAGCTCATAGATGGAGAGCCTAACCGACATGGTCATTAAACTTTGAGTAAGCTTAGTCCAAATCGTGGCCACTGGTCTAGGCGGGGGAGGTTGCATAGGGCATTGTGGAGATTGTGACATTTATGGAACATCTCTTATAGCTGTAGCAGGTGCAGCCGTGTTTGGGTATCTTTTGTTTTGTGTCATGATGCTTATCATCCCAATGTATCCTTGCATGGGGTAATTTTGTGTTACCTCATTTACTTGTAAAGTCTTTGCCTGCACGTCATGGGCAGGTAGGGGTCTTTGAATACTTCCATATGTTGGTTGCTCAGCACTACGGGATTATCCACCGCAAGCGTTTTGTTGTCTATCAAGTCTTGCACCAAGTTTTTGAATTTCCAACAATCGAAGATGTCATGTCCTTTCTGTCGGTGGAATATACAATACAAATCTTCCCTATAGCCCTTGGGTTTTGGTGCGTTGGGGTCTATGGGTTGACTTTATGGCAATTTTATCAGGTTTGCAATGAACAGGCGGTCAAACAAGGAGTCTCTAGACTCTGTGAATTATGTGAATTATCACTTAGGGCGACACTGCTGATTTTGCTCTTGTTTGTGATTTTCATTTTCATAGTTAGCAAGAGGAACTACCTGATAATTAGCCTTTGGGGGCTATGTCATTTGTGCAGGCGGTGGTACAGTTATGGCAACCTGATTGACCGCAGCGGGTTTCAATTGCATGGGCCCAGTTTTAGCATTTTTGGTCCACTCTTTCTTGCGCAGCTTGGCAATCTCGTCGTCTTGTATTTTGATCTCTTCAATTATCTTGGCTTGCGCCAAGGCTTCTTCGAGGGTGGCATATTCCTGCATCTGCAATAGCACGGAGATCGACCTTATGCAACTCTTTGAAAACATTTGAGTCATGTCGACCATGGGAGGGAGGTAAGGTAGATTTGAAAGTAGTGTCCTCCATCGATTCCCATAAGCAGCCATGGTCTCATAATCATACTGCTTAAGGCCAGCTAGGTCGCTTAAAGATACCTTCTTCTTAGTGTCGAAGGCAAAACATTCAAGGAACGCGTCCACTAGCTGGTCTAGATTAGTGATGCTATGCTTTGGCAACTAGGTAAACCAATTCGAGGCAGGGCCTGCAAACGTGGTTATAAACGTTCTCAAAAGCAATGCATCATTGTCTTGAATGCCAAATAATTGACTCAGGAACCTCGTTACATGCTCTTGGGCATCCTCGTCCCCTCTAAAAATTTCCACTTAAGGCTTTTTGAAGTGGTCGGGGTATGGGGGTGCCGAAACTGAAGGATGCATAGGGTGACTGTGGAGCTGGCATAAGGTGGGCTTTTGGAGCCCTGAAGTCTTAGTCTCTATAGACTCTAAGCGCTCTAACAACGCTTTGTATGCATCAGAGGATTTGATTTCCTCTTCCTTGGTTTGTTCTCATTGTGAATTACGAGGAACTTGAGGCCTCTAGAGGGGTAGTCGGGTAGCGTCCCCCCTACCTTGGTAGGGCGTTTCAGCCCGCTCTTCTTCTCGCTCAAATTCCTCATAGGCTTCTTGAGGAGTTTTTGGGTGTGTCCTATAAACACAGATGGGTGCCCACGGAAGACGCTCGTTATTAGTTCTAGGAGTGGCTTCTCGATCAGGTCTAGGAGGTCTTGGAGGCAACACTTGATAAGGTCGTGGAGACCTGTATCGTACTAAAGGGTTGTGCCTCTCATAAATTTCTATCTTATGCATTCGAGGGGTTAGAATCCTATCATGCATAGTGTTCTAGAGCAACTCATCTATCTGGAATTGAATGCGCTCTTTGCTAAGATGATACAGGTGCTCTAACTATTATTGATCTTGCCTGAGCTACGTGATTTGCGCTTGGCGAGCGACATGTTTGGCAAAGGCCAAGTCAATTTGTTCTACCGTCTTAGGTCTAGAAGGCCTAGATGCCTCCCCTACGTATCTATCTTAGTCATGGTAATCTGAGATCTCTATAGGTCACTTTCCTCTGTCGAGGTTAGCAGCATTTACCCGAGGCTCTGGCCTCAATAGGTGATCTTGATAATTAGTAGGTGCAGAGGCGCATTGCTCTCGTGTGGTGTATTGCTCTTGAGGAATATACTAGTTTTCCTCGTGCTCCCTTTCGTACATGTGAAAGGGACGTGCGGAGTTGGCTTGCCCTATCTAAAGAGCCTTGTGCTCTATATTTGGCTTTTTAGTTCTAACAGTAATGAGGGGTAGAGGAGGAATGATATAATCATGTGGTCCCTCCTTATGAACCCTATGATGCTCTAGCGCTTCATCGCACAGTGGCAACTCATAATGAGTGTCTAAGGGGGCCTCCCCATGTATGTACTCCTCCTGAGAGGGTCTATGTTGAATGGGAGTACCCCTCAAAGGGGTGCCTCTATAGTCCTTTTTTGTAGTGGTATAGTGTGGACTATGTTGTGGGTCAAGCTACCAAGGTGGTATAACCAAGTCCTTGGGGCTATAACAGAGGCGACTTGTGCCTCCTTGTATACTTTTCGTAGCTTTTGCCCATGATTGGGCTTGGCTACGGGTATACACCATGGTGGTGGTTTCTCTAAAAATATACATATATTTTTATCTCCTTTACAATTATTTATGCTATACCAAACAAAAGAGGACCACACAAGCAAAGAAATGATTATCTTGTTTACAGATTAGATGTGCGCCCTAAATCTGGTTTAGTGTGTTTGATTTTTGTTATGTAAACCTTGTAAAAGAAAACTTTGTTATACATGCAAAATGAGGGCTCTTGTATCTCCAAAATGGTCACCCCTTCAATATACCATTGCCAGGCCGTTATATCGAACCTCTCAATATACCCGCCCTTACATGAGGGAAACTATTGGTACGCGAGAGCAGAACGATACGTGGAACATAGGCGGTACGGAAGGGGGATCACTTTGTTTTTGACACTTACCATAGAAGACTTATCCTCATGCATGGGGAATAACCCCTATTACACTTGGTCAGCTTTTTTTAGGATTTACGTCTAGCAACAGTTGCGATCAGGGTAAATGTATGCAAAATCCAAGCCAAGGTGGTGATGAAATCCACCGTTGGTCTTGATCAAGTGTTGGGGTATTAAGACCAACTCCTTGATGTTAATTTTATTAGGTGGTATGTGTGTGGTTCCTTTTAATTGTGTAAAGAAATAAAAAATACAGCAAAAGATGATTTTCACTAATGCAATGCTTTAAAGTATGTTTTATCTTTCAGAAATAATTAGTAGCAAGAAGGAAATCACAAAACCTACCTAGAACTGAAACCTATGATGAGGACTTGCCATTGGTGCAAGTATCATGCAGGAAAACCAGAAAAGAATGCATTCCTAATCAAGTTCCTTCCATTTAAGTTACTCTATGTTTTTTTTTTTTTATTTTTTTCTTGCAAGAAAGCAAAGAAAATAGAAATCTGCAGAAACAGAAAGTAGAAAAACACAGAGGATGTTCAGAAGGCCTACCTCTTCTCTGTCCAAGCCAGATGCCTCTGAGTTTCTACTCAGAAAATGCACAGAGCTCTAATCATCCTGGGATGGGATGAATAATAGGTATGTACTCATCACAATGTGGGAGGAATATGTATTCATCCCAGGGTGGCATGAATTCTAGGTCTGTATTCGTCATAGGGTGGCACGAGTAGCAGTCCAGCGCCCGAATGAGTAACACCTACAAAGAATCCATAAAATTTTGATCAAAAACTTGATCCCAATAGCATGGGATAGGGTCCCACCATGATCGACACTGATATCCGAATGCAGAGTGATGGCATGCCAGATTATGATGTAAATGAAATTGATATAAAAATGTTAAGTCCTACGAATGCGAGAAAAGCAATGCATGAAGGAAATACACGAGATGTTAGCAAACAAAGAAAAGTGGGGCATATTTTATTAATGTTTCTTTCAATACAGTTACAATATGTCCACCCCATTTAGGTCTCAGAACATTTGATACAGTTCATTTACATCAACGGATGGTACGCTTCTAGTGTCTTCCGCATGCCCACATTTGAAATGGGTGGGCCAAACGTTGTCGTCGCTTGTGTACATGTGTTTGTAGTTCCTTTATGCCCCTCCGATGTTCCTTTTGGTGAGATAATATGCACAAATAAATAGCAAATGGTTAATAGCATATGCAGATAGATGGAAAACATGCAATCCCCAGGGCCTCCGGCTAATGAATACATAAAATAGCAAAACGATGGTCAGAACATGTCATAATGAATTAAAATTTTTATAGAAGCATAGAAATATCATTAGAGACACATTGTAAAAATAATAGTCAGGAAATAATGCATGGATTTCTAATCGCTCCGGGGTGGGACGATTAGGATTGTCACAAAACATGCAAAAATGACCTTGAAAATTCCCTATCAAGAGGCCTCCAAAATTCCTAAAAACTTGGGTTTAGACAAAAAGGGGCATTTTGGGATGACCCAGAAGGTCATATTTGGCATATTCTTCCCATATTGTCTTGTATCCGAAGGCACTCCTTGTAGGCTAGTAAACGCGTAAAATGATAAAAACAAGGTCAAAATAGTTCAGAATGCAATGAAACTTGAACAGCAGCATAAGTAAACCAAATGAAAAAATAATAGTGAAGAAATCATTCATGGATTTCTAATCACTCCGGGGTGGGACGATTAGGACTACAACAATTTGGGGGGCACCCGGGGGCAGGACGCCCGCCGTTTGGGGTCTATTTTTGACACCAATCCACTTGGGATGGGTCCAAATTATCCTATGGGGTTGTGTCAATGAATTTTGGTGTGGTATTGTGGCCTACTACTTGGGTTTTGGGTCGGGATTACGTTATTAGTGTTCACCCAATAACCTCTCTTCAAAAAGAGAAATTAGGGGTGTAAGAAGCACAAAGGGGAATGTGGGTATAATTTGGCAGCACTCCGTTGCTCCAAATGCACCAACTATATTTATTTTTTGGGTGAGGAGGCTCACAATTTTATAGACCTAAGGGTCTCCTTGGAACGCGCATGTCAGGGTGCCACTTGGCTTGTCATGCCTTTTTAGGGGAGAGAAGATTCCTACCTGATTTAGAGTCTCCTTGCATGAGGCCTCCATGATTAGGGTATGCTTGACTGAAGTCCCTATCTTAGATTTGAAATCGTTCCTCACAATTGCATGCTCTGAAGGCGCAGTTGAGTGGCAAATCTGGGTTACCATTTGTCAAGGTTTGACTTTTGCCAGTCAAACCTGCTATGCGTCCCACCCTGGGACAATTGCTGCTAATCATCCCAGGGTGGGAGGAATAGGATTATAATCATCCCAGGGTGGGATGAATAGGGAGAAAAGTGCTTAAAAGGTGCCAAATTGACCTCTGACCTTCCAAAACTAATTTGGGAGTGGTTAGGACCACTGGTTAACCTCTGGAGGTTGCCCTAGGGGGTATGTATATCAATTTAGTCAGTGCTTGTAGTCACATAATCAGATTGGTGCTATTTTGGTGTCTAGAAATAAAAACCCTAATACTAGAAGCATAAAACACCAACACCCAACACAACAGGCCAATCCTGTAGGAGGAATTGAAAAAAATCTGGTCAAGATGCAAAGAGCCTCACTCTCATAGCATAAAGAGGGGGAAAAACCATTCCAATCCCTATGGGTTCTAAGCCCACAAGTACACCAAAGACAAAAAAAGAGGATTTGAGTTTTCCCAGCCTTCCACCCAACAACCCAACTTGTTGATGCATTTCATCCAGCAATTCAAATTGTTATTGTGGTTCCTTCAACCAATCCAACAAGCCTTTTTCACTATTATTTTTTGTTTTTATTTATGGGTTTAGCCTCATTTCTTGTTAGCACTTGTGATATTTGCTTTTGTTTTTCCATATCAATATCCCTTTGTGTTTCTTTTTCTCTTTGTTTTTGTTTCTTGGGTCTTCCTCTTTTTTTCATTTCCAACAATACTTTCATCTTCATTAATCTCTTCAATCTTCTCACACTACTCATAATAAGACATCATATTTAGGTTTACCTTATTTTGAAGGATTTGAAGTGAAAGGAATAAGCTCAAAAGGACAATATTCTTTATGTTTCCCTAAAAACTCTAAAGAGCAAGGATGCTCTTATGTAGCAATTATCTTCTTACTCTTCCCTAAAAAATCTAAATTGTTAAGGGTTTTATCCATCCTCATTTTTCTATTATTCTACTATTGAAACCTTAAAGTGCAAGGGATAACATCTTCACCCCTTTTACTTTTATTACTTGAAAATGATTCTATACTACTTGAGGAAAATGAAGATGATTTACCTAGAATAAACTTGACATATTTTGTCATCTTTGTTTTAGGATTTCTCTCCATATTTTCTTTTGCATCTTTAATTCCTTATAAACTTGTCAAACGATACTATAGATAGGCTTTCTTTACATCTTTCAGAGTGGAATATCCTTGATCCGATATAGCTTCTATTATTGTATGATTTCCTAGCTTCATCTTAAAGTTTATCTCATGGTTATAATTTTTTATCTTTCTTCATAGTTTTCACTTTGTAAACTCTTACCATGTGTCCAATCTCATAACAATTATGGCAATGGAATGTAATATTTTCATAATCTACTTATTGATCCCATTCTCTTGATTCAGGTTTAATTTTAATGGATTGTGGCAAAGGTTTTGAAATATCCATAGCAACACATATCCGAGTATATACAACATGATTTTTCTCCTTAGTAGTTAGTCCTTCCTTGATGAATTCCCCTAGGGTATTTTCAATATTCTTCAAAACATCCTTATTTATAAGTTGATATGGAAGTCCAAAAAGTCTAACCCATATTGGAAGCTTCTTAATAGTTTCTATCTCAACATAAAAAATATCATTCCATGGTCTCAAATAAAGTGTATCTTTTCCCCTAAACCATGGGCCACCAGCCATTATTTTATCCATAATTTATGAACTAGAAAATATGACAAGGAAAAAACCTTTAGGAAGAAAAATCACAAAGTAATTTCAATTTAGTCCCCACTTCTACTTGATAAATTTTTTAATCTCCAAAAATCCTAACCATGGTTTATGGAACTCAGATATTAACCCTCTACTTTTAAGAACCATTATATCATGCTCAATCATCTCATCCTTGATACTCACTTTTGGTGTAACATCTGCTACCTGGATCGAACTTACCATGTATTCTCTCTTTTGATTATCTCCAACTTGCACCTTCATACTTCCAACTAGGGCATCCTGACTTCCCATTATGGCTTTCAAATGTGAATTGCCTTCCATACTAGCTACTGGAGCTTATTGTTTCTTTGCACTCCCTCTTAGCTTACACTCCCTCTCAGCTTGGGCTTTCTCCCAACTTGCACTCTCTCCTACCTCGCACTCGCGCTTGGCTTGCACTCTCTCTTGGTTCACAATAGCCCATGTCTCTTATTTTTCTCGACATTCCTTCGCTTCAACAATTTTTTACAAACAATGTTCCACGCATTTGTGGTAAGGGTTTGAAACATTGATGCACTTTGGATGAACCTATCACTCTTCTGCCATGATTGAATTATTTTGAATATTCTAATTAGGATTGATTTTTAAAATAATTTTGAATCACCACATGTGCTCCATATAAATATTTTTATATTTTATTGGATACTCAATCTCTTTATTAATGTAACTATGCTACCTTACATATCAAAAATTTTAAGTACAATAATTACTTGGTTGTTCGGATGATATCCTAAACATCAAAAAATAAATGACCATGTCTAAAATTTTATGTGCAAATTAATACTAAGTATTATATATATACATTTTTTAAACATTATAAAATTAAGATGTTATGGTTATTAACTAAATATCATGATGTATAGCATAAACATTATAGCTTTTTCTTCTTTAGCATAAATCTTTTGAATATTGAAAATTTTATCCGAAGTATATCTATTAGTGAAATATAATTATTTTGAAAATATTTTATTTAGGATACTATAGTTCATATTTTAAGATATCTAATAGATGACCTAAAGTTGTAATAGAAGAATATCTAAACAAAAGAAAGAAAACATAGACAAAGCAACACAACAAATGGATGAATTAGTTAAATAACAACTTGAATGAATATCCAAATAATAACAAAGGCATAAAGGTATTTCTTAATGAAATGCATAGTAGCTATATAGAAAAAGAAATTAGGAAGAAAGAGAGAACATTATGTTTCTGAATATAACCATACATATGATCACCACCAAAAAACCGATATAGTTGAAAACATCAATTGAAGACCAAAGATGCTTATGGCCCAACTAAATACCAACTTACATCAACTTAGATGTAAAACAAGGATATGGAAGAGATCAAAAGAGGAATATGTGAAAAGGATATGGACCTTTTGTACTTCTAAGTAATTGATAAGAAGAAACATTTTATTTTGGAATGTGAGACATATAATAAAATTCAAGCTATCTATGTTGATGCTCTAGTAATAAAATCATTGTTGGAATGGTACGAAGGAAAAGTAAAAAAAGTTGAAAATTTTATCATTAAAATATGTAATTAAAATTCAAAGTTGCAAAAAAAAAGATTAAATCAAAGTTTGAAATTGACAACCACTATTATTTATAAAGTTCTTGTTCCATAGACTATATTAGTTTGTTTAATTATGATATAAAATCTTTTAAACAAATTCATATACATTCATAAAAATGATATAAATAGGATATTAAGAATATGAAATCATTATCTTTGAAAAATAAATTATTAACATTCAATATCTTCCTTTTACTTGATAAAGATTGTTTAGATTATGTTTGACAAGGTAAAAAAAAAAAAATGTCTAAACTAACTATAAACCTGAACTTAACTAGTCAATCTAATACTTTATAATATATAGCCTTTTCCTATGTATGGTTGTCTATGTATAAAAATTAAAACTTTAATAATTATTTTTTTATATAATATATAGCCTTTTCTTATGTATGGTTGTCTATGTATAAAAATTAAAACTTTAATAATTATTTTTTTATTGATATGTTTTTATATGAATTGTTAGATTTATTTTTTATTCAAATCCTAAAGCATGTTTTTTACCTTTATTAATATTATTTGTAACTTATTTTACAAATGGTTGTCTATGCATAAAATTAAAACTTAAATAATCATGCTCATAATGATCTCTTTTAAGATAGGTTAATGTATGAATAGCTACATTTATTTTCTATTCAACCATTAAGTTTGTTTTTTACCTTAACCATTCTATTAATTTGATGAAGAGTAATTTTTAATATTTGTTGATATAGTATTTATTATTATATTTATTTCAAAGATATTTGTATTAAATAATGTTATTAAAATATTAGATTTAGATATTAAACATTTTAAAACTTAAGAGTTTAACGATGAGGGTATGGATTAAAATTGAAGGACTCTTTTTTATTGTAAATTTAGATTTTGTGGCACTCTTCAATAATATAGGATTGGAAAAAAAATTGTATTTTTTTTCACAAGAAAAAAATCATCCTTATAGATGAATCACAAGGACAAATATCTTTATATATCAATATTTAATCATCCAAACAACCTCCATGATCAAAACCTGGATAGAAATCAGTGAAAAAGAAACCAGTAGAATAGAAAAAGAAATAGTTAGAAACTGCCATAAAGCTCTAATCAAATGAAAGAGGCCTATAGTTAAAAACCTAGAGCTAGCATAGAAACTAGGGATATGATATGTGGGTGAAAGAAGGAACTCCATCCTTGTTCTCTTCCATTTGCAAGAAACCTTCTGGAACCTGTTGACCTTCTTTTGATAACCTATCTGCTTCTTGATTTAATTTCCTATAAACATGAGTAAAAGAGATATTAAAAAAAGGGAAATCACCTCTAATAGTTCATTTCCCACTGGTATAAGAAGCTTATTTTTTTATTGAGTAAATTTATTCATCCAATTGATGACAAGAGTTGAATCTCCAAAAATTTGTAATTTTTCACATTTCTCTCCACAACACACTTCATTAGCAATCTCAATGCTTGAAACTTAGCAAAATTATTGGAACCTGTCCCAAGACATGCTTTAAATTTGATATAGTGAGTATCCAAAAAGTACATAATGCCTATCAGGCTACTAAAATATGATTGTCTCTAACTAGCCCCATAAAAAAACCCATGGTTGAGACTTTTCAATGAACAAATTGTCTACTTGTCGAGGTTTCTTATGTTTGTCAGGTCCTTTGTTGATTGAGACCAAAGTCCTCACCTAAAATATGACTTGAAACGGGGGAATAACTTCCCTTAAAAAATATTTGTGTTTTGTGCCAACCATATACCCCAACATATAAGACATGGTAAAGAAAAAACTATTTCAACTATGTTTTCAAAAACCACTGTCTCAAGCATACCTCCATTGTTTCTCCTTCCCAAATACTTTATACTCCAATTATTTATTCAGCTTCTAACCAAATATTTTGAGAAAAAGAATATTTGATTAACAAATGTGTGATGTTTTCCTCCTCTGAATGACACAACATACAAATACTTGGACCTTATTTGCTTCTCCTCCGTAAAACTTCCCAAGTCAAAGCCTTATTTCTCAAAGCTAACCACATGAAAATAATTGTATTTTTTGGGGCAGATAAATTTCAAATCTACTTCCACCACCAAGTAGACCATTGAGGATGAGGGTCAAAAAATTTTTTGTAACCAATTCTAGCTGTATATTGATCCTTGGATTTATTGTATGCCCAAGCAATAGTATTTGGTTCAGCTCTTAACTTGATATGACTCTTATTAATGCTATCAGTGTAAGCCTTCCACAAAACAACCTGCTCATCAGAAACAACTAAGACCTGAGCCTGCTTCCAAAATTGGGTCCAAAGACTAAAAGAATTCGATTCCCCCACTTGTTGAAGAAAGTAAAAACCCTTGTCTTGTAAAGAACTTATCATAGCTTCCGACAATAAAAAGTTTTCTCCACAATCGAAAATAGAATCGACCCCTATTCTAACTTGTTCACCGTTGCCCACTTTCCAAGCCAAATATTTTCCAGTCATAGGAAAGGCTTGTACTAGTGCCTTCCATTGAATGAAAATATTTTAATGCTTTTCTGTGGACTTTTGAATATCTGATCCAATCCATAAAGGTCCTTGGAAAAAATATACTTCTATTCAATTATCTTCTTCCATAATCCTTCTCTGGTCAAAATCCTCCATAAAATTTTTTCTACCAAAGAAGAAAACAAAAATGGATATTTTTAAGGCCCCAACAACCTTCCTCCTTTGGACTAGCAATACTTTACCACTTAACTAATGGAATGCCTTCATGTTCCTTGAGTTTAGTCTAAAGAAATTTGAAGCATAGTTTTTCTTTTTTTCTCTAGAACTCCTTTGGGAATGAAGGCCAAGGAGAGCCCAAACACAAGGAATTACCTCAAGAACTGACTTTACAAGTGTTAATATCCCACCAATAGACAACCCTCTATTACACCAATGGTTAATCCTAAATTTAATATTCTCTAAAAACCATCCCCAATATCTCTTCCTGTAAGTATTTATCTTCAATACAAATCCCATATACTTAAAGCCTTCCTAGAAATATAAGAGATTAAAAGGAAAAAATCTGATTAGATTATGTTTAGTCTCCTTATCTAGACCATTAAAGCAAATAGAGGATTTTTGAAAATTTATCTCCATGTCAGTACTAATACTATAAGTATCCAAGATTTCCTTCAACTTTTTAGCTTCCCTTAAACTTTCATTTGTGAACAACAATACATCATTAGAAAATATTAAATGAGATAAATAAAGGACCCCAACTATGATATCGAACAAGAATCCTGCCCTCTTTACATCCAAAACAACTCTACTCAATCCTTTAGCAACTAGAAAAAAAGTAAAGGAGATAAAGGACATCCCTATCTTAGTCCTCTCAAGGGTCTAAATAATTTGGAAGCTGATCCATTGATAAGAACAATAAAATATATAGAAGAAATACATTCCATAATCCACTTTACTACCGAATAGCTAAAACCCACATGTAAGAGCATCAATCTGAGATACAACCAACTAGTTCTATCATAAGCTTTAGATAGATCTAGTTTAAGGACCATTATAGGAAGATTTTTATTTTTAATAGAGTGAAGGCCCTCTTGTGCATATCCTATAGCTTCAAAAATTTGTCTAGATGCTAAAAACCCAAAATGCTCCTAGGCAATAAATTTAGAGAAAATATTCTTCAATCTAATAGCCAAAATATTTGCAATGATTTTATAGATACAATTACACAACGAAATAGGTCTAAATTCATCAAATTTTTCAAGCTTCTTATTTTTTTGGAATAAAAGCTAAAAAAGTAGAGTTAAAAGCCCCCAAAACCTGACCACTCAACCTAAATTCCTCCATTACTCTGAGAAGATCCTCCTCAACCACATCATAGAAAACTAGGAAAAACTCCACAGGCCATCCATCATGCCCTGGACTTTTATCCTTTTTGAAAGAAGTTAGGATAGCTTTTAGTTCTTCCTTTGTGACCTCATTCATAAGTAATTGATTGTCCTCCTCTATCACAAAATTGGCGAAGAAAGTAGTTAACTTCAAAATTTCCTCAATATTGACTCTATCAGGTTCTTTATAGATAGATTAAAAATGTTTTACTCCTAAATCTACTAAATCAGTAAAACTCCTAACAAGGACACCTTCTTCATTCTACATCTCCAAGATAGTGTTAACTTTCTTCCTATGATTAGAAAAATTATGAAAAACTTAGTATTTTCATCCCCTTTATTTAATCATACAACTCTACTTTTCATTCTCCATTTAGCTTTCCTCCACTCCAAGAATTTATTCTTAATTTCTAGTTCAACCAGTCTTGTTTTCTCCTCCTCTTTAAACAAATCAACTTCATTCTTTTATGAATTTCTAAAATTTTATTCTCCACCAACTTCCATACTCTCCTTTTTAACTACAATCCAAGATGACACAACTCCTTTTAAATTTTTTTAGAGTAGCAGCAAATTAAAAACTTGTTGATGATCTAGAACTTTGGTCATAATCAATCCATTCTTTCTAATCATTTGTTGAAAATCTTCTTCCTACAACCAAATTGGTTGAGCTTAAAAGGAATGGTAGGTTTTGCCTCTTGACTTTCTAATTGAAGAAAATAAGAGAACGATCTAAGCCACCTCTAGTCTCAATCCATGACAATTTTCTATCTATTTCATTGTATAATGTCTTTGAGTTAAAAAAACTATACAACTTCTATGAGATCCCAACTTACCCAACTCTATTATTTCTCCATGTAGGCATTAATTTTATTGATTCCAAATTAATTAAACTAGTTTCTTCAATCTTATTCTTGAAGTAATATGCAAGTCTATCAAGTCTTGCATATTCTCTCGAAACTTCACTTTTATTGATAGTAAAATTTAAGTCCCCATCAATAATAACACTTTCATACCTAACACACCTTTGGGAAAAAAATTATCCCAAAATACCTACCTATCTTCATAGGGACCATAACAACTAATAACTGATAACCTTAAACCCTAGTCTTTAAAAACAAATTCTGTCCATAAGCCTAAAACCATAAAGGAAGAATTAACTAAAGATACTGAGTTCTTCCAACCAGTAAAAACACCCCCTAAATTTTTTATAGCATCTAGAGCCAAGAACTCCCAACCCCTAAGCAATTTACTTAACCCTTCAATGACTTTTGTACTTGCCCCCATGATTTCTTGTAGAAAGATAGCATCGAGATTATGAATTTCCACCACCCTGGCTAAGGTAAGTCTTTTAGAGGGACTACCAAACCCTCGGATGTTAAGGGATAACAATATCATTTAAACATCATAGAGGGGTTTTATCCCGCTCTTGAAGAACACAAGCTTATACTTAGAGGAGGGGTGAAAAGTATAAGACCACTTTTTACTTTTCTTTCCCAATCAATATTATGCAATGTAAAGATAGCAATATCAATAGTAGTAATCAAAGCAATGCATAAATCATCACACACAATAGAGACACCACAATTTACGTGGTTCACCCAATGTGGGCTACTCCACAGAGAAAATATTTCACTAAAATTTTCTCAATAAATCTCTTGGGAATCCTTTCCTTATTACAATTTTTATGGACCTCTGTCCAAAGGAGATACCAATCCCCTAAATCAAGTTCATGGATCTCTATCCATAGGAGACACCAATATCCTAGTCTTTGCTCTAGTTGGTGATCCTCTAGAAGACCTCTACCTCCACTACCCTTAGAAAATGGAACTCTATCCATAGAAGACACCTGTCTTCCCTGGTCTATCTAAGATATTTGTCTTCAACTCTATCACCTCCAAAGCTCTGTCTAAAATCTATACTAAACATAGTTCATCGGTCTAGCACAAATTTATCCTCAATATTTGTCTCTGGTCTAGCACAAATCTATCCTCAAATCTACACCAAAATCTATCCTTGAATCTATACTAAACATAGTCCTTTGGTCTAGCACAAATTTATCCTCAATCTCTGTCTCTGGTCTGGCACAAACCTGTCCTCAAATCTGCACCAAACTCTATCCTTGAATTTGTACTAAACACAATCCTTCGATCTAGCATAAATAAGTCCTCAATCTCTATCCTCAAGCCTTAACTCAAAGCTTGACTCAATCTCAAATCAACTCTATTGGATCTACCCCAAACCTTAACTCAAGGTTTGAACAAATCAATCAATCAACTCTGCTCTCAAGCCTTCTCAAAGACTTGTCTCAAATTTTCCTTGTAAGCTTTCACAAAATCTCACACCAATCTGTCCTCAAGTCCTCTCTAGAACTTTATCCAATTCGGCTCAATAAGTCCTCTCAAGAACTTAACCAAATTTGCTCAATAAGTCCTCTCAAGAACTTAACCAAATCTTGCTCAATAAGTCCTCTCAAGAACTTAATCAAATTTTCTCAATAAGTCCTCTCAAGAACTTATCCAAATCTACTCTCAATATGTATTGTAAGCTTCCACAAAAGCTTACTCAAATCTATCCACAAGTCTTCTCAAAGACTTACCTCAAATCTGCTCAACAAGTCCACACTAGAACTTGTCCAATCTCATAGAAACATAAAGAGAATTGTTAGAGACTCAATATGCTCTATACTCATCACCTAATGCTCAATCACTTTCAATCACTCTTTCAGAAACATATGGAGAATTGTTAGAGACTCAATATGCTTCATATTTCTCAATAACTTTCTCAATTCAATTCAGAATATAGAATAGTTTATTTTATGGAACTTGAACAATCACTTCACACATCCACTTGACTAGGCTCAACCAACTCTACTCAACCAATCACTCAATGAAATAATCCTTGCTCACAAACCCTAGTCCAAGCATATGATCCCTCACTCAAAATATTTCCAACAATGCTCAACAACAAATCTCACATAACAATGATACTCATGTTCTTTTCAAACCCTAGTTCAAGTTCTTTCACTCAACAACTCACTTCAACAACAATGCTTATAAAACAATTGTTTGTTTTTTCCCCGAAGGTTTCAATAACAACTCTTTATTCCAGAAAACCTTGAAGCATTAACTCAAACACACTCAATAAGGAAGCCCTAATCAATTCCTTTTCACTCCAAACTTATTTTTAGAAAACCAATCAATCAACTCAACTATGGAAGAATGTGCTCATACCTTTTCTTGATGATGAAGGAACCTCAAATATCTGCCACAACCACAAACACTTCTATGCCAAACTCAAAGAGGTTAGAAGATAAATCTCTCTCACAATGTAATGCAAAAAACTCAATTACACCTTATCACTCCATCTTTAAAAACAACCATCAACATACATAAAATATTTTTCCAATAACACCTTATAATCTCCCAATTAAAATAAATTTAACATCCACAAAAATTAACTCAAAAACCTCCTTAATTAAATTTAATGGCAAAAAGAACTTTGGCAAAAATCAAATCCACTTTCCTTATAACTCCAATAACATAAATTAATTACCAAGCAAGTAACCTTTCATTTACCCTTATAACTCCCTTTTTCACCTTAGGAAAAATATTAGGCAAATAAAAATATTTAATTAAAAGTACCTTTGCCACTTGTGGGATTCGAACCCACAACCACCGCCTCCTCGTGCACCCTAGTTGCGGGCTTGACCACCACGTGCACTAGGCACACGCTTGGGAGGCTAAGAGCACCACGTGCTCTTTCTTCCCAAGCCTGGCGCTTAAAAAGCGCATGCCAAATAGATTTCCACCTCGACGCTCAAGACAAACATGCCAACAACCTCCACGTGAGTCGATCGTGGTCACTCCCACTCCAAAACACTCTCACAAAATGTGCACTGCCAATGGACCACACTATCCAATGGGAGTGAGGCCTTAAGCCCTCCCCACTAGTCTTCTTCCTGGCGCTAAAAGACAAAATGATTTTTTGTCTTCTTCCTCAATGATTTGCACGAAATAAACTTTGCTCGGTCGCTAAAAATCAATCGATGAAGGTAAGGTTTGAATGCCCCTTGGCATGGCATTTATACATGAAATCCATCATTTGACTTAGACATCGGTGCTCCACAAAATTTGATGACGTCGATGGGGAAAAGACAATTGCAATTAAATTTAAACTTTGCCAACCTTACCATAAGGTAATTTAATTAAATTATAAATTAATTAATAATAATACTAATTAATATAATTAAGTTATAATTAATTTAATAACCAAAAGGATTATTAAATTAAATTACAAATTAATATATAATTAAATTATTATAATTAATTATAATTAATTTAATTCCTTAGGCCTCTCCATAGGTTTTAAGAAAAACCTTTTATTTTGCCATCAATGGTTTTGAGAAAAACCATTTAAATCATGCTTCACATAAAGCTCTTTTGGAACCAATCAAAATGCAATTCTTCTTAGAACCTTTTGACATCAATGACAACTAATATTCCTCAAAATTTCCAATAGATTTAAGGTCTCCTTTGATAAATTTTTGTTTACCCTATTGAATTTCCCTCAAAGCCTTCTCCTATACATGAAATAAAAATGATTTCCTACCTACTGAAGTAGTGGAAGATTCCTTTATATGGTCCAGACCTAACCCTAACATTCCAACAACTGCACAAGTTCTCAACTCGGATTCCTTTTCCTAGAACGTAACAAATATCTACAAGAGGAACCTATCTCCAAACCATCCCCTAAAATAGATACCTCCCTAGAAGATTCACTTGATAGGTCATAAAGACTTCCCCCAATAGTAGAAATATTTGGATCACAATTCTTATTTAATGCATTTGAGGTTTCCGATCCATTGTCCAAAATCTTAGAAAATTCTTTGTCCTTGGGACTTCTCTTCTAACATTCATAAGGAAGTGTACAAAGTTCTTTATTACCTAATTCCATATTATTTTCATGCATTGGACAATATTTATCATAAGACTTAGATGTTTGACCAACAAACTTAATACTATCGGGTTCCAATCCTTTCATATTTTTTTTTTACTCTATCTCCTTCTCTAACAGCTTGTGAACAATGAAATGGAGACAAAGCTAAGACCAAAATTTTTTTCTCCTTATCTAGAGTTTTGGTTCTAGGTTCAACAACATTCTTTTTTATTGTTTGTGCTAAATCAAGGAGCACTATTAAGCTCTAAAAATAAGTATCTCTTGATTGTTGTTAGCTGAATTGAAATCCCCTCTAGTCATTTGTTTTCTCCTCCATACTTTCTGTGTGAAATCTTGAGAATATTCCTTAGCAATATGTCCACAAACATGACAACAAACACATCTAAAGGAATCTTCAAATAATCCAAGATTTGAGTATGAATTGTATTCCCCACAACTTTCTCCATATAGTCCAATAAGCCTTCACTAATATCCATCTCAACCAAAATATGAGCTATAGAACAGAAAATACTAGATTTGAAAGAAATATATATATCAAAGGTTTAACCTAATGAATCTCCAATCGCTTTCAAAGCTCTTTTTGACCATAAATCCATTGGAAGACCTAAAATTTTTATCCAGATTAGGATTCTCCTAGCCACTTCAGTCCTAGGACCAAAGCAAGTTTTCCAAACCTTCAAAGATAAAAAAGAAGACCCCCAATACCAACGACCTCCCAAAATATTTTTTGCATCTTTCTTAGATCGAAAAAGGAAACCTATCTATCCTCTAGAAAGTAAGTGAAAAATTGGTCCATATCCTAAGATTGGGATCCATATATTTTGCAACCACTCATTTAGTGTATTAACATCTATTTGATGTCCATGAAACTTTCCAATAAGAACCTTCCCCAAAAACTCCAAAAAAATTTCCATCCTCAAGTCTTCCCCAAGTACCATTATAATCTTCAACCTTCTCTTTTTAACCACTTTATGTGCCTTACATACTTTAGTAATCAAATTTGTAGACTATGTTGATTGTAAATTTGGACCCACTCCAATTAATGCCTCTAAATCAAGATTTTTACCAATAAAACCAGAACGAAACAAAGGAAACTCTGTTAGACAAAGTGAGTTTAGATTTTTTGGAGCCTATTTAAGTTTTTCTTCCCTGCAATGAAATGCCTGCTCATTCATTAGACCCATCACTTGAGTAGAGTGTTCTGAGATACCTTAGAGTGAGAAGTCAATAGGATAACTAAATTGATCTGAACCTTTTGACATAGAATCTCCTCTGTTCATTAAATTTTGATAACCTACAGTATTATTCTGATCACTCAAAAAATCCAAGGACCCTCAGTTCTCAACTTCTAAATATTATACAGAAACAAGACTCTTGGCCCTTGGAGTGAAAAGATACATTACCCCTCAAAGGGGTCCTTTGAGAAGTCCAAATGTTCCTTTTTATTCTCCAAAATAAGAAACCAATTCTCCAGATTATACTACCATTTTAAAAATACCAAATAAAAAATATTTTTACTTCATTGCCCTAGCACTGTTGTGCTATCCTTCGTTGCCCTAGCCCTGTTGTAACATTGTTAAAATATTTTTGCTTCGCTGCCCTAAGCATTGCTGCACTCACCTTCGTTGCCCTAGCACTAATGTGACGTTATTAAAATATTTTTACTTTGTTGCCCTAGCAGTGCTACACTTGCCTTAACTTCCCTAGCATTGTTGTGACACTATTAAAACTTTTTTACTTCACTACCCTAGCACTACTACATTTGCCTTCACTGCCCTAGAATTATTATGATACTGTTAAATTTTTTTTCCTTTACTGCCCTAGTACTGCTACACTCATATTTGTTGTCCTAACACTACTGTGACACTATTAAAATATTTTTATTTTGCTGCCCTAACACTACTGCACTCACCTTCACTACCCTAGCACTACTGTGGCACTATAAAATATTTTTACTTCGTTGTCCTAGCACTGCTACACTCACCTTCACTGCCCTAGCACTGTTGTGGCACTATTAAAATATTTTTACTTCACTACCCTAGCACTATTGCACTCACCTTCATTGCCCTCGATGGGGAATATTTGCATATCAAATAATACCATTCCGTGTATTTTTCTCTTTAAGTGAAGTGATATTTTATTTCCACTAAAACATATACACATAACATGCACTAGAAGCTACTCAACATCACCCAAAGAACTAAAAGGTATTCAAAACGAGTCTACCTGTAAATTCTATCAACTTAGAATAATTCTTTTCCAGCTAATCCAACGTGCGCTTGCTCTCCAGACTCCTTCCTGTTCTCTTCTCTCTCCTCTCCTGACCAATTTTTTTTATACTTTTATGAAAATAAATATAAAATTAAACCTCATTTTTCATATGCATTTTTTTAATGGAATGCCATACTTTTTTCTTTTAATGTAATGCCATAGATTTTTATTTATAATGAGATAAGGACAACTTGATTAAGGTTTAATAATATGTCATTCACTTGAGGGTCAAGAACTTACCACTAATACATATTAGACATTTATGCATGTTGATATTTGAGTATGAGTTTTATTTATGGAATACTACTCTCCAACCACTTGAGCTTAGGTTGATAGAAATTTTCAAATCTTAAAGATAACATTATGGCAAATCTCATAGAGAACATGAAGGTGGGTTAGATTCATAATATGATAACACTAAATCCTTGGTCCATGCATTTCCATAATTTTAACCCTTGCCTACAAGTGTCTCATGGTTCTACAAGGTGTTCCACCCATGAACTAAAATATGAAACTCTTCACTCCCAACTACTTATATCAAATGGTTAGATGTGTTGAAAATCAAGGAATAGATAAAACTTAAACCTATGACCTTCTACTACCATGGGGTAGAAGTTCAATTGGTGTGAATTTTTACCTTAGAAGGATTCCATAGGGTTCAATTCCTATGGATGTATGATAATACGGTTTCTTGTAATACCAAAATAATATGGTTAATTGATATATTGTAATAATTTTAACATAATATAATTACCATTTCAATACAAAATACATATGGATATATAAAATTTCATCCATGGAATTGGAATCTCGGTTCAATATGTGGAACTCCTTGCTTTCCACTGCTTTCCTCAAACCAATTAAAAATCACTATTATATAATGTTATTGTATATAATTTTATTGTTTTAATAAACATATGTTTTTTTTTGCTTGAGAAAAAGGGTTGTACTTGGGTATCCCACCCTTGAAAAATCACAACTCTCTCCTATAGATCTTGAGAGTTTACAAACATATTCAATTCTCATCTCAATTGAGATGTTATAGCTAGATACCTACATTTTTTTTCAAAAAAATTGAATTCTTGATATTCATTTTTTGGGTCTTCAATTTTCTTTGTAAATACAAATATCCAACATCCTTCTTCTTGATATTTTCCAATATTGCTCATCCATCCATCCAAGTAAAATATTGATGATGCCAAGCTACCATTGTGCCACTCGAATATCCATAATTGCTTTGTTGTCTCCATGCTTCTACTACTCTTATATGATATTTTGAATGTTTGGTCCTATTTTTACCTAATGCTACTACACCCCTTTGAAATCTAGAATCACTATGATTTTTCTACCAAACAAGGTCATACTTGATGCCTTTTTTACTCCATGTAGATCTATAATATTGATATCTTAAGCCATACCTCCAATATTTTTGTCGCTAAGGGTGATGTGGGTATCGATATGCTGCAAACTTAACCTGAAATTCTATTTTATTTGATTTTTATACAATTTATTTCTTTATTTTAAATTCTTCTTCATAATCTTCTCTCTTATGCCCTTCTTTTGGTGTGTCCTTGTGCACTTCTAACAAGGCTTCCTTGGACTTTGTTGCTGCTTGTTGGTGTTACTATAAATTCAACTTTTGAGTCTTCTATCAGTTCTTCAACTTGTTCCCTTATCATAAAAACTTCTTTCTTCTCCTTAGATCATTGCTTCTTAAGATTTTTCTTTTGAATGCAACCATAAACTTGCATATTATCATCTGTATTTTTCTTCAATTATATTCTCTTTATTCATTTCTTTCAATTCCTTCTGAATCCTTTCTATTTCTTATTTATATCCTTTGATGGTGACCTTCAAACTAGTTGTCTTTTTATATGGATTCCATTGACTCAATAATGTATGCTCCATATTTTCCTAAGTGAAATTATAATTTCTTTCCTTTTTAACACTTTTCCACCAAACATAAGCTTCCTTTATTAAAATTTTCATAAGTTAAATTCACCATAAATGATCACTAGAATATAGAAATATAAATTTCATCCACTATTCTCGAGCACTGATGTCATCCTTTCAAGTGAAAATTGGTAACTCCATGATCTCAACCCAAAAAAATTCCTAAAGCAGCTAGGGTTTTGAAAAAAAACTAGGTTTTTTCAAAAAAATCAAATCTCCTCTATTCCTTGATATCAATGAATAATTCTATAATTTGTTTTTGAAAAATAAATTAGATATCTATATTCTCTTTATTCATTTCTTTCAATTCTTTCTGAATCCTTTCTATTTCTTCTTTATATCCTTTGATGGTGACCTTCAAACTAGTTGTCTTTTTATATGGATCCCACTGACTCAAGAATGTATGCTACATTTTATCCTAAGTGAAATTATAATTTCTTTCATTTTTAATACTTTTCCACAAAACATAAGCTTCCTCTCTTAAACATAATTTAAATTCACCATAAATGATCACTAGAATAAAGAGATCTAAATTTCATCCACCATTCTCGAGTACCGATGTCATCCTTTCTAGTGAAAATTGGTAACTCCATGATCTCAACCCAAAAAAATTCCTAAAGCAACTAGGATTTTGAAAAAAAACTAGGGTTTTTCAAAAAAATCAAATCTTCTCTATTCCTTGCTATCAATAAATAATTCTATAATTTTTTTTCAAAAACAAATTAAACTGCAACTGATTTGCTTACCTTGATTGATAGAGATATCTGTAATTTTATGATTTGAAAAATCCTCACTATTCTTGTCCTAGATGACTAACTTCATAGGGTCGTATCTCTCTCAATACTACTTGGATTCCTTCATATGACCACTCATATTAAAATTATTTAAATCCTGCATATGTTGGTCCAAGAATCATTTGAATCAAACAACCCTTCACAAAGATATGACTCTTTAAAGATGAGACTATCCTTTAAATTGTTCACTTATTTTAAATTGATTAATAATAAACAAATATTTTTTAAATGAGTTTAAATAGCTTTTTATGATGGGTCTCAGTCCCCTCACACTAATAATAAACAAATATTAATCTAAGAAAAAAAATATTTTTAATATTATTTGTTTCATCATTTTATTTAAAATCTTACCCAACGATACATGGATAACATTCAAACTTTATTGGAATACCACTATGTGGTGATGATGTAATACAGGAGGGGTTAGTTTCAATCCCATATAACCAATTGAGAAAAAAAAAATGGATGTGAATATTTGTTACTCAATTTGGATTTATTTCTAGGAACAAACATTTTCACCTTTTAATTCAAGTATGCTTCATCTAGATTACTATTTTAGTAGATGTATATGATGGTGAGGGTATACTTATTATAAATAGGTAATTATGTATGATTTATTTTTTGGAACATCACCTCTTTGATTGAACATTCTTGATCTTCTTGGTCATCCTTAATACACTAAGTAGTTTTTAGAAAAAACTTCTAGCACTAGAAAATTTGACTTTCTTCTTTGGTTTACAATAATTTTTAGGATGTTTCATAATTTTTGAGCAATTCATGTATCAAATTGTGAAAGATATTTTCATATCTTTTATCCTCACCAATAATTTTTTCTTACAATATCAAGAATTTATCAATATGTGTTATAAAACTTTATTTTCATAAATATAAAACAATTTTTTATTGGTAATAGGGTTTTAAAAGGGTCCCCGATCCTTTTACAAAAGGAGTAGGGAGAGGATCTTCACAGGGATATGGTCTCCACAAAGAGAACATAGAAACATATATGATCCTAGTAAGACAATATCGAAACCATTCAAATTTGAAAAGAGGGATCATCCTGTGCAGCACCAAAATAGAAAACTCGAATTGTGGGAGCCTCAGACAAATGATCAACAAGAAAATCTTGTCAAAAATGAAAATGGGAAAGCTAAACTATATGGAAAATATAAGCTTAATTGTAAAACCCAACTTGTGGGAGCTCAGGATAAAAACTCAAAAGGAGAAACCCATCTAGCATTGGAATGAGAGATATGTCATGAACATTAAAAAATTTAAATTCAAAAACCCCACCCAAGAGGGCCCGGGAAAGGAATTCCAACTGGAAAATTTTAAAACAGGGCATCCCACCCAAAACGAAGATCTATTTCTCACACAAGATAAATAGAAAATAGGAAAAATAAAAAATTTCAACAAGAAACCAGAGCCTTGAAACCCACCTAGAAACAATTGAAAAACTGCTAAAAATGAAAAACCCATTTAATGGGAGCCTAGGAAGTGCAGCTGAAGAAAGAAAATATTTTTTAGGATAACCCATGAGCCCAACTATAGTAAATAAAAATCCTATTTGAAAAGGCCCGAGAAGAACTCAAACCTGCCCAAAATGGGCCAGGGAATCTGGAAATTGAGTGGAAAACCCATCCCAATCAAAGATGAAGTTGGATCTCCCATCGAAAAGAGCTCCAAATCCATGCATAACTTTGAGAAAATCCAAAACTAAAACAAATCCTGAAAAGCGGATTAGCAGTAACTAGATATCTCGATAGACCATGAGATTTCCTTATGAGGGAAACTAAAAATGTAAGCTATAAGAAGAGATATCCAGAGAAATGATCCAATAGGAAATCTATAACTAAAGTGATATTCAGACCCAAGGACTATCAACAAGGGTTTTATGACTACAACAAATGAGAAAGAATGAGGTCCCTTCTCCAAGACCTGAAAGAAACTGTAGAGTCGAGCTAATGGATAATCATCCAAATCAGATCAGCGTTAAATCCCACCAAATATCGCTCAAGGAAAACCATGGAAGCCAATGCAATAGCTGCATGAAGAAGCACAGGGTCCCTCCCAAGACTAAAATATAGATTTAAGTAAATGTTTCGTAGGAGAACCAAGAGTGAACAAACACTGGATCTGCTAAGAGATTGTAGAGACCCCAAGAAAACTCAAATAGAAGCCAACAAGGATGCACATCTGCAAGCGATAAGGCAATCCCCCAATAGGTTGAGAAAATGTAGACAAGGATCCTGAGCAACTAAAAAGAGAACCCAGGTGCCAAACCCTATTTCAGAAGATACAACCCTCCCAACTAAGCAAACCAGAAGCCAACCAACACTAACAAGCACCAAGGTTGAATCTTTAAGATGATCTAAATAGCTGCAAAATTCAATCAAATATGGGAAAACTAGCCTAGAAGAAAACAGGTAGATCCCGTAAGGTCAAAGATGAAACTGGCATAGGATAAAACCCATCTTGGTCAAAGAAAATCAGACCTAGAGCAGGGATACTGGGCAAGATGAACAGATGCCATCCCACCCAAAGGGAGAGCCTCTTGCTCTCCCCTCATGAATCGTAAACATAAAATATTCACGAGTATGCAAAAATATCAAATATTCCATAATATATTATTTTGTAATAACAATCCACACAATGAGCCACATACATACATACATATATATATATATATATATATATATATATATATATATATATATATATATATATATATATATATATATATATATATATATATATATATATAAATACCCTTATGGTATTTCAACACCATTAATACCCCTTAAGGAATAACACCATAAGATCTCCCAATGTGGGAGCACCACTTACAAAGTGTAAAGTCTCATAGCCACTTAGAAAGGGTGAAGTCTCATATGTATACTAGAGATGACTTAAGATTACAAATATGAATAATGTCTCAACTACAACATAACTCCTCTATTTATAAACTATAAAAATTAATAACCCTAATCCCAATGCTCAAAGGCTGACTAATATAATTTTAGTGTCTGAGCTAACAATAATGAATATAGTTGACATGGCTCTATTGGAGCCGTTATGTGCCTCCTATCCTTAGAAAGTTTTCTCTTTAAAGCTAGAACTAACTAGAGAGTCACAGGCTCTCATATCACATCTTTTGGTTTATCCTTCTGCTTAATGAGCAACTCCCAATTCTAGTGATATTGTAGATTATGGACTCAACAATTAGTACTCTTTTTGGTTCCATGTGTCTTTTTTACCACTTTGATAACCATATTGATTGCTCCTTTTATTCCATGTTGTTGTTAAATTGAAAGATATTCTAAATTTTATTTTTTGAAAAAAATGTGATTTGAAATAACATCATTGTTATTGTTTTATATGGCTAACGTCATAAGGTTATCTATCCCTCAATACTACTCAGATTTTTTTCATATGACCACTCCTTTTGGATGCTTTTTAAATTTTGAACAAGCTAACTTATGAATTGTCTAAATTAGACCAATCTATGCAAAGATATGATTTTTGTAAGATGAGAAGGTTTTAAAAATAATTTCTAATATCTACAATCCAAAACAATTACCACTTTATCATAATCATGGATCTCATACCACTTGTTATGAAACTTTATTCTCACAAATATAAATCATTCACCATTATGCAAAAATATTAAATCATGCATCAACAAATAATTATCCATAATAACAATACATGCATTGAGACATAGATAAGTGATTTATCTATTGTTGTTGTGTTCGAAGAGGATTTTTTTGGGTCGAATTATTTATGTGGAATTTTAGCTTCAAATTAGTGGGGAGATATAATATTTTGTAAAACATTATTTTACATTACCTTTTCTTGTTGTGTTGTGGGCTGATGGAGTTTTTTTGGAAGAGAGGATATTGATGTCAGAGAGTGGTTGAAATTATTTTTTATGCATGCATTTTATGGTTATTTACATGGGAAAGCTTTATTTTGGTATCATAGTTTTGCTATGACCCATAATTATAACTAGACTTGGGAAAAAGTAGAGAAAATATTTTTGAGTAGATGAGAACTAAAAAGTAAGGATAAAAAGATATCCAGGTTGAAGGATAATATCAGAGGACTTGAAGAAGAAATAAAGGGGCTCAAGAAAAAGAAAGAAGGAAAAAATAAGGTTGATAGTGTACAGGCTAAGAGAACCCCAACTTTGGTGTTAGATAAGCCAAAGAGTGGTCAGAAGTATTTGTTTGAATCTAAAAATTATACCTTGTGGGTTCATGGTTGCATTTAAAAGGAAAATATTATTATTTGCATAAACCCTACCAGCATGTATAATTTCATTAATATTGCTTTGGCTAAGAGATTGTGGGTATAGGAAATACAAATTAAGGACATACAACTTGAGGGTGAGAATATTCAAATTTTTGAAGATTTGAAGATCACCATGAACAAATATGTTTTAAATTCAAAGTGTCATCCTACTTAGATGAATGATACGAATATTATTCTTGGTTATTATTGGTTGGATTTTTTTGGTACTATAAATATTAATTTGCAAATGAATTTCATAAAGTTATGGTATAGGAAATAGAAGATAACACTATAGGATATTTTTCATCTTAAGGAACAAATTTCCAAGGAGAATCTAGAAGCAATTATGACAAGGGAATAATGTAAATAATCAATAGAGGAATCAAAATCTAAGTCTATAATAGATGTAATAATAGATTTCAAAGAAGAATTAGTAGCAAAGTCCAAGGAAATTTTGTTAGAAGATCATAAGAATGCACCAAATAAAAGGCATACGAGTGAAGAAAATGAGAAGAATTTAAAATATAAGAAAAAAATGTTGAAGAATCAAGGGAAGCAAAAAATTAGGTTAGGATTACAACATATCACCACTCACACCACCATGAGTGACAAAAATCATTGAGGCATGGCATATGACATCAATATTATTATGGACCTACATGGAGTCAGGAAGGCATCAAGTATGGTAATTTTTGGTTAAAAAGTGTAGTAATTATAGATTTAATAGAGTTACAATAGCATCATGAAACCATAGGAGCAATCATTTTGAATATCAGAGTAGAGTAGCAAAAATGTGAAACCAATGGAGCAATTATGGATATTCAAGTGGCATAATGGTAGCTTGGCATAATGGAATATCTCTAACAACCAATATTTCACTTAGATGGATGGATCAATATTGTTACTATTTGTCAACAATGCTTAGAATATCATGTTTAGATTTATTCTCATATTTTGAGGATAAAATATTTGTGAAGAGGGTGGAATAATATGGTACCTAGAAATAGGTATATGGAATATGATATATTTTATATGGGTATGATGAATAGTTGGGATGGATCACACATAACATAAGGTGGATTGTATTATAATATTATATTATAAAAATGAGCTGGATAAGGATTTAAGAGTCGACATGGGTTAGGGTTATGTTCTCCCAAGAGTAGCATTAGAATATGGGTTTATGAAGAAGAGATATTTTCATTGGATGACCACTCATATCAAGTATTAATTACAATTGTCTTTTCCCCAAAGTAACTTATGAGACTTTTCCCTCTAAGTGGCACCCTCATCTTGGAAGATCTTATGGAGTTATTCATTTCTTAAGGATCATCGATGGTGTTGCCCTACCATAAGGGTATTATCTATATTTGTGTATCATTATGTGGATTGTTATTATGGATAATTATTTATAGATGAATGATTTGATCTATTTCCTATGTGCCTGTATTTCATTTTCATCCTTTTTATGCTTTGTGTATAAGATTTGAGTGGATGAGATTTCACAAGGATGTCGCTTGAATTATTAGTGATGAGATCAAGGTTCAACCCCCACGATGGGTGTGTGTAAGAAGTATTGATAAAAAAAAAATTGAGTGGATGGATTACTACTAATATTTTTTGTAAAATATTGTGAATTCTAACATCTAATCCATAGTGATATCTATGGTCCTATGGCTATTGTATCTTTATTTTATTCCATTTCTTGAGATGATGAATATTCCTATTCTAACTCTTATACTCAAAATATTTTTTTCTTTTTTGAATCTCTACTAAGGATGTATACTCTACTTAAAGTTCTTCTATTGTGGATGTTTCCTCTAATTTAGATATTGTTGAACATCTTATTCTATATTTCTTATCTTCTTATGTTCACTTTCCTTCTTGTTAACAATTTGCTTCTTACATTCGCCCGTGAAAATGTCAGCCTTATACCTTATGAGGGTCGAAATCCTTTCCCCTGGGAGAGGCGGATCACTCAATCCTTAAATATTACTCTGGGCGAGAAACATGTAATCAAGGTCAATCCCAGATTAGATGTCAAGTGGAAACCGCCCTCGATTGGTTGGTTCAAGCTCAACTTCGATGGGGCCTCTAAAGGTAACCCTGGCAATGTAGGGGCTGGAGGAGCAGTGAGAGATCATCAAGGTAAGTTGGTGATGGCCTTCTCTGAACAGCTGGGAACTAGGACTAATAACGAGGCAGAAGCAAGAGCGTTATGGAGGGGTCTTCAGTTGGCTCAGGAAATTGAAGGTAAACTAATTATCGAAGGAGATTTGATGCAGGTCATAAACCTTCTCAAAAATGGGAAAAATCCTTTGCGATGGATTAAGACTATCATCGAAGAGGCTAGGATCCTTTACCATACCAGGAACGATCGGAAGGCCCAGCATGTTTTTAGGGAAGCAAATAAAATTGTTGATATCTTGGCCAATTTAGGGGTGGAAGCCATTGGGTTGGTCACTTGGGAACATGGGGTCCCAAGTGAAGTGGATAAAATAATTCAAAATGATCGCCAATGATGGTGAAGTTGTGGGGATCAAAAAAAGGGAGAGTAGTTTCAATGTGGTTTTGTCAGGATTGCTTCGGTCCTTATTGTGACGACTTTAGCTTTCTCTGCAACAGGGGAAGGATCCAGGTGGCTTGGTGGCTTCATGTTATGGGATCAAGGGCAACGGTTGAGGCCAAAGACCAATATCGCGTTTTCGCGAATTGTTCGAGCTTCAAGAAAAACAATTTTTAGCAAGAAAGGAAAAGTGTACCGATTTTACGATAGGTTGAGCAAGATAGGAAAAGTGTTACGATATCATGACATGTCAGGTGAGAAGGAAAAAAGGTCACGATTTCATGACATGTTGAGCAAGAAAGGAAGAGTGTTGCAATTTCATGACATGTAGAGCAAGAAAGGAAAAGTGTAGCGATTTCACGACATGTCGCGGTGTCGCGATCAAAAGAGAAGAGAAAAAGCAAGAGGGAAAAAGTGTCACGATATCGCGATAGGAAGAGTGTCGCGATGTCGATCCATGTTGAGAAAGAAGGAAAAGTGTCGCTTTTTGGCGATGTGTTGAGCATGAAGGAAGAAGTGTCGCGATATCGCGACATGTCGTATTTTCGCGACCAAAAAAGAAGAGAAAGAGCAAGTGGGAAAATGAGTCACGATTTCGTGACATGTCTGGTTTTCGTGACTAAAAGAGAAGAGAAAGAGCAAGAAAGAAAAAGTGTTGCAATATCGCGACATGTCGCATTTTCACGACCAAAAAGAAGAGAAAGAGCAAGTGGGAAAAAGTGTCGTGATATCGCGACATGTCTTGGTTTTGTGACTAAAAGAGAAGAGAAAAAGCAAGAAAGAAAAAGTGTCGCGATTTCGTGACATGTCATCTTTTTGCGACCAAAAGAGAAGAATAAGAACAAGAAGGAAAAGTGGCACGATATCGTGACACATCGCATTTTCGCGACCAAAAAAGAAGTGATAGAGAAGGAAGGAAAAAGTGTCATGATTTCGCGACAATGGAAAAAGTGTCGCGATATCGCGACATGTATTTTCACGACCAAAAGAAAAGAGAAAGAGCAAGAAAGGAAAAGTGTCACGATATCGCGACATGTTAAAAGAAAGAGTGTCACGATTTCACGACATGGTGAGAAAGAAGGATTTGGTGTCGCTATCCGACGATATGTTGAGCTTGAATAAAAAAGGGTCGCGATTTCACAACATGTCAGATTTTCACGTCCAAAAAAGAAGAGAAAGAGCAAGAAGGAAAAAGTGTCGCGATATCGCGACATGTCGGTTTATTGCGACCAAAAGAGAAGAGAAAGAGCAAGATGGAAAAAGTGTCACAATTTCGTGACATGTCATATTATCACGACCAAAAGAGAAGAGAAAGAGCGAGAAGGAAAAGTGTTGTGATATCACTACATGTCGCATTTTCGTGACCAAAAGAGAAGAGAAAGAGGAGGAAAGAAAAAGTGTCACGATTTCACGACATGTTCAGAATGAAAGAAAGGGTGTAGCGATATCGTGACATGTCGCTTTTTCGTGACCAAAAATGAAGAGAATAAGCAAGAGGGAAATGTGTCGCGATATCGCGACATGTCAAATTTTCATGACCAAAAGAGAAGAGATAGAGCGGGAAGGAAAAGTGTTGCGATTTCGTGACATATCGCTTTTTCGTGAACAAAAGAGAAAAGAAACAGGAGGAAGGAAAAGTGTCGCGACCAAAAGTGAAGAGAACAAGCAAGAGGGAAAAAGTGTCGCGATTTCGTGACATGTCGTATTTTCATGACCAAAATAGAAGAGAAAGAGTGGGAAGGAAATGTGTCACGATATCGCGACATGTCGCTTTTTCACGACCTAAAGAGAAAAGAAAGAGGAGGAAGGAAAAGTGTCGCGATATCACGACATGTCACAATTTCGTGACCAAAAGAGAAGAGAAAGTGTTAGGAGGCGAGATTGTCGACTGCCTGTGTTTTAAGGTGTGTGTTATCCTTTGTAAGCTTGATGCTCTTTGTTGGCTGTGTGGCCCTAGTAGGGGGCTAAGAATAGACTGTGTGGCTCTTTTTTGTTCCGCTTAAGCTTTGTGCTGATTTTGTAATAGGTTTTGGGTCAACCTGTAAAACCCGGTAGTAATGAATTTGTACCTTATTTACCAAAAAAAACAATTTGCTTCTCCCTCCCTATCCAAGTAGGCTAGGAGTATTTTGAAGGATGTTTGCTACTTCTTCAACAAGAACATCATTGTAAGCCTATAATGCATATTTTTGCCTGAGAAAATTCATACCTTATTTATTTAGTGCAAATTATTTTAGATTGAGATTTATCATCACCATAGTGTGATATTTGTTATAATGTTCTATATTTATGGTCTGCTTATCACAAGGAGTTTCTCTTTCATGATTCAAAATCTAAAGGTACAACTTCATCAAACAACAATGATTATTTTGGGTCTACTTCAATTCTTCGTAAATATTTTGACTACATAGTCTCTTTCTAGCATCTTTCTCTCATCTCGTGAGAGTCATTGGAAAAATGCTATGTAAATTATTTATTGTACTTGAGGTACTATGAACTATGGAATTAAGTATATGATAGGTGATTCTATTCATCTATAGGGATTTTATGATGTATATTGGTTCATTTGTTTGAATGAGTGAATGAACCCTTCTAGTTGTGTATTCTATCTTAGTTATGAATCCATTTGTTGGTGTTCCAAGAAGCAAGATGTTTTGTTTAGATTATATTGATTTATTCTCTATAGAATTAGAGTATTATAATTTTATTTATGTTGGAAAAATTCTACATATATTTTTTGAGTAGTTTAACCTTTCTCTTAATGTCCCCACCACTCTTTACTTAATATGATATCTAAAACATCATTCAATTGATCCACAATATACTTTTTAATCAAATCTACTTTTTAATCAATGCATCAATCTCTAGATGCATGAGATAAATATATGTTTCTCTTAATGCATAATTATTCCTAGGCATATGGTAGATCAACTCACAAATACCTTTAAGGAGACTATGCTTGAGGTTACCTTCACTTGGTTATGATTAAGCATTGAAGTATAAGTACTTCTATTACAAGCGATAATAATAATATATTTGCTCTATGCTCTCTAGTTTGGATTAATGAGGGAGGTTGGAATGTGTAATATTTACTTCTTTTGCCATTTTGTTTTTGTATATGGGAATGTCTAATATTATTTTCCTATGTTACAATTATCTTTGTATTGGGTACTTACCATTAATGTCATGTTGTCTAGGTGATCTACATGTGTTTGTAAACACCAATAATATATCAAGTTCAAATTTATTGGGATTCATAGCTTGTACCAATGGTACACGTGTACACCATTTTCAACCTCTTCCATGTATTAGTTGGTGATCATTCTTTAATATGTAGTATTTTATGTCGAAGGATGTTATAACCTTATTTTCTATCTCTTATTTTAGCTTATTTATTTGAGTAACTTGGTTTTGTTCATTTATCTCTCCCTTTATATTATGAATTTATATAAGGAATTTTAGTATGAAAGTTTAAACTTAATATGAATTAAAGGTAGGAAAGAAGATATGTAGAACAATTTTAAAATAAAGAAGGTGGAATAAGTATAATCTAGGTAAATCATCTCCATGTTCTTCAAGTAGTATAAATTTATCTCCTAGCAATACAAAAGAAAGTGGTATTAAAGTCTGTACCTTTCACTTTAGGGTTTCAAGAGTAGAAAAATAAAGGACATCCATTATAATCTAGGGATTTTAGGGAAGCATAAAATATAAGTACTATGGAGGATGGCCCTTGTACTTTAGTTTTTTTAAATTAGCATGAACTTATAGATAATATATCCAAACATTAATAATCTAGAAAAATGGGAGAGATTGATGAGGATAAATAATTTTCATTGTTGGAAATGGAGAAAAGAGAGGAAGAGCCTCAAAGCAAGAACAAAGAGAAAAGAAAACTAAAATAAATATTGATTTGAGAAACCATCAAGAAATATCATAAATGTTGACCACAAATAATAATAAAAGAGATAATCAAAATATTATCTTAGAATATTCAAGGCATGAATAAGACCCAAAAAAAGAGTTATCAAGCAATTAATAAGTTGTTAAGGTCCTGAATTTATTTTGATATAGGAAATTAAGATAGTGGGAAATGTAAGAATACATTTAAAAATATTTTGAAGATGGTGAGTTTTCTAGCAATTGTTGCTATGGAAGCTTTAGAAGTTATTGCAACTGCATGGGACAATCACAAAGGGGATGGGAAATTGCTAGAAGTAATAAGTTTGTTGGTATTTTTTGTCTAAAAATAAAAAAATAACAATACTAAAGTCATATATATATATATATATATATATATATATATATATATATATATATATATATGATAGTTGTGTGAAGGACTTTAATTTGTCTAAAATAAAATTCAATTATGATTCACCATTGTGATCTTTGAATTCTTAGGAGAGACTTTAGCATTATTTTAGATCCTTCAAAAAAGAAAGGTGGTATTCTTAGATGTTCTATATTTATATTCAAATGGCCTTTGGGATGTTATTCCTTTAAGATTTTAATATAGACAGGATAACAAATATATTAATAAAACTCATATTGCAAAAATGTTGAACAACTTTTTGTTATCTAATAGATGGTTATAATATATTTATACATTTTATTACAAGTAATATTAGATCATAAAATCATTCTCTTGATATGTGATTGTTATCCAAATCTATTTTATTTTCATTATATGTGGCTCCAAGACCTTGATTTCTTTCAAGTGGTTATGTTATAATGGGATGATGAATGTTTGAAGGGTCTTACATGTAAAGGTTTGTTCAAAAGATGAAATATCTAAAGCAATGGATGAACATTTAAAATAGTAAATATTTTGGTAACATTTTTTAAAGAGAGGAGAAATTTAAATCTAAGCTTACAATTTATAAGAGAGTGGAAAACAACAAAATGGATCAAAATACTTATATAAAAAAATAACTACTTTGTAATTGTAATAATGTATTACAAAACTAATATTCATAGTGGGCCCAAAGATACAAGTAGAGATAAATTAATAAATAGGATAGAAATACCATTTCTTTCATGTTATTGCTAAAACCATTTTTCGTAGTATCTTGAATCCAAATTGAAAAATATGATAAAGAATATATATTAGGAAGGAAGCAATTAGTTATTCCAAAGATATTCTATTAGAATGTGATCAACATAAGGAGGATTAGAATGAGATTTTATATAAACTATCATATAAAGATAAATTAAAAGCTTGAATAGGAAGATTTCAATGGAGGAGCTATAAGAGGTATTTTTCTATTTCCACCTTAACAAGGCACCTGACCCCAACGGATTTCAAATATTTTCTTTGAATTTCTAGGATAATTTTGAAGAGTAATATGTTTATCGTGTCTAAAGAGGCTAGAAAAAATATGACTATAATAAGTGAGATCAACCTTGATTACATTAGTTTTTTTTAAAAGTAAACCAAAATATTTTGATATTGTTTGTCTAATAAGCCTTTGTAACATGATTTCTAAGATAAAATAAAAAATTATGGCAAATAGATTGAAAATCATTTTACATTGGGTTATCTCAAAGAAATGAGATAGTTTTCTTCATGGTAAGCAAATATTTGATGATATAATTATTGCATGAAAGGACATACATTTTTTTAATTCCATAAAAAAAACCAAGCATGCTTATAAAATTAGATATGAATAAAGCATATGATAGAGCTTGCTAGAGTTTTCTATATGAAATTCTTAGAAAAAATGGTTTTGATCAAGGTTGATGTGATTGGATCAAACATTGCTATAACACTCCAAAATATTCTATTTAAATCTCATTTGAATGCTTTGAATTATTCCATCGACTTTGCCAATATGACCCACTATCTTCTGATCTCTTATTTACATTAATGCATTATGAAGATCTCAAGCAAAGGTAATAATGGAATATAAAATCAAAGATATTTAGTTTACAATGAAGGGTATATTGGAATCTCATCTTCAATTTGTTGATGAGTCTTTTTTTTTGGGTCATCACTTAGCTAGTGAGACTATGGAATTTAAAACATTACTATCATGCTATGAGAAGGTTGTTGGATAGTTAGTTTACATGACAAAATCTAGGGCTTTTCATTAACACTGCCCTAGATTTACAATGGATTATTATGGAGATTTAAGATTTTATAGTTGGAAAATTGCCATCAATATCTAGGTATTCCTTTGTTTGATAAAGAAAAAATAATAGAGCTTTGGGACAATTATGGGTAAAATTCAATCTTATTTGCTAGGTTGAAAAGGTAAGTTCTTAACCATGGTTCGAATACTACAAATTGTGAAGGATACATTGTAATTTATCCCTATATATGATGTCCTTTCCATGACTGTCAATACTTATAACTTTCAAATTTGACAAAATTTAAGACATTTTATTTGGAAATGAGATTAAAAATATTTATGTTTTCTCTTTGCAAATGGTATAAGGTTTATAGAGAAAATAATGTTATACGGGTAGACTTACAAATTTGCATACTCATAATTTTAACATTAAGGAAAAAACTTAGTTCAAGATTATCAAAAAATAAGGAATGAGTTGGGAAAAATATTATTTCAAAAATATATGAGTTCTAGGGCTGCAATATAATTATTTAGGAAAAGGGTTCAACATCCCCTGAACATAAAATAAAAAAAATTGAAATTGATTAAAAATAAAGTGGTTGATTCATTAGGGGGATTATAATTTTTTGGTATAATGCTTGGTTGAAATCTTGTCCTTATATTTCTAATCCAAAAATGGAAACCATTTACTCAAACCTATTTGGCTTGTAAAGGTTCAAAGATAAAAGTCATATTGATGTAAAACAACAATTCTAGATCTTATATTTCTATTAGCATTCTAGTTTAGGGAGAGAACCTCCAATAATCAACATATGAGCTTCAGAATATGTTTTAAGTCTTCTGTCTACTTATTTTAGCATGGAAGGGTTTTTCTATTTGAAATCAATTAAAAGATACTTGGTCAAGTTGAAATATAAGGCTTTGACCAATTAGAATTCCCTACTCCTAAGGATTTCCCTTTGAAAAATGTTTGGTCACTTGAGACTCTTCCTAAGGCCTAACATTCCTTTGGTTAGAAATCCAAATCAAAAATCTTATAGGTGATAGTTTACAAAGAAGAGGATATCATGGACCTTTTATTTGTGTCTATTTTTGCTTATACCATTTGGGATTGCTTTAAATATAAGAATATTTGGATAAGTCCATCAATATTGTTAGATTAATTATTTCAAATCTATAACATTATGTATTATGTGGAGGATTTTTTCCTAACATTATTTATTGGAATTTTTGGCTTGAAAAGAATAATAAAATTTTAAAGATAAATATTAAAATCACATCTAAATTTGAAACCATATTGTTGCATCTCTCGCATAATGTTTACAAGCATGAAAAAGAGGTGTTTGTTGTTTGGTTATAGGATTTGCATATACATACAAGGCTCATATTTAATAATGGATTTAACACAAAGGATTTGTATCAATCTATGGTAAAATAGAAATATTAAAAGTTGGGTTCATCATATTTAATTTTGATGGTGCTTCTAAAGGAAATCTAAGGAAAGCTAATAGAGGTGGTATTTTTAGAATAATGAAGGCAAAATTCTCCTCACCTTCTTAGGATCATATGAAACCTTAAATAATAACTATACATAGGCTAGGACACTTCTTATAGTGATGAATATTGCTATTGAAAAAAGATAGAGGTATATTTCAATTAAAAGGATCCACATATTGTTACTATTATTACTATTAAGAAAAACGAAAGTGGGAATTGACTAACAATAACATTATTTTTGTATGTCCATCAATTATTGATTGATTGAGTGTATTGCAAATGCTAAGATATCTGTAGGGAAAAAAATATGATAGTAGATAATTTAACCAATCACACTGTTGATCTTCATCTTGGAGAAATTTAAAATTTAGAAGACAACTAATTGATGAACATTATGAATCATAGTAAAATTGATATCAAGAAGTTGATAGAAGAAACATAGAATTTTAAGGGAGACGAAGAATATCTTTGATAATAAGGCAAATTGGGTATGGTCTAGTTGACCTATTAGTAATTGTAATGTTTTGATATTTTGATGGAGTGACCCCTAATAGAAGCCACATAACTTATTAAAAAATATTTTTTAATGCCAAATGGTATTATACTTACATCCAAATGAGCATAATCACTTTTATAATTTGTATGATGTTCTCAATATTTATCTAGAAGAATTTAGAACTTCCAAATAAATATAAAGTTATGTGATATTTTCAAAAAGAAAAACATAATAAAATAAACCATAAAAAAATACATTATAAAATTATTCATATATGTTAGCGTACTATTATTTTGTCTCTATTATATTGTTAAGATTACTGTTACAACTTCTGTAACAGAGTTCAGTACGCCGGTGTGCTATTCCCGGCCTTTGTACCGTTATTTAAACCATTGCTGAATAATGAAATGAAGTTCCTGATTTCTACATGGCATCAGAGCCAGTGGCGAGAAGAAAGGCTGGGGAGAGTATGCAGTTTTGCTTCTGAAGATTGCTGCATTTTCTGGTGGGAGGAGGAGCTGTGTCTGGCTAACAATTCGCGACGCGATTTTTTTAAAAAAATCACGACATCGCGTGATTATGTAAAAAAAAAAAGGTCCGGACGCAGAGCGCTCCCCGCCCCTGGTCGCAGCGCCCGTGTCCGCGTTGGAGGACGACGCGACGTGCACTGTGAAGACACAGCGCGCATCGCCCCCCCGGTTGGAGGAGGAGGCGTGGACAGCGCGCAACGCGCGTCCCAACGCCCCGCCCCCCCGTAGGAGAACGGAGGCCGAGACAGCGCGCAACGCGCGTCCCAAGGCCCCCCCTGCGCAGGAGAACGGAGGGCGAGACAGCGCGTAAGGCGCGTGTCCCAACGCCCTCGGCCCCCCGTTGGAGGGAGGACGAGACAGCGTGAAACGCGCATGTCAGGTCCGCTCCCCCGGGCGGCGCGTCAGGTGGGGAGGAGTTCCCAGGCCCCCCACCCCCCCGTCCCGCTGACGGGAATTTTAAAATTCCCGTGCAGCACGGGAAACGTGGGGTATAAACCCCCCCCCGTCGCCGAGGTCCGCCCAGCAGAGCCAGCGCGGATCGCGCAGAGGAGGAGGGAGCACCCCCCCCGCACGTCCGCTCCGGACGAAAAAAAAAAAAAAAAAAATTTCCCCGGTAGGAGGACGGAGTTGCAAACGGAAGCGGCCGGGGTGAATTTTTTTTTACGCAGTGCGAGCGAGCGGAAACAGCAACGCGCGACGAAGCAAAGCCGCGGCCGCGAGTTGCAGAGGAGGTTGCTGTGGAGGAGGAGCATTCTGAGGTTGAAAACGGAGGAGGTTGACTGATCCTTTCGGATCAGCCCGCTGGCTCACGTGGTCGTGAGCCGTGCGGTAAGGCTCAGGGAGCCTGGTGCATTTTCGGCTGTGGACCGACACCTTGTGGGTTATTCTTGTGGGCAGTTTTTTTATGTTGTATGTTGCATATTTCATTTTTGCACTATAACATTAAAAACTTAAAATCAAAACACTCCCTAAGTCCCCGAAATAATTAAAACCCATCCGTGCAATTTATTGCACTGCAGCGTTCGGTATTTGTGATACCTCTGGCCAGCACTTACAGGTAAAGCTATCGTGATTTGGCTACTGTATCCGCCGCCTAATATAGCTGCTACAACGACGTCTGAGCTTGTTCTCTATAAATCGTCGGGGAGGAATAAGTATGCCATTTTTGCATTTTTTTACTCCATCCACTACCCTTTATCGCACTTGTGTTTAGGCGTAAATCCTGACGAAGTATTCTTCATAGTGTTTAGGGGAAGTTACGCCCCATGCATGAGAAGAATCTTCTATGGTAGGTGCCATCAACAAGGCGATTCCCTTTCAGTACCGCTTATGTTCCACGTATCGTATGATCTCTAAAATTCACCTATAGTCTCCCTCACGTAAGGGCGGGTGATTTTTGTTGATCTTTCTAAATACCTATAGTTTCCCTCACGTAAGGGCGGGTATTTTGTATGGTATATTGGCCTAGCAAAAGGTATATCGAAAGGGGGACCAATTGGTGATATAAGGAACCTTCACTATGGCCGTTGTTGCAAAGTTGATGACTGATCCGCATCAGTTATTGAAAGGTCCAAATTATACACCATGGAAACATAAGATGAAGGCAATTCTCCAAATGGAAGATTTGTGGGATATTGTTATTGGAGTAGCAACTAGGCCTTCACCAACGAGCGGGATCCACGGGTCCTTTAGAAGATCAGATAGCTTTTGACAAGAAAGACAGTCGAGCAAAGGTGCTCATTTTGTTTGTTGTTTCAGATGAAGTGCAACCTCATATAGCTGACAAAGCAAGTGGTAAAGAGGCATGGGATGCCCTTAGAACCATCTATGAGGGGAAGAATGAATCCACCATTCTTCATCTTCAACAACAACTTCATAACTTGAGTTTGAGACAGGGTGAAACAGTTGAACTCTTTACGTGCGAGTGTACGAGTTGAAAGAGAAATTGAGTTCTTTGGGAGATACTGTGGACGAAAAGCTTCTCATTTCACTTGTGATGAGAGCTTTACCTTCTTCATTTGATATGTTGATCACCTCCATCCGGGTGTCTCAACGACAAATTACCTACATCGAGTTGGTCAATCTGCTTCAACAACAGGAGGCACGCCAACTTCACAAGGATGATTCTTCCAATACAGCCCTATACACCAACAGGCGGGGTTCTAGGAAGAAAGGTAATGGGCAAAAAGGAGGCAACTTTCGAGAAAGGAGGAAATTCTCAACGGGATACGAAAGGAAAAGGCAAACAACCTCAAGAGAAGAAGAGGTGGTGCAAGATCCGTGAGAAAGACAACCATGACACCAACAGGTGTTGGCATAAGAACAAGGAGAAAGGCCAAAACAAACCACAAAATAAAAACAAGCAACCCCAGGTGAATGTTGTTGTTGAAGAATCGACTCGGATTACGAATGGGCACACAAGGTGCTCATGACTACCACGAGATTCCACACGAGAGGGATCCTGTTTGGTATGTCGATTATGGAGCTAGCAAACATATGAGCGGCGACGGATCGTGGTTTGAATAATTTGTGGCCAAAGAGGGCAAACCTGTCACCATTGCTGATGATAAAACCTACGGGGTTCGGGGAGAGGGTACGGTTTCGGTCACTCTTCATGATGGCAAGTGTCAGATTGACAAAGTCCTCTATGTTCTGGGATTGGCCAACAATTTGTTGTCAGTGACACAAATCCTGGATAGAAATATGGTTGTCAACTTTCGTGTTGAGAATGGAAAGAAGTGTTGTACCATTACCAGGAAGGGTAAGCAGTTGCAACGACTTCATATAAGCACGGCTTATTTGCACTAGATGCTATCTCTACTCCACATGTTGCCATGGTTTGTCTCTACCAAGGAGGCAACTTCCCTATGGCACAAGAGATATGGGCATCTTAGTTACGGCTACTTACTTGAGCTCGGCAAGTATGAGATGGTAAAGGGTCTTCCTTCCCTTTACGCCACATTGCCGGTGTGCTCGAGCTGCTTGGCAGGAAAGCAGCATAGAGTACCATTTGAGAAGAGCTCTACAAGAGCACGAAAACCTCTGGAGTTAATTCATACCGATCTGTGCGGTCCTTTCACACCCAACAGTTGTGGAGGGAAGAGGTACTTTCGGTTATTCGTAGATGACTACTCACGAAAGATGTGGGTTTTCTTTCTCCAAGCTGAAATCTGAAGCTTTCGCATTCTTCCGGCGAGTTCAAGAAATCCGTTGAGAAGGAGTCGGGAGCTTCTATTAAAACCCTCCGCTCGGATCGAGGGGGAGAGTTTACCTCTAATGAATTTTCTGCATTCCTAGATAAGCATGGGATCAAGAGACAGGTTAACAAGCTGCCTATACTCCTCGGCAAAATGGAGTTGCTTGAGAGAAGGAACCGTTCTATCATGGAAATGGTTCGTTGTATGCTCACGGGAGCTACTCTTGGGCAACAATATTGGGCGGAAAGCTGTCACCACTGCAGTGTATCTATTGAATAGGGCACCCACAAAGGCCCTAAAAGGAATGACTCCACAGGAAGCATGGAGTGGTCGAAAACCCTCCATATCTCATCTACGTATTTTCGGATGTCACGCTTTCATGCACATACCGAAAGAGAAAAGGAAGAAGCTAGATGAGAAACAACTGAGATGTATTTTTCTTGGTTATGACGAGCACTCTAAAGGATATCGGTTGATAGATCCTTTGACCAAGAAAATTCATATCAGCGGAGATGTTGTCTTTGATGAAGCTTTCACATCACAGAGCACATCTAAAGTACACCAAGATATTGTGGAACCTAAGGAAGAGAAGATTCCTTCGTCAACACGAGACAGGGAGGTCCTTCTACATCTTCTTCACCTCCATCGAAGAAGAATCCTAAATGGTGTACAAATACAATCGAGAGATGCAAATTTATCCACTCCTCCCAATTTGAATTTGGATAGACCTCGTACACGGAGTATGGCTCAAAAGGAAAGAGAAGCCGAAGAAGCTGGTGAGGTTGATGATCTTTGTCAATCTTTTGAGGAACTTTACGTGACTCCAAGTACAGAAGTAGAGGATATGGATATTGATGATGACGGGGCGTTCATGTCTACCATAGATGGTCTTGAACTTGCATCGGTGCAAGATGCTCTCGGTGAGCCTCGGTGGAAGGCCGCTATGGATAAGAGTATGAGTCTTTGATGAAGAATAAAACTTGGAAGCTTGTTGATTTGCCGCATGGAAAGAAGCCCATTGGCTGCAAATGGGTATATAAAGTCAAGTACAAGGCAGATGGAACAATTGATAAGCATAAGGCCCGTCTTGTTGCAAAGGGCTATGCTCAAAAGGAAGGCATCGACTATGAGGAAACTTTTGCACCTACTTGCTCGGATGACCACAATTCGGGTTATGTGTGCTATGGCAGCACAATATGGGTGGAAAGTTCACCGGATGGATGTCAAAAGTGCCTTTCTAAATGGTGATCTCCAAGAAGAAGTCTATATGACTCGGCTGAAGGATTTGAAGTGGAAGGCCAAAAGCGAGAAGGTTTGCAAATTGGTCAAATCCTTGTATGGTGCTGAAACAAGCTCCTCGAGCTTGGTATATAAAAATGGACAATCACCTTATGCGGCATGGATTTAAGAGATGTCCGTCGGATGCAAACCTCTATTTCAAGAAACAGGGTTACGAGATAGTGTTGCTTGTACTCTATGTGGATGATCTGCTCATTACGGGGAGTTCAAAAACTATGATCTCTCTTGTCAAAAGAAACTTGTGCAAATATTTTGAGATGACGGATCTCGGACTTCTCCATTATTGTCTTGGTACGGAATTCAGCCGGAAGGAGCACTCCATCAAAGTGTCTCGGAAAAAATATGCCAAGACATTCTTTGGAAAAATATCGCATGGCTGATTGCAAGCCAATGGCAACTCCAATGGAGAATGGACTTCGATTATCGCGATATGATGACTCACCTCGGGTAGATGGTACTCTCTATCGACGAGTTGATTGGGAGTCTCATATATCGACCAATACTAGGCCGGATCTCGTATTTCTTGTCAACTATCTTTCGAGGTTCATGCGGGAGCCTAAGACCACTCATTGGAAAGCGGCAAAACGTGTTCTTCACTATGTCCGTGGTACTATGGAATATGGCCTAGAATACAAGAGGAACAACAAATTCTTCTTGCAAGGATACACGGACTCCGACTATGCCGGATCATTTGATGATCGCAAGTCAACTTACTGGATACATTTTTCATACGGGATCCGGTCCTGTCTCTTGGCACGGCAAGAAGCAACAGGTGGTTGCTATTTCATCAACGAGAGGCAGAATATCGCGCCGCACGTGAAGGCTGTGTGCGAAGTGATATGGTTACGTCGCATTCGACAAGTATGGGCCATCCATCAAAATCTCCAATACACTTGTTTTGCGACAATCGGGGTGTTACGAACCTCGTCAAGAATCCAGTCCATCATGAAAGAACAAAGCACATTGACACACAATGTCATTTCATTCGAGATGAAGTTCCAAAGCACCGAATTCAGCTTCGACACATTCCCACCGATGCTCAAGTTGCGAGACATTTTCACTAAGGCACTTGGACGTGTCAAATTTGAATTGTTTCGCAGCTCACTTTGTATTGCAAAATAATGTAAGGGGATGTTAGTATAGCTATTAGTTATTACATTACCCAAATAATGTAATAAAGGGGGATGTTAGCGTACTATTATTTTGTCTCTATTATATTGTTAAGATTACTGTTACAACTTCTGTAACAGAGTTCAGTACGCCGGTGTGCTATTCCCGGCATTTGTACCGTTATTTAAACCATTGCTGAATAATGAAATAAAGTTCCTGATTTCTACAATATAAAAAAAACTTAAATTTATAAGGTAGAATAAGGTGAATAATTATTTTTATAAGTAAAACATTACACATCCTTTATTGATCGTACTTCAACCAATAAATAACTTGAACATCAAAACAAACACAAACTAATATAAACACTAGATATGTAGTTTACATTTCTTCATAAGAAGCAATATAAAATGATACATTACTCAATAGAAACCATAAGGGACAATGAATATAATCTTGTGATTACTTCCAAAGAAATTGGTTTGATGAAGGAATGCCATACATTAAATTAAATAATTATATGTTAAATAATTACACATATAAGTAAAAATCAAATCTTGAACCTTAATTTTAAGCAATTTGTGCATAAAACAACTTAATAATATTGTTAAAATTCCATTGATTTTCACCAAAAATTGTGTTAGTCTTCTAACTAACTACGGGCTTATGACTCTAAGAAAGTATGAAACAAATAGACGTTAAAAATCGCTTGTTTGTGAAAATATAAAGTAGGATAGTTTCCATCAAGACAATTTTAAATTGTTAACTCCATGGAATATATTCACATGAAAAATAATTCCTCTGAGGGATGTTTATGCGGTTCAATGTCATTTCACATATTTGTAATCGACCTTTACATAGGCCTATTGCTAGTTAGTTGCACATGTGTCCTTAACATAATAGTTTTTTTATGTTTGAATTTTTTTTTTAATAAAAAAATTAATAATATATTTGTTTTTGGATAAAAATTTAATTATTACCAACAACCATCTAAACAATTCAATTATATAATAATTTACCGATAAATACTTAACTGGAACTTACAAAAAAAAATTAACTATTATCAACCGACATACTTTTAAGGTTTGGTTAGTATTAATAAAATTGGTTTTCGAAAGGATTAATTTTTGGCAACGACTTTCCCCAATGCAATACTTTTTTTTTTTTTAAACAATAAGATCTTTCGTTTGGGCTTTGGGGCATGGGATTATCATATCACTACAAGAAAATACTATAATAATATTTTTTTATTGTTAGTTTTAAAATATTAAATGAATTGTTAATTATTTATTTGGTTAGGTATTTACTAAAAGAGATTTCAAGTTCAATGGAATATGCTTATTTGTTTGTAAAGGTTGTAGTTTGATTTGAATCTTTTGAGTGCGTATTAAACTAAAGAAAACAGTACGAATCTTGAGTTAGTGTTGGTCCCCTCCAGTTGGTCAATAATAACGAGGTGATATAAACTTATTGGAAGCAGTTCCTATAGTTTAAACAGGTTAACTCAACAATAAAGAGGTGGTATAAACTTATTAAAAACAACCCCTATAATTTAAACATACTTAACAATTTTAAAAATAATATAAATATAACCAATACTTTGTATATCTTTAAAAAAAATTATATATATATTTTATTTATTGTTTACAACTACGGATCTGGGCGTAAGTTCTAAGAGAAAAGACATAATTTTAAGAAATCTAAGGTTTTAAAGGATGATTTCATGGGAATGCAAACCATGAGTGGACTCCTAAAGTTTGAATTAGGAATCTATGACCTTGACTGGAATGTAATTGTAAAAGAACATCACTTGGGCAATGTTGGAAATTGTTTATGGCATAGTTAGGGTTGGCTTTAGACAAGAATTTATGGCATTTGTCATCCTCAAAAGCACCAAGTAGTCTCTAGAAAAGAAAAATCCATCTAGATTTTATTTTTATTATTCATTCAAAACAAGTGTCTTTGTCGTCAGCATCTCTTTAATGTATTTATGTGTGGCATAGTTAATTTCTTTTAATGGTTCACTTGGAAAGCAGGGGATTATTGTAGTTTCAGTTTAGAAATAAGAATTTTGAAATTTTAGATAAAAATTTAAGAATAGTATGAAAATAAGATTATATATTATGTTTTAGTAAATAAAATATGGTTGGATAATTATAAATTGGATAAACAATATTTTTGATAAAGGTTATTTTATATGACTTATAGTCTCTCGACATTAAAAATTATTTTATTCTTTTTTTTATAAATTTAATGATGAAAGTAATATAGTTTGTCATAATCATTTTGATGTTAAGAAATTATATATGCATCTTCATGTATGTTTTTTTATTAGGTGGAAGAGGGGTTTTTAAAAGAGCCCTAGAACCTTTTACAACAGGGTTTTAAAAGAGACCCCAAACCTAAATTTGGTCATTCGATGAAAATAGAAGAAAGTCTCTCCCCCTGCGAGAACTAATCTTACACCCGACCAAAATGATCTAGCATTCACCATCCGAAAAGCATAACTAGCATTTGACAGAGAGCCCACCAAAATGAAATTTAAAAACTGGGCGCTTAGATTTGACATTTGAAATTCTTCCGCTCATCTGAATATTTCCCGCTTAGCGGGAGAACTTGCCAAATTGAAATAAAACTGGGGTTCAAATTTGAAATTTAAAATTTTTTCACCTATTTGAAATTCTTGCCCAAAAGGAGAGCTAGATAAATTAGACACCAACAAGAAAACTAGGTTTTGAAAGGAACCCATAATCTTAAAGAGCAACAAGCCTCTAACAGAGGACCGTGTGAGGTTTTGAAGGGAAACCAGAATCTTGGAAAGAATAATTGAATCTGAGCACTCAAAATGAAAAACAACGAAATTCTAGAACACTCGAAGGAAGATGGAAAAATCTGCCCAACGAGAGAACCAAACCAAAAACCTAGCCACTAGCTAATAGAAACATGCCCAATTTAACACAATTGCTGGAAAGAATGAAATTTAAAACATTTCACCTAAATCAAGAGATCGAATCCACCAACTATAAAAATTTGCTTAGGCCCATGCTTTAGATGGAAAATTAAAATTTGAAACATCCCGCCAAAAAATGAGATTGCAGCACAACCAACCAAGATATCTACCCATCACACACAAGAAACTATTGGAATTTGTTAGAAGACACCAAAGGAGAATACCGTAGGGCCAAAGCAACCCTGCTCCCTTGAAACTTGGATTTGGAACTGCTACACCGCCTGGCCATGAAAAAAGGCCGATCAAGGAAGTCACCCAAGAATGCCCTCCACCACCAAAAGATCTTCACTCAAAATATGAGTGAACAGGAAGTAAAAAGTAAACCAAAATCAGCAAGACTACCTCCCACAACAAATAATCCAAAGACCACCTCTAGCAACATGTTAACTCGCCAGACGTAGGGTTCAACAACAAGATCCTTTCTCAATCAAACAAAAAAGAAGCCCAAGGTCTCCCCTTAGTATTTACTTCAAAGAGAGGGGCAAAGTCCAAAATAATGCCGAGGAGAAAAACCCATTTGTCCAGTACCCACATCCAACAAACAAAGAACCAACAAGATAGTCACACCCACCAAATGTGGGGACCGACAACATGAGCCTTTCGCAAATGAACAATGACGAAGCCCAAGGTCTACCTTTGGTATTAAATTTAGAGAAAGGACAAAGACCAAAAGAATATTGTGGAGAAAAACCCATCTGTCAAGCACCTACGTCCAACAAACAACCAACAAGACAATCACACCAGCTAAACACGAGGACCAACAACACGAATCTTTCTCAATAGATAACGATGAAGCCCAAGGTCATGTCAACAACATGAATATTTCTCAACGGATAACAACGAAGCCCAAGGTCTCCCCCTGGTATTAACTTCATAGAGACAGGCAAAGACCAAAAATATTAAGGAGAAAAACCAACTATCCAGCACCTATAACCAGCAAAAAGATCTTCCAACAATCCAAAAAACCCAGCAAGCCAAAATAAACAAATCCAACATTCCTCCTAACAACACAACCAGTTGTTACAGTTCCTTCAGCTAGCTTAGTCTTCCACTCAGCCCCCCAACTTTGGTTCCTTCAACTAACCCAACCTTTTATCGAACAAACCAAATTGTTGTTGCAGGACCAACTACCAAATTAATTCTTCGTCAAAAAAGCATCCATTGAACTGCAAGGCTTTGTTTTCCAAACATTCTACTAAATTTTATATTTAAATCCATATAAAGGAGTTAAACTAGTAATCACACTTTGATATCTCTATTGAAAGCAATTGTGATAATCATTGATCATAAGTGGAAATTCATCATGATGTGTATTTAGTTAGGAGCTCTCTCCAATATATTCGTGCTAAATCCCTTGGCAATAATAAATGATATTAAATCTAATCATTTTTAGGCAGATGGTTTTTGCAGTGGTTGGTTGATATTTGACATACATACCTCATGATTTCTTGAGAGAGGTTTTTGGGTATTTTATCTTATCCACCTTATTTTATATTTTTAATGATATATATATATATATATATATATATATATATATATATATATATATATCCATTTTTTTTATATAATATTAGATGAATTGATGGATTTATTTAGTGAATGATAAACATAATTATCACATGATATTTAATTTATGTATAACAATGACCTATATTATTATTGTGATTTTCTATATTAAACTAGTGATTACATTTAAGATGTGTTTTTTTCATAAAAATATTGTATTTCATAACCATACCTATTTACAATCATGTGTTGATTAGCTAACATGTTTACAACTAGTTAAAATATGTTAAAATGTATTTATATGATCCACATGGATGTGGTTTACCAACAAGGACACCACTTAAATTATCAAAGATGAGACCTTGGGTTCAACCTCCATGGAAAATGTGTATAAAAAGTATTAAAATAAATGTATTTATATGGCAATTATATAATTATTTTGTGTATTTTTGATAAATACAAGTTTTGGAAAAGAAACATTGATATTTGGGAATCTTAAATTGTTGGGTGTTTGGCATTTTCATGATATCATTATAGCATACAAATTTTACACAAATATTCATTTTTATGTTGCTAGGCTATAACTATTTTGAAGCTTTTTTATTCTTATAATCTATCTTATTATTTTTTGCTTTTAATGTCCTATTCTATATATATATATATATATATATATATATATATATATATATATATATATATATATATATATATATATATATATATATATATATATTATTGTGAAAAACCTCTATAACTGACACAACACAGGGTTGAGCAGTCTCCTCCCAACCATGACTCTTCGTAAAATTGAGAGCTATACTTATCAATAGAGAATTTAACACAAAACCACCACACACCCACCCCTCACACTCGCCCATGCCATCCAACCATGATCCCTCGTAAAGTCGAGAGCTATACTTATCAATAGAGAATTTAACACAAAACCACCACACACCCATCCCTCACACACTCACCCATGCCGCGGTATTCCATATTTGATTTTTAACTATCCAAGAAGTTAAAAAAATGTGAAGATTTTTAAAAACTATAATACCTATTAGTAAATACTTTTATTGGTGTCAAGGGTTATATACAAGGACCCTTAACCAAAAAAATATCATAAATTCACATGAAACCTTCTTCTAAGATGGTCATCTTGCCATATAAATAAAAATCACCAAAATTGTAACTATTGATGTTTTATATACAATGTTATTCATGTGGTATAATACAATTTTTAAGCTTTTGAATACTCCAAAGGAAGAAATTATTTTACTTGTGCAAGGATATTATTATATATATTTTAGGTGAAAATTAATCATACATAAATATTTATTTATTAGTATTTAGTTAAACCTAATATTAGTTAAACAATCAACCAAGGCATTCCATTCCATATACACATGATTATAACCATAGTTATTAGCATCCAAGATAATTGAATTCAATTTTCAATTAACACCAAATCCTCATCTTGTTGGAAATATGAGCAAGATTTGTTGTCATTGATGTCAAGAGTCAGTTTCAGTGAGCAGTGCAAGAGGAAGGATGTCAAGAATCAGAGAAAGATTGCTTCTAGACCTAAGGGAAATAATATTATAATATCTCCCATTATAATATTCAAGGTGGTCAGATAAGGTCTACAGGAGAAATAAGAAGGCCCAAGAAAAATAATATTATAATATTTTATTATAATATTAAAGGTCTAATGGTAAGACCTAAAGAAATTAAATTAATTATAAATTAATTTGATTAACTTTATAGTTATTAAATTAATTATAATAATTTTATTATTAATTAAATTATAATTTAATTTAATAACCCTAAGGTTAGGGTTCTAAGGGAAAATATAAAGCATCGACGTCATATTTTATCTCCTCCATCGATGTCAATGATTTCCAAGGCATGGGTATAAATACCCGAAGCCTAAGAGGCTTCAAACATCCATGATTTTAATAAATCTCCCAAGCAAATCGTGTGCACAATATTCGGTGAGAAAGGAAGGAAGAAGTCATACGTTTGACTTCTTTGGTAGGTAGCGAAGGGAGAAAAGGCACAAGGCATGAAGGCCTTGTCACCACCTAGCTAGGTGGGCTAGCGGTAATTGGCAGCATCTTGGGAATGCGAGGTGCTGCATTCGATTCATAGCAAGGAAGGTCGTGAGGTTGTTTTGTGCATTGAAGATGCCAAAGCCTTTTGGATTTTGGTGCCTAGGTAGAAGATAAAGCATCATGGGTACTTTTGCCTTCCATGTGAGCGCTTAGCTCACATGGCTTGGCAACCATGGCTAAAGCACTGGAGGCACTTTGACTTGGGATCGAATCCCATCGGGAGCACTTTGAGAGGTACTAAATTTTTTGTTATAAATTGGTTTTTGCTCCTAAGGTTGTATGGTGTATTTTTGAGCTTAGGGAGATATAAGGTTGATGAAATTAAATAATTATTTTTATTTAATTGTTTGGTGGATTGAGTTATTTAGAGTGGAGTTATAAGGTGTAATAAGAGATTTATTTTTATATGTTTTTGGTGAATGCTAATTTCAAAGGAGTAATAAGGTGTATTTGAGTTTAATTATTTTTGTAATTGTGAAATATTTTGAGGGAGTGTTAGAGTGATATTTTGTCATCTAACCTTTGAAATTGGCAAAGAGAGTAATTGTGATTGAGACAGGTTTTGAGGTTAATTCTTCATCAAACAAAAGGTATGGGCACATCTTCCTTGTGAGTGATTGTTGGATGTTGTGAATGCTAAGTTGGAGTGAAAAGGGTTGTTTGATAAGCATTGTTGAGTTTGATTGTTAAAGGTTTTTTTAAGTGAGAGTTGTTGATAAAAACCTTGTTTGATAAGCATTGTTGGAAATATTGAATGAGCCTTCATATGCATGATTAGGGTTTGTGAAATTTAATGAGTATCATTGTTATGTGAGGTTTTTTTGATAAGAATTGTTGACTAAGATTTCATTGAGTGATTGGTTGAGTGAAGTAAGCTTTTGTGGAAGCTTACAATACATTTGAGTACAAGTCTTAGTGTGAAGACTTTGTTATGTAGTATTGTGAATAGTTGATTTGTGATTGAGTAATTGTGTTAAGTCTTTGAAAGATTAGATTTGTGCTAGACCGAAGGACTGTGTTTAGTGTAGATTTGAGATAGAGTTGAGAGTAAGCATTTGGAGGTGATAGAGTATAGAGGACAATAGTATCTAGTGGATAGAGGTCCATTAGCTAGGTAGTGAAGATAGGTCTTCTGAGTGAGGGTAGGAGTCTTTAGTGGATAGAGATCCATAAGCTAATGTAGTGGAGGCAATAGTTCTTCTAGAAGATCACCAACTAGAGTAGAGGGGATTGGTGTCTCCTATGGATAGAGATCCATGAACTTGATTAGGGGATTGGTGTCTCCTTTGGATAGAGGTCCATAAATATTGTAATAGGGAAAGGATTCCCAAGAGAATTTATTTGAGAAAATTTTATAAGGAATATTTTCTCCGTGGAGTAGCCCACATTGGGTGAACCATGTTAAATCATGTCTCTCATGTGTGTGATGCTTTGTGTGATGTTTACTGCTTTAATACTATTGATGTTATCATATGGATTGAAAAGAAAAATTTTTATCTTATATTGTTCACCCCCCTCTCAGTATAAGCACATGTTCTTCAATTGGTATCAGAGCGGGTCTCTCCATGAAAAGACTAACAACTTGGAGGAAGATCCATCAGAAACACACATGACTTCAGAGAGTGAAGAAGAGACCATGTTTGACATAAAAGAGGAATTCTTTGTTGCTCTCAGGAACCTTGAAAAGGTTAGAAATAAGAACTCAAGTTTGAAGGATCAAATTCAAGAAGATGAAGAAGCAAGGATAGAACTTCTACAGAGTCTCACAGAACTCAAGATAAAGGTAGAAGAGGGAAAGAAAATTGAATAGGATATGATAGATCTATTAAGAGCAAGAGAAACAGAATGTGAAATATTGGAAGCAAAAATTGTTTATCTAAGGAATGAAGTTGAAAAGACCAAGGTACTACCAGATATAAAGTTTGGGAAATAGAAAGAGGAGTCTAGCTTTCAAGAAATAGAGACATCAAACAGAGATAAGCTCGCTACTCATACCCCAAAAGGAAAAGATATCAGAAAGGAAGAAAGCAAAGAAGAACCATGGATGAGAGTTAATCACAAAAGGAGAAGCACTCAACCACAATCTCAAAGGCATCCAAATAGGTTACATAATTTCTTCCATGGCTATTGCTTTTCTTGTAACAAATATGGTCATAGAGTTGTACACTACATTGGTTATGTGAAAAATGATGTCAATAGAAATTTCAACTCTTTTGCACCTCTTATGAATAATGATATCATATGTTACAAATGCAATAATTTTGGGCACAAGGCTAGATGGTGCAAAATGGTACTTCTTGAGTCTAGTAAAAAGAATACAACTTCAACAACTAGGAAAGAGAAAAAGGGAAATGAAAAGGCTAGATCAATGTTAGTTCAAACAACTCTTCATGCTCAGGATAAAGAAGAACAATGGTTTCTTGATAGTGGTTGCTCTAGACACATGACAGGAGACAAAGACAAATTTCTTGTACTCAAAGAAACTAATAGAGGATCAATAAGTTTTGGTGATAATGGATCAACAAAAATTGGTGGAAAAGGAACTCTGAGTTTAGATAATGGGAAAACAAGAACAAAAAATGTACTATATGTCAAAGGGTTAAGACACAATCTGCTAAGTGTAAGCCAACTTTGTGATCAAGGTCATATGGTTACATTTCACCCAGATAGATGTGAGATAAGAAAATCGGAAACTGGAAAAGTCATTGCAAATGCAAGTAGAACTCCAAACAACCTCTATATGCTTAGTGAGATTAAAGGGGAAAAGTGTTTTCTATCACAAGAAGATGAGAGTTGGTTGTGGCATAGAAGAATGGGTCATTTGAATTTTGACAACATAGTCAACATAAGCAATAAACAAGCTGTCAGAGATTTACCCAAGCTAAAAAGGCCACAAAACACAATCTGTGCACCTTGTCAACATGGAAAGCAAACTAGAACAAGTTTCAAATCAAAGGGATATATGTCATCAGAACCATTAAAACTAATACATACTGATCTATGTGGTCCTACCAGAACACAGAGTATTCAAGGTGAAAGTTACTTCATATTGTTCATAGATGATTACTCCAGAATGACTTGGGTAGCTTTCCTAAAAGATAAGTCAGAAGCATTTGATAAATTCAAGGTATTTAAAGAATGGGTCAAAAATGAAACCGACAAAAGGATTAAGTGTTTGAGATCTGATAGAGGAGGAGAGTTTACCTCAAATGAATTTGTAGATTTCTATGAACAACATGGAATCAAGAGAGAATACTCAGTTGCAAGAACTCCTCAACAAAATGGAGTAGTTGAAAGGAAAAATAGGACTATTGAGAATATGGCTAGAGCTATGTTAAATGAGTCCAAGATTTCAGATGGATTTTGGAGGGAAGCAGTCAACACAATAGTATATATAATCACTAGGGCTCAAATGAGGGTAAACCATCACAAGACTCCATATGAGCTTTGGAAAGGAAGATCGACCACTGTAAAACACTTCAAGGTTTTTGGAAGCAAGTGTTACATAAGATGGGAAGAGCAAAACTTGGGCAAGTTTGACCCAAGATGTGATGAGGGAATTTTTCTTGGTTATTCTACTAAGAGTAAAGCTTATAGATGCTACAACAAAAGGACACACACTATTGTAGAAAGTATAAATGTAACAGTTGATGAGAAGATAGATTCAAGAGAACCAGTTCAACAAATTGTGTATCAGGAAGATGGAAGTTGTCAAGAAGAGTTTCATGAGGAATCAGATGAAGAGGAGGAAGAAACACAAAGACTTCTTCCTAAGACTCCATCTAGGTATGTACAGAAACATCATCCAAAAGATCTAATCATTGGGAATCCAGATGAGAGACAGACAAGGAGAAGAATAATAACACCATCTCAACAAGCAAATTTTTCCTTGTTATCTAAAATTGAGCCAAAAGACTTCAATGAGGCAAGTGAAGATAAGTTCTGGATTAAGGCAATGGATGAGGAATTAGATCAGATAGAGAAAAGCAAGACTTGGGAACTTGTTCCATGACCAAAAGATAAAAATGTGATTGGCACTAAATGGGTATTCAGAAACAAGTTAAATGAAGATGGTCAGGTGGTCAGAAATAAAGCAAGGTTAGTGTGCAAAGGTTATGCACAGGTAGAGGGAATTGAATTTGATGAGACATTTGCTCCAGTTGCATGACTTGAAGCTATCAGAATATTCTTAGCCTTTTCAAGCTTCAAAAACTTCAAAGTATATCAGATGGATGTTAAATCAACCTTTCTAAATGGTGTTTTAGAAGAAGAGGTTTACATTGAGCAGCCATAAGGTTTCAATTTGATTGATAAATCAGACTATGTATGCAGATTAAAGAAAGCACTTTATGGACTAAAGCAAGCTCCTAGAGCTTGGTATTCAAGATTGGATAAGTACCTACAGGAATAGGGTTTTAGGAAAGGAATAGTGGATAGTAACTTATACATCAAAAATGAAGGGAATGACTTACTAATTGTGGTTGTTTATGTTGATGATATCATTTTTGGAGGAAACAATGATAAGATGTGTCAAAAATTTGCAAAGAGCATGCATAATGAATTTGAGATGTCTATGCTTGGTGAGTTGTCCTTCTTTCTTGGACTTCAAATTTCACAATCAAAGAAAGGGGTGTTTCTTTCACAAACCAAGTATATAAAAGAGATGCTAAAGAAATTCAAGTTAGAAGACTGCAAACCAATAAGTACTCCCATGGTCACAGGATGTAAGTTAAGTAAAGATGATGAATCTCTAGAGGTAAATCAGAAATTATATAGATCTATGATTGGCAACTTATTGTATGTCACAACTACTAGACCAGATATCATGCAAGTAGTGGGATTAGTGGCACGGTTTCAGGCAACACCCAAGGAAACACATGTAGCAACAGTAAAAAGGATTCTCAGGTATTTAAAAGGGACTATGGATTTTGGGCTCTAGTATCCCAAAAGTGATAGTTTCACTCTCACAGCTTATACAGATGCAGATTGGGTTAGCAGTATTGATGATAGAAAAAGTACAAGTGGAGGAGCATTCTTTCTTGGAGACTATTTGGTCTCTTGGTTAAGTAAGAAATATGCATCAGTATCCTTATCTACAATAGAGGTAGAGTATATTGCAGTAGTTGCCAGTTGTACACAGGTATTATGGATGAAGCGAACTCTAGAGGATTTTAAGATAAAATATGATCATCCTATTCCCATACTGTGTGATAATACAAGTGCTATAAATATCTCAAAGAATCCAATGATGCACTCTAGGACAAAGCACATTCCGATTAAGTATCATTTTTTGAGAGAGCAAGTGATAGATAAACAGGTCAAGTTGGAATATGTTACTACAAAGGAGCAGATTGCAGATATTTTCACTAAGCCACTTCCGAAAGAGACTTTTGAGTACCTACGAGAAAATTTGGGAGTAGTAATACTCCCACCCTAGAATTAACCACCTCAAGAGGAGGTGGGGGAGGGGCTAAGCTAAGAGTCTCATTCTTAGCCCCGAGCCCCAAAGGTGACCCTTTGCCATTGATGACAAAGGGGGAGAGATTTGAGTTAGGGGAGAGCATTCAGTCAAGGGGAGCAGTTTCTCAGGGGAGCAGAATAGGAAAAGGTAAAATTAATGGTAAAAGGAAAATGGGTTGCCATCAATGACAAAGGGGGAGATTGTTGGAAATATGAGCAAGATTTGTTGTCATTGATGTCAAGAGTCAGTTTTAGTGAGCAGTGCAAGAGGAAGGATGTCAAGAGTCAGAGAAAGATTGCTTCTAGACCTAAGGGAAATAATATTATAATATCTCCCATTATAATATTCAAGGTGATCAGATAAGGTCTATAGGAGAAATAAGAAGGCCCAAGAAAAATAATATTATAATATTTTATTATAATATTAAAGGTCTAATGGTAAGACCTAAAGTAATTAAATTAATTATAAATAATTTTATATAATTTAATTATAAATTAATTTGATTAACTTTATAGTTATTAAATTAATTATAATAATTTTATTATTAATTAAATTATAATTTAATTTAATAACCCTAAGGTTAGGGTTATAAGGGAAAAAATAATGCGTCGATGTCATACATTATCTCCTCCATCGACGTCAATGAATTTCAAGGCATGGGTATAAATACCCAAAGCCTAAGTGGCTTCAAACTATCCACGATTGTTAATAAATCTCCTAAGCAAATCGTGTGCAATATTCGGTGAGCAAGAGAGGGAAGAAGTCCTTCGTTTGACTTCTTTGGCAGGTAGCGAAGGGTGAAAAGGCACAAGGCATGAAGGCCTTGTCACCACCTAGCCAGGTGGGCTAGCGGTAATTGGCAGTGACTTGGGAATGCGAGGTACCATGTTCGATTCATAGCAGGAAGGTTGTGAGGTTGTTTTGTGCACCGAAGATGCCAAAGCCTTTTGGATTTTGGTGCCTAGGTAGAAGACAAAGCATCATGGGCACTTTTGCCTTCCATGTGAGCGCTTAGCTCACGTGGCTTGGTAGCCATGGCTAAAGCGTTGGAGGCGCTGTGACTTGGGATCGAATCCCGTCGGGAGCACTTTGAGAGGTACTAAATTTTTTTATTATAAATTGGTTTTTGCTCCTAAGGTTGTATGGTGTATTTTTGAGCTTAGGGAGATATAAGGTTGATGAAATTAAATAATTATTTTTATTTAATTGTTTGGTGGATTGAGTTATTTAGAGTGGAGTTATAAGGTGTAATAAGAGATTTATTTTTATATGTTTTTGGTGAATGCTAATTTCAAGATGGAGTAATAAGGTGTATTTGAGTTTAATTATTTTTGTAATTGTGAAATATTTTGAGGGAGTGTTAGAGTGATATTTTGTCATCTAACCTTTGAAATTGGCAAAGAGAGTAATTGTGATTGAGACAGGTTTTGAGGTCAATTCTTCATCAAACAAAAGGTATGGGCACATCTTCCTTGTGAGTGATTGTTGGATGTTGTGAATGCTAAGTTGGAGTGAAAAGGGTTGTTTGATAAGCATTGTTGAGTTTGATTGTTAAAGGTTTTTCTGAGTGAGAGTTGATGATAAAAACCTTGTTTGATAAGCATTGTTGGAAACATTGAATGAGCCTTCATATGCATGATTAGGGTTTGTGAAAGATCATGAGTATCATTGTTATGTGAGGTTTGTTTGATAAGCATTGTTGACTAAGATTTCATTGAGTGATTGGTTGAGTGAAGTAAGCTTTTGTGGAAGCTTACAATACAGATTTGAGATAAGTCTTGGTGAAGATGGTACCTAGGAAAAGATATTTGGGGATATATTATTATATTGTATAAGGGTTGGCATGGTTCACACATAACCCAAGGTTGATTATATTATAATATAATATAATATTATAATATAATATTATATTAGTAGTAGGCTCCCCAAAGTAGAATAAGAATATGGATATAAAGAAGAGATATTTGTCATTGTAATCAGCATTGAAGAAAAATCTTATGTAATCGTCTATGCCAATGAAGTGGCCTCTCACCTTGGGAGATCTTGTAGAGTTATTCATTCCTTAAGGATTATTATTGGTGTTTCCCTACCTTAAGGGTATTATCTATCTCTCTCATTTGTGGATTGTTATTGTGGATAATTAGTTGTGGATGAATGATTTGATATTTTTGCATATTGGTGAATGGTTTATGTTAATGATAATAAAGTTATGCAACAAGTGGTATCAAAGCAACGATTTTGGCAAAGTGGGGATTTTTATGAAATTGAAAAATTAGGGCAATTTTTTTGGAAAAACACCTCATCTTTCAGGAGCTATATCTCTGCGTAAGTTTATCCGATTCAAGCGATTCTTAGATCAGATTGTGCAAAATTTGAAGAGCTTTAAAATGAGTGGTCATATGAAGGAATCTAAGTAGTATTGAGGGAGATACAACCTTTTGAAGTCAGCAATCTGGAACAAGGGTAGTGACAATTTTTCAAGTCGTGAATTTTTCAAAAGACAAAATTTGTTTAGTTTGGTTAAGCAAATCAGTTGCACTTTATTTTTTTGGAAGAAAAATTTCAAATCTAGTTGACTATTTCAAATCTAGTTGACTATATGGATTTTTAGCTTTAAATCAGTGAGGAAATATTTATTTCCATAAAACCCTAGTTTGCATTAGGGCATGATATATATTGTCAAAAAACCCTAGTTACATTAGGGCATCAACTATGTCATTGGAAAATTTTAATGGAGAAAATGATATTGATGTGAGAGTGGAAAAGTTTAATAGAGAAAATGATATTGATGTGAGAGAGTGGTTGCAAATAGTAAAATCTAAATTTAGTGAAATAAGGTTACAATATGGCTATCATAATTTGTTTATGGGGAAAGCATTACAATGGATAGACAACCTTACTAGGGGTAAAGGCTTGTACAAATGGGATCAAATTGAACCGACATTCTTGAGCACATGGGTACCTATTCAATTACAAAGAAAGTTAGATATTTGTAAGAGAAAACTTGAAGAATGGGAAGTTTTCAAGAAACAAAATGAAGACTATGAAAAAGAAATAAAATTACTCAAGAAGAAAGAGGAAAAGGTCAAGGAAGATAAAAAATATGTCAGTATGCAGACAGAGGAAACCATACCTTTGGTAGAAGATAAATTAAAATATGGACAAAGGAATTTGTTTGAATCTAAAAAGTCTATTTTGCAGGTTCATGGAAGCATTCAAAAGTAACAAGTTATTATTTCCATTGACCCTGGTAGCCGATATAATTTTATTAATATTGCTTTGGCTAAGAAGTTGCAAGTTCAAGCAACAAAAATTAAGGACATACAACTAGAGGGTGAGAATGTTCAGATTTTTGAATATTTGAAGATCACCATGGATAAATATGTTTTACATTCAAATTTTCATGCTATTCATATGGATGATGAGGATATTGTTCTTGGTTATCCTTGGTTAGATTATTTGGGTACTGTTAACATTAATGTGCAAAAGAAGTTTGTGAAGTTATAGTACAGGAAAAAGAAGATAACATTGCAGGATATTTCTCAGCTTAAGAAGCAAGGATCCAAGGACAATCAAGAAGTGGTTGTAGAGAAAAAAATTGAAGAACCTGAAACAGAATCCAAGAAGGTAGTAGCAGTAAAAGAGTCCATGGAAGAAGTAGCAGCAATTGATTCAGTGGAAATAATAGTAACAGAGTCCAAGGAAGCTTTGATAAAAGATCACAAGGACACACCAAACTAAGATAACATGAAAGAACAATGTGTAGAAGAATTTAAAAAAATCGAGCCAAATGTTGAGAAGTCAAAGAAGGTAGAACATCAAGTTAAGGTTGCACCTTATCACCATCCACACCACCATGAGCAGTAAAAATATTGGAGGCATGGTTCAAGGCAACAATATTATGGTTCTGCATGGAATCATAAGGGCACCAACTATGGCAGTGTTTGGCAGAGAAAGCATAGTAATCCTGGTTTTAAGAGTGGATCATTAGTATCAAGGAACAAATGGACCCATCATTCAAGTTATCAAAAATAGCAATAGAAGCGTGGAGCCAACGAAGCAGATTTGGATACTCGAGTAATAAAATGGCATACCAGCATCAACATGTTTCAATTGGATGGATGGATGATTGAGATTGGTACCAGTTGATAACATTGCTTAGCAAAGCATATTATCATGTTTCTTCAAATGTTTCGAGGACAAAACATTTGTAAGGAGGGTGGCATGGTAGGGTATATAGGAATAGATATTTGGGGATATATTATTATATTGTATAAGGGTTGACATGGGCCACACATAACCCAAGGTTGATTGTATTATAATATAATATTATATTATATTATAATATTATATTATATTATATTATAATATAATATTATATTATATTAGTAGTAGGCTTCCCAAAGTAGAATACAATCGTCTATGCCCACGAAGTGGCCTCTCACCTTGGGAGATCTTGTAGAGTTATTCCTTCCTTAAGGATTATTATTGGTGTTTCACTACCTTAAGGGTATTATTTATCTCTCTCATTTATGGATTGTTATTGTGGATAATTAGTTGTGGATGAAAGAGTTGATATTTTTGCATATTGGTGAATGGTTTATGTTAATGATAATAAAGTTATGCAAAAAAATACTTAAGAGCAAAGTTTATTGATTGATTTGTTCAAACCTTAGGTTAAGGTTTGGGGCAGATATAACAGAGTTGATTTGTGATTGAGTAATTTTTTTCTTAAGGCTTGAGGATAGAGATTGAGCAAATTTGAGGATAGAGATTGAGCAAATTTGTGCTAGACCGAAGTACTATGTTTAGTGCATATTTGAAGACAGATATTGAGAAAATTTGTGCTAGACCGAAGGACTATGTTTAGTGCAGATTTGACGATAGATATTGAGAAAATTTGTGCTTGATCGAAGGATTGTGTTTAGTGTATATTTGAGGACAGATATTGAGAAAATTTGTGCTAGACCTAAGGACCATGTTTAGTGCAAATTTGAGACAAAGCTGAGAGCAAGCTTTGGAGGTGACAGAGTATAGAGAATTATAGTCTCCAGTGGATAGAGGTCCATTAGCCAGGGAAGTGAAGATAGGTCTTATGAGTGAGTGTTAGAGTCTTCAGTGGAGAGAGATCCATAAGCCAGTGCAGTGGAGGCAACAATTTTTCTAACATATCACCAACCAGAGCAGAGGGGATTGGTGTCTCCTGTGGATAGAGATTCATAAAATTGATTCGGGGATTGGTGTCTCCTTTGGACAGAGATCCATAAAAATTGTAATAGGGAAAGGATTCCCAAAAGAATTTATTTGAGAAAATTTTATAAGGAATATTTTCTCCGTGGAGTAGCCCACATTGGGTGAACCATGTTAAATCATGTCTCTCATGTGTGTGATGCTTTGTGTGATGTTTACTGCTTTAATACTACTGATATTATCAAATTGATTGAAAAGCAATTTTTTTTATCTTATACTGTTCACCCTCCCCTCTCAGTATAAGCATGTGTTCTTCACATCTTAGAGTCTTTACATTAATTAAGGAATAACTCTTATATGTAAATTATTCTCATTTTTTTTCAACCTTATTTTAAATAGAGTTTTCATTACTCTATACAAAATTACTTTATTTTTATCATGTTTCTTTACATAGGCTAATATAATTTGAAATTTATGATTTCTAAAGGTAGTTCTCCCACCTATGCTTATTGGATTTATTTTCGAAGCCCCATCAAACTTTAGTTTTGTCTAATATTTCTTAAGACCTTTCTATTTTATTTGCTCTAAATTTGCATATGGGTCCAACCTTATTATTATAAAATCCTTTACTGAACATTAATATTTTTATTATTTTATTTTATTGACAGATTTTGTGATGATTGATTTCTATTTGATAAAACTAGATTCATTACTTTGAATGTCTTTCACTCGAGGTTGAATATAGGAGATGTCATTTTTAAAGTTTTTCATTATTTTCCTTAATTATTAATGTTTGTCTCTTCTCTTTTATATACATTAATTCCATGCTAATTTTGGATAATCATCTATTTACAATATCTTACCACATTTATAAAATTAATGCCCTCTTAATGTTGTATATTCACTTATCTAAAATATCTTACCACATTTATAAAAACTTGTTTACATTTATATAGTTATTTATAAAAATTCTTAATAGATGCACATATAAACAAGCTGAACATATTTGTACAATGTTTGGAATTGGAGACATGCATATTTAGAGTCACTACATCATGATATAGAATATTTAATTATAATGTCTTTTATTTCTTAATTTAATTTAAAATTTGTATATCTCTTTTCCAAATATTTTAACAACTTTTACGTTTTACAATAATTAAATAATATTTTTATATATGTCTATATAGTGAGGTTACACACAATAATACATAGTATATGTTATATATATTTATTGCATACTATACAATTAGTGAATCGAGACCAAGAGCTATTCACGAATAAGCCTTATCTTTTCTTATTTTAGAAACCAATAAAATGAAATAAAATGTTATGAGTGCAAGTATCACTATTTCTTATTCCAAATATTTATAAAAATATAAAAATTAAAGGTTTTTTATGAAGAAAATCTAGGTAACATGACCAGAAAGTGATTTTTGAAAGTCCTAACTAGAAGTAAAGATTCCCTAGTTGGAAGTATGGATGTCATAGCTGGGTACAAGAGGAAGAGCAAATATATGAAAATTCCTATCTAGGTAGCAATATTATACCAAAAATTATTATCAAGGAGAAGAAGATCAATCATGACATAATGGTTCTTAAAATCATAGGGTTAATATATAAGTTCCATAGATATTGGTAAGGTTTTTTGAAGATTCAAAATTGGATCAAGTAGAAGTAGAGATTGAATTCAAATTACTCCATGACTTATTTTATGAAGGCATTTTTTCTCATCATCTTATCTAGTTTGGAAATCAAGGATAAGATATTAACGGTAGACCATGATTTAAGGGGAGAGATGCATTATGTTTAAGGTCATAGAGTGACAATTTTACTCTAGAGATAAAGATTATTAAAAGGCTTTTAGTTTGGATTAAGATTTTTGTAATTCTTTATCAACTTACCAATAAGGAAGTTTTGAGGAATATTGGTAATACTCTAGGGTAGTTCATCTACGAGGGACTAATTACTAAGAAGTTATGTCATATCATGTACACTCAAATATATTTTTCCATTAATACCTCAAAATATTTACCATTATCCATTAGGATTATCCTTGAATCAAGGAAATAGGATCAACAAGTTGATTTTTAAAATATTGCAGGCCCATGTCGCAAATGTTTTGAGATTATATGCATGACAAGATATTGCAAATTTAAAACCATGGAGAAAGAGAGAATTTTTTTTTCCATGAGAGAAACTTCAATTTGAATCAAAGAGATAACATCATAATAGAAGCTAGGTCAAGTCAAGTATTTTCCACTCCTAAGAAAGTGGTAAATAAAGCCTCTCTACATTATCAAATGATGAAGGATATTATAGTTCACTCAAATCAATCATTAGAAGAAAAAATGACACAATGGATGAGGAAGTACAATGTACAAGTTCAAATTCAAAAGGAGTTAAAGGTACAAAAGAATATACGAACACAAATTTTAAAGCAAAGGAGAGAAAAGAGGTCAAGATTATTCTAGGTAAAACATATTCATTTTCCTCAAGTAGTTCAAAATCCTCTCCTTGCAATCAAAATAATAGTAGTATAGAGTGTATCCTTTACACTTTAGGTTTTCAATATTAGCATAATACTGAAATATGTATGGAGGATATCCATGCAAATTTAGGGTTTCCTAGGTAGTAGAAGAAATTATTTACTATGGAGGATCATTCTTACACTTTAGGATGGTAGGGAAACATCCAAGGTTTTTAGAGCAACATAATAAAGTAATTACTATGGAGTATCATCCTTGTACTGTAGGGTTTCTAGGGCAACATAAAGAATTTTTTTTTTTAAGAAATTATTTCTTATATTTAAATTTCTATGGGGATGATAACCATAAGAAGATGTGTCTCATCATGAACAATATGAAAAAAATAGAAGATATTGATGAAGACAAAATTATTGATAGGAATGGAGATATAAGAGGAAGACCCTTAAATCAAGAATATAGCAAAAAGAAAACTCAAAGGGACATTGATGTGGGAATCAAAAACAAGTATTAGAGGTGTTAGTAAGAAGTGGGAACCTAAAAATCACCCTTGGAGAGAGAAGTTCAAAAATATTGCAGGACACTAGGAACCAGACAAGGGGAGTGGTCCCTAAACCACTTAAGCGGACACTACTGAAGTTGCAGAGATCTCTGATAAATTCTATGCAGGCCATGATATCCTTTGCGAAGGAAATTATGGGTCTCATGGGATGGGATCAATGGGAGATGAATGAGAATAAAGAAGATATTGGTGTTAGACCCAATGGAACCAAATATTGATTTCTTATGTTCTTGGTCTCTTCCCCTACGTGGGATTTTTATCTGCTTTTATATTCTCTTGGTTGTTCTCCTCTCTTGCGTGGAATTTCTGGGTTCCTTTTGTTTGTTTGTTTTTTTTTCTCTTAGCCCCTTTCCTAGTCAATTTCTTAATGTAACCTAGTGCTAGTTTATCTTCAATATTTTTTTTTCGCTTTTGGTTTGTGTTGTCACCTTCCTTGTTTCTCCAGGAAGGTGATTGGATCCTTTTTGTATAAGGTTTGGAGATCCTTTCAAAACTCCTTCATCCATCTTATGAAAAAAAAATAGGGACCGAGCCCACAAATAAAAATATTAAGTGATATGAAATGGTATCCTAGATTATTAGGGATATGAAAAAGTACCCTAAAAAAGAGTTATTATGAAATTTATAGGTTGTTATAGTCTTGAGTTTATAAGAAATAAAATTAAGTAGTAAGGAATGTAAGGGTGCATTCAAAAAGACTTGGAATATGGGGGATTGTTTGTTGTTTCTTCTACAGGAGCTTCTAAAGTTATTGTGATAATATGGACAAACTCAAATGGGATTGAAAACTGTTAGAAGCAAAAAGTAATTTCTGGTCTTTTTTGCAAGAAATATGAAAACATCAAGTTGGTTTTATACATATATATATGTATGTATGTATGTATGTATGTATTTTATACTTCTCATGAAAGATGTTGGAAGGACCTTAACATATTTATACTAAATACAATGATGATTTATAATTGTGATTTATGGATTTAGGAGGAACTTCAACATTTCCCTTGTTCAAAAAAGGATAGTACCCCTAGATAGTCTAAATCAATGCACAATTTTGATTTATTTATCAATTCAAATGACCTTTATGATGTTATTCTTTCAAGATTTAAATATAAATGGGATAAAGGACACATGAGTCAACACATATGCCAAAAATATTGGATTAGTTTTTGTTATCAACCACATGGTTGCAAATAAAATATGCAATCTCTTAAAACATTTTATTGTGAGTAGGATTAGATCACAAAATTACTATTTTAAAATATGATTTACTAAATAATGGTCATCCAAAGCCATTCTACTTTTAGTCTATGTGGTTCAAAGACCTTGATTTCTTTTAGATGGTTATGTTATGGTGGGATGACGCAAATTTGAAGAATCACACATGTACAAGTTTGTTCAAAAGATGAAATATCTAAAAGAAAAATGAATATTTATAATATCAAATATTTTGATAACATACTTAAATAAAAAGAGTATATTGAATCTAAGCTAAATTTTTTTACAATAGATAGTAGAAATCAATAATAGGGACCACCATACTTATGTGCAAGAAAAATATTTACTCACAGTATTTTTTTTTCTTGATGAAAATACACATATGTCGCCTCAAAAAATTGAGCAGAACATTCTATTGCTCAATAATCCCAAAGAACATTCTTTTTTATTATCATAATGTCTTGGAAAATGAGTCATATTGGTTTTAAAAATCTAGAGGGTGATGGATCAAGGTAGGAGATAGAAATACCAAAAATTTCATGCTATAACCAAAACATATATTTCTTTTCATCACATAAAAAATATTTCAACTTTAGATGGAATAAATATTGAGGAAGAAGAAGATAGTAGAAAGGAAGTGATTAATTATTTTAAATATAGTTTGTTAGATGTTGAGCAAGATAAGGGGCTCAAGGTAATCAATTATTACATAGGGATAAAATAAAATATTTATGAAGAATATACCTATGAAAAAGATACACAAGGTAATTTTCTTTTCCCACCCTAACAAGGCATCTATTATCGATGGATTTCTTGCAATTTTCTTTAAAATAATTTGGGACTTGTTGAAGAGTGAGAAGTTGTCTATGGTTGAAAAGGCTCAAAAAATAAAGTATAAAATAAGTGAGATTAATGGAACCTTAATTAAATTGGTTCCAAAGAATGTGAAGACAAAACACCTTAATAATGTTTTTTCAATAAGCTTTTAAATATGATTTATAAGATCATTTAAACAATTATGGCAAACAAGTTGAATAATATTCTAGATTATTTTATCTTAGAGGAACAAGGTGGTTTCATTAAAGGTAAATAAGTTCTTTATTGTGTGATCATTGCATAGAAATCCATATATTCTCTTCATTCCATAAAATATCCTCATGAGATTATGAAATTAGATATGAACAAAGCAAATGATAGTATTTTTTGGAGTTTTCTATATGATATTCTAAAAAAAATTGATTTTGATCAAGGTTGGTGTGAATGTATTAGATGCTATAACACTTCAAAATATTCTATTTTAATTAATGGATCCCCTACCATATATTTTGAGTCATCGTATAGACTCTGCCAAAATGACCCATTATCTCCTTATCTATTTATTATTTTGATGGAGGGATTAGAGAGAGCTTTCTCAAAGGAAAAAATGGAAGGAAAAATCAAAGGTATTTAGGTTGAAAAAAATGGTTACTATAATAAATATGAATATGTGCAAAGGATTAGAAGGGTAGGGCATCAAAAAGGTGAGGCATTCCATATGGGCATATAATTTCTCTACTAAGTTATCATTTATCCCTTCATTACTTTTGAATTTTTGCATGCAATTTATCGTAGGTTTATTAAAGAGGTAATATTATCAAATGTATTGAGTTTATGAATATATAAGCTCTAGTTCAAATAATATTATTGCTTTATAATATATAGGTAAATATTTGCAGATATCGAGTTATAATGTCCTTCTCATGAGCAAATTTACAACTAAATCCTTAGAATCATCCCTAATAGTATATGTTAGGGAGGACTTCAAAGAGCAACAATCCTCATTGCTCAAAGATAAAGTAGTCATTAGTAAATTTAATGGGTCTTGGCTAGGGGCTTCAACTCTGAGAAAATAGGTTAATAGGATATAGAAGTCTCCAAGAGTGAGTCTATCCTTTCTCCTTAAATGTTTCTTCCTAGGCATCTTCTATTCCAGGGAGGAAAGAGATATAATCTTGAAAGGGGGTCCTTGGTTTATGGAAAGATTAGTACTCTTCCTGATCTATTGGTATGAAGACTTTGTACCTAAAAATGTAAATTTATCCCTAGTACCATCCTGGATTAGGATGTATGTGTTTCCTATTAAATTCTAGGAAATTGATACCTTTAAGGAAATAAAAAAATAGTCTGGGATAATTCCTTGAGATTTTAGAAACTATAAAATATGGAGTCTTGGCTATTTATGCCTATATAATGGTCATGATTGATATCAATAAACTTTTACCAAAATTAATCATTGTTTACTAGAATCAATCATTCTTAAGTATGGGGGTAAATTATGGACCCAAACCATGGATTATGAAAACATATATTTTGGATGTAGAAAGTGGCATGAGGTAGGACATAGTAAGAGATAATTCCATCTAGTAGAATCATATGTAGAAAAATGCAAGAGAAACTTACAAATGGATATGGATGATGATGATTTTCAATTTCTAAAAATAGGTCGAGACAAATGAAAGTAAATAAATAGTGAAGACCAGTAAGTGAGGATATTAGAATAAACACCAATTATTTTGAGGCTTTATCCTATAAAGAAAAAATAGATCAGATTTTAGATGACATGGTACAATAGAATCAAAATATTAACAAGGAACAATCTATTTAGTCTAAACCCAATTTAGGGATGAACATTTCTACTAAACTTAAGGAATGTGCCTCATCAAATTTTTAAGACTCCATTGAAGTACCATGCACCATTTAGGAGAAGGAATATGGTACATAAATCATGGTATTAGATGCTAAAACCTCTACCATTAACAAGGAAATACTAGAAAATGAGCAAGATAAGTTAAAATTTTTCTTAGCAGACCCAAGAGAGGATAAATCTAATTAAAAAAATTATGAAAAAATATTGAAGAATATATTAAATATACCTGTTCTCGTTACTAGCAAGGAAAAAAGAGAAAACCCTTCAAATTATCAAGCAAAACCTAGGGAAATAAGAGTAAACATAGATAAAGGAAGACAATCTAAGTTGGTTGAACTTCTCTTTATCAAAGGTACTTCACAAGAGGGATTAGTTACCCCTAATAAGGTATAATTATCATCTCATGGAATATAACGGGTGTTAATATCTCCTCAAAGCAAAGGTGTATCAGGGACCTCTATTTAAGTAATAAGCCTAATATTGTTTTGTGTATAGGAAACTAAAATGACAAAGGAATAAGTTTCCAAAACTATGAAAGTAGTATGGACATATATGAATGGGATGTTGTGGATTCAAAAGGAATTATAGGGGGAATTATAACATGTTGGAATCTATTTAGAACATTTTGTGAAATAATTCATAAAATTGGGCATTGGATAGCCTCATTAGTCACATGCTACTTTACATATATTTGTTATATTCTTATTGATTATTATTGTCCCACAACTTAGTTAGGTAGATCAAAAGTATGAATTTGGATTAAAGAATTTATTAGAAATAAATATCAAGAAACCTAATTTATGATCATAGGATATTTTAATACCATAAACAAGTTGGATGAAAACTTTGGGAGAGCTAATAAAATAACCCAAATTATGAGATATTTCTCAAATTTTATTCTAAAAAATCATCTATGGGAGGTTGAGTTTGAAGAGAAAAACTATACTTGATCTAAAAATAGGATAGACCAAAACCTAATAGTAGAAAAATTAGATAGATGCCTCCTCTCATATCATTGGCTAGATGAAGGAACTTGTGCTAAAATTAGTACCTTGACTAGGATTCGTTTAGGTCATTGGCTAGTAAGAGTTAAAATGATGGTAATTTTAAATATGAGCATATGTGGGAAGAACATCCTCAATTTCTTGATATGATATCACAAACATGGAATTATTTACGAAATAGTGGGCTATATACACTTCCAAAAAAATCAAATCAATGATGTCTAGATTAAATGAATGGAACAAGAACACTTTCAAAAATATTTTTGAGAAGGAAGAACTAAAAGAATTTTTTTTTAAAATTATAAAAAGGTGAGCACATTTATCCAAGCTCATAGGAAAAGGAGTTGCTTAGTGAATATCATAATATTTTAAGGTAGAGAAAATTTAGAGATTAAAATCAAGATAGAATTGGTTTAAAGGAGATAAAAAAACACAAGGATTTTTTTATAGTATGGCAATAAATATCAACATCTAAAATAAGTAGAATTAAATCAGTAGAAGGGGTTTCCATTGAAGAACAAAGTGAAATCAAAAAGGAGGTAAGGATGTTTTACTAAGATTTCCTAAATGTGAAGGAGATGGGAGTTCTTAATGATAAATTTCTCTAAGAAGTACCTTTAGTTATAACATATGAAGGCAAAAACAAATTGATGGAGCCTATTACTTTAAACGAAGTTTACTCAACTATTTTCTTTCTGGATAAGGATAAATTCCCATGTCTAGATGGAATATTTGTAGCATTCTATCATCATAATTGGGAAATAGTGAAGGATTCTTTATTGGTGGTGGTGAAACAGTCTAGGGTAATAGTACATACCTTATAAAATGAAAGCAATATAGCTCACCCTGATCCCAAAAAAGAAGGATGCAAAATTATTTGATACATTCATACCCATAAGCCTATGTAATATGGAATATAATATAATATCTAAAGTGATGGAAAATTGGTTAAGACCACTATTAAACAAAATTATTTTAGAATAACAAGGAGGATTTGTGAAAGGGATACAGATTCTAGATGGTATCATATTAGTTCATCAAGTAATGCATTCAATTACTTCTAGAAAAGAGAGCAATGATATTAAAACTTAATATGAATAAAGCCTATGATAGGGTTAAATGGGAAATTTTTTTGTAGTATTAGAAAATTTTGTATTTGGGAAGAAATGGATCAAATGGATTAAAGCTTGTGTCACTATTGTATCAAATTCAGTGCATGTCAATGGGCTAGTAACAAAATATTTAAAATCTAAGAGGAGTCTTAGACATGGATATCCTTTGTCACCATATTTTTTCATTATTATGGCAGAGGTATTGGAAAGGAACCTAAACAAGGAGTAAAAATATGGGCTAATAAGTGGAGTTAATGCTAATAATAATACTGACAACATCACCCGTAAATAGTTTGTAGATGATACAATCATTTTTTGGGAGGGAAGGAAAAAATGAGGCTAGATCTTTGAATAACTTATTAAATGAATATAAAATAACATTAAGATATAAAATTAATAGGACAAAATCCAAATTTTACTTCATGACAAATCCAACTAGAATCAAGGTAGGGATATGCAAGTTACTTAAAATGGAGGAGGAAACTTTACCAACAACATATCTAGGGATGCCTTTATTTGAGGGGAGAATGAAGATAAAATTATGGAATCTGGTTATAAGTAAATTTTAGAATAAACTATTGGCATGGAAAGGTAGATGATTATCATTAGCAAGAAGAGTGCATCTAATTAACTTAGTCCTATAAGTTATTCCAACATATTATATGTCCTTGTATATTATGAAAAAATCGATGGAAAAAAGTTTAATTTATATTATGTGGTCATGATTACATGATAAAGGGAAATTTCCTTTGGTGAAATGGAACAAAGTGTGTGATGAAAAAACTAGGGGAGGTCTCTATTTAAGATTTCTTGTGGATTCAAACTCAGGTCTAAGGGGAAAATTAATTTGTATATTGTACAAAGAGAGATAAATACAGTAGGCAAGAATTCTTCTAAGTAGTTGAGCCTAATGACCTAAGCTTAATATTTACTACATTATCACTACCAAATGGTTTTTCACTATGGAATGGTTTAAAAAAATCAATTAATCTAGTGATTAAATGTCTAATATGGGTGGTGGGAGCTAGATAAAATATTTCTATTTGGATTTGTACTTTGTGTAATAAAAACAACTTAATCTATATCCAATTTTGAAACCATTGATGAGATTACTTCAAGGTAAATATGGTATATCAAACATTATTTCTAGGAGGAAGTTGAGTAGAAATATAACAACAATGATTATTATGAGGAAAGTTGAGGATAAGTTGATTTGGGAGATGAAGAGCACAAGAGAATACACAATAATATGCAGATATAATGTAAGGCAACAACAAAATGGGAATATCATAGGAACATGAAGAGATATTTAGGATAGCCCAAGCATTATGAAACTTAAAATATTTGTATGGATGTCATAGGAAAATTTTATCTTAGGACAACCTAATGAAAATAGACTTTCATGGCCCTTCACAATGTGTTCTATATAAAATGGATGAAGAGAGTATAGACCATCTCTTAGGACACTGCTAAATATTCTAGGAACTATGGTTATATATTCTTAATATATTTGGTAAATACATGGTGATGAATGGCATAATTGAAGAATGGTTAAAGAAATAGGAGAAATTTTTTAAAAGTGAGTCATTATAGACAGTATAGGATACATCATTTGACACAATACTTTGGGTTGTATGGTTGGAAAGGAAAGCAAATTAGAGGTAATGAAAAGGAATTTTTTTTAGCCATAGAGGAGTCCAAACCAGCCCTATCAACTCATCCAATTCCTAATATTGAAGTAGAAAGCCTTGATAGATGGATTCAAGTCATCAAATGGAATTATGGTGTTGGGTATAAGATAAATAAAAATAAGACAAAGAATATAAAGTGAAAACCATCGAAAGCGGTGTTGGTCAAATTGAATTTTGATGGAGCATCTAAAGGAATAATAAAAACAATAGGGGTGATGTTTTGTCACATTATGCTTTTAGTATTGGATTTAAGACATATAATGAAGCTAAATCTTGGGAGGCATTGCAAGGATTAAAACTATATAGAAAAATGAAATGGAACAAAGTATGGGTAGAAGTTGATTCATTTATAATAGTAAATGCAAATTTGAGAAAAGAAAAGGCTCCATGGAACATACAAGAGATCATTGTAATAATACAAGACCTTGCTATAGATTTTGAATAAATTAAGTTTACACATATATCAAGGGAAGGGAAAAAATGTACAAATAGGCTAGCCAATAGAGGGATTTTAATAGATATTTGTGATGTTAAATTCCCCTCTCTATGGTTAAAGGAAGTAGTAAGTTTAGTTGAAGCTAAAAAGAAAAAATAAAAGGAGCAAATTCAAAATAATGTTTGAGTGAACTACAAAATGTTTCAAGGTATTTATTTATAGATCAATGCATTAGAGGAAACTAAAAATCCTTATTTGGTAAAGCATACTATGATTTCATGAAGCAACACTCAGGTGTTGTAGGTGAGTTGGATAGGAGACGACAAACCTCCAAGGGAGGTCCCAAGTTCGAATCTCCACCCTACCAAAAAGTTGAATTGGGCTCCCAAAATCCAATTGATAATGTTCATGCGGGCAGGGCCGGGCGTGACTCCCGGGTGACTTTGACAGCGTAGAACCCCCTGGTCATGGTCTCTCAGACCAAGTCGACCCTACAAGGAGTTTTTTGCTTAAAAAAAAAATTCATGAAGCAAGTAAATTTTTTAAATGGTAACGCAAAATATGACATTAGATGGACTTCATGGCTAAATGAATTCTTTGAGTAGTTAGTTTTTGGTTGGATTATGGGATAGAGTACAGATTGAAACTTTCAAATTGTTGAGACTACTAAACAATTTATTACAATTCTATTGGTTGTACTTATGCTTTAGGAAGGAAACTAACAATTTAGATATAGTAAAGTAGACTAAGATAACATGAATTTTAAGAAATATTATTCTACTAAGGTGTAGTGCATAAATAGTAGAGGTGTATTTTTGGTATTGTGAAGGTTGTTGTAGGAAAATGTCAAGAAGAAGGATGTTGAATATTATAATATTTGTTTTTACAAAGAAAATTATAGAAGATCCAAAAAAAGGAAATCAATAATTCATACTTTCTATAAAAAAAATGTAAGTATCTATCTATAACAAACTATTGGCATAAAATTTGCCTAGTCTATGGATTTTTAATGCGCCCTAGACTTCAGCTAACATATTTTGGATAAATTATATTTCTCTCAATTCAACCTCTAGAGAAGGTTGACTCCTTGTAATGTTTGTGAAGTATAAATAGGGGTTTAAGCTAAAGGGAAAGAAATGAAATGATCAATATAAATTATGGGTGTAAAGAAATGAGAAAAAGGTGAAAGGAATGTAGTGTAACAACATTGGGCATTGCTATATAACAAGCTAACACAACCAAGTTAGATGATACTTAATAGACCAACCATTGTTATATGTAATTACAAATTTATTCAACTTCAATTACATACTTTAATAATTCCAAAGACAAATGAATAGCAATTCAACAATGATCCAAATATACAAATTCACTTCAAAATAATAAACTAATCATGGAAGTGTAACATAAATTGCTTAAAACAAAGGTAGATTCATAAAAATCTAGAATTATAGAAAAATTGAGGTCAAATAGTTATCACTTATCATTAATTGGTAGCAATTACATATCAAGCATCCATGTAAATGCTATAGAGTTGACCCTTCAATTAGAGGTGTCACAACTTATTTATAGGTTGTATTTTGAATCTTACAAAAAAATATTTACAATCAATTATAGGTCTATTATGAAAATAGCCTGATAGAGAAGGTTTGCTTTGTTGATGTGGAAACTTTTGATTATGCTCTATATTTGAATTTGAATTTCTATGTAAGTTGTTCCATTGATCTATAACTACCTTCTATATGTGGCTGAAATGTTACAACTAATTTATCAAAACTATTGTTTTCATGCTTTTATGGTGCTAGATTGACCAGTTGGAAAGCATTATGGTGGTTATGGCCTTTAGAGGAGTGTGTATCAAATTCGGGCTCTTATTTTGCTTGTAGTGCATTGACTCTTCTTGCACAATGTTGGACATTGGTGTGAAGGTGCTAACTTCATCACCAAAAAGGGCCCAAATTTGTGCATCCCTTAGTTTATTCGATACTTTGATGTCATTTAGCTTCAACTTTGTTCATCTTGACTTTGTGCATTTTCTTCTTTTGCATGATGTCATACTTTGGTACATCCTAATTTTAAACATTGTAACCTTCTGTATCATGTTTTTCTACACCCCATTTTTACGCATCTTACTCCTTTTTTATAGATCTAAGCTTTGGGGTGAAGGTGCCAACGTCACCACCAAAATGTACTTGATTTGTTCTTGGTTCTGTGTATCTATTATTTTACATGATGTTGAGCCTTGGTTTGGAGATGTTGACATCATAGCCAAAAAATGCTTGACTTTGTGCATTCTAGTTTCAAATGCTCTATATTTATTCATCTCAGCTTTGTGCATCATGATTTTTTGAAGTTTCATGATGTTGCATTGACATCACTACCAATAAGGGTCTAACTTCATTCATTCTAGCTTTTTCAACCTCTTAAGTCATTAAAACACTTGGACAAATTAAAAAAAAAAAGATCTTGGCTTCTTGTATTGCAAATGAGGTCATGAATTTGACCTACATTCTTGGTGCCTCTCAAGGTTTTTTTCTTGCAAAAAAGATGAACCTAGATAGCCTTATTCTTAGGTTATAAACTTGCAAAGAAGATAAGGAGCTTGAAGATAAGCTAACAAAAATTGGAAGGGGAAAGGTGATACTATATATGGTAATTACTACAAGAAGTGAGAAAGGTAGGGATAATAAAAAGTGGGATGACCATAGTTGATGGAACAATATACAAGAGAATAGGGTATGGAAAAGTGGAACAAAGGGGAATCTAGGAAGCAAAGAAGAATGGATAGTGAATGGTAACACTCCTTATTTGGTGTTCCCAAAAAAATTGGTACATTTATGAGCATATTCTACCATAAATAAGAGCTATTTTAGGTCTAGTTAAGATGCCTTAGTCAAATATTCCAAGCTCTTGTAGGTTAGAGCCTTTCATCACTGTGCATTCTTATTTCTTCACACAATTACATAAAAATTATTTCTCTTTGTCGCTAGCATTGGTGCAATATCCCGAGCCTTTAAGAATGCTCATGGTTATGTTAGTGAGCATCATGCTCTAGATAATTAGGCCTCCTAAAACCTTATATAGAACTTGAGGTGTACCAGGTAAGTTCCACCATGATCGTATGATGCCTTCTTCTAACTTAGATCCTTTTTCCAAAAATATAGAACCTGTATAGAAGGTTTGTTCACATGCCTTATTTAATATTCTTATGCCAACTAGGCTCATTTGACTCAGTCACCTCATGTTTTCCCTTTGTCATGTAGAGGATGAGATATCAAGGCACATTTTATGCATCGCTTCATGACTCATCCCATGCCATGTCATAATGATTAAGTAATTCTATGTGATTTGTCATCTCTTTCTATCTTATATATTGGGCTACAAAATCATGGAAAGAGTGACAAAAGGAATAACGAATGATTAATGTGTGAGAGCTAATTAATGGTATGAAACAAGATGCATGAGGGAATGATATGATATTCAAAGGGTATGTTCTACAAGAAAAGAACATTGGAGAGATAATACTTGAGGGTCATGAGCCTTATTTTTTTGACTTTGTTTCATGTTTTTCCTTTGATTGAACAATGTAGCCTCTTTCATTTTAAAGTTTCAGAGGCACCCTAGCCTAATAAAATTTGAAGAGTTTTCATAGTTACACATTTTAAATATTTTCTTTGGGGTGTGTAACTATGAAAAACCCTAAGTTTGGTCAGGTACATTTGTGACCATTTTTCTAAAAATTTCTCTATTCTTGTCCTCTTTCTACCTTGACATATTACACAATTGAGAGACAACCTTGTAGATAATTATTCTTGGTTGATAAACTTACCATGGATTTGTCATTTTTAAGTCTATTTTTGACATCTCTCTCTCTCTCTCTCTCTCTCTCTCTTCATAAGTCTTTTGTCCTTGGATTTCACTCCTCTAATGAGATTTTAATGTTTTTGTGAAAGAGTGTGATCCAATTACCAAAATATAGTGGTAATTTCTATCTAAATTCATAGTAGGTCGAAATTATCGCAGATGCCCTTGATGGAAGAATCAACCTTGCAAATCCTAGAAATTTCTTAGCTAACATAAATATTGCTATTGGTCTACCATTAATTAAGACATCCATGTTAGATAACACCAAGAAGGTTAAATTCAATCCTTCTTCTCCTTAGGAGCTTTAGCAGATTTCTTAGATGCAAGGATCTTTAGGCCTACTTGCAATTTTTGTCCAAGGTTGTTGCATCTTCTCATTTCAATAATTTTTTTAGTGTGCTTAGCTTGAGATTATTGCAAATATTTACTTGCCTTAAGTGCGAAAATGTCAATCAAAGAATATATTATATAGACTTATTAGTCTATCATATGTATTTCTTTCCCTACCAAGTTAGATCTCTTTTTCCTATGTCCACCTTGTACCTATTTCTAAGAAGAGGACGTTTACACATAATTATTGCTTTTTTCCACTTAATTTTTTGTTGTAGTCATGAATTCCACTTTTAATACCTTATTACGTGTTCCATTCAATTATATTATTGGCTAATCACATTATTTATCAAAGTTGTATCCAAACTTTTATACTTGTCGACTATTTAAACAAAAATGTGGCATGTTTACCCATGCCTAGCAAAAGTAAATGTCTTACTTTATCCTATGAATTTCCAATGTCCTAACCATATAATGCTAAATTTGAGCTTCTCCTCTTGATAGGTTCTTTGGAACTTACAACTGCTATTGAATGCTTTCAGATACTAATCCTGAGGATTTTCTGGCTTTGAACTTCAATAGTCGTCATAGGTGATTACTCTGAATGGGAAAAATTATAGGCTTTATTTCCTTGAGAATTGGAATCCTAAATATTATTTATAGTGTCTTGAGGAGTGTATTTATCATCAAATCAAACATTATTTGATTTCCTCTTTTTATTACACACCAATTTTATATGGAACTTTTTTTATTCTTAGGTTGAAATTATAGCAACTTGTGACTTCTCAAGTATTGGGAAGGTTATAAGGAAATATGGAGCAACAGAGGAGCAGCAGTAGCAGAGGAATAAAGGCAATGGTGGAGGGTAGGAACCTCGAACAAAGCAACCAATAAGTGATAGGAGAGGATCCAGAGGCAGGTGAGAGGGCTGAAGTGATAGAGGAGTAAGTTGGTAAGGTACGAGGAACTGATCCCCCTGAAAAAGATCCTAACAAAGGGACCCATCCAGGAGTAGCGGGCCCCAAAAAAGGATTGTCGTTCACAGAGACCCTTAAAGGCAAAAGAAGCAATTATTTAGAACCACTCCCATCCCTCATCCCAGAAAATAATAGAATAAGGGTTTCGACAAACATCAAGGATGGTTTCTTGTCTCTGGAAACACATTCCTTGATAGGGAAATTCTTGGGCGGTAGGCCTGACATAGAAACCATAAGGTCTTGGGCCTTTTACAAGTGGTGAAAAATAGGAAACATGGATATTTTTGTTCTCTCTAAGGGCTTTTTCATCATTTGGATCAACAATAAAGAAGATGTGAACAACATATTAATGAGAGGACCATGGTTTCTAGGAAGATGCAGCCTCTTCCTTAGACCATGGGGAGATGATTTCGATCCTGATACGCAAAGCATTAACACATATCCTATTTGGATTCGGCTCTCAAATATTTCTACCCATTTTTTCCATGAGTATTTCTTAAGAGGGATTGCCAAAACCATAGGGGAGTTGATAGCCATCAACCACCCTACCTTGGCTAGGTCAAGGATGACACATGCAAGAATATGTGTGAACGCAAACCTGGATTCTGATCTCCCAAACTTCATGGAACTCAAATATGGAGAATACCGTAGAAGGTAACCTATGGAATACGAGAACAATCTAGCCTTCTGTGTGGAATGTAGAACTCAGGGTCACCTCAAGAATTAGTGCTCAATCTTGGCAGTTAACAAATAAGCACAAAAAAAACCTGATGTGAGAGGGCCGAACGGAGGAGGGCCTTTAAGGATCCAAGGACCTCAGCTCCTACCAAGAAAAGTAGTCTACAAGTCGATGATATTTGACCAACACCACCAAGAGCAAGAAGCTCAACCTAAGTAAAAGGAGAAAGGAAAGCAACAAGTCAAAAATGATCATAAGACTCAGGTAAGCCCTTCGATACCCAGTTTCAATAAGTTTGATATCCTAGCCGAATTTGAGGTTGAGGAAGACAAGACAAAGGAAGAGGACCTTTGGATAGTTCTACCATAAAACCTAGAATTACCATCAATATCAGGACCCTCAAACGGGGCCCTAGTAGGCCCCCCACCAAATTGCCCTTACGATATAACCCAAATATTAGGAGAGTACAGGCAGAGCATGGAGGAAGAATATTCAAGGACCGAAATAATAGGTATAAAAGTGAATGAAGGATGCTACAGCCCTGTCATACAGTAAATAATACCCCTAAAATTTAGTCATAAATAGATAAGAAGTTCAACGAAATCCCCCATATACTATGACAATGAAAAAAATAGAGGATGGATTTTGGAGGCCGAACATTACAGAATTAGGCTTGAGAACAAAATTGCAAATGGGAAACAAATGACACTTATGCCTCAAGTTATCACAAGCATGGATGATAAAAAATCCAACAAACCTCCTCCACCTTAGGGAAGAGTGAGAGGGAAAAACTCAAAGCAACCTAAATGAAGGTTCTCTCATGGAACGTGAGAGGCCTTAATGGCCCACCAAAACAGAGGGTAGTTAAATTGTTAAGGAAATAAATTAATCCTACAATACTCTTATTACAAGAAATAAAAATAGAAGAAGCACTGTCAAGAGCACTAGTAGGAAAATATGGAAGCAAGAGGAAGTGGCTTTCAAGTGTGCAAGAGGATCATCTAGAGGAATAATGGTTTTGTGGGACCCAAAGAAAGTTGAAGGTAGCGTCATTCAAGTTGAGGACAGGGTTCTTAGTATGATCTTTCATGACATTGATAACAACTTGTCATGGATCCTATTAAATGTGTATGCACCCACCACAGTGCAAGGAATAATAGACATGTGGGTATCCCATGGGTGATAGCGAGGGATTTTAATACACCTTTATACCCTTTAGATAAAAGAGGAGGGTTAGGCCTTCCATCTAGGAGCATGGAAGAGTTCAACGAGTTTGTTAACTCAAGTAATTTTATGTACGTCAAGCTAAAATATGCTAAGTACACTTGGAGTAACCGAAGTATGGGGAGTCACATCATCCAGGAAATATTGGATAGGTTTCTATTGTCACAGGAAGCAATTAATATTTTTGGGGATTCAACCCTCCACTCACTTCCTACGATTGTGTTGGATCACAGTCCCATTTTGATAGATTTACCGCAAGCCATTTCCTTTAGGAGACCCTTTCATTTTAAGGCAATGTGGATAAAGCACCATGACCTCAAGGATCGCATCAACCAATGGTGGTAGTAACCCTTCCAAGGAATTCCCTCATACAAACTCTCTCAAAAGCTGATATTGGTAAAATATAACCTTAGAATATGGAACAAGGAGGTGTTTGGAAACATCTTCGAGAATAATAAAGTTGTGGGTGAAAAACTGAGAGACATAGAAAACGTAATTCAAAATAGAGCATGTGATGAGGCAACCAGAATAGAGGAGAGAATATTACTATCATAATACCACAATATCTTGGTCTGTGAGGAGACTTATTGGAGGCAAAAATCCAGAGTGCTGTCTAAATTATGGGGATTCTAATTCCAATTTTTTTCACGTCACCACCCCAAGGAATAGAAGTAACAACAGGATCAAGGAATTAACCAAAGAGGACGAGTCTACCACCCAAGACATCCATGAAATAAGATATGAAGTTGTGTCTTATTTTAGCTCCCTTCTTCGAGATGAAACCCAATGCCGAGCTACAACAAAATATTCCTTACTGTAATCCATTCCCCAAGTTATCAATGGTGATATCAATAGAAAAATCATTGCACCTTTTTCTAATAAGGAATTTAGGTTAGATCTATTTTCTATTGACCCTAACAAGGCGTTGGGTCCATATGGGTTTCCACCTTGGTTCTTCCAATCCTTTTGTGATATTGTTAGACCTGATGTTTGTTCTACTTTAAGGGAATTCTAGTCCTCCAAACATATCTCTCAGGGTTACAATTCAACATTCATATTATAGACCAATCATCATGTGTAATATTTCTTACAAGATACTCACCAAAGCTATAGCGAATCACATGAAAGGAATCTTGCCCTCAATCATTGACCTGTGTCAGGATAGTTCTGTCCAAGGGAGGTAAATCCTTGATGGGGTCATCACTGTCCATGAAGCCCTCCACTCAGCATCTTAGACTGAGAAGGCCACCTTTACCCTAAAGTTAGACATGAATAAGGCCTACAACCGCATCAACTAGGAATTTTTAAACACTATGCTGCTAAAATTTGGTTTCCACCCTAAGTGGGTTAGACTTATTAGAGGATGCATCTATGGGACAATGGCAGGGTACTTCCAAAGCTACAGAGGACTTAGAAAAGGATAACCTATTAGACCCATGATTTTCATCATCATGGTTAAATCCCTCACAAGGATAATCAAAGCTTTCTATTCTGAAGGACTCATATCTGGTATAAAAGCCACATCCCTAACCAATTCAGTCACACATCAACAATTCATTGATGAAAATTTGATGTTGACCATGGCATCTATTGTAGAGACCAAAAATATAAAACATATCCTAAAACTTTATGAGGATGTGGTAGACCAGAAGGTGAATTTCAACAAAAACAAAAGCTATTTTCTTAACACCCCACCCCTCAGGCAGATCAAGATAGCCAGGATTTTGGAGTGATCCATATCCACTCTACCCACTTCTTACTTGGGCCTCCCACTATTCATAGGAGCTACAGCTAAGTCAATATGGAATAATGTTCTAGAAAGGATCCAAAATAAACTATTAGGATGGAAAGGACATCCATTTTTCTAGGCAAGAAAAGCTACCCTGACCATGGCTTCTCTCCAGACAATTCTAGTATATTTCCTATTTGTGTTTAAGGCTACCAAAAAATTGAACAGTATCAAAAAAAATTCCTCTGGGCAAGGTCAGAAGTAAAACAAAAAATTCACCTAGTAGGATGGAACAATATGTGCCGACCTAAAGAGAATGGAGGCCTTGGCCTAATAAAAGTCTCTCATATCAACATAGTTTTATTAGCCAAACAAGCATGGCGAATGACAACCAATGTGGAGAATGAATGGATAGTGATTATCAAAAGAAAATATCTCCAAGAAATAGAGTTCCTAAGCAACACCATCCAAAGTAGAGGATCAGCCTTTTGGAAAGCCATCCTGACCAAAAGAGACAGTCAAAAAAGGTATGAGATGGATATTAGGAAATGGATAGAAAATCAATTTTTGGGAAGACAAATGGACAAGGGAAGAAGCATTCAGTCACGACCCCAACATAGCCAGGTTAAAATACTATACTGTCAAGAATCTTGGGCCTAAGGTGGCATATTATAAAAGGCAAGACAAGAATAAATGCAGGTGGAGACCAATAATAATCAATGGCTTAGAAGTAGAGTCCAAGGAACTTGAAAATATTATATGACAACAATTGATCCCTTAGGATCAGAAAAATATCACTTGATGTGGTCAGCAATAGAGAGTGGATAATTTACTGTGAAATTTTCTTACAAGTTACTGCTCCATCTTGAAGATCCTTGGTTCTAGACTAAGCTCGTGTGGACAAAGAATTTGATCCCAAAAAATCCTTTTTTTTTGTGGCTAGTGATTCAAGGAAAAATCCTCACCATTGATAATATGCTAAAGAAAGGAATGATTGTACCTAATAGATGGTATATGTGTAGGGCAAGCTGGGAATCAATTCAATACATATTCCTTGAGTGCCCCATATCTGTCACTATTATGAACAGGGTATTCCAAGTCTTCAATATTTCTTGGGTAAGACCAGCTTCCATCCATGAGTTTTTACAGCAATGGCCCAATCCCTTTGTTAGCCTTAGGCCTATATTATTGTGGAAGATTTATCTTCATCACTTCCTGTAGTAAATTTGGCTAGAAAGGAACCATAGAGTGTTCAAAGAGTCAAAACAGGATCCTGAATCAATAACTAACAAAATCCTAGCCTTTACAAAATAAAATGTCTTAATTCACCCTATTGAGGCACAACCGATTCCCTCTTGTGAGAAGCATCTAGCCCAATCCTTAAGTATCCCCCTTGAAGATGGTCCTAGTAAGCCCAATCCTAGACTTGATTCCAAGTGGATCCCTCCCCCCATTGATTGGCTTAAGCTAAAATTTGATGGCATAGCCAAGGATAACCCTAGCAGAGTAGGAGCCGGAGTAGTGGTAAGGGATCATCAAGGTCACATGGTGTTGGCATTTTTTGAAAAACTCAAAACTAGGACCAACAATGAAGCAGAAGCCAAAGCCCTCTGGCGAGGATTGGAGTTGTTGTAGGAGACTCAAGGTAAATTCATAATGGAAGGAGATTCACAAAATATAATTAACCTAATAAAGAATGACAAGGAAACTCATTGGAGGTTTTAGGCCTGCATTAAGGAAGCTATGATCCTGTTTGGAGTTAGAAGAGATAGGGTAGCTCAACATGCTTTTCGAGAAGCCAATAAAGTAGAAGATAAGTTGGCAAACATAGGAGTTGATACTGACAGTCTGATCACGTGGACACAGGATGTACCATATGATGTAGAGGATATTATCCACATAGAGCATCAATGACTGGTACAACATGGACCATGGGTGAATTTTTTCCACATGGATTCTCCGATGGACATTGGGATCATTCACAAAGTAAAAAAGAAATTATGTGGTAGATTCGACTGAGTCATCCCGTCAGGTTCATGAGAATGGCCAGCATGGAAAATCGTAGAATTAGGTATGTGCACTAGAGATATGTTGGGAAAATTACCTATAGGTTCCCAAGAAATAACATTCATGTTTGGATGCAATCCCGATATGAGCAGGAAAAGATTTCAAATCATGATATCGATGGATTTATTGTGTTTGAAGGACCTTGTTTCTCTGTAATGTATGTTAGCCCAAAAAATTCCATGATTACCAAGCTAACAGATCCTAACTACATCAAAGCTTGGCATGCTAGCACATTCATCTTGCTGATAGGAAATTCCAAGTGGCCAATCATCCAAGTTGAAGGCAGGTCATAAAACAAACCTAGACAGGGAACCCTTCATAATGATACAACTACGAGTCACGAGGAGACCCAAAGATATCACCACATTTCTATTAATTGTAAGTGTGGGAGGACGTCGAGTGGTATCACTACTAGGTCTTCAGGTTGGCTAGTTTTTAAGGTTAATGAGATTAAGGAAATCATAACTTACATTGAGCCGAGCATGGTGGTTATGGAGCTTGTAGCTCAAGCTATTATCATTGAGAGATGCTTCACTCAGTTCTTCAATATGTTCTCGATAGTGGAGGAAGACTTAACCATCACTGTTATGGAGTCGTAGGAGGATGGTAGGGTGGAAATTAGAGGGTGCAAAATATTTATAGATGTTAATTTACCGTCCACTATCACGGGGAAGACAATCAATGGAAGATCGATCCACAGGCAAAAACACAATTGGGAGGTGGAATTATGCGAGTTCAAGGACAATCCCAGAATTTTCAAGGAGGCGAAGAATGGACTGACCAAAGTGGACCTCCCTACCCCGTGGAACATTGTAATGAAAAATGTGATGGAGTTCATCACAATTGAGGATCCTGGCAAGGTCCTCCTTAGCTTTCACTATGATTTTGTGAATATTTTTCATGACGTTAATCCCATAAGTATCCCCCAATTCCTGCTAAAATCCATGAATTACACTATTAACTCATGTCATAGCAAGAAAGGATCTGACATGCCACTCCACCAAGGCCTGTATAAGGTTATTTATAAATTTGTCTTAGCTACCTTCCCCCAAGCTGAACCCCCAGCCATACCCTAAGCTAAAACCCTAGGTATTCATCATGTAGAGATATCCAGGGGTAGGGATAGCCCTGACCTACCCAAACCCTATTATGTGTCCCAAAATAAGAAAAGAGGGTGGATCTGGATATCAGAGGAGGACCTACAAGGAAGAAGATAAATATTAAGTAATCAGAGGGACCCACAAGATCCTCACTGAGGCTGAAGAACAAGAAAGTCCAGGGGAGCTCTAAACCCCTCGAGATTGAATCTGAGGATGACAGTTTTGACCTGAAAAATATGGTCCTCAAGCATTTTATCTTGAATGTATCAGATAACATCATCCATCAGATGTAGGAGATCCTTGAGGTGTTAACAAAGGTATTTTTCAATAAATAATACCAAGGCAACAAGCCAGTGGAGGCTAATCCGAAGACAAAAGAGGAGGACAAAGATGATGAGCAGAACAAGGATGAGGATGAGGAGGATTAGCACCCTACAAGATGATAATTTGTGCATAAATTATGGTTTGGCAAGGCCAAAGTTGTATATCTTGAGCTAAATTTTGTTATTGCCTTGTGCAAATGGACTGATGTTTTTTTGGTTTCTATATTAATGGGTATCCCAGTTGTTGTTGGATGGGTTTTGTGGGATGAGATTCTCTTGGTTTTTTATGGTTTCTAGTTAGTTGTTGCAAACGTCTATCTATCTAGGGTGGTTCAGGCTATAAGGAATCAATATAGGTGATGGCCTAGGATGGCCAGTTAGGCTTAAGGACCGAGGGTCCTTAGGAAGTTAAGGTTCTTGCACCTCAACACTTCACTGATTTTTTTACAAAGGTTTTGGGTCAACCTGTAAAACCTGGTAGTAATGGAATACTTAAATTATAAAAAAAAAGTCTTGGGAAGGCTCACAACTAACTACTATATATGGTTTATTTTCTAGATATTCTTACTTGAAATTATGACTATCCTACCAAAATGTTTGCCATACTAAGTTTGGTTCCTCTTGTGGCCAATAAATTACCTCTGTGCATGTATTTGCAGTACCCATTTTTAGAATATGCCTTTTTTTCCTCATATTCCTCAATGTAGTAAGGCTATAGATCCTGATTGAATATCCAAATTAAATTTTTGATGCAAGAGATAATCATGTGACTACAATCTAGGACCAGGTGTCCTATTTTTTCCATAAAATCTTTGGACAAGCACATATTAAACAAAGGAGGCACATCAACAACTACTACATCTTGAATTACCACAAGATCTGGGTATTCATGTATTATCATCAAAAGTTATTCATAAGACAAATTTCCTTCATTGTTACCCCTTTTAATTGAATCAATTTGGGTTCTATTTGGATGAGGGTTAATCCCATGCTCTTACCAAATTCCTAGGGTATAAATGTAACCTCAGCTTCTGGATCTACCACATAATTATGTAGTATGTGTCTTTCCAAGAAAAGGGATAAGTAGAAGTGGAGGGGATGATAACTTTTTATACTTAATTATGGTCCTTTTATCATCATTTTATAGGGACTATCACATTTTATTGATTATTTAAGGGTCAATATGATTAAATCTTCCCTTTTAGTTACTAGCAAATTCCTTCTTAGGTCCCTAATGTTCCTTGCAAGATCAACCTTCACTTTGCTTAATAATTCAAGCCTTAAGGCTGGTTCAAGTTCTAGAATTGGCACTTTAAATAAGATTTGGAATTGTTTAATGATTTTTTCTCTTAATGTCTAAGTCATAGTTGGTAAATATAACCTTTGTTGATGGCTTGATAATTTTAGCCTTTGCTGATAATCTGGGCCATCAAACTAGTCTCTTCATCAAAGCCATGGCCCTATTCCAAGGAGTTTCTCTATTGGATTTTGTAAGTTGTAGGAAACTAATAATTGAATGGGACTCCCTTAATATTATAAATAAGGAAATAGGGAATCAATCTCCTACTTGGAATATTTCAAACCTTCTTTTGGAAGTTTAGAGATACATCCAAAATTTGAAGAGGTTCAGTTTAAGCATACATATAGGGAAGGTAATCGAGCAGCTGATCTATTGGCTAAAAAAGGAGTTATTCAGAATGGTTTAGTGGTGTGGTGGGATAATTTACCAATGGATATTTCTTCTATTGATAATGACCTCATACACAATTAGCCATTTTGATCGAGTTGTTATTTATGACTTGGCTATAAAACTTGGGGGTGCTTGTTGATTTTGGGTTTCTACACAAAATTTCATATCTCCAAGCTATTGTTTCCTCCATGTAAGCCACAATCTCCAATGTGGAATATATTATTATTCTGATGGGCTTGTAGACCTGGGAAAGCAATGATCTCATGGGGGAGAATGGGACTGGTGTATGGCTCGATTTGTGGTTCAGGTCCTACTACTGATCTATGTTCATCTGATTATCTCTAACATCTTGATTTGGTTTCAACTTGTTTTTAGTTTTAAATTATGTATGATCTTACCTATGTACTAGTTTTTCTTTGGAAGGGTTAACTCCTCTTATTGATCATTCCTCGATTATTACCAAATGTAAGTAATTTTAACTCCCTCTTTTTGGGCGGGGCTTAATCTCTTTTTGTACAAGGTTTGGAGATCCTTTTAAAACTTCATCCTTCTAATTAAAAAATAACCTTTTATACACTTCAATCCTCTGTATATTTAATGGTTGCATATTAGGATCCAATGTTTGAAAATATAGCTGTAGGTTTACTTTGTCACTTTGGGTATCCAAATTATGATCATCACAAAGACTATTTTACATTTATTGATGATTATTAATAGGAATTGCTATTTCTAAGAATTATTTTCTCAAATCTATTTTTGAAGCTACCATGTCTTCCATTATCAAGGATTTATTTGGGTACAAATGATGCTAATAAATTTTACTCACATAAGCTTTGTTGAGCAACGAAGAGTTGCATGTAGATAAAATTTTAAATTCCTCTTGTATACTATCATCACAAAAACATGCTATTTGTTCTTCTATAGTAAACCTATCTTGAGATTTTGTCCCTATATGAGATATTCACCCTTCTATTTTTTTAGATCTTCGATTAATTTTTGAATTAGTGCCTTCAATCCATGTTCTATTTGAGGTTGATCCACTTGTACAATGGGGGTGTCCTCTACTATAGGTGGGTAATATGGATATGACATTGACACTTCACAATATAGTATGTGAGGTATGCTTGGAAATCAGGTTTGTGAATAATTTTAGATAGTTGGGCATATGGTATTTCTAGGAGGGATTTTACCAGTTGTGATAAGCATATTTTTTGTTGTTATGGCCTCTTGAAAAATCTATGGGAATCTCTTTTCTTTGGACTATTGAATTAAGAGGTTCAAGTTGGAGTTGAAGGTATGTATATAATAAAGATATGTTTGGACATGGGAGAGATGAATTTATTGAGGGATTCTTTTCCATATCCTTTTGAATCGAGTATTGAAGTTGAAAATACTTTTATAGGGAGCTCTTTGAATAGAGAAGAAATGAGTGAGCAAGAGGAATGGATATCTAAAGTCATCGAACTATGCGATGAGAGATTTGGCTATTTTGGCCCAAGTGCTAATACTCTTATTTTCTAAAGATTAGTACCATAACAATACTTTACCTCTAAAATATTAGATAAGTAGTCTAATAATTACATATTCAAAGACAATATTGTAATGAGTAGATAAAGAAATCACATATTGACAATGCTCATAAGCTATTTTTCATTGCCATTGTCACTAGGGAGGGATTTTAGAATGGCCTTTGGTATTTTATGGAGTATTGGATATTGAAGGGACTAATTTTATGCTAAGCTAGATACGATTGTTCATCCATGAGAACTTTCTAGTGATAATAAGGTCAAACATTATTCTTTAGGTAATTCTAGATTCAATCTTTAGTGGATTCACCAGTTGAATATAAATTCTATGCTTGTGAGTTCAATACTATTCACATCATCTTCAGCTCTCTAGGAAGGTATGATGAAAACACATAATATGTCCCACTAGGTGTGCCAGAAATAAATTGTTGGCATAAAATATGCCTAGTCTATGGATTTTGAATATGTTGTAGACTTAAACCAACAATTATTGGATGAATTAGATTTCTCTTAATTCAACCTCTAGAGAAGGTTGACTCCTTGTAATGTGTGTGAAGTAAAAATAGGGGTTTAAGATTAAGCGAGATAGATGAAAGGATTAAGATAAAATAAGGATGTAAATAAACAAGCAAAAGGTGGATGAGATATAGTGTAACAACATTATACATTACTATATAACAAGCTAACACAACCAATTTAGATGATACTTAACAGACCAACCATTTTCAAATGCAATTACAAATTTATTCAACTTCAATTACATACTTTAATCATTTCAAAGACTTAAATGAATAGCAATCCAACAATAATCCAAATAGAAGAATTCACTTTAATAGAATCAAATAATCATGAAATTTTAATAGAAATGGCTTAAAGCAAAGGTGCATTCGTAAACAACAATGAAGGTCAAAAAACTATCACCTCTCATTAATTGGTAGTAATATTACATAGCAAGCATCCAAGAAAATACTATAGAATCAACCCTTCAATTAGAGGTGTCATGACTTATTTATAGGCTATATTTTGTATCTCATAGAAAAATATTTATAATTAGTTACAAGTTTGTTATGAAAATAACCTAGAAGAGAAGGCTCACTTTGTTGAGGTGGTAGCTTCAAAATTTTCTATATTTGAATTTGAATTTCTACGTAAGCTGCTCCATTGATCTACAACTACCTTCTACAAGTGGCTGAATTGTTGTAATTGACTTGTTAGAACTATCACTTGTATGCTTTGATGGTGCTAGATTGGCCAACTATAAAGGATTGAGGTAGTTATGGCATTTTATAGGGGTGTGTATCAAAGTCAGGCTCCTATTTTTCTTGTAGTGATCTTTGAAACTACCTCAGATTTGTGCATTGAATCTTATTATGCAATGTAGGACCTTGGTGTGGAGGTGTTGACATAATCACAAAAAAGTGTTCGGATTTGTGCGTCCCTTAATTCATTTTATACTTTTATATTATTCAAGTTTGAATTTATGCATTTTGCATGATTATAAACTTCAATACATCCCAATTTTATACATCATAGACTTGTGCATCGTGGCTTTGTGTGTCCTGGCTTTGTGCATAGTGGATTTATGCATCTTACTCATTTTGTACAATCTTGGGCTTCGATGTGGAGGTGTCAACGTCACCACCAAAAATTTCTTGGATTTGTGCATCCGAATTTTTTGCATCTATTATTTTGCATGATGTCAAACCTCGATTTGAAGATGTTGATGTCATAACCAAAAAGAACTTGAATTTGTGCATATTTTTAAATGCTTTTGCTTTATTCATCCTATCTCTGTTCATCATGACTTTTTGGAGTTTCACGATGTTGTGCTAACATCAATACTTATAAGGGTATGACTTCATTCATTCTAGCTTTGTGCAACCTCTTAAGTCGTTAAAATACATAGTTGATTTTTTTTGAAAAAGAGCTTGGCTTCTTGTATTACAAATGAGGTCATGAATTTGACCTACACAACTCAGTTGATATGAGAATTGAATTTGTTTGTAAAATCTCAAGCTCTAAAGGAGAGACTTATGAATTTCCAAGGGTGGAGGACTCAAGTACAACCCCTTTTTTCTCTAGCAAAAAAAACAAATCATCACTTTGAATCACATATCTAATTTTTTAATGATACTTTTATTTTAGGTTATCCCTCAGTCAATAGAGCCATAGGATTTAAATTATCATTATCATGATATAATAATGTTACTATACAATTGGTTAATGCTATAGAGTACAAGATCTTTCTCATTAACATTGTCCCAAACTTACAATGAATTATTGTGAATATTTTAGTGTTGAAAAATTTCCATCAACATATCTATATACTCATTTTTATGATAAAATAAATAAAGATATTTGGGATTCAATTTTGGATAGAATGAAATCTTGTTTGGAAGGTTGGAAAGGTAAGTTCTTAACCAAAGGCTATAACTCCTAAATATTACATTACAATCCATCCCTATATATAGGATGTCATTTTCAATATCGCCAACAAGTATAGCATCCAAATTTGATAAAATTCAAAGATATTTTATTTGAAAAGAATGTGAGGAAAGTTGAGATCAACAATACCAAATACAAATTGAGAGCTTTTTGGATGGCAGGAGCAGCAAGAGCAGTAGGAGTCAAAGGTTATGGTGGGATCCACCCAGGCGGATCATCGGATGGCATAGCAGGCCAAGGTATTACCAATGTAGGGGAAGGGGTTTCGAGGTCCCACCCTAAGGACCCCGAGGACAAAGTGCCCCCTAACAAAAATATTTTATAGGGGCTCTCATGCCCTAGCGCATTGTCCTATGTTTAGGTTCTTGGGGGTAGTTCTCCAACCCTGTTAGGAACCCACCTGGCCCAGGTTGGGTCAGATATCGAGATACCAGTAGAGATATTTTCCTCCTATGTGTCCAAGGTCTCCTTTACCCTAATCAGTAAATTTGTGGGAGGATGGCCATACATGGAAACCATAAGGTGCTAGGCATTTTCCAAATGGAAAATCTTAGGGAACATGGATATAATAGCCCTCTCCTAGGGGTTATTTATCATTAAGCTTTGCAACCATGATGATACAAGCCAAATTCTAATCGGGGGGCCCTAGTTTCTGGGGAGGAGGAGCCTATTCCTCAGGTGGTGGGCAGTAGATTTCAACCCCAAGACTCAGAATATCAACTATGCTCTCGTATGGGTCCACATCCCGAACTTGCCTTTCCACCTATGGCAGGAAGACATCTTGAAAGCCATCGCTAGGGCAGTAGGGGAGTTGGTGGTGGTTGATTCAGCTACCAAGGTAGGATCCAGAATGGTCCATGCTCGTATATGTGTGAATACCAACCTAGAGAGGGAGCTTCCCTCCTTTGTAAACCTAGTTTTGGGATCCTACAGGTGGCACCAGACCCTTGAATACGAGAACAAGTCGGCCTTCTATGGGTGATGCAGCATGCAAGGCCACCTCCCAAACCAATGCCCCAACCAGGCGGAGAAATGTGAGGCAGACAACCTTGTTGATCCCGAAGAACCACTCAAACCCTAAAACTGGTTCCCCTCGGAGGAACTACTTTCCCCGAAATCCTCCCATCCATAGGAAATATGTAATCCAAGAATGTCCTTTAGAATAGCCCAACTTGAAAGACCATGTAGTGCAAGCATATTAGGAAGGTCCCACAGTGTAGCCTAACCAGGGTGACATGGTAGTGCATCCATCTCAGGAGACGACCTAGAGTAAGACCTTGTCTCCAATGATCAAAGGCTCCAACAGTGTCATTCCTCCACCACCATTAGGTGTGAACCAGGTATGTCATCCAAGCCCACATAATGATATTTCTTATGAGAATTGTGTGGTTTCCTCCCTGGCTGTGATCCCCCTCCTCCCTTTCCCCCACCCCAAGTCGTAATGGGTGTCATCCAGGGATCCTCGACCTACTCTGGTTCTCCCTCCCTATAGAACCCTGACCTAGCATCCATCCATATAGATAGTGAGGAGGAGGGCAGTCCGGTCCCTTCCCAGGCTTGATCCAAAAGCTTTAGCCCAAAGCAAACCCAAAGCAGAACTTCCCTCATTGATTTTGGGAGTGAGAAGAAAAGGGGCAGACCATCCCTGGTGGACCAAAGGAGGAAAGAAGTAGCAGATGACATAGCCAATGGCTCCCAATCCACACTATTGGTCGACCACCTCAATATTCTAAGAGAAGACCTAAAGAATCCAAAACCTCCCATCCATCAAGGAAAGGGAGGCAAAAACCCCCAAAGGTTTGAGATGAAGCTCCTCACTTGGAATGTGAGAGGGCTAAACGTTGCCCCCAAGATATGGATAGCAGCTGACCTCAAGAAAGAGCATTGCCCCACCATCTTCATCCTTCAAGAAACTAAGATGAATGAGATATCCTCCTCGATAGTTGCCAAAGCTATCTGGCCCAAAAGTGAATTTTTTTTCATCCCCACCCTAGGAACTATTGGTGGGCTTCTATGTTTGTGGGATCCAACCCAAGTGGAAGGAAGGCTCATCTCTTCCTCCAATAGGATCATCAATTTGTTAGTCCATTGCAAGAGTAGCACCAAGACATGGATCTTGTCTAGCATCTACGCCCCCAAAAACCCCTTGGAGAGGGCTGCATTGTGGAGTTCCATCAGTCGCATGAGGACTTCTTTCAAAATAATCCCTTGGATCTTGGCAGGGGATTTCAATTACCCTTTGTTCCCATCTAACAAAAGGGGAGGCAATGGGGTGGATATGAAAATCATGGAAGACTTCGGTGGATTCATTGATGTGAATGAACTGATGGATGTTCAGTTAAAAGGAACCAAGTACACCTGGAGCAATAGAAGGTCAGGTGCTAATCTCATCCAAGTAAAGTTGGATAGGGTCCTCCTATCTCATGAAGCCATTCCCATTTATGGAGATGCCACCCTTCGCTCCCTTCCCAGAATAGGCTCGGATCACAGTCCCCTACTTTTTGAAGAAGCCACGACCTCCTCCTTCAAGAACCCTTTCCGATTCGAGTCAATGTGGTTCCACCACCCAGATTTCAAGAACCAGGTGTCCCAGTGGTGGCAATAGCCTTTTCAGGGATCCCCATCTGGGCAGTTGTACCAAAAGCTCATATTCGTAAAAGGTCAACTCAGAACCTGGAACAAAGAGATTTTTGGTAATATTTTTGAAAAAAAGAGGGTCATCAAAGAAAAGTTGGATGTTGTAGAGCTACAAATTCAGGAAGGCTACCAAGACAGCAACACCAAAATGGAGGAAAGGTAGCTCCTAACCAAATACCACAACATCCTAGCCAGGGAGGAAACTTACTGGAGGTAGAAGTCTAGAGCCCTATGGCTCAAAGACGGGGATTTGAATACCAAGTACTTCCATACTTCCACTCTGAGAAATAGGAGTTCCAACAAAATCATGGATCTCACTTCTTTCGATGGGAGGGTCATCAATGATATCTCAGATATTAGGGATGAAGCTATCAATTTCTTCCAGTCCCTCTTAGGATCATCCTCCCCAGAGGCTCCTCAGGTTGTAGGAGGCCCTCCTAGCCAACATTCCCCATTCCATTTTTGATGCTACCAATGAAATGTTGATAAGCCCTCTCTCAACTGAAGAAATCAAAGCAACCCTTTTTTCCATGCAGTCGGATAAGGCCCCTGGCCCGAGACGGGTTCCCACCCCGATTCTACCAGGATTTTTGGGATCTGATTGGAAATGAAGTTTGTGCAGTAGTCAGGGATATCCAGAGGTCCAAATCCATCCCTCGGGGTATCAACTCAACCTTCATAGCTCTGGTCCCCAAGATCCCAACCTGCAAGTCATTATTCGATTACCGACCCATCAACCTCTGCAATGTCCTTTACAAAATCTTGACCAAAGCTCTTGCTAATAGACTCAAATCAATCCTCCCACTCATCATTGACCCATGCCAGGGGAGTTCAATCAAAGGGAGGATCATCATGGATGGGGTTATCACTGTCCATGAAGCTATTCACTCCGCCACCCTAGCCAAGAAGCCAGCTCTCCTCCTCAAGTTGGACATGAACAAAGCCTTTGATAGAGTCCGTTGGGAGTTCCTTTTAGACATCCTCCTCAAGTTTGGTTTCCATCCGAGCTGGGTTGAGCTCATCCACAAGTGTATATCTTCAGCTTGGTTCTCCATCTTGGTCAACGGATCCCCCACGGGGTTCTTCCCCAGCTCAAGGGGACTAAGGCAAGGAGACCCCCTGTCCCCCATTTTTTTCATCATTCTGGCCGAAGCGTTGGGAAGGTCCATCAAAGATGCTACCAAAAGAGGGCTCATTTTGGGGATTAGGACTACTTCTAGGCTCCCTCCAGTCACTCACCAATAGTTTGTAGATGACACCATCCTCACGACCTCAGCCTCAATCCCTCAAGCGAGAACCATCAAGCACATCTTACACCTCTATGAAGAAGCATCCGGGCAGAAGATCAATTTCATCAAAAGAAAAATCTATTTCCTCTTCACTCCCCTATCCCACCAGGTCAATATCACAAGGATCCTAGGGTGCTCCTCTGAGTTGCTACCCACAACCTACCTGGGACTCCCTCTATTTTTTGGAAGACCTGTTGCCCCCATGTGGAACAATGTCATAGATAGAATTAGCAAAAAGTTAGCCTCCTAGAAAGGCCACCTCCTTTCCCAGGAAGCAAAAGCCACCCTTACTTTGGCTTACCTCCAAAGTATCCCAGTATACTTTATGTCTGTCTTCAGGATCCCAACGAAGGTGAGCTCCAAGATTGAACAGATCCAAAAATGATTCTTGTGGTCGAGAAGTGAAGACAAAAATAGGATCCCTCTTGTGGCCTGGGACAAGGTGTGCCATAGTAAGTCCAACGGAGGTATCGGGCTCAGAAAAGTTGACCTCATGAATCTGGCCCTCCTGGCCAAGCATGCATGGAAGATTTTTTCCAACAACTTTGATTGGATCGAGATCGTCAAGGGGAAGTATTTGCAGAACCACAATTTCTTAGACAACCAAGGACCCTAGAATGGGTCGGCATTCTGGAAGGCCATCACCCAGACCAAAAACCTCATTCAGAAGGGCACTGGATGGATCCTAGGGAACGGGAACACTATTGACTTCTAGCAAGACAGGTGGATGCAAGAGAACCCATTGAGCCAAAGTAGAGAGTTGGCAGGCCTGGAGCCCTTCACCATCAATGCCCTGGGAAGCAAAGTGGGGGGATTCATAAGCCATGGAGTAGGTTGACCAAGATGGAGGACCATTGAAGTGGAGAGCCTCCCTGAGCAAGTTGCCACCCTATCCAGACTTCTTCAAGCTATCACTATCCCATCGAAAGAAGCCAAAGATAGGCCTATCTGGAAGGCTACCGATAGTGGAACCTTCATAGTCAAGTCAGCCTATTCTATCCTCAGTCTAGCCCCGATATCGAGCATCCCCTTTAACCTGGTTTGGAAAACTAAGCTCATCCCCAAGATTAGTTTCTTTTCTTGGATAGCTATCCAAAACAAGATCCTCATGATCGAGAACCTAGCCAAGAGAGGATTCATGATCCCCAATCACTGCTATCTATGTCTATCTAGCTGGAAAACACTAATCATATTTTTTGTTCCTATAGGTTCTCCTTTGAAGCCTTTGGTCACATCCTCAATAGTTTCCACATCCAATGGGTCCAACCCCAATCAATTATCAACCTCTTTACTCAGTGGCCAAATCCATTCTTCGATCCCAAGCTTAGATCCCTATGGTCCCTTTGTCTTCCCCATCTTGTGTGGTAGATCTGGTTAGAGTGAAACAGGAGGGTCTTTTTTGGGGCCGCCCAGGGATCCCCTATCGGTGGCATCCAAGGCCATTGCCTTTACCATCAAGAACTCTCATCTTGTCTCCTACCCTGCTTCTCCCCCATCGGTCGGTGAGCTAGCCATCCTTCGATCCCTCGGAGCCTCCCCGGAGGAATCTAAGGTGCTACCTAGGTCGAATCCTAGGGACAAATCCAAGTGGAGTCCACCCCCTGAAGGGTGGATCAAGTTGAATTTTGATGGGGCATCCAAAGGAAATCTCGGCAAGGGCAGGGTAGGAGGTCATCAGAGACCACCGAGGCATCATCATCCTAGCCTATGTGGAGTTCCTAGGGCACCAATCAAATAATTATGCAGAAGCCTTGGCTCTTGAGAAGGGGTTGCTGCTACTGAAAGAGGATCCCAGGGAGGCGATTATTGAAGGGGACTCTCAGAATATCATAAACTACATGTCTAATGGAAAGACCCCATCATGGAAGATCTACAATTCCATCCTCGAATCTAGGAGGATCCTCCACAAGTCGCTCGGGTACAACCATTCACCATATCTTTAGGGAGGCCAATCAGGTAGTCGACCTCGCGACCAATCTAGCTACTTTGGGTAGCGAGCTCAGAATTTGGAGGGAGGATTATCCCCAGGTCATTGTTAATGTATGCAAAGTAGGAAAGGGAGGCAAGTCAACCTATCAGACTCTGAGGACCTAAGATTTTGTCAGGTCACTCTAGGAATACTCACCATGGGTCTAGGGCTTCCGTAAGCTCTCCATCATAATTTGCACCTCTCTCACCGGTGGATCATGTCAGATGGAAGTAGCAGACACGTGAATGGCAAATCAAGAGATTTGGCCCAGCATCCAAGTAACAATAACTCGTGGTGGCTTTCCAAGAACAACGGTTTTGATACGTGCACCAACCAAGAGGCGGGGATCCATATCATCATGACCAATATCTATCCGAGTGATGTGGAAATATGCAAGGCAAAGCATGTCTGGTCCACCATCATCCCTGACGCGTGGCACCTACCATGGTGTCCGACTCAGGTGGTCCACACCCCTTCCCCTCACCTCCCGATCTCCCTTCGCACAATTCTGAGGAGTGACTTGGAATATCGGGCGTCTTAAAGAGCCCAATGGGAAGCGTGGCACTGCCAGCCCGCTTACTATCATCATATCTGACTTGGCCACTTCCCACCTTTTGCACGAGATCTTACAACTGGCTTCTTGCCATTTTTATAGCCACTCCCAACATGGTCCTTCTAGCTTCCTCACTACGCTCACTTCCCTTCATAAGCCCAAGTCCCAGGTCCGTCTGGTAATCGATTGGATCTCCCCCTATTTGTTGTGTCGTTGCTCAATCCCGAGCTCTATAATTTCTCATCCAAGGTTGCCCACCCCAAACCCTTGACTCCCAGCATGACTTATGTTGAACCAGCCCTTCTACAATTGGACCCCAATGCCAAAACCTTCATGGATGCCAAAAGGTTTACCCCATTCCTAGAGAAATTTGCTAGAGCCGAAGACCCTGTCACCGATGACTTTGTGGCTTCTTGGAACCAAGGTGAGGTTACTATCCAAGGTTTACATTTTATGGTCACTGTTGACATGCTAGTTACAGTCACTGGTCTCTCCCTATTTGGGTGCCTTATTAGGCACGATAGACATAACTAGGAAGAGGAGCTTGATCAATTCCCCGATAAGGGGAAGAGCCTTGGGTGGGATAAAACATTGTTGCATGCGTCTGCCCTCCCAGCCCCATGGAACCATGCCATAGTGCCCATCATGTAGTATATCACCTACGACGACCCAGCCAAACCCCTGTGCAGCTTTCATTTGGCTTTCTTCAATCACCTCCGTGATGGGAGACCTGTCTGCATCCTAGAATACCTCATGTATTCCCTCAATCTCACCCTAGAAAAGTGTCAAAATTTGGGTGGGCATCCCAGGCACCAAGGGCTCCTAGCAATTTTGTATAAGCATGCGTTGACTCACCAGCCTTCGATGTAGAACATCCAGTCCATGGCTGCCCATCCCCCATGGAGAATCCCCCTTCCCCCCATCGTGAGTCCCCTGGAGACCCCAACCAAGATGGTAGGCACCCCAAGCCTACCCCAACCAGGAATGCCAAGCGTAGTGAACAAAAGAAGTGGGGGGCTTCGGCTCAAACTCCCTTTGGAGGTAGATCATCTGCTAGACTAAAGCCAGGATACATCAAGAGTCCGAGAGCGACAAGGAAGATTCAAAGTCCCAGTTGGTGCTGTAGTTGGTGGCATCTATCATCAACACGGTAGTTAAGCAGCTGTAGGAGGTTTCCCATATTTTGGGGAAGGCCATGGCCTCCAGGAAACATGAAGGTAAGAACTGATAGGTGGGGACCCCTGGTGGGAGGGGTGTTTTGTTGGAGTGTGTATATTTCTATGGTTTTGTGGATTGGTCATCTTTCTGTTAGGTCATCTCAGTGTGGGATAGTTGGTCCAGTTAGGTGCTTTGTTACTAGAGCGGGAGGTTCTCCTTGTTGGTCGGGGTGTATGGGTATAAAGTGGGATCGGGATCCCTCCTCTGGGGATAGGAGGATTTTTGGTTCTGTGGGCAGACCCACTATCTCAACTTTTCTCTGTTGCATAGCCACCAAGGTTATTATGTAAGAAGGTTTTGGGTCCCTTTCAAAACCCGTTTTGTAAATACAATCAACTTAACAAAAAAAAATGTGAGGAAAGTTTTATATTTTCTATTTTTAAGTGGGGTAAGATTTGCAAATGAATGAATATTGGAGGGGTAGGATTGTAAAATTTGAAATTTATGAGTTTTTCCTTAGGGGCTAAAGTTTTCTGGAGATTATTCAAATATCAAGGAAAGCATTAGGTAAAATTTTGCTTCAAAAATACTAGTATTATCTTTATGAAATAAAAATATTTAGGAAATAACCCTACCTAAAGGATCACCGAAATGGAACATAGTGCTAGATAGTTTATAATTGATCAAGAAACATATTAGAAGGTTAGTTCTATAAATATTTGGGTTGATACTTTGTTGAAGCCTTATGCTCTCATTTTTATTCAAAATGACAACAATCATCTTGGGCATATCTAGCTTGTAAAGGTCAAAAGGTAAAAGGTTATGCTAATATGAGCAAAAACTCTAGATCATAGGTTTTTATTAGTAACATAGTTCAAAGGAGAGGAACTCAAACAAATATCAAATGAGTTTAAAAAAAATATTCAAGTATTTACTTGCTTCTACATAAAATAACAAGGTGGTTTAGAATATATCAAATTATGGTGGATACTTGGTCAAGTTGGGATATAAGGATTTAGAGTAATCAAAATTTTCAACTCTCAATGCTTTCCCTTGAACAAATTTTTTGAAGACTATAGACCCTCTCTAAGCCCCTAGCATTCCTTTGGTTAATAGTATAAAGCAAGATTATTATAGGATAGTCTAAAAAAGAGAGGATTCCATTGACCTTTTAGTTGTGCCTTGTGTTATAAGGATCTAGAAACATCAAATCATTTATTTCTTCATTATCCCTTACATTACTTGGGACTACTTTTCAAAATATGAGAGTATATTAGTAGTTCCAGTAAAAATAAAAGAGTTGATGAGATGTTGGATTAATTATTTCAAAGTTAAAGCATTATGTATTTTGTGGATGAAAATTATTTATTAAAATTTATGGCTTGAAAGGAGTAATAGATTTTTTTAAAATAAATCTTAAATTTATGCCAAATTTTAGAACTATATTATTGAATTTCTTGCATAATGTTTATAGACATGGTGCTCATCATAGGAAGTCTCAAGTGTAGAAAAATATGTGTCATGCTCCTAGACATGTGATTTGAACATGCATGAAAGGGTCATCTATGATAATGGAGTTAACACAAAGGGTTTGCTTTGATTTATGGTAAAATGGAATAGTCTAAAATTGGGTTTATTAAAATTAATTTTATTGGTGCTTTCAATGGAAATATAGGAAAAGGTAGTGGAGGTTGTGTTTTTTGAAATAATGAAGGAAAAATTCTCCTCATTTACTTAGAATCATATGGAACTTCAACTAACAACTATGTAGAGACTAGGGCACTTGCCACGGGGATCAAAATTACAATTAAGAGATATGGAAATATATTTCAACTTATGGAGATTCACAAATTATAATTAATTCTTTTGATAAAAATGGATATGGGAATTGAAAATTAACATTATTTTTTACATTCATTAATTATTTTTGGAGGTAATCTCTTGGAAATGTGAGCATATCAATAGAAAATAAAAATGGTAATAGATAATTCAACCAATCATGATGTTGATATTCTGTAATGAACCTCTTCTTCTCATGTGAATATCTCACCTTAAAATTCTTAGTTTTGAGTTGTACTAAGATAATAAATACAATTCTAAATATCTAACTATGATTACAAGGATTATTGACAAAAGCAACACTAATATCACATATTCAGTTGCATAAGCATTCATTAAATGAAACATGAAAATGTAGAATAATAAAAAATACAAAACTTTAGTACAAGTAATATTACTATCACTAAAGTTGAAGCTGAGGCTATGTGGAGAGGCCTTCAAATGACTCAAGACTTAGAAGGCAATTTGATCATAGAAGGAGACTATATGCATGTTATAAATCTCCTCAATAATTGTAAAACACCTCCTTGGAGGATTAAAACAATTGTTGAAGAGGCTAGGATCCTTTTCTAGGGAAGACAGGACAAAAAATCCCAACATGTCTTTCGGGAAGCTAACAAAATTGTTGATAAGCTAGAAAATTTGGGTGTCGATGGTGATGGACTTTTCAAATGGAAACACGGTGTCCCGAGTGAAGTATATGAGCTTATTTAACAAGAATGCCAATAATGATAGTCAAATTTACCAATAGGGAAGGCACTATAAGTTCAAAGGCTAGGAGTATTCCCGTCTCTTTTTTTAATTGGACTCACAATAAAAAATATCTGAGTTGTCAGTCTTCGTCGATACTGCTTGGAAATACCACAAAGACTAATGGGGATAGTCACATGTCAGATAACATGGCTCCTAGTCATATTAGTAATTTGAGGTTGGTTGATAATCACAGGGAAGGAAAGAAACAATAATATAAGACTTCAAACCAAAGCCACGTGGACCACCAAATAGCCACCGCCATAAATCTAGCCAGTAGGTTCACTTCTCCAAGGATGATTGGCCAAGATAGTATGTGGTACTAAAGCATGTCATATATGAAAGAAATCAATTACCAAAGAATTAATAAGAGTAACTTTCAATACAGATCTTGTGGAAGTTTTTTTCAGTACTCTACTATGTGTGTCTGTAGCTTTTTGTTTCTTCATTGTCTCAAGGAGGGATCTGTGTCTATTTCTTTTTTGTAATTATGATACATGTGTGTTTTCTCGAGGTATACCCAAAATGTTGTATGGGAAGTTTCTTTTTGATAACAGGCTATGTGCCTTACCGAATGTAATGGCTTTGGCGGCATGTAGATTTTACATATATATGATCCTTAGTAAGGATATGTTCATCAACAGCCCTGGGCTGATTTTTGTAAAAGTTTTTGGGTCAACCTGTAAAACCTGGTATTAATGCTATAGTATATTATCTACCAATATATATATATATATATATATATTACTATCACTAGCCTCTTCAAGGGGTCAATCTTCTTATAAGAATATTCCAAATATTTACTATCCCTAAGATGGTTAAATCCTTCCTTTTTTATGATATCTACAAGCATATTTATTGACATTCTATGATAGTATTCCTAACTACATATTTTTATTTTTAAATACATGATTACAAATCAATTACATACATGATTCTATGACACACCTTCCTACCTATTTCTAACTTAACACATGGCCCACTTTATATATCCCATGTGGTACAATATCATATGCCAACATGAATTACATTTAAGGGGTACATAACATGTCACCCCCTTAGAGAAGCTTTATCCTCAAAGTTGAAAGGTTGGAAATTGTTGTTAAGGCTCCCACAACAACTCCCATATGGCATCTTATGGTTGTATCTCCTACCACTATATACTCACTTTAGTAATATCATGAGAGAAAAAATATTGAGTCCTTTGATCTAGGATGACTTCTAGTTGAAGAATAATAGATCCTCTTCATCTAATTTAAGGACCATCTATAGTTGGGTATGTGTTCTCACCACATTCTATAGGTAAGACACATGAAAACTTTGGTGGATCTTGGATGTTGGTGGTAACTCAATTTGTAGACAACTTTCCCTACTTGTTAGAGTATCTTATAGGGTCCATAGAACTTAGGTGCTAGTGTGTATTACCCCTTTTGTTTTAAGGATATATATTTGTAGGGTTGATGATGGAGGAAGACCATGTCCTCTTTTTCAAACTCCCTCTTAGTATGTATTACCCCTTCTATTTTAAGGACAAATATTTGTAGGGTTGATGATGGAGGAAGGCCATGTCCTCTTTTTCAAACTCCCTCTTAGTCTTGTGTTTATTTGCATATTGTTTCATATTATTTTTTATTACTATTAATTTCAATTTTAATACAACTAAGACCTCTTGCATTCAAGTGAGAAATATATCAAATACTTCAATCTTTGAGTTGATAGGTTTTGGACATTTTGAGTCATTAAGTTGATTTGTCATGAGTTGTCATTTATGTCAAGGAATTTTTCAAGAAACAAAGTTGTCATTAATATCCAGGAAGAAGCTTCTAATAATGTTAAAGGCAAAAGGGCTCCATAATACAATGCAGAGGTTAAAGGTAAGGTTAAAGGCAAAAGGGCTCCATAATATTTTTAATATTATGTGGAAGCATAAGTTAAAAGGTTTTTCATAAAAAACCAAGAAAGTTTATTGCAAAGCTAAAGGAAGGTTTAATATTTATTTGATAAAATATTTAAATTCAAATTGAATTTAAATCTTATAAATAAATATTATTTATACCAAGTTGTAAAATGAAAGGTGGCCTAAATAAAACCAAGGGTTTTAAAGAAGTAATTTATAAAATTTAAATTCAAATGAATTTAAATATTTTATAAATTAGTAATGTCAAAGGGATAAACAAGCGTTGATGTCTAATACACTGGAGGAAATTCGAGCACCGACATTTTGCATAAAGGAGGGAAACCATTATAAATACCAATGCCTAAAAGGCATTAAAAATTATCCTTTTGATCGATTAATGTATGCATGCAATTGTATTCACTCGTGTAGAATATGTAGAGTAGTTTATGTGTTTAGCACCAGCGAATAACGTTTAAGAGGAACAACATGATTTGACCAAGTACCAACTAAGAAACGTGGCCTAGTGGCAAAGAGGACAATGTTAGAGTGTTGGGTTCCAAGAGATCTATGTTCAAAACATGACGACAACATTTTGGTGGTTGCATTGGTGTTGGAGAGCACAAAAGGAAAGGCGCACATTTTGCTTTAAGAAAAGTGAGGAGTTTTTGGAGCACATGGTGCTCTCTTCTCCCCAAGCGAGTGCCTAGCTCGCACGATGGTTGGAGCCATGGCTAGGGCACTGGTTGAGGAAGTATCGTGAGTTTGAATCCCTTCCAAGGCAAGGCAAAGGTATTAATTTTTGTGTGTAATATTTTATGTGCCTAAGGTTTGACATGAGGTCTTAGGGAGATAAAAGAGTTGCTTAAAGTTTTAATACTGATTATTATTTTTGGTATATTGGAGGAATAAGGAGTTAGATTTATTTTAAATAAAGTGTTTGTCACATTGATTTGTTGAGGATTTAAAGGATAAAAGGATTTTCTTGCACAGAGTTATTTTTGAGAAAGAATATTGCATTAACATTATTCTTGTCATTGATTGTTATTATCATTGGGATATTATAAGGTGTATTTGGTGAATTAATTTTTGTAAAGGTTGAAGAATATTTTTCTTAAAGATGGAGTGATAAGGTGTATGTGTTTTGATATTTACATTGTAATTTTTGAGGGAGTTTATCATCTTATAACTTCTTGAGCTTGGCAAAAGAGTGTTGTTGTAGCATATTTATGAGATCCCTTCATCATCAAGAAAAAGGTATTAGCACATTCTTCCATAGTTGAGTTGATTGATTGGTTTTCTAGAAAATAAGTTTGGAGTGAAAAGGACTTGATTAGGATTTCCTATTGACAGTGTTGAGATAATGCTTCAAGGTTTTCTAGAATAAATGATTGTTTTATAAGAATTTTTGTGAAGTTATTGGTTGTGTAAAGAACTTGAACTAGGGTTTGAGTATCATTGATATGTGAAGATTGTTTTATAAGCATTGTTGTTGAAGTGAGTTTTTGAGAAAAGAACTAGGTTTTGAAAAGAACATGAGTATCATTGTTATGTGAGATTTGTTTCATAAGCATTTTTGTTGAAGTGAGTTGTTGAGTGAAGAACTTGAACTAGGGTTTGCAAAGATCATGAGTATCATTGTTATGTGAGATTTGTTGTTGAGCATTGTTGGAAACATTTTGAGTTGGTGTTTACATGCTTGGATGAGGGTTTGTGAGAAAGGGGTGTTTCATTGAGTTATTGGTTGAGTAGAGTTGGTTGAGCCTAGTCAAGTGGATGTGTGAAGTGATTGTTCAAGTTCCATAAAACAAACTATTCTATATTCTGAATTGAGTTGAGAAAGTGATTAAGCATTGAGTTGAATTTGAAGCATATTGAGTCTCTAACAATTCTCCTTATGTTTCTATGAGAGTGATTGAAAATAATTGAGCAGATTTGAACAAGTTTTTTGTGAACTTGTTGAGCATATTTGAGCAAGTTATGTGTGGAATTGTTGAGCAGATTGGACAAGTTTTGTGTGGACTTGTTGAGCAGATTGGACAAGTTTTGTGTGGACTTGTTGAGCAGATTGGACAAGTTCTGTGTGGACTTGTTGAGCAGATTGGACAAGTTCTATGTGGACTTGTCGAGTAGATTGGACAAGTTCTATGTGGAATTGTTGAGCATATTTGAGCAAGTTCTGAGTGGACTTGTTGAGAATATTTAAGTAAATTTTGTGTGTACTTGTTGAGAAAATTTGAGGATAGAGTTTGGTGCATATTTGAGGACATATTTGTGCCAGACCAGAGATAGATATTGAGTAGATTTGTGTTATATCGAAGGATTGTATTTAGTGTAGATTTGAGATAGAGCTTTGGAGGTGACAGAGCATAGAGGACAATAGTCTCCAGTGGATAGAGATCCATCATCCAAGGTAGTGAGGAAAAGTCTTCTGAGTGGGGACAAAAGTCTTTAGTGGAGAGATATCCACAAGCCAGTGCAGTGGAGGTAGTATTCTTCAAGAGCATCACTAGCCAGAGCAAAGGAGAAGGAGTTCTATAGTGGATAGAGATCCATAAACTTGATTTAGGGATTGGTGTCTCCTTTGGATAAAGGTCCATAAACATTGTAATAGGGAAAGGATTATCAAGATATTGATTGAGAAAATTTTAGTGAAATATTTTCTCCGTGGAGTAGCCCACATTGGGTGAACCACATAAATTTTGGTGTCTCTATTGTGTGTGGTGATTTGTGCATTACTTTGATTACCATTGTTGATATTTCTATCTATGCATTGGATAATATTGATTTGGAAAGAAAAGTAAAAAGTGATCTTATATTGTTCACCCCCCTCTCAGTATAAGCTTGTGTTCTTCAATTGGTATCAGAGCGGGTTCATTCAGAAGAGTTTAAAATCTTGAATGAAAAGATAACAAGAACACAATGGATTCTAAGAATATGTCCTCAGATAATTTAGTACCAGTATTTGATGGAAATGACTATATATATTGGAGTTTGAGAATGAATATCTACCTGATGGCACTTGGCAATAAAATTTGGGAATTAGTTGAAATTGGATACGATCTCTTAATTAATCCTCCTAAAAATAAGGAAGGTAAGCTCATAAAACATTACAATTCAAAATAAATGAATGCACTTTTGAGAGGTTTGCATAGAACAGAGTATATGAAAGTTATGCATTGTCAAAATGCAAAAGAAATGTGGGATAAATTGCAAACTATATATGAAGGAGATAAATGTGTCAAGAAAGCAAAGATGCAAAATCTCAAAAAAAAAATTGAAGAATTGAGAATGAAGGATGAGGAAAACATTAGTACTTATCTACTTTGAATTGATGAGGTTGTTAATGTTATGTAAGGACTTGGAATAAATATTGATGAATCAGATGTTTGTGATAAAGTCTTAAGAACTCTTCCAAAAATATTCAATGAAAAGGTTTATGCTATAGAAGTGTCAATGGATGGTGATACCTTGACAAGAGATATGTTGCTTGGTATTATTACAGCACATGAGATAAGAACAAAAAATCCTATTCCCCAGAAGAAAGTAGCATTCAAAGCAATCAAGAAGATAAAGGGTAAAAATTCAGAATCAAGCAATGAGTCATCTAGTGATGAAGAAGCTAATTATGGTAGAAGAGATAAATATTCAAGAAGATCTAGAGATACAATATCTGTTAAATATTTCAATTGTGGAAGGTATGGTCATTATGCAACTGACTATCAAGAAGCTAAGAATAACAATGATGAAGAGAAACAGGATCACAAGAACAGGGAATCAGAAAGATATAGGCACCAAAAGAAAAGCAAGGATGGAAAAAACAGATAACGAAAGAAGTTCTTCCAAAGGCAAAAGAGGAGCTACTATGCGGATAATGCAATTAAGTACTCAAGTGATAGTGATGCTAGTTTTTCAAATAATGATAGATATGAAGTCCTATTTATGATTGAAGAAAAAGAACAAGTTAAGAAAAGGACTCTAGTAATTCTCAAATGTTTTAGATGTGGTAACTTTGAATATCTTGATGATGATTGTACAAGGGATGGCTATATTTTTAGTGATGATGAATATGAGGATGCACTTGAAGGACCATATGAAAACCTTATAATGGTATTATAAGAAGTAGGTGATCCTATAGAATATAAGCCAATAGAAAATAAAGATGCGGACAAAGGTAAAAAAATAGAGGAATATTCAGAGAAATATGGATATGATCTCAAGGGAGAACTTATTTATTCCCTTGACACGGTAAAGAAGGTAAGAAAGAAACACTCTAAACTTGAAATTTAGTTTCAATAATGTGATGAAGAGACAATATTGCTTATAGAATATTTAGAAAAATCAAAGGCTAAGGCAAAAAAATTCAAGGATAAGTTAGAATCAAAGATATTAGAATGTGAAAAGTTAACACAAGAAGTGGCACTATTAAGAGAATATTTAGAAGACTCCAAGGTCAAGCTAAAAGGGTTCAAAAATAGCTCAAAAAACTTGGATAATTTCATAAAAGTACAAAAGCCTACATCAAGCAAGACAGGTCTTGGATTTGAATAGGTTCAAAATAAATGGGAAGGAGAGTCAACCTCAAGTTTTGGAGAAGAAGAAACTTCAGATGAAGATATTTTATAAGAATATAGTGTAAAAGAGAGTGATACATATAAGTATGAGTTGGATAATATAGAGTTCAACAAGAATAGGAATAATGCACAAATAAGATACATATGGAATAACAATCAGAATAGGTCAAGAGAGACTAAGAGACCTATGAGTTCAAGAAAAAAAAACTTCAATGGAATATGTTTTTCATGTCACAGGTTTGGACATATGGCTTCACAGTCTAGGACACATGAAAGACAGGAATATGGGAACAGATATATTTTACATGGGTATTGCTACTCATGTAATTAGTCTGGTCACAAGGCAATGAATTGTAGGGTTCATGATAGAAGAGAATATGGCTTCACTAGGATAAATCCTAAGATATTTTCACCTGCAAGGAATAAATACATTAAGTGTTATAAGTGCAGTAATGATGGTCACACAAAAAAGTGGTGCAGAGCAGACATTCCAGAATCAAGCAGAAATAGGAACAAGAATAGGAATAGGAATAGGAACATGGATATAAACGGGAACAGGAACATGGATATGAACAAAAATAGGAACAGGAACAAGAACATGGATATGAACAAGAACATGAATAGGAACATGGACAGGAATGAAGACATGGACAAGAACATGGATATGGAAAAAAAATATTCAGAGGAATCAGAAGGATCATATAAAAAGAAAAGAGGATAATGTTAAAGAATAATGCTTTCTAGGAGAGAAATACTCCCACCCCAGAATTAACCACCTCAAGAGAATGTGGGGAAGGAGCTAATCTAAGAGGCTCATTCTTATCCCAAAACCCCAAAGGTGACCCTTTGCCATTGATGTCAAAGGGGGAGATATTTTAGTAAGGGGAAGAGATTTGGTATTTGATTAAAAAGGAAAGAGCATTGAGTCAGGGGGAGCAATGTCACAAGGGGAGCAGAACAAAAGAAAATTTAAGTTTTCAATAAAAAGAATTTGTGTTACCATCAATGAGAAAGGGGGAGATTGTTGGACATTTTGAGTAATTAAGCCGAGTTGTCATTGATGTCAAGGAATTTGTTGAGAAATAAAGTTGTCATTAATATCTAGGAAGGAGCTTCTAATAATGTTAAAGGTAAAAGGGCTCCATAATACAATGCAGAGGTTAAAGGCAAGGTTAAAACCAAAAGGGCTCCATAATATTTTTAATATTATGTGGAAGCATAAGTTAAAAGGTTTTTCATAAAAACCCAAGAAATTTTATTGCAAAGCTAAATGAAGATTTAATATTTATTTGATAAAAATTTTAAATTAAAAATGAATTTAAATTTTATAAATAAATATTATTTATACCAAGTTGCAAAATGAAAGGTGGCCTAAATAAAACCAAGGGTTTTAAAGAAGTAATTTATAAAATTTAAATTCAAATGAATTTAAATATTTTATAAATTAATAAGGTCAAAGGGATAAACAAGCATCGACGTCTAATACATTGGAGGAAATTCAACCACCGACATTTTGCATAAAGGAGGGAAACCATTATAAATATAAATGCCTAAAAGGAATTAAAACTTATCCTTTTGCTCGATTAATGTATGCGTGAAATTATGTTGAATCGTACAAAATATGCGAAGTGGTTGATGTGTTTAGCACCAGTGAATAACGTTTAAGAGGAATAGTGTGATTTGACCAAGAACCAACTGGGCAGTGTGGCCTAGTGGCAAAGAGAAAAGTGTTAGAGTGTTGGACGCCAGGAGACCTGCATTTGAAATGCAGTGGTAGTATTTTGGTGGTTGCATTGGTGTTGGAGAGTGCCAAAGGAAAGGTGCACGTTTTACGCTAAGAAAGGCAGGGAGTTTTTGGAGCACATGGTGCTCTCTTCTCCCCAAGTGAGTGCCTAGCTCGCGTGACAGTTGGAGCCATGGCTAGGGCGGTGGTTGAGGAAGTATCCTAAGTTCGAATCCCTTCCAAGGCAAGGCAAAGGTATTAGTTTTTGTGTCTAATATTTTATGTGCCTAAATTTTGACATGAGGTCTTAGGAAGATAAAAGGGTTGATTAAAGTTTTTATATTGATTATTATTTTTGGTATAATGGAGGAATAAGGAGTTAGATTTATTTTGAATAAAGTGTTTATCACATTGATTTATTGAGGATTTAAAGGATAAAAGGGTTTTCTTGCACAGAGTTATTTTTGAGAAAGAAGATTGCATTAACACTATTCTTGTCATTTATTTTTATTATCATTGGGAGATTATAAGGTGTATTTGGTGAATTAATTTTTGTAAAGGTTGAAGAATTTTTTCTTAAATATGGAGTGATAAGGTGTATGTGTTTTGATATTTACATTGTAATTTTTGAGGGAGTTTATCATCTTATAACTTCTTGATCTTGGAAAAAGAGTGTTTGTTGTTGTGGCAGATTTATGAGATCCCTTCATCATCAAGAAAAAGGTATGAGCACATTCTTCCATAGTTGAGTTGATTGATTGGTTTTCTAGAAAATAGGAGTGAAAAGGACTTGATTAGGATTTCCTATTGAGAGTGTTGAGATAATGCTTCAAGGTTTTCTAGAATAAAGGATTGTTTTATAAGCATTTTTTTTGAAGCTATTGGTTGTGTAAAGAACTTGAACTAGGGTTTGAGTATCATTGATATGTGAAGATTGTTTTATAAGCATTGTTGTTGAAGTGAGTTGTTGAGAAAAGAACTGTGTTTTGAAAAGAATATGAGTATCATTGTTATGTGAGAGTTGTTTCATAAGCATTGTTGTTGAAGTGAGTTGTTGAGTGAAGAACTTGAACTAGGGTTTGAAAAGATCATGAGTATCATTGTTATGTGAGATTTTTTGTTGAGCATTGTTGGAAATATTTTGAGTTGGTGTTTACATGCTTGGACTAGTGTTTATGAGAAACGGGTGTTTCATTAAGTGATTGGTTGAGTGGAGTTGGTTGAGCCTAGTCAAGTGGATGTGTGAAGTGATTGTTCAAGTTCCATAAAATAAACTATTCTATATTCTTAATTGAGTTGAGAAAGTGATTGAGCATTGAGTTGAATTTGAATCATATTGAGTCTCTAACAATTCTCTGTATGTTTCTAAGAGAGTGATTGAAAGTAATTGAGCATATTTGAGCATGTTTTGTGTGAACTTGTTGAGAAAATTTGAGAAAGTTCTATGTGGACTTGTTGAGCAGACTCGACAAGTTTTGTGTGGACTTGTTGAGCAAATTGGACAAGTTCTATGTGGACTTGTTGAGCAAATTGGACAAGTTCTGTGTGGACTTGTTGAGCATATTGGACAAGTTTTGTGTGGACTTGTTGAGCATATTGGACAAGTTTTTTGTGGACTTGTTGATCATATTTGATCAAGTTATGTATGGAATTGTTGAGTATATTTAAGCAAATTATGTATGGACTTTTTGAGCATATTTTAGGATAGATTTGTGCCATACCAGAGATAGAGATTGAGCAGATTTTTTCTAGATCGAAGGACTGTGTTTAGTGTAGATTTTAGATAGAGCTTTGGAGGTGACAGAGCAAAGAGGATGATAGTCTCTACTGGATAGAGATCCATCAACTAGGGTAGTGAGGATAGGTCTTCTGATTGGGTATAAGAGTCTTCAGTGGAGAGACATCCACAAGCCAGTGCAGTGGAGGCAATAGTCTTCAAGAGGATCACCAACCAGAGTAGAGGAGAAGGAGTTCTCTAATGGATAGAGATCCATGAACATGATTTAGGGGATTGGTGTCTCCTTTGGACAAAGTTCCATAAACATTGTAATAGGGAAAGGATTCCCAAGAGATTGATTGAGAAAATTTTAGTGAAAAATTTTCTTCGTAAAGTAGCCCACATTGGGTGAACCACGTAAATTATGGTCTCTCTATTGTGTGTGGTGATTTATGCATTGCTTTGATTATTATTTTTGATATTGCTATCTATACATTGCATAATATCATTTTGGAAAGAAAAATAAAAATTGGTCTTATATTGTTCACCCCTCCTCTCAGTATAAGCTTGTGTTCTTCATTATATAGGTAAGAGGTAAGTGCTAGAGGAGATTGTCCATATAATACCTTATATGAAGTTATCTTTGTTGTGGTATGAAAATTGGTGTTGTACCACCATTTTGATAAAGGAAGCCATTGACTCCACTTAGATTGGTGATACGATATTAAGCATTAAAGGTATGTCTCAAGAAATTTATTTACCACCTTTTTCTAACCATCATTCTAGGGGTGATAAGATGTGATTTGCTTTAGATCTATTCATTGGATACAATGTAGTTCCTCCCAAAACTTGCTAGTAAATACATTTTCATGATCACTAACTATGAAGTGTGGGTTCCCATGGAGCCAAAAGATATAATCCATAAAAAAGTGTGTCATTATCCTTATAGTAAAGGTATACCCTAAGGATCAAAAGTGAGTATAATTGGTCACCCTATCCACAATCACCATGATAAATAATTTTCCACTGGATAGAGAAAACCCTTTAATGAGTCCAGGGAAATATTTATCCATGGTAACTTTGGAATGGGTAAATATTGAAGCAACCCTAGTGCTTTGATTCTTACTCCTTTTTAGTGTTGGTAGTTATCATAGGCATCCAAAAACTAATTTACATCATACTTCATCCTAGTCCAATAAAAATTATGTTTGACTAGTTTGTGTGTTTGCAAGAACCTAGTGTGTATCCCTATTGGAGAAGAATGAAGTTCTATTAAAATTTACGATCAAAAATTTAAAGTGGATGGAATCACATTCTGATTCTTGTAGTGCAATACCCCTTCCTTCCATGCATAATGAGGATGATCCTTTGCCACTATATAGAGGTACTAAATGAAGGTTACAAGTGTGGGATAGCTAAAAGGACCGAGGAGGCTTGACTGTTGTGCCTCCAACCTCAATCTTACAGTGGCCTAAGCAGGCCCCCAAACATTGATCAAATTTTCTAGGGTTTGTGAAGTTGTTTTTGCAAGTTTGAAGTTGTTAGATATTTTAGATGTAAGATAAATCTTGGACAAACCATTACATCAGATAAGTGCCCTAATATAACTTTAGGTTTTTTGATATTTTCTTCTGTTCATTCTTGCATAAAACCCTATATTACAAGTAAATAAAAAATATTTAATTAAATTTCTAGGCATTTGAAAGAATAAAAGCATATAGTGTGCATATAGGGTTTTTATCTTGTTTATGCATTCCCTTGGACCCTTTATAAAAGACTTTATCTTGCAATCCTGGGGTTAGATATCATCGAACTACAAAATCATACTAGGGTTAGTCCTTGTATTCTTTCATCTTAAGTGTCTTGCATTGTTCTTTCATTCTCATAGCTTAGTTTAGAAAGATCAAATAATAAGTATATGCTTAACTAACGCATCAAGCATTCCCACCCTAGACTTAACACGAGTTCTAAAACCATTCTTGGTGAACCCATCCATTTTGGTGTCCCCGAGTGTAGGGAATATAACACACCTTCACGATCACCTCGGCTTCCAGTAGATCCAGCCAAGAATTGTACATGGTAGGGCAGTTTTCTCCCTCTACATATTTTGTGAACCCAATGTGAACAAACATCTTAGTGGCCAAGATATGAAGCTTCTTCCCTTATTTTTTCTTGAAAATTTTAAATAAGATCAATAATTTTGTTTATTTAGAAAACATTAAAAAACATCTAAAAATATTTTGTGTGCTTTCAATAGTTTTTAGGTTTCCTCCTTTTCTACTCTGTCATTTCTCTTTCTCCTAATGGCTTCCAAATTTAGGAGTAAGTGAAGGCTTTTATATTTTGATCATATTTTTCAAGAAGATTATCATATTGATAGAGAAAATCATAATCTAGAAGAGGAAGAAAATGAAGAAGTTGGTAATGATCTTGATCCTACTAAGAGTTCCAATGGGAACCTTACCTTTAAATAATTTAATCATATTTGAAATTTCTACAAGTATCGCAGAGATGCTTTGAATAAGGCCATGGATGAGGAAGCCCAACTTGAGGAAGCTGGGACATCTCATCATCAAAATATTTTTCCTCAAAATATTTGCACCAACATGTGTCACTACTGTAACCACCAAAATTGGAATAATTCCATAAGTTCCTCTAACTAGTAGTGCATCTCAAGATTATGTTCAATTTCCTCCTCATTTAGCTAACCTCAAAATTAATGTTTTTGTTTCACCAACTATTAGTTATCTGCCACATCAAGATACCACATATCATAATCCATACTATAACAATTTCAACACCTCCAACATAAGTCAAGCTCCCTTTCAACAACCTACCTATACCCCTCCCTTAGGGAATCCAAGGGCATTGCACAACAACAATCCTAAAATGCAAATTTTGACTAATGTGGTGAAAAAATTGGCTTCAAGAGTGGATATGATTTAGTCACCTAGTTTCACCTAAAACTATAGAGAAATATGTAATCAACCCTTAGACCCTATCATTGCCTTTAGGCCCTTCCCTAAGCATTTTCCAATACCGATTTTGCCTATCTATAAGAGAATGAAAGATCCAATTGAGAATTTAATAATGTTAAGGACAACATGCCATGATATATATAATGACATGTTGTTACTAAAAATATTCCCTAAGAGCCTTGGTGGTATGACATTATAGTGGTATTATCAACTTACTAATCATTCTTTGAGAAATTTTGAAGACAACAAAAATGTTTGTTCAACAATTTTGTGCTTATGTCAAAAATAATGTGACTATGAAATATGTCTATATGTTAAAGCAAAGTAAATATGAAATTTTTTAGAGTGTATATCTTGTTTGATGAGTCTAGTTAGATGCTTGATATATAGCTTACCTCCTCAAGACATGCTTGATATCATTACTGGAAATTTACAAGAACAAATATCTTATGGATTGGAAACAACTATCACATCTTTTGACCAAGCTATAGATCTAGCAAGAAGGTTAGAGCAAGCCCTTATCATAAGATCTCAACTTAAGATAAAGAAAGATAAGACCACTAAAATGTATTATAATAACAAGCATGTAATTGGTGATGCGGTAGCATATAGTAGGCATGTTAACAGTATGGTTAACATCCTATGAAATATGGTGTTTTGTCAGCATCGAAAAACCCCACCAAGAAATTTACAAGACTCAATATGCCTATGACTGTGGTATTATAATAGATTTTGGAAGCTAATATGATTGAGTTACCTCCCATAAGGCAAATTGATGCCACGATTGATTGGTATAATCCTGGTCAACATTGTAAGTATCTTAGAGTGGATGGGCATATGGTAAACTCATGTAAGAGGTTAAAACATGTGGTTCAATATCTAATTGATGAAGGATGCCTTGTTATAGAAGGTTCTCGACTCAATCCTCCAACAAACAATCAACCTCCTACTCAAAAAGCACCAATAATTAATCAAGACATAGGAATTATCCAAGATCCCCTCCCTAAGTATGGTCAACCAATAGCTAATCATGTGTTATATTAAAATATTCCACCTCCCTATGATAGTATGGTTGGTATGATAGCAACTACAAGATAACAAGCACATAATAAATTGACTCAACATTCTTAGTAGGATATGAGTTCTTCATCCAACCCACCTTAGTTTTAAAGAATAACCAAAAAAGGATCACAAGATTAGAAAACCAACCTTTAGTGTTGAATCCACAACCTAAAGTCTCCTTTGGTATTCAATAGCAACTAGCTAGCACACCAGAAAATATCTCTCTTAGAAATTTTGTAAAATTCTCCTGTTAATAGGGAAGCTTTTTTGAAACTTCTAATACAAAAATATGTTCCTCAAGACATTTCCCCTAGTTCTATGGCTAATAGTATAATCTCTCTTGGGATACATAATATCATATTCTCGAATGATGATACACCTTCCTTAGAATTACGAGGGGATTATTCCCTTTATATCACTATATTTATTGGGGAAACGTTTATCGAGTGAATTCTAATTGATAATGTTTCTTCCCTCAATGTATGCACTTATCAATTCTTCCAAAAGTTTAGATTAAAATAGGACGACTTAACTAAATCTGATATCATTATCAAAGCTTTCAACAATGAGATCCAAGAAGCTTGTGGTATTGTATCTCTCCCCTTAGGGTTGGACCTAAGATCTTAGATACTTTGTTCTTTGTGGTGTCTTGCCCTGCATGTTTTAATATTCTTAGATTCCCTTGGATCCATGTGATAAGGGTTTTCCCTTATAATTTTCACCAATATTTGAAGTTTAAATTTTAAGAATCAATTTATCACCATTTTGGGCAATCCTCACCCTTTTGAAAATTGGTCACTAGTTGAGAAAGTTTGACTGATATTCATTTATGCCCTTCAGTTTACTCATCTCATATAACCAAGCAATTTGAAAATTTAAAAGTGAGGAACCATTAATTAATGTTTTGTCACAAGATCAAGTCAATCCTTTTCTTTAAGAGCCTCTTTTAAGTCTATCTCATCAAGGCTTAGAGTGAAATGATGAGGATGAGGGACCACCTTCTCCTTCTCTAGTTTGCAATGAAGTGCATCCTAAGTTAGTTGTGACCCTAGATAAGTATGTTTAAGGTGACACTATTTATGACATGGCTCATGAGAATATCCCTTGAAGTGGCTTCTTGGATGGGTCAATCCCTTGCATTACACATGTTGATTCTTCTAGTTCTCAATAGGACTTTGGTTCTATGTCTCTCGAGGACCTTGAGAAACTAGGGGTGATTCCTTACCTACCACATCTTAAGGATGAGTTGTCCATTATAATTGAGGAGACCATAGATATTAACAAAGATTCTAAGGAGAGCCCTAGAATCCTTAAGCTAGGTAAAGCCTTGTCCATGGATGAGCAAGAGTAATTCATCAATTTATTGAAAGAATTTCATGATGTTTTTTCTTGTTCATATGCCAACATGCCAAGGCTTGATCCCTCCATTGTTATGCATCATTTGGTAATTTTCCCTAGTGCTAAGTATGTTAAGCAAAAACTTAGGAAGATGCATCCTAAGGTCACCCTTTTAGTCAAGGAGGAGCTCCAACAACTCCTTTATGTCATTTTTATAAAAGTTATTGACTATTCTAATTATACCTCTAATATCATACCTATGGATAAGAATACAAGAACAATCAGGATATATACCGATATTTGAGACCTTAATAAATCCTAAGGATGATTTTCCATTGTCCAACATAGATTAGATCATATATTTCACCATCAAATGTGGTATGCTTTTGCTCATGGATGGTTTCTTAGGATATAATCATATTATGGTTATCCCTAAGGACTAGGCCAAGACAACTTTCATCATACCATGGGGTATGTTATGTTATAAAGTCATCCCTTTTGGATTGTAAAATATTGGTGCCATGTATCAGAAGGCAATGACTTATATTTTTTATGACATGATGCATGATATTTTATAGGACTATAAGAATGATCTTCTAGTTCATTCCATACATCGGTAGGATCATGTCCATGATATAAGATAAATTTTTGAAATGCTTTGATAGTTTAGAGTTCATCTTAAGCCCTCCAAGTGTGTGTTTGGAGTCACATCTGGCAAGTTGTTAGGTTTCATCATTTCTAGACGAGGTATCAAAGTGGACCTCGCTAAGATAGTAGCTATCATTGACATGCATCCTCCCTACATCTTGGCTGAGTTGAGTAGCTTGTAAGGTCACCTTTAAGCTATTCATTGGTTCATATCCTAGTTAGACAATAAGTTTCAACCCTTTCTTAAGATTCTTAAGAAAGATATTATATTCTAGTTGGATTCTAAGTTTCAATAAGCTTTTGATGAACTCAAAAAATATTTCACTTCCTTGCCTACCTTAGTTTTGCTTTTACCAAATAATCATATAATACTTTACATAGAAACCACAACTCATGCTTTGGAAGCCTTGCTAGCTCAACACAATGATCAAAATAAAGAGTAAGCTATTTACTATATTAGTAGAAATTTTGTCAGCTATGAAATCCAATACACTCTCTTAGAAAATATTTACATTGCCATGGTGTTTGCTTCCCAAATATTAAGACACTACATGCTCAACCCTAAGATATTGGTGGTTTCAAAGTTTGATCCTTTTCATTATTTAATGTCTAAGACCCACCTTTAAATTTGAGTTGTTAGGTGGGTTTTAGCCCTTAGTAAATTTGATCCAAATTTTATAGGTTAGAAGACTATCAAGGATTAAGTTATTGCTGATCAATTAGCCTCCACTCCCTTAGAAGCTACCCATTCTTTGGTCATTGATTTTATCAACAAGTGCTTTGGCATAGAAGCTGAAGAGCTAGAGTCTTAGAATTTGTTCTTTTATGGATCTTGATTCATGAATGGCACTGGTGCTAGAGTTGTTATAGTTACCCCACAAAAATAGATCATATCCCTTTCCTTCAAGCTTCATTTTTCTTGCACAAACAACACTACAAAATATGAAGCTTTGATCCTCGGTCTTCGAGTAGCCTTAGCCTTGAAGGTTAGAGTTATCTCCATCTTTGGTGACTTTCAACTTGTGGTCAATCAAATTAATGATTTTTATCAGAATCAATATGATAAGCTAAAACCTTACAAATATATTATCACCAATATTTTTGTTCATGTTTAATCAGGTAACCATAGATTCCATACCTAGATCCTCCAACTACCATTTAGATGCTATGACCACTATTGCATATTTGTTTCCTTTGGAGTTATATGATTATCAAGTGTTAATTATCATTAGATAACTATAGGAGCTTGCATCACTTAGTTCTTATCTTGTCTTGTTAGATGTTTTGACCATCAAAGCTTCTCCATTTGAACCATAATATATTGACGTATTTAATTTCCTTAAATATGGTTCACTTCCTGATGGTTTAGATCATAATCAGTGTAATATTTTGCATAAAAGAGTGATTTTATTCGTTAAAATTAGAAATACTTCGTATTGACATTATTTTGAAGGTATCCTCTTGCAATACTTAACTCCAATGAAGCCCAAATAGATCTTAGTTAAGCTCATAAAGGTTTGTGTGGAGGCCATTTTAATAGCAATGCCATTGCCAAAAGGTTCCTTTGAATGGGGTATTATTAACCTTCCATGGAGAAAGATGCATGTGACCATGTTTGATGTTGCGACAAGTGTTAATGCAATGACAATATTATTCATGATCCTTCTCAACACCTACAGGTTATTTCTTCCCCTTGGCTATTTTCCATGTGGGGTTTGGACATCATAGGGAAAATAAATCTAATGTCATTTGATGGTCACAATTTTATCATAATAGCAACAGAGTACTTTACTAAATGGGTCGAAGCCATGCCCCTAGCCACAGTTGTTAGAAATAGAGTATATTACATCATTTGGATCATGTAAATGTATCTTCCAAGGTTATACTTAGGAAATTAGATTACTTTAGGGGGAATTTATCTAGTTACTTCATGTAATGTAATAAATGCACAAGTGTCAATGTGTAAGTTGTATATGTACAAGTTATCCCTTGCACAACTAGGTAGAGTGTTGGCCAAGGAACCTATTTTCCTATATAAGAAAGGTCTCATTGTAATACAAATATAGAGTCAAGGGATATAGTTACATAGTGTATATTATAACATAGTATAGTTTTGTGCAGATCAGCATCCATTGGTGATGGGTGTAATGTAGTTTAATAGCTTTATTAATGGAGTGTTCATTTGCTCCATATCTACATTGTATTCTTTTATGTCATTTCTATTTACATCATATTTTAGTAATATAGCATAATTACTTTCTTTCATATTATTCTGCATCTTGTGATTGTTATCCCCTACTGCTTGTTACATCAAAATATATCAGTGTTATCAGATCCATGGTATATCTAGTCTATGTAGATCTATAGGAAAACCACCATTATTACTAAGCCTAAGTTTTTTGTCAACCTGACGCGCTGATGGACCAACCACTATCAAAAACTCTCAGAAGATTCTAGGTGGTAGAATTAGGGAGAGCCCAAGTGAGGACTCAAAGAATATCAATTCCAAAAATATTGAGATTACATTTGACTAGAGTCTTTTCCACAGAGTTGTAAGAAAAACTTGTGAAGACTAGGACTCAACATTCAATCCACTAGATTGACAAATCATCTAGTGAAGATCATCCAAGATGTATGGAATTAGGTAACTATTACCTAAATTTTCTTTTGTTGAAAAAAATTAATTCTCAGAGGATTGGTACTCCTCCTACAATAGAAATCTAGGACACTCCAACTTCATTTCTTGAAGTCTACATTCCTTCATAGTACATATATTAGTTCCTTTTGTAAAATAAGAATACTATGAAAGAAGACTTCTAGTGAATATTCATGGTGAAGTCAGGATACTAAAGATCTACATTTCTGGATTGAAGAACTTCACAATTGAAGAACATGCCATAGAAGCCTTGATACAAAAAAAGGCCATAGAAGCCTTGAAGAAAAGGCCATAAAAGCCTTGAAGAAGAATCCATAGAAGTCTTGATACTGAAAAGGCCATATAAGCCTTGATACTAAAAAGGCCATAGAAGACTTGATATTGAAAAGACCATAGAATCCTAGATACTGAAATAGGATCCATAAGACTTGATCTTAAAGAAGAATTCAAAAAAATTATTTGATTCAAAATCAGATTAATATTTTAGTACTAATATTTTTGTTGTAGAGAAAGAAGATTCAGTGAGTTTAGAAACTTCCTACAAGAAATTTAGAAAGAGTATCTTCTTCATAATCAACTCAACACCTAAAGCAAAAATTAAGATATTAGGAGAAGATCTCATTGAAGAACTTATAGTCTTGGAATAAAAATAAGAAGGACTAGAAGAGTCCTGCTTGCATTCAAAAGCAGTGAATTTAGAAATCCATAAGATCTCACCACCAACACTTATAGAAGTAGAAGTTTGAAGAGAAGGTCTCAAGGAAGACCAACAAAAGCTACAAGAACAAGGACCTTGGTAAGCTCTCAATGAGAATCTAGTAAAATTTTAGGAGATATTTACTGAATAAATCATCAAAGGAGAACTCTATGGAGAAATCCACTACCAAGGAGAAGCCCTTGATAGTGAAGTACTTGAGACAATTATCGTCATCCAAAAATAAGCCCAAGAGAAGGAGAATTTGGCAAGGAGTGCCAAATTCGAGAAGTGGAATTTGGCAAGGAATGCCAAATCTTAGAAGAAGAATCCAATGAAGGCCTCAAGATATTCAAAATCTTGAGAAGAAGATCCTGTTTAAAATTAGAATTTGAAAAGAAGACTTGAAGACAAAAGAAGCTCACTAAATCTAGGAGATTTGAAGATTACCTATCATAGCAAGAAGGCACTGCTTTAGATACAAAGACTTATCCAAATATATAGTATGAGGAGGAGATCACAAGAGGAGAACAAGCCACCAAATATTAGGCTTGTGAAAGAAATTTTGAAAACATCTTTTGGTGAAGGAGTTGTTCAGGATAGTCCACAAAAAGTTGTAAGATCCTCCTTGAAGCAGCAACTTGGTGATCTTAGAAACCAAGATTCACATCCTCTATAGAAGCATCAAAAGAACTACGAAAGCTTTAAAAAGGTAAGCAACTTTTGGTGCAAATAAACTTGTTAATTGGATTACTTATCAGATTTATTATAACAGCTTAATTTAGATTAAAGTTGCAAGAAGAAGAAAATTTGGATTACAGTATTCAAAAAGTGCAAAAGAGAAAAGTTCTTTTTAAGGTTCATTTACACATTAATTAAGATTTTATTAGATTTTAGTATTACATCTATAAACTACCTATCATCTACTTTGGAAAAAGAAAAAGAAGACTAAGTCCTACAACATTGATTGTAGTGAAATTGTAAAATAATTATTGAAGGTTCATTTTAAATTATTCTTGATTAGTTGCAATAAATTGATTAAGTGCATTATCTTGAGAGTTTATTGGAGTGAAGAAGGTTTTATATACATAAAAGGTTACATGGTATTGCACTTCTACAATACGTTATACATAGGAAAAGAGCAGATTTGAAGGTACCTCAAAAGTTATAATATCTATCGGGTAAGCCAGTAAAGGAAAGCCAAATATTATCACTCTTCTTCCATAGCAAAAGGAGCCACTCAAAGGGCTCACTCTCTGCATATCTTGGTCAGACGAACCTGCAAAATCAAAGCCTACATAATGCTATTATCAACCTTCATTTACGTAGACAAAAATAGTGCTCATATACAAAGATAAGGCATCAAAATATACTTCTACCAACATGGGATGGATAACATAACAAGAGGCTATCTACACTACAAAGAAGCACAAGGATCAGCATGTTGAAGGCATAGAAGACAAGGAGAATAGGTGTTAAATTCAAGGTATTAAAATTGGAGAAGATTATCCACCAAAGGAAGCACCAAAATCACCATTCGAAGCTCCATAACGTCTCATCAATTCACCTCCAAAAGAAAAGATTGCTTGTTTTCAAAGAAATAAAGTAAGCTAACGAAAGGCATACGAAAGAAGTTATAATATTCTCCTTTAAAGTGTTATAGAAAAGGACTTCATGCAGAGAGCTTGAGTGCCACTTGGCATAAATATTCTAAATCACCATTTCATCTCTCAACACTCAAGAAACCTTATGCAGGAGATATAGGAAATATCAAGGAGAAAGTGACCAAGAAGTGTTAAAAAAGGAAATCGGTATGTTAAGAAAGGTGGAGCGCTCATACGTAATGTATGTGACACTTGTCAAAAAGTTCAAGATATTTCTTCCATAAAAAGGTTCTCAAGCCCAAAGTAGTCAAGCATAGGAAAGGCACAATCAAAGCATAGCAAATTACAATGTGGAAGGAAGGAAGACGAAGCATTAAAACCTCCTGGTCTTGATGGTCAAACCTATCCATATTTTTAGCACCTACATTCCAGCATTAGAGATAGAGAATTTCAAAGCATAAGAATTATTTCTATCGTCAAAGGAGGACATTAAAGTGTTGTTATATTAAGCCAAAAAAGGTGTCGAATAGTGCAGTGATACAATGTTCAAAGGTAAGGTTTAAATCCCATTTATTATTGCTTTCACTTTAGGGAGATATAAGGGTTATAAGCTAAGGTCAAATCTTAGATTTTGAAATCAAAAACCATAAGGGATAACTTATCAAATTGAAATAATATTTGCAATTTAACCTAGGAGAAATAAGGAATTCTACTTGGGATTAAAATTTTTAATATTTTGTAAATATTATTAATTTTGTAATTTTCCAAATTTGGGAATGATAAGGGTTACAACATCAAACCAGGTTATTGGAAATTAGAAACACTTGAATAAAATCCTAAGGGTTACAAAATAGGTATTTAAGTTTTTTTTTACTAAGGTTGGAAATTTATTTTTTCTTGTCTCAAAATTTCTAAAAAGGGACAAAATAAATCTAACATTAAAACCTCTTCAAAATTAAAAGTGCTTATTCAATAGGAGTAATAAGGTGGTGGAAAAGTTGATTTTTGATCTTTACAAACACTGTACAAAATCAACCAAAATTTAACTATACTTTACAAAAGAACTATATCATACTCAAAAATCATTAGGGAGAAATAAGGCATTCTACAAAACTTGATAATAATAATATCTATCAAATATTATCAAGTTGGGAAGATATAAGCTTTCTTCAAACCTAAAATTAGATGTTCATACTCTCATTACTAGGGAGACATAAGGAAGCCTATAAATATAAGGATTGATATTAGGAAGATTTAAATGGCATCAAATAAATTCTTCCTAGTAGAATCTCAACTACTCAAGGGTCCTAATTATTTCTCTTAGAAAAATAAAGTGAAAGCAATCTTAGTATATGAAAAACTTTGAGATGTTGTCAAAGGGAAAACACAGAGACCTGCCACAGGTCAAACTAGAATCCTAAAGTTTGAAAAAAATGATTCAAAAGATCTAATGATAATAACCTTTGCTATCATTGATGAGATTCAACCTTATATCATTTCAGTAAAAACATCTACAAATGCATGGGCAAACCTAGAGAAAATATTTGAATAAAATAATAAGGTAAATTCTTCATCTCCAAACTCAACTTCACTCATTAAAAATGAATAGTGGTGAAAGCATATAACTACTCTTAAGGAAGCTAGCAGATATTAAAAGGAAATTGTTGATCTTGGGAGAAATAATTAAGGATGAACTACTTACTAAAGTAACCATGAGAGTCCTTCTAGATAGCTATAAGCATTTGGTAACATCTTTACAGGTTTTAAGTAAAGATACTTTTTTTATTGACTTAGTCAATATACTTCAAGAATATGAAGTAGAAAATACTGTGAAATATGAGATGACTAACACTGCATTGGCATCAAAAGATAATCCATATGGAAATATCACTTCATCAACAAGAAGACGAAAAGCATGGTATTGTCATATATGTAGAAAGAGAGGTCATAGTAACAACTATTACAGATACAATCCAAAAAATAGAAATCAAGAAAATTAGATGAATAGTGGGAATTAGTTTCAACCTCGACAATATCAAAGGAACACTCATCAACAAAAATCTCAGCAACAAACCAATTATCCTCAATCGAAATATCAGAAGAGAAATAAAAAAGGATACCTGGTTTAGAGGATAGAAGAAATTAAAGAACTAGAATAATCCACAGAAGACTGTGAGGTGAAATCTCTTTCAACAAATGTAACATATTATAGAGACACTAGCAATTTTCTTGAATAGGTTACAAAGAATGTAGAAGAAGAGTACAAAGTTCAGGATGAAGAAGAATAAGACCCATATTCAAGACTAAAGTCTAAAGTCAAAATGTAATACTGGGGGTATTAAAAAATAGAGTATATTACATCATTTGGGTCATGTAAATGTATCTTCCAAGGTACATAGGATATTATATTACTTTAGAGGAATTTTATCTATTTACTTTATGCAATGTAATAAATGTACAACTGTCAATGTGCAAGTTGTATATGTGCAAGTTGTCCCTTGCACAACAAGGTAGAGTGTTGGCTAAGGAACCTATTTTCCTATATAAGAAAGACCTCATTGTAATACAAATATAGAGTTAGGGGAAATAATAAGATAGTGTAGCTTAGAGTATAGTACAATTTTGTGTACATCACCATCCATATGTGATGGATGCAATGTAGTTCAATAGTTTTATAAATGGAGCGTTCATTTCCTCCATAGCTACATTGTATTCTTTTATGTCATTTCTATTTACAATATATTTCAATCATCTAGAAGATTTACTTTCTTTCATATTATTATGCATCTTGTGATTGCTATCTCCCTGTGTACAACGATGACTAGAGCTCAGGTTTTCAAGTTCATTTTTAACTAGATCCTCTATAGGTTTAGAATTCCTTCGATGATAATTTTTGATAATGGCACTCCTTTCAAGAATAAGGATGTCCAAAAACTTTATGCTAAGTATAATATTTAGCATAGGTGGCAAATTTGTATTACCCCTAGGGTATTAGATAAGTTTAAACATCCAACAAGTTTTTGGTCAATATTCTCAAAAAGCTGGTTAGTAAACCGGTTGTGACTAGCATATCCAAATTTATCTAGCTCTGTAGACCTATTGCACTAGTGTGTGAACTATAGGTTCTTCTTTGTACATCCTAGTCTATGGGACTGATGTAGTTTTTCTATTTAAATTAGAGGTTCCTTCATTGTGCATATTGCTACAATATGCCTTAGTCGGCAATTAGCATCACTTGGATCATTTGAATCAATTGAAGCTACTAGATGAAAAGTGCATTCATGCCTTAGAGCATTTGTGAGCATATCAAAATAAGCTAAAGAAATTTTTTTCCAAAAGAGTTCTTAATCATTATTTTGAGGTTGGGGATCTTGTCCTCAAGGAAAACAGAAGAACACCAATGCTTGGTCAAATCTTAGAGGCAATTTTTAGCTCAATTGGTTAGGCCTCTTTATCATAAAAACCAAGTTTGGTTTAGGGGCCTATTGTTTAACTTATTTAGATGGTAATTAACTTAAAGAACCAATGAATATAATGCATATAAAAATATATTATGCATAACTTGGCACTCTGCATTTTTATATTGCATTTATATTAGTTTACATATTGCATTTGGTTTTCTTGTTTATATTGTATGATTATTTGTGATACTTTGCATTTTTTGCTTGATATTTTGTTCATTGCATTTTGCTTGTCATACAATTGCATTGTTGCTTGCTCATATTTGCATGACTATTTTATCATATAGATTCTTAGGGATTTCATGACAATGGCAAGTGATGACACCCAGTTAGGTCGTAGATCACATGCATTGCGCTCACACTAGGGCTCTGATGCCTAGCAATTTTCCAACCTAGGACTCATGTCCTTGTATTTCCATCAATGCATTTGCTCATGTTGTTCTATATTCCTTAACATTAAAAGTATAAATGATCATCACAATTCTCTCAAAGTCAAGGAATATAGTTCTTCTATGTATCCTTTTCCTTTGCATGTTTTCTTTTTCTCCTTTTTATCAATACAAAGATACACGTTCTTTCTTCCATTCATGAATCTTGATTCGTTCACACTTTCTCCTTTCTCGATATTTTTATTATTAAAGGATCCTTGTGATATAGGATATATATCATATGAATATCCTTCATGGTGTTCATATGACCACTAACTATCTTAAAAACATCTCTTACTTCTCAAAAGTTTTCGAAGGATGCACACACACTATTCTTCTTCGTCTCTATGTCTTCTCTCTATTTTATAGCACATGCACAAATAGGTTATGCTTCAATTTGATCACTCATATTTTCACACACCATACCCCTATCAGGTAGCACTCACTTTGGAAAATCATTCACATTATTTCAAGCACCCCATAATGGATAGCTTCATGGTCACAAGTGAGGGTAGCCTTCATTCGACCATTTGTGAGCATACATCCTAGAGGGTATATATATTTTTCTTTGGCCATTAACGAGCACTACACACATAGTGGGTACCACTCTACCTGACCATATTTGTGATAATAACACCCTTACAGGATAGCTTAATGGCAACTAGCGAGGGGTAGCCTCCATTCAACCATTTGCGAGCATACATCCTCATAGGGTTTTGCTCTATTTATTTTCCTTTTGTCTTATTTGATATTTTGGAGCTTTCGCTTTCTTCTTCTTTCACCTTTATCTCTTCTGTCACTATTTGTTTTGTCCTTCCTTTATTTTTATCATTTATTTTATTTTCCATCCACTCATTCGTGCATTCTGTTTTGCATTCATTTTAGCATGCATGTTAGACTGCACTTCATTTAGTCAAATTCACTCATGCATTCAATTTTAGTTAGGTTTATTTTGCATTGAATTCATTCTATTTATGATTATATTGCTTAAAAATATAAATTAACCTCTTGTATTTCCTTTTTGTCTCTCTTATTTCTTCCTTTTAGTGCCTTCTTTTCCTTGTTTGTCACTCTCTTTTCTTCTAATTCCATTGTTTTGAGTTTCCTTAGAAATTCTACATTCCTTATAAAACTCAAGGGGGTACCCTAGACTTAGAGGCATTAATGGTAGTAATGCCTTATTTTGCATGCTAATTTGTAGTGCTCAGACTAACACCCTTTTTTTTGCATCACTCCTCCATCCAAATCCAACCACCCTTTTTTTGTGTTCGCTGCTTTCACCCATAGGTGTCCACATATTTCTTTGATGCATTTATTTGGCCATAAATGCATCAAAGAGGACGAAAAATATTGACATGGAAAATTGACCCACGAAAATGGATCAATTATTTCATAGACCCTTAACCAGCCAAGCAAGCTTACCAAGTGCAAATTTGGGGTATTTTTACCTTCTCCATTAGCCTTGTTTCCTTACCTTTACCAAATTGATACCTAGTTCATACATGGCACTAATTTGGCTTTCCAAATTTGTGTCCTATATTTATTGGGCATAAATTTGGCATCCTAGGGATTTTTATCACTAAATAGAGGATTGGGTTCCATTTCTTATCCCAACCAAATTCTCTAAAGAATGTAATTCTTGACTCACTCATTGCTCATGCTAACAAGTGCCCTTCTATTGTAAGTCATTGTTTTGCTATTTTGTACTTTGGTGTTGGTTACCCTTGGGGATTGAGTGGAGGAGACTTGGTGATTGGATAGATAAAACTTCTTGGAGTGCTTCTTCCACCTCTTCATTGCTCCTTGATTTTTCCATCAGCTCATTAGGTTTTGTGTTTACATTATTTACTTCGCAAGTCTATTTTTTGTTGTTTTAGGTCTTAAAAAGCGTATTTGACCCAGATTCATGCCCCACCCATACAGGGTATGAATTTGGTAAACCATATTTGTGCTCCCATTTTATAGGGTACAAAATTGGTAAATTAGGGCTTAAGGGTAAGCATTTGCACCCCAAAACCCTAATTTATAGTTTGAATTTTAGTATTCTATTGTGTCCATCCTGTCTGCATTTTATTTTGCTATCACATATCTATTTTTCTCTATTTTTACATGTTCCAAATGTCAAAGATCATTTTTCTTTTGAATGGTCAAATAAAAGGACCAAGGGGGTTTTACTATTGTGCCTCTAAGCTCAATCTTATAACAACCTAAGTAGGCCCCCAAATTTTGATCAAAATTTCTAGGGTTTGTGAAGTTATTTTTGTAGGTTTGAATTTGTTGGATAATTTGGACACAAGATAAAGCTTGGATCAACCACAAAATCACCCTAATAGAAATTTAGGTTGTTTGGTGTTTGCTTTTGTTCATTCTTGCACAAAATCCTAGATTACAAGTAAAGGAAAAATATTTGATTGAAATTCTAGGTATTTGAAAGAATAAAAGCATATAGTGTGAATCTAGGTTTTTTATCTTGTTTGTGCATTCCCTTGGACCCTTTCTAAAGATTTTATTTTGCAATCTTACGGTTAGATATCATCGAACTACAAAATTATACTAGGGTTAGTCCTTGTATTTTTGCATCTTGTGTGTCTTGCATTGTTCTTTCATTCTCATAGCTTAGTTTAGAAAGGTCAAACAATAGGTGTATGTTTAATTGACACATCAAACATTCCCACCCTAAACTCAGAGCAAGTCCTAAAATTGTTCCTGGTGAATCCATCCCTTTAGGAATCCCTGAGTGTATAGAATATAACACACCCTTGCAGTCACCTTAGCTCCCAGTATATCCAATAGAGAATTATATGCGGTAGGGTAGTTTTCCCAATCTACAACTACATATATAGTGTCCCATGTTTTTAGGAGTCTATAAAGAGCACACTACAACATTATATTTTCCCTTGTGGTATACTATCTCATAGTCATACCCTAAGTTTAGTGACCCATTGTTGCTACTCAAGGGAAGAAATCCTCTATTCAAAGAGATGCTTGAGGTTACAATGATTTATTTTGATGATGAAATGTTACCCTAACAAGTATGTTCCCCAATGGATAACTGTAAAGATAATAGTTATCATTTCCTTCTCATAAATAGATTTTTCTAGATTCTACCCTAATAATACCTTGTTGATGAATAAAAGGGGCATGCCTTCTTGAATGAGCTAGCCCCCAACTCCACCTCTAATGTATCAATTTCTATTACAAAATTCTTAGAAAAATTGGGTATTACAAAAATTGATGTATGGCATATAACATCCTTTAGAGTTAGAAGAGCATGTTTGCTTCATAGTTCCAAGGTAATTCATCCTTATGGAGTAAGATACCAAGGGGGGTGCAATCTTATCATAATCCTTGACAAATTTATAATAGTGCCATGTGATTCCAAGTAATCCTTGGAGGCTCTATAAAATTTTGGGTTTGGTTCATTCCTTCATGGCCTCATTCTTCAAAAGGTCTACATGCAAACCATATCATGACCACAATGTGTCCTAAATATTCTACCTCTATTTCCCCAAAATTACACTTACATTGCTTGACAAACAACTAATTCTATTGAAAAATATCCAATACTTTATCAACAAATTGAAGGTGCTCTTCTTGTATCCTATTGTACACTAGAATATCATCAAAAAATACCAATGCAAATTTTCATAGATGGGGCTTGATAACCTAGTTCATAAGACCTTGGAAATTTGAGGGTGAATTGGTGAGTCCAAAAGATATAACCAATAACTCAATACCCATCATGACTCTTGAAAGTAGTTTTGGCTATGTCCTTCTCCTGGGCATGAATATAGTGATACCCTAACCTTAGCTCCAATTTTGTAAAATATTGAACACCATGCATCTCATCCAATAAGTTATAATCATTGGAATTAGGAACTTATCCTTAATGGTGATATTGTTGAGTTCTCAAAAGTCCACATATATCCTCCATGATACATATTTTTTTCATAAAAATATGAGGGGGACTAAAAAAGGGATTGCACTCAAATTAATTAGTTTTTCATCTAATAATTTCTTTACCATCTACTCAATCTCATTCTTTAAATGATAGTGGTACCTGTATGGTCGTATGTTTAGGGATCAACTCCCTGGTACCAATTTTATTCTATGATCCTCAACTTGGCTAGGAGATAGCTATTTAGGATCATTTAAAACCTTATAATTCTTGGTTAGAATGGTCAAAATTTTTGGAGGTACCTTTTCATCCTATATAGCACAAATCTGCATTGGAAAAATCTACTAACCACTACCCTATGACCCTTCTTAATTAGCTATTGCATTTAATGGGATGTGATGACCTCAGGTTTTTTTTCATTTATGATTTGGATGGTTTTCTTTTAAGTGTTGATCATGAGTTGCATCCAAATATTTGAGAACTCCCACAACATTAGCCCCAAAGTTCTCAACCAGGGGTATCCCAACATAATATCCATGTGTCCCGATGGAACTACATAGAGATCAATTTAAAATTGATGGACACCTATGGATAAGTGAGCATTTCAACACTACCAATTAAAAGGCATGATATCCCATTAGAAATTCTAACTGATTTAATCACAATTATAGATGAAACAATCTTATTTTTTTCCTACATTAGGGTCAATAAAGTTATTTGTGCTACCCTAGTCCATTAGTATTAAGACTTTGTGCCCTATGGGAAAACCTTGGACTATCATGGATTTGCGTATCAATATTATTGCCATGGCATTCAAAGAGAGTGTATGAGTTTCTTCTAGTGTATTAGGTGGGAGTTCTTCCTCCACTAATTCCAATTGCTCTTCTACTAAGTCCACAAATTCATCCCCTATGTCTATAGGATCATATAAAACATTGACCATATCTAGAAGGAAAACACTTTGTGTTTTTTAATTTTTGTCTTGTGAGTATTTTCATCATAATTATAATAGTCCCTTAGCTTGATGATTGGACATCTATGTCAGTGTTAGACTCTTGAATTTTAGAGCCTTTGGATCATTATTGTGTGTTGTGGTAAAATTTCTAGTCTAGAATGTTAAGTATTTGGAGGCTCCCCATTGGGCATTCCATTTACTTTTTACAAGTTTACCTAGCCTTATGCTAGTCATATGTGGTCAGCTTGAGCATTTGGACCTTAGTTTTTATTTCTCCTCTGCGGTCACTAATGAAACAAATATTGAAGATGATATGTTTAATACCTTGGGTTTTATTGTCTAGCTTCTCAAAATCCATAGTATATTCAGGTATGGTACTTGTTTGTTGGAGCTTTGTGAGGGTTCCAATAAAATTTTCAAAGTCTGACAAATCAAATCAATAAATGAGTTCACTATTGAATTGTATCCACCCAATGTCTAGGAATTATTTACACAACCATTGATACCAATGGAGTGCTTCAAGGTCAAAATTAAAGGTGGCCATAAAAATCCATTGATTGAAAGGTGTTTCATGCAATTCATACCATTGCTCAACTTTAACTAACCAAATTTGTGGATTGATCCCATCAAACATTGTAAAATTAATTTTAGGACATCTAGGATTCATGCCTTTATTATTCCCTAACTAATGATAGTTTTCCTTAGTAAATACCCTAGAGAAATATTTCCTATCAAGAGATTTTCCTCCTTGAGCTTTGGGTTATTTTTAGCATACCCATAAAAATTTAGATTTTTAAGCTTAAGCACTTCAATGTCTTAACTCATTATATCTATGCTTAAATTCTACAATCATGATGGTGAGAGAAGATATTTCCTTCTTGAGATCATGTATGGCATCCAATTTGGTGAGTTGTTCCTCCATATTATGCATTCTAGCCTCCATTGCTTGAGTTTGGGTCTCCGATGGCATTTACTAAAAATATAATTATTGTTATAGTAGTTACTATTTTTAGTAAGGGTCATGAAAAAGTGTATGGGCACATATACCAAAATGAAAAACTTGAAAAGACAATTGAAATGGGATAATACCATAAAACGATAATTTTGGAGCCCTAAAAAAAATTATGGATGCTATATACCAGAATGATTAGCTCAATGAGACAAACACAATGGACTATAACCCAATATGATGCTTTTCAATAGCCCAATATTATTTTGTATAGAACTGAGTATTTTAACCCTCTATACTTTGTAATTGAGATATATAGTCCTCTATACTTTGTTTTATACTTATTAATGGTAAGGCCAATGTAAGTATGAAACAACCATAAGTAAAAAAGTAGGAAAGTTAATTTGTCTAGGCTAAGGTGTGTGCACTTCCCGTAGCCATCTAATATACTACACTAGTGATCGATAATGCTTATACCAATATTTAAGACCACTACCTAAGGAGGATACATCCTATATCCTTCAGCACACTACCCACCTATTTTATCAGTATGAGAGGGTAATCGTCTTGAGTGTTGTGCTTGGTGTACTATGGATAATTACAAGGTTGAATGGGTTCCTATATATGAAATTTTGGCTCAAGATTCCTAAAAAGGGTCTCTTGATATACTCAAGGTATGTGGGAGTTAAAATCTATATATGAGTTTTGTTCAAGGCCTAGGTATTGGAATTTTATCACCCCTCACTTCACTAGATGCTTTATGGGTAATCTAACTTAGTCAAAAATGAAAACTCCTCCCTAATATTTTAAAATTATCGAAACATTATTTTTAACATATAGCTCAAGGCTTATAGAAAACAAATTTTTCTCACAATATAAGCCTACCATGCCTTGGAAAGATCTCAAATACCACTTTCAATGGACCTTTTCTTCTCATGTGGATATTTCACCTTAAAATTCTTAGTTCTGAGTTCTACTAAAATAATAAATTTAGTGTCAAATATAATTCTTACAAGGATTATTGACAAAATTAGCACTAGAATTGCATATATAATAGCAAAATAATTCATTAAATGAAACATATAAATGTAGAATAACAACAAATACAAAAATTTGGGATAAGTAATATTACTATCGTTGTCATTTTCAAGGGGGAAACCTCATAAAAATATTTCAAATCTTTACTAGCCTTGAGAGGGTTACATCCTTCCCTAGCTATAATATTTATAAGCATTTTTTTGACATTCTATGTTAATATTCTATGTTAGTATTACATGATAATATTCTTCACTACATATTCTATGATGGTTATATACATGATTCTAAAGTAGTTACATACATTATTCTATGACACACCTTCCTACCTATTTCTAACTTAACACATGGCCCACTTTACATACCCCATGTGGTACAATATCATATGCCAACATGAGTTACATTTAAGGGGTACGTAACATATTCGTATTGGTGAAATTCAAATTTTAGAAAGCATCTAGAGAAGTGATAGTTTATCTGTTAGTTGAAATGATATCAAGGAGTTGTTTGTGAAAATATCATACTTTGAGGAATATAAAAAATATATTTTATAGGAAAGGAAATAAACATCTTTGATAAAGAGGTAAGTTGGATATAATTTGATTGACCTAACAACATATGTAATATTTTATTATTTTGATGGGAGTGGCTCCCAATAGAACCACATATAGCTTGTTAAGTAAAAATTACATCTTAATATACTATATAAATTTGGTATAAAATATAAAATATAAAAATATAGATAAGAATCATTTATCATGTTCAAATAAAATGAATTTCTAGTGCCAAAAACATTATTGGAGTAAATTATTTGATCAATTAGATAAGTTGGAGGATGATAATCGATTTTGAATTCATTTTTTATATAAAAGTAATAGATAATAAAAATAAATATCATATCTAATTTATTGATGATAAATGTTTTTGGGTTATTTCTTGGTCAGTGAGGCCAAAAAATTTAAATAAGTATTTTGGATTAGCTTTCATGTACATAAAATCTAGTAGGATAGAATAAGGTTATATGATGATAGATATAAACATTTACAAAAGAAGTTTAATCACCCTAAAAATCATAGGTTATGAATCTATAACATCCCATTCCCAAATCATAATCAACAATATCCTTCAACCTCTAATCAACAACTACGTTTGTCTAGCCCAATTTAGTTCCATCAAGTCCAACGGTATAATAATAGGAGTTCAAAATAACCAAAAACCAAAGTGATGGGCCTCCCCAAAACTAAAATCAACATGTTGAGCCTAAGCCTAATCAGAATCCAACTTAGGGGAGAGAATGGAGGGTACATTAATAGTCAACCTAATATTTTTTAATTTGTAAACATAATTAAGGTACAATGTGAATCTATAGAATAATTGGTGTAGGAAATTACTAGCATCATTAAAAGTATAACTCAATATAAGAAGAAACAACCCAATAATAGAAAAAAAAATAGATATAAAACAAAAGAATCTATGCAAGCTAAGGTTAATATTGCCATTAGTGAAAAGATCTCAAACCCTCATTTTATTATAAAAGATCCAAGTAGAGCTATAGAAGGGTCTTCTAACGTAGAAAATGTTCCTAATGAATACCTATTTGAGTCTATTATAGAGTCTTCCAAGTTAATTTTTGCCTTACCACTATCACCACTTAAATAAAAAATAGTGCCATGATGCCCAAAAGCCAAATAGACCCTTGTCAATCCAAATAATATCTATTAAAAAACAATCATAAACAAAACTAAGTTGTGAAATATAATAGAGGAAATGTAGACAACCACTTATAATGTTCCATACATTGAGCTACTCAAAACCTTATCCTATCAAAGGTAAATATGATGTCATATTTTATATGAGATACAGATGCCAGAAAATAGGGTCCTTGATAATATACCTATTATTTCCCAACCATATAAGGTATAGTAGATTCAATCACAGAGAAAACCTTTTCATTGATTCACATACTTACCTAGACTTGGTTTTGAGATTTTCTCTATAATATGATTATTGTTGATTAGTTGGCTAGGGATGATGATCAACCTTAAATGATTATTGTTGTTTATAAAGATATGGCTATTAATAGGAACTTGGTAGATGAAGGGAGTCGAACATGTGCAATGCATTTGTATTTGATAGATCAAATATCTCTTGTGAATATATTTTTCCACCATAATAGATGTTATGCCCATAATGGTATTTCTTAAGACCCTCTAGGTTGCATTTTGTTCCCTATTTCTACATGTCCAAAAATGATAAGGGTAAAATTCATGGTCTTTGATTTTAAAACTAGTTACAACATGTGTTAGGAAGACCTTAGGCAAGCAAAAAAAAGGTAATGACCTCTTTAAATATTCAAGTATTAACTTTTATATATGAAAGTAATATATTCACCATAGAGGGTGATTTATATTATTAGGGAAATGCTCCTACCAAACATGGACATTGCTTTATACCCTCCATGGATAAAACTGAAAGAGTCCCTATATATAAGCATGAATAACAATGGATCTCTAGGAGAAAATTGTATAAGGGACATCGCTGAAGATAGGTATGAATAAGAGGACGACTAACTATATTTGGATGTTATTACTCGTATCCTCAACAAATAGTTGAAAATTTTCCACCCTTCCTAGAGACTAAGAAAAGAGAAGATAAAATATTGTTTTATAAAAAAATTGGCAAAGTTACATAAAAAACATATGGATGTTGATAAACTTAAGCAAGTTATTTATTTCCAAGAATATGACAGTATGAATGGGAAGAAAAATAAAAACACACTTATTGGAAATGAATCAAATTTACAAAAAAAATGCACATAATTAGAGAAATAAAAATTCCTACCTGATTTCTCATTTTCAACTCCTATATAAGAGAAGAATTCATGTTTATCACTCAAATGGCCCATCTATATACTCAATGAAGAACTACTTTCCTCGAATTAAATCCTCTCTAAGAGACTATGAGGTACTCCCCTCTCAATAAAGAACAAATTATGAGTTGTGCCTTGTCTCCCTGACAATAATGATAAAATGATGGGGTCGCATATCAACCATCAATTGCTCAAGATCAAATTCCAATTTCACCAAGTGGAAGAATATGAAAAGTGTTTCTTCAAACACAAGGGATGAACCCATTCAACTTTGATCTCTATTTGATATATTTTTTACTAGCTAAATATATGACCATCATATTTGATCGATTCAAGGATATAAAAACTTAGCTAAAGCATGTCGTATACAACCATGCACATAGGAAACTCGAATCTAGCCTACCTAGCTTGTTTAAATAAACTAAAATAAATCTACATTACTAATTAACCTATTTAATAAAATTGAAATAAATCTACATTAATCCTACCCTAACAATATATGAATCTCTCCTACTTATGTGGGCAATTGGACCTTTTCTTATTGTATCCAAAGGAGAACTCCATACCCTTATTTAACTCATAATATTACTCAAATAACAAGACAAGAGAAATGATTTTGTATTCAATACTTGGATATATCATCTTTAACCTTTACAATGTGATATACCTTCTCTTTTATAAAGAGGTGATAGAAAATAAATCATTACAACCTACTAATGTAGAAGATCTCAAATTTAAATTAGTTCAAAACAAATCCAACCAATTCTATCTAAAGAATATAACAATAGAATAAGTTAGTAAAATTCTCACCAATTTGTATCTAGCCAAATTAGTTGGAAATAAATATCAACATATTTGATTTTCATCTAAATAATTGGGATCAAAATCATATAGAAATTGATCTTAACAAATCTTATTTACACCCAACTAAATTAAATCAACTATCTCAAAATTTATTTGGTAGCAAGTTGAGGTTAAATCTTGTTATTATAGAATTTTGTTACAAATTTAGAAACCTTTTTGCATTCAATCTCCTATTTGGTCTAGTAGTTTTGTCATTGGTTTTATAGTTCATATGTATAATTTATTTGTAGATTTCTAGTTTGTTCATATTTCTATAGTTGATTTGTATTTCATTCATAGTTCGATAGTTGATTCTAGAGTTTATTCATAGTTCCATTGTTTATAGTTCTATAGTTTATTCATAGTTTTGTATCTACATATTGGTTCTGTAGCACTACTAAATTCTACCATAACTAGTTTCTCAAGCTAAAATTCTTATAAATGCCCTCTCATTCTATTTTATCAAGATAATAAATAATATACTTCCTAAGTTGCATAACATTTACAAACGACATTATAATTACAATAAATAGTCACATGATATAATTTTAGCATAGAATATCATGCCAAAGACGATCCTAAAATATGGTATTTTTAGGACTCATCTGCATGTTCTAAAACTATTAGATCAATGAGTAATTGTTTGTTCACAATTTTAAATGCTCTTTTGATATTTCTGAGATAGAATATTTGGATCAAGTGATATTTAGGAAAGGTGTAAAGATTTATCCCGAGAATATTCTAGCAATGCAATATTGGTCAATCCTTAAATATCTAAACTTCTTTATGGATTCCTAGGTATCACAAGCTATTACAAGAATTTTTCTAAAGTAAAATGATATGTTCTTTGTTGAATCTCACCAAGAAGAACATTTTTTATGGATAAAGGAATGACTTCAAAGTCCTTCAACACCTTATAAGAGGATATGTGCTTCACTCCAATTTTGGTCACTCATGATTTTAGCAAAACCCTTTACCATGTCAAATGATGCTTCTAGAATAGGTATAGGTGTTGTATTCGTGCAATACAATTATCCCTTAGATTTTAAAAGTTAATAATATTTTGAAAATAATCTAGGTAATTCCACTTGTGTGAGAAGAAGATGTTGGTCATCCTACATGTAGTTGATAAATAGAATCCCTATTGGATAGGCATTTAAATATTAAAGTTAATAATTGTAGTCTTAATTACTTTCTGGATCAGCAGTTGTCTTGTGTCAAGCAAAAAAATTGATTAACTAAGCTATTTGGGTTAGATTTTAATATTGAATATAAGAAAGAGAGAAATATGGGCATCTATATTTTTCTTGCAAATATGAATATTCAATGGTTTTTCATTCTATCTCTATGCCCCTTCCTCTTTGAATATGTTAGATTCATTAGGAATGACTTTATAATACTAATACTTTTCACCTTATTCATTGTATTGAAGTAGGTATATCACTTGGCCAATTGTTCTCTTGGTCTGCTAGGATTTTATGAAAGAAGAATAAAGTTTTCTTGATTAATTCCTCCAAGATCAAGGAAATTTTCTATTAGGATTTGCATGATTCTAATTTATCCAGGTACTCTAGATTTATCAAATATTATTAGCAAGCGAAGTAATCCTTTTCTTAGAAAGGGTTGAAATTTGTAAAACAATATTTTATAGAATAAAGAAGTGTGCTAATACAATACAGGTGAAATAGTCAAGGCGATAAGTTTGTTACAACCACTCCCAGTTGCAAAATGATATTGGGAGCATATCTCTATGAATTTCATTGAAATAATTTTTAAATTCAAATAAAAACAATTATTTTTGTCATGGTGAATTGCCTTTTCAAGTATACCTACTTTTGTGCTTGACAACATTCATTCATAGCTAACAAAGTGGATAAGGTATTAATGGATCATGTTTTCAAATCACATGGTATGCCAAAGACTATTATATATGATCATAATCTTATTGTCATAAATAAATTTTAGAAGGAATTGTTTGCACTCAATGGTACCCACATTGGGCAAATAATATTTTTGAATAAATATCCAGGTATATATTTAATATTCGTTTTCTAAGATAAGCAATATCAATGGCTTAAGTGGTTTCCTTTAGTAGAGTGATGGTACAACATTTCTTGTCATATTTCCACTAAGATGTCCCTATTTGAGGCATCGTATTACCAAGATACTTCAACTTTGACATATTACCTATTTGGTTGTTTCTGTATTGATTAGATTAATACTTTCCTCCAATAGGGATAACCATTCTTAGGTTTCTTAAGGATATTCTTTGTTTAGCTCAAAATTATATGAAGCATCAATAGCATTTCCATCACTCTATGTAACACTTTGAGGTTAGAGATATGGTTCTCTTACGGCTTCATACCTATAAGTAAATTTATTTTAAGACCAATATTAACCAAAATCTAGAACCCAAGTTTTATGGTTCATATAAGATGATTCACTAGATTACGGAACTACTGCACTAATTAGCGTTTCCTTTGAGATCCAAAATATACCTTGTTTTTTATGTTCTTATCTTAAATTGGTACTAGGTCAAAAGATACAATCCCATGTAAAACTTCCAAAATTAGATGAATAAGGACATATCAACTTGGATCTTGAAGAGGTATTTCATTATTGTGAAACATAAAAAAGAATGCATTTGATCTAATAACTTGCTAAAACATAAATTATTCAGAAATGCTGATTTTATTCATGATAGAAATGGTTTTTTATGTTACAAATGGGGGGAATTACCTTTCTTTCTTTCATAAATTTACAATAAATCCGATGCTATATTTTGGGTTCCTCAATGTAGGTGGGATTCATGCATAATGTGTGCCACCGGTAGTTGTATTTATTATCATTTTCCTCTTTGCATCCATTCTAGACCTACAAAATGGAGTTAGTATGTTTGGGGGCTTGCCTTAGTCAGGCCCCATGGTTAAGCAGACAAATTGACTCAAAATATGTGATAAAAAATAAAATAAATTGCATAAATGACTGTACAAATATGAAATGGAGTATACCTGATATATTTGGAGTGAAAAGCCTTCTGTAGGACCAATTCGCAGGTCAGGGGCAAATTGGCTGTCGGATTTGTAGGTCGGGGGACGAATTGAACTGTAAGTAATTTATGATGGAGATCCTTATCTGGAAGGGCTCCTTAGTGTTGGCAATTTTGGGTACCTTGGGTACATTGCCTTTGCTCAAGTGTAGAAGTTGTCATTGATGTCAAGAAGCTCTTGAAGGAATTTGATTTAATGTCAGATTATTCAGAGCATGGACAATGAGTTTCTAGGAAGATCATAGTAGCCCATTTGCAAAAGATCAAAGAAAAAGACAAGTAAGAAAAGGTATGCAGTAGACAAGAAAAACTGTCGCGATTTCGCGACATGTTAGAGGAGAGAGAAAGTGCTGGAAAAACTGTCGCGATTTCGTGACATGTTTGAGGAGAGAAAAAGAGCTGGCAAAACTGTCGCGATTTCGTGACATGTTTGAGGAGAGAGAAAGAGTTGGAAAAACTGTCGCGATTTCGCGACATGTTGGCAAAAAATAGGAGCAAGGTGGAAAGTGTCACGATTTCGTGACATGTCGCATTTTCGCGACTCGAAAAGTGCAGGAAGGCAGAGAAGGAAAAGTGTCACGATTTCGCGACATATTGCAAAGAAGATTGTACGGACGAAAAAGTGTCACGATTTCGTGACATGTTGCAGGAGAGGGAGTCTGAAAGAAAAAGTGTCACGATTTCACGACATGTTGCAGAAGAGAGAGTCCAAAAGAAAAAGTGTCACGATTTCATGACATAATGCTGAAAAGAGAGTCCGTAGTGTGAATTGTCGTGATTTCGCGACAAGTTCGAAGAGAGAGAAAGTAGCAAGACAAAGTGTCACGATTTTGCGACATGCAGCAAAGGGAAGAGTCAAAAATGAGAACTGTCATGATTTCATGAAAGGTTGCAAAGAAGACGTACGAAAGCTGAAAGCGTTGCGATTTTGCGACAGGCTGCAAAGAAATCGTATGGATGCAGAAAGTGTCACGATTTCACGACAGGTTGAGATGGCAGCATTCAATTGGAGAAAGTGTCACGATTTCATGACAGGTTGAGATGGGGGCATTCAGTTGGAGAAAGTGTCGCGATTTCATGACAAAGATAGTAAACAAGTCTTCAACAGAAGAAGCGTCGCGATTTCACGACGAATTCAAGAAGGAAGAGCTCGAAGGCGAAAGCGTCGCGATTTCGTGACATGTTCCAATTTTGTGGGCGTAAGGCAGAGAAAAGCATAAGGCAACGAAAGTGTCACGATTTCGTGACATGTTCCATTTTTGCTAGTGCAAGCCGAGAAGAGTGCAAGGAAGCGAAAGTGTCACGATTTCGTGACATGTTCTGCTTTCACTGGTGCAAGCCGAGAAGAGGGTAAGAAAGCGAGAAGTGTCGCGATATCATGACAAGAGCTTAGTCAAAGTCGTCAAAGGCTAAAGTGTCACGATATCGCGACAAAAGCCATAAGATAGTGTACGGTTGCAAAGGTGTCGCGATATCACGACAAAAGCCATAAGATAGTGTACGGTTGCAAAGGTGTCACGATATCGCGACATGTTGTAGTTTCACGGTAGAAGCTACAGAAGAGTTGCAGAGGCAGTGAAGCCGACAAAGTTAAATTTGGGCCGACAAATATTAGGGTTTGCAACCGACATAGTTTAGGGTGTGCAGCCGACTAAGATCAAGGTTTTAATCTTGAAAGTGTTAGTATAAAAGGAGGGCTGCTTGGAGAGTTAAGTATCGATCGATGTGTGCGTTCGAAGTGCGATTCTGGGTAGGTTCTAGTGAGAGACTTGCAAAGCAGATCTGAGACAAGTCTTGGTGAAGACTTGGGTGAAGATCAAGCAAGATTTAGTGAAAGCTTGTGAACCACTTTTTGTGAACCAAATTTGAGGACCAGTTGAGGACAGAGATTGGTGCAGATTCGAGGACATTTGTGCCAGACCGAAGGACTGTGTTTGGTGCAGATCAGAGATAGAGAATGAGGACATTTGTGCTAGACCGAAGGACTATGTCTAGTGCAAATTCGAGGACCAGCTTGGAGGTGATAGAGTTGAGGACAGAGGTCTCCAGCCAGAGCAGGGAAGATAGGTGTCTTCTATGGATAGAGTTCCATTTGCTAAGGGCAGCGGAGGCAGAGGTCTTCTAGAGGATCACCAGCCAGAACAGAGCTAGGGGATTGGTGTCTCCTTTGGGTTGGTGCCCATAAACATTGTAATCGAGAAAGGTATTCCCAGAATTATGATTTGATAAAATTTAGTGAAAGATTTTATCCGTGGAGTAGCCCACTTTGGGTGAACCACGTAAATTGTTGTGTCTCTTTGTTGATGGTGTTTTGTGCATTGCTTTGATTACGGCTTTTGAATCTGCTATCTATACACTGCATATTTTTGAATTGAAAGTTGAATTGAAGGAAAAAGTAAAAAGTGGTCTTATACTGTTCACCCCCCCTCTCAGTATAAGCTTGTGTTCTTCAATTGGTATCAGAGCGGGTTCCTTCGAAAAGTTTAACAGCTTGAAGGAAAAGCTAGCAAAGAACACAATGGATTATTCAAGTGGCAATGCAGCACCTATTCTTGATGGATCAGATTTTGGTCTGTGGAGTGCAAGAATGAAGGTTCATCTAATGGCACTTGGTAATGAGGTATGGGAAGTGATTGAAGATGGGTACACTATTCCTGAACATGGTCCTTATACTAAAGAAGACAGGCTCCTACATCACAACAATTCAAAAGCAATGAATGCAATCTTGAAAGGCTTATAAAAAGCAGATCTCACCAAAGTGATTCACTGCAAGACAGCTAGTGAAATGTGGAATCAACTAAAAGTGGTTCATACAGGTGATGCAAATGTCCGAAAGGCCAAGTTGAGACACTTCAAAGGTATGTTTGAACAACTCAAGATGAATGATGATGAAAATATTAGTGACTACATGCTTCGTATGGATGAGGTTGTTAACTCCATGAAAGACTTAGGTCTTGAGCTTGCTGAAAATGATGTTTGTGATAAGATTTTAAGATCTCTTCCTAATAGATTTAGTGAAAATATTTCTGCTATTGAGGAAGCTAAAGATTTGGATAAGTTGAAAAAGGATGAGCTCCATAGTATACTTGCAGCATTTGAGTTGAGAACTCAAGTGAAGGTTGATGTCAAGAAAGAGGCAACTTTCAAGGCTACCAAGAAATCAAAGGGTAAACATCTTAAAGAGAGTGATGAGTCTTCTAGTGATGAAGAAGCATATTACAGCAAGAAAGACAAGTTCTCTAGAAAGAGCAAAAGCGTGAAAAATATAAGATTTTTTAATTGCAAAAGGTTTGGTCATTATGCTACTGACTGCACTATTTCCAAGAATGAAAGTGATGAAGATAAACAAGAGTTTAAGAGCAAGGAATCTGAAAAGCACAAGCATCACAGGAAATACAAAGATGAGCACAACAATCAAGGAAAGAGGTATTCTCACAAGCACAAGAAGAGTTTCTACCTAGACAAAGCAAGTAAGTGTTCGAGTAGTGATAGTGAAAGTTCTTCGAGTGATGATGAAAATGAGATGTTGTTTATTTCAGAAAAAGAGGAAGAACCGAAACATAGATTCATTATCATGAAATGTCTTAGATGTGGAAATTTTGGTCACCTTGAGGATGATTGTACAAATAATGATTTGGTTTCCAGTATGTATGAGGATGCTTCAGAAAACTATAAGGAAGATGCATGTATGGTTTTTGAAGAGGGTAGCACCTCTAGCGATAAGAAAACTGAAAAAGGCTTTGATGATCCAGAAAGCAATCAAATAAAGGATCTTGAAAGTGAACTTTCTAATGCTCTAAGTGCTTTGAAAAAGGAAAGAAAGAAGAATGCTAGACTCAATTTATGGGAGGTGTTTTTTGGGGGGGGGGGTGTTTTTAGGGAATTTTTGTTTTTTTATGGGTAAGACACAAGATCAAGGACGAGTTAGAGTCTAAGATTCTTGAGTATAGTGAGTTAGAAAAGAAAATGGCTTCTTTGAAAGAGGAAACTAAAGAGTACAAGGATAAGCTTTACAAGTTTCAAGATAGCTCCAAAAAGGTTAAGTCACTCATCAAAGGTCAAAGAAAGACAACAGATAAAACAGGCCTTGGCTTTGTTAAGCCGCGCAAGGAACAGGTTGGGGAATCTAGTAAGAGATTTCAAAAAGAAGAGAGTTCTGATGAGGAGAGTATTTCAGAGAAAGAGTCCGTGGATGATAGATGCGCAAAAATAGAAAACAGAATTTAGAATAAGAAGAAGAAGTTTTCGGGACCCATGAGGTCGAATAAAGGAAAATTTCACGGCAGATGTTTTGCGTGTTACAGGTTTGGTCACATGGCTGCACATTGCATGGCTCAAATGAAGAAGGTAAACAACAATTTCAGAAGTGCTAGTTTCTTTCAAGGATATTGCTACTCTTGTCAACAGTTTGGGCACAAGGCAGTTTATTGCAAGGCAAATAACGAGAACAGGTTTGGTCAGAACTGGTGGATTCAAAAAGCAGGTATGCCTAAAAGAAATAACTTTGTTACTTGTTATAAGTGCAACAATGAAGGTCACACAACTAGACAGTGTAGAGCTAAACTTCCAAGGTACAGGAACATAAATAGTAGTATGAACAGGTCCAAGGATCAAGGCATGGATAAGAGAGTGGATAGGAACAAGAACAGGAATATTGACAAAGAGTTCAAGAGAAGGCCCGACAAGGAAATTGTAGACGTTGATGATGATCAGTGCCTAATGGGAGTTTTACTCCCACCCCTATTTTAATCACCTCATCAAGAGGTGGGGGAGGGACTAAGCTAAGATGCTCATTCTTAGTCCCGAGCCCCAAAGGTGACCCTTTGCCATTGATGACAAAGGGGGAGAGATATGAGTAAGGGGGAGAGCTTCAAGTGAAGAGAAGAGCTTCAAGTCAGGGGGAGCAAAACTTCAAAGGCAGATTCTCAGTTGTGAGCATAGTTGGTTTCAGTTTTGGCTTTTGAGATGTGTTTTCGGTAAAGGTTTGCCATCAATGACAAAGGGGGAGATTGTTGGCAATTTTGGGTACCTTGGGTACATTGCCTTTGCTCAAGTGTAGAAGTTGTCATTGATGTCAAGAAGCTCTTGAAGGAATTTGATTTAATGTCAGATTATTCAGAGCATGGACAGTGAGTTTCCAGGAAGATCATAGTAGCCCATTTGCAAAAGATCAAAGAAAAAGACAAGTAAGAAAAGGTATGCAACAGGCAAGAAAAACTGTCACGATTTCGTGACATGTTAGAGGAGAGAGAAAGTGCTGGAAAAACTATCGCGATTTCGCGACATGTTTGAGGAGAGAGAAAGAGCTGGCAAAACTGTCACGATTTCGTGACATGTTGGCAGAAAAGAAGAGCAAGGTGGAAAGTGTCACGATTTCGTGACATGTCGCATTTTCGCGACTCGAAAAGTGCAGGAAGGCAGAGAAGGAAAAGTGTCGCGATTTCGCGACATATTGCAAAGAAGATTGTACGGACGAAAAAGTGTCACGATTTCACGACATGTTGCAGGAGAGGGAGTCCGAAAGAAAAAGTGTCACGATTTCATGACATGTTGCAGAAGAGAGAGTCCAAAAGAAAAAGTGTCACGATTTCGTGACATAATGTTGAAAAGAGAGTCCGTAGTGTGAATTGTCACGATTTCGTGACAAGTTCGAAGAGAGAGAAAGTAGCAAGACAAAGTGTCATGATTTTATGACATGCTACAGAACTCGAAGTGAGAACTATCATGATTTCATGACATGCAACAAAGGGAAGAGTCAAAAATGAGAACTGTCATGATTTCGTGATAGGTTGCAAAGAAGACGTACGAAGCTAAAAGCGTCGCGACTTTGCAATAGGTGCAAAGAAATTGTACGGATGCAGAAAGTGTCACGATTTTGTGATAGGTTGAGATGGTAGCATTCAGTTGGAGAAAGTGTCATGATTTTGTGATAGGTTGAGATGGGGGCATTCAGTTGGAGAAAGTGTCACGATTTCACGACAGAGATAGTAAACAAGTCTTCAACAGAAGAAGCGTCATGATTTCATGATGAATTCAAGAAGGAAGAGCTCGAAGGTGAAAGCGTCACGATTTCGTGACATGTTCCAGTTTCATGGGCGTAAGGCAGAGAAAAGCATAAGGCAGCGAAAGTGTCACGATTTCATGACATGTTCCATTTTCGCTAGTGCAAGCCGAGAAGAGTGCAAGGAAGCGAAAGTGTCACGATTTCATGACATGTTCTGCTTTCGCTGGTGCAAGCCGAGAAGAGGGTAAGAAAGCGAGAAGTGTCACGATATCGTGACAAGAGCTTAGTCAAAGTCGTCAAAGGCTAAAGTGTCACGATATCATGACAAAAGCCATAAGATAGTGTACGTTGAAGTTCATATACAAAAATGTACGGTTGCAAAGGTGTCATGATATCGTGACATGTTGTAGTTTCACGATAGAAGCTACAGAAGAGTTGCAGAGGCAGTGAAGCCGACAAAGTTAAATTTGGGCCGACAAAGATTAGGGTTTGTAGCTGACATAGTTTAGGGTGTGCAGCCGACTAAGATCAAGGTTTTAATCTTGAAAGTGTTAGTATAAAAGGAGGGCTGCTTGGAGAGTTAAGTATCGATTGGAGTGTGCGTTCGAAGTGCGACGTTCGTAGATAGAGTGCAAAATTTGATAGCAGGGTACAGAGTGCATTTTGTCGAATCGTCTAAGTGAGAGAGATCGCAAGGAATCAGAGTGTGCGAAGACGGTGCTACTGTGTTTGCAAAAAGGAGCAGAAGTTGTTGGCGTTGCAATATTCGTAGATAGAGCGTAGGGGGAGAAGTTCGATCGTCGATAGTTGAGTACCATTGTGATTGCGTAGACAGTGCAAAGACTGGAGTTAGACAAAGTGCGGCTGTAAAAGCACAAGAAGTTGTGTATGTTGTGAAGCAGTCTGGGCAGGTTCTAGTGAGAACTTGCAAAGCAGATCTGAGACAAGTCTTGGTGAAGACTTGGGTGAAGATCAAGCAAGCTTTAGTGAAAGCTTGTGAACCACTTTTTGTGAACCAGATTTGAGGACCAGTTGAGGACAGAGATTGGTGCAGATTCGAGGACATTTGTGCCAGATCGAAGGACTGTGTTTGGTGCAGATCAGAGATAGAGAACGAGGACATTTGTGCTAGACCGAAGGACTGTGTCTAGTGCAAATTCGAGGACCAGCTTGGTGATGATAGAGTTGAGGACAGAGGTCTCCAGCCAGAGCAGGGAAGACAGGTGTCTTCTATGGATAGAGTTCCATTTGCTAAGGGCAGTGGAGGCAGAGGTCTTCTAGAGGATCACCAGCCAGAACAGAGCTAGGGGATTGGTGTCTCCTTTGGGTTGGTGCCCATAAACTTTGTAATCGGGAAAGGTATTCCCAGAATTATGATTTGATAAAATTTAGTGAAAGATTTTATCCGTGGAGTAGCCCACTTTGGGTGAACCACGTAAATTGTTGTGTCTCTTTGTTGATGGTGTTTTGTGCATTGCTTTGATTACGGCTTTTGAATCTGCTATCTATACACTGCATATTTTTGAATTGAAAGTTGAATTGAAGGAAAAAGTAAAAAGTGGTCTTATACTGTTAACCCCCCCTCTCAGTTAAAGCTTGTGTTCTTCAATTGGTATCAGAGCGGGTTCCTTCGAAAAGTTTAACAGCTTGAAGGAAAAGCTAGCAAAGAACACAATGGATTATTCAAGTGGCAATGCAACACCTATTCTTGATGGATCAGATTTTGGTCTGTGGAGTGCAAGAATGAAGGTTCATCTAATGGCACTTGGTAATGAGGTATGGGAAGTGATTGAAGATGGGTACACTATTCCTGAACATGGTCCTTATACTAAAGAAGACAGGCTCCTACATCACAGCAATTCAAAAGCAATGAATGCAATCCTGAAAGGCTTACAGAAAGCAGATCTCACCAAAGTGATTCACTGCAAGACAGCTAGTGAAATGTGGAATCAGCTGAAAGTGGTTCATACAGGTGATGCAAATGTCCGAAAGGCCAAGTTGAGACACTTCAAAGGTATGTTCGAACAACTCCAGATGAATGATGATGAAAATATTAGTGACTACATGCTTCGTATGGATGAGGTTGTTAACTCCATGAAAGACTTAGGTCTTGAGCTTGCTGAAAATGATGTTTGTGATAAGATTTTAAGATCTCTTCCTAATAGATTTAGTGAAAAGATTTTTGCTATTGAGGAAGCTAAAGATTTGGATAAGTTGAAAAAGGATGAGCTCCATAGTATACTTGCAGCATTTGAGTTGAGAACTCAAGTGAAGGTTGATGTCAAGAAAGAGGCAGCTTTCAAGGCTACCAAGAAATCAAAAGGCAAACAACTTAAAGAGAGTGATGAGTCTTCTAGTGATGAAGAAGCATATTACAGCAAGAAAGACAAGTTCTCTAGAAAGAGCAAAAGCATGAAAAATATAAGATGTTTTAATTGCGAAAAGTTTGGTCATTATGCTACTGACTGTACTGTTTCCAAGAATGAAAGTGATGAAGATAAACAAGATTCTAAGAGCAAGGAATCTGAAAAGCACAAGCATCACAGGAAATACAAAGATGAGCACAACAATCAAGGAAAGAGGTATTCTCACAAGCACAAGAAGAGTTTCTACCTAGACAAAGCAAGTAAGTGTTCGAGTAGTGATAGTGAAAGTTCTTCGAGTGATGATGAAAATGAGATGTTTATTTCAGAAAAAGAGGAAGAACCGAAACATAGATTCATTATCATGAAATGTCTTAGATGTGGAAATTTTGGTCACCTTGAGGATGATTGTACAAATAATGATTTGGTTTCCAGTATGTATGAGGATGCTTCAGAAAACTATAAGGAAGATGCATGTATGGTTTTTGAAGAGGGTAGCACCTCTAGCGATAAGAAAACCGAAAAAGGCTTTGATGATCCAGAAAGCAATCAAATAAAGGATCTTGAAAGTGAACTTTCTAATGCTCTAAGTGCTTTGAAAAAGGAAAGAAAGAAGAATGCTAGACTCAAGGATAAGTTAGATGAATGTTGTATGGAGAGAGAGGATCTTAAAAAGTCTTGACTTCTCTATGGCTAAGACACAAGAACTCAAGGACGAGTTAGAGTCTAAGATTCTTGAGTATAGTGAGTTAGAAAAGAAAATGGCTTCTTTGAAAGAGGAAACTAAAGAGTACAAGGATAAGCTTTACAGGTTTCAAGATAGCTCCAAAAAGGTTAAGTCACTCATCAAAGGTCAAAGAAAGACAACAGATAAAATAGGCCTTGGCTTTGTTAAGCCATGCAAGGAACAGGTTGGGGAATCTAGTAAGAGATTTCAAAAAGAAGAGAGTTCTGATGAGGAGAGTATTTCAGAGAAAGAGTCCATGGATGATAGATGCATAGAAATAGAAAACAGAATTCAGAATAAGAAGAAGTTTTTGGGACCCATGAGGTCGAATAAAGGAAAATTTCATGGTAGATGTTTTGCGTGTTACAGGTTTGGTCACATGGCTGCACATTGCATGGCTCAAATGAAGAAGGTAAACAACAATTTCAGAAGTGCTAGTTTCTTTCAAGGATATTGCTACTCTTGTCAACAGTTTGGGCACAAGGCAGTTTATTGCAAGGCAAATAACAGGAACAGGTTTGGTCAGAACTGGTGGATTCAAAAAGCAGGTATGCCTAAAAGAAATAACTTTGTTACTTGTTATAAGTGCAACAATGAAGGTCACACAGCTAGACAGTGTAGAGCTGAACTTCCAAGGTACAGGAACAGAAACAATAGTATGAACAGGTCCAAGGATCAAGGCATGGATAAGAACAGTGACAGGAACAAGAACAGGAATATTGACAAAGAGTTCAAGAGAAGGCCCGACAAGGAAATTGTAGACGCTGATGATGATCAGTGCCTAATGGGAGTTTTACTCCCACCCCTATTTTAATCACCTCATCAGGAGGTGGGGGAGGGACTAAGCTAAGATGCTCATTCTTAGTCCCGAGCCCCAAAGGTGACCCTTTGCCATTGATGACAAAGGGGGAGAGATATGAGTAAGGGGGAGAGCTTCAAGTGAAGAGAAGAGCTTCAAGTCAGGGGGAGCAAAACTTCAAAGGCAGATTCTCAGTTGTGAGCATAGTTGGTTTCAGTTTTGGCTTTTGAGATGTGTTTTCAGTAAAGGTTTGCCATCAATGACAAAGGGGGAGATTGTTGGCAATTTTGGGTACCTTGGGTACATTGCCTTTGCTCAAGTGTAGAAGTTGTCATTGATGTCAAGAAGCTCTTGAAGGAATTTGATTTAATGTCAGATTATTCAGAGCATGGACAGTGAGTTTCCAGGAAGATCATAGTAGCCCATTTGCAAAAGATCAAAGAAAAATACAAGTAAGAAAAGGTATGCAGCAGGCAAGAAAAACTGTCACGATTTCGCGACATGTTAGAGGAGAGAGAAAGTGCTGGAAAAACTATCATGATTTCGTGACATGTTTGAGGAGAGAGAAAGAGTTGGCAAAACTATCACGATTTCGTGACATGTTGGCAGAAAAGAAGAGCAAGGTGGAAAGTGTCACGATTTCATGACATGTCGCATTTTCGTGACTCGAAAAGTGCAGGAAGGCAGAGAAGGAAAAGTGTCACGATTTCGTGACATATTGCAGGAGAGGGAGTCTAAAAGAAAAAGTGTCACGATTTCGTGACATGTTGTAGAAGAGAGAGTCCAAAAGAAAAAGTGTCACGATTTCATGACATAATGCTGAAAAGAGAGTCCGTAGTGTGAATTGTCATGATTTCGTGACAAGTTCGAAGAGAGAGAAAGTAGCAAGACAAAGTGTCACGATTTCGTGACATGCTATAGAACTCGAAGTGAGAACTATCATGATTTCGTGACATGCAGCAAAGGGAAGAGTCAAAAATGAGAACTGTCATGATTTTGTGATAGGTTGCAAAGAAGACGATAGAAGAAAGCGTCACGATTTCGATAGTGCAAAGAAATCGTACGGATGCAGAAAGTGTCATGATTTTATGATAGGTTGAGATGGCAGCATTCAGTTGGAGAAAGTGTCATGATTTCATGACAGGTTGAGATGGGGGCATTCAGTTGGAGAAAGTGTCACGATTTTACGACAAAGACAGTAAACAAGTCTTCAACAGAAGAAGCGTCACGATTTCATGATGAATTCAAGAAGGAAGAGCTCGAAGGTGAAAGCGTCATGATTTCGTGACATGTTCCAGTTTCATGGGCGTAAGGTAGAGAAAAGCATAAGGTAGTAAAAGTGTCACGATTTTGTGACATGTTCCATTTTTGCTAGTGCAAGCCGAGAAGAGTGCAAGGAAGCGAAAGTGTCACGATTTTGTGACATGTTCTGCTTTCGTTGGTGCAAGCCGAGAAGAGGGTAAGAAAGCGAGAAGTGTCATGATATCACGACAAGAGCTTAGTCAAAGTCGTCAAAGGCTAAAGTGTCATGATATCGTGACAAAAGCCATAAGATAGTGTACGGTTGCAAAGGTGTCACGATATCGTGACATGTTGTAGTTTCGCGATAGAAGCTATAGAAGAGTTGCAGAGGCAGTGAAGCCGACAAAGTTAAATTTGGGCCGACAAAGATTAGGGTTTGTAGCCGACGTAGTTTAGGGTGTGCAACCGACTAAGATCAAGGTTTTAATCTTGAAAGTGTTAGTATAAAAGGAGGGTTGCTTGGAGAGTTAAGTATCGATTGGTGTGTGCGTTCGAAGTGCGACGTTCGTAGATAGAGTGCAAAATTCGATAGCAGGGTACAAAGTGCATTTTGTCGAATCGTCTAAGTGAGAGAGATCGCAAGGAATCAGAGTGCGCGAAGACGGTGCTGCTGTGTTTGCAAAAAGGAGCAGAAGCTGTTGGCGTTGCAATATTCGTAGATAGAGCATAGGGGGAGAAGTTCGATCATCGACAGCTGAGTACCACTGTGATTGCGCAGACAGTGCAAAGACTGGAGTTAGACAAAGTGCGGCTGTAAAAGCACAAGAAGTTGTGTATGTTGTGAAGCAGTCTGGGTAGGTTCTAGTGAGAACTTGCAAAGCAGATCTGAGACAAGTCTTGGTGAAGACTTGGGTGAAGATCAAGCAAGCTTTAGTGAAAGCTTGTGAACCACTTTTTGTGAACCAGATTTGAGGACCGATTGAGGACGAGAGATTGGTGCAGATTCGAGGACATTTGTGCCGGACCGAAGGACTGTGTTTGGTGCAGATCAGAGATAGAGAACGAGGACATTTGTGCTAGACCGAAGGACTGTGTCTAGTGCAAATTCGAGGACCAGCTTGGTGATGATAGAGTTGAGGATAGAGGTCTCCAGCCAGAGCAGGGAAGACAGGTGTCTTCTGTGGATAGAGTTCCATTTGCTAAGGGCAGCGGAGGTAGAGGTCTTCTAGAGGATCACCAACCAGAACAGAGCTAGGGGATTGGTGTCTCCTTTGGGTTGGTGCCCATAAACTTTGTAATCGGGAAAGGTATTCCCAAAATTATGATTTGATAAAATTTAGTGAAAGATTTTATCCGTGGAGTAGCCCACTTTGGGTGAACCACGTAAATTGTTGTGTCTCTTTGTTGATGGTGTTTTGTGCATTGCTTTGATTACGGCTTTTGAATCTGCTATCTATACACTGCATATTTTTGAATTGAAATTTGAATTGAAGGAAAAAGTAAAAAGTGGTCTTATACTGTTCACCCCCCCTCTCAGTATAAGCTTGTGTTCTTCACTTAGGTGTTGTTATGTTGTTTGTATGGTTCAGATGTCTAAGATTGTGCTTCTATTCAAATTTTTACAAAGTTCCTGTAGACTAACTAAAAGGGGACAAAGAGGGATAATGAGGAATTAGGTCCATTATTTATAGAAAAACCTAAAGTGTAGGGGGTGTGGTTAGGAGTACTAAACCCTAAGGTAAATTCTTAAGATGGTTAGGTTAGGTTTTATGAGGTGTCATTCCTACATTCCCTAAATAAATATCTCATCCACACATATGTGAGGAGAGATTAGGGTTTACTATAATTAGGTGGTCCCTAGGTTAGATTTGGGTTAGGTTAGGGTTTCCTAAGAAATATCCTAACTAAATTGGTGCACACATATGTGGGAGAGAATAATTAGGACTAATTAGGGTTTAGGAACCTAATTAACCCTTTTAAATGAAAAGTGTATTTAAGTGAAGTGACTTTAAAATTAGAATTGGAATTAACTTAATTAAGACGTTTTAGGAACTAATAGTCTTGTGGGGTCCTAATTAGGTCTAGGAAGGGCTTAAGTTGCCTTAGGTAACTGATAAGTGATCTCTTTATGGATGACAGGTGGTTATGACATGGATTATCTAGCCTAGTAGGATTTTTTGCCTATAGGTCGATGAGGTGGCCTAAATAGGTCTACGAAAGTCTATGATTGTCTACACTGATTTGGAGCGATCTACATTGGTCTAGAGTAGTCTACAGTGGTCTACTATAGCCTACGCAAGTCTATGATAGTCTATATTGGTCTACAATAGCCTAGAGGTGTCTAGGATAGTCTATGCAAACCTACAAGTGTTCTAATGGATCTATAAGTATGTATAGGTAGACATGTGTGACATTTAGGTGTCTATATTTTGCCCCTTTTTGTACTATACTGTGTAGCACATAGTTTAATACAAAAATGTTATGGGAGAAAGTAGAAGATGAGAAAAAGAATAGGGAAATGGAATCCAACCAAAGGTATGTAGTCGCTCGAAGTGTGACCATACAACATTGACCAGGGATTCAGGGAAAGAAGAAGGTAATGGAATCCAACCAAAGGTATGTAGTCGCTCAATGCGTGACCATACAACATTGATCAGAGATCTAGGGGTAGAAGAGAAGAAAGGAAGAAGAAAAATGAAAAGTAAAAGAGAAGGATAAGAGAGGAAAGGAAAAGAAAGGAGGGAAGAAGAGAGAAATAAGAATGCAAATGGGTGATTGCCGATGCAATGCTATGATTTTACTGATTCTGTATGGCATTTCTCAATGCCATACTAGTTGCTTACAGAGGCAACTTATGACTGCTTTGATTTTGCGACCAATGTAGAATGGTCCAATGTATGAATAGAACACATGCCTATTCAAATTTTTATTGTTGATTGATTGATGAGTGCAAGGTGACATGTATCATATGTACCATTTAGTATACAGTAAGGATCGCTTTACCTAAATTATAGAAATGACATGCCTAAATGTTGCACTAGGATTTGGTCAAACATACCATTCAGTATATAGTAAGGATCGCTTTACCTGAATACTAGATTGACATACCCATGGAAACACATAGCTCTTGTGATCTAAAAAATATCTGGTTGGGATTGAGATTATTATCATAAGATAATCTTCAGCAAAATATTTTGTAGATAGATGCGATATCCATGATTTGGATGTTTGGTTGTTTGGTTGCATGCAAAGCTAACTTTTGGATATGAATACCCCCTCAAACAAGGAATCAACAATGAGGTGAATGAAATATGTTGATATGATGATGGATTGGTTGATAGAAGAAAAATGCATGATAAGATTGACAAAAAGATCAGATGGACATGAAGAGGGTAAGTTTCCTAGGGTTTGGAATGAAATTTGGGTGTTTTGGGGGCTTCTAGGCTCAATTTGTAGGGTAGGGTATGAATTGGATCTAGATTTGCATGTCGGAGGGTGAATTGAACCTAATTCGTAGGTCAGGGGATGAATTAGGGTTTTAGGTATATTTAAGGCTTTTTGAATCGTGGGGGGTCAATTTGATGATGAAAAACTTGGAGAGTGAGGAGTGAGCAACAATTACCAACGTGAACCTCTTACGATTGACATATTTGAGTGACACAATTGCGAGGGGATGCACTAGCGTTGTCGTTTGACGTGGAGACCCATCGATAAGTGCTCTTTATTTACTTTTTTTTCCAATTTTGTTTTTGGCAAAGCATAAAATAGGGGGGAGGTTTTCATGTTATTTTTAAAATTTGTACAAATTTTAATTAAAAATGGAATACGAAGTGTGAAACAATCCAAATGGGTACCCAAAAGTGCGACCAGTTTTTATGTTTGACCAGTTTTGGCATTAGTTTGACTGGTTATCGGGTAAAGTAATTGCATAGTTTGACTTCGCATTTTTGGAGTGATGGGGTACTTTTTTGAAATGTGATTGAATTTCATCCATAAAAGTGGGAAATGGGTATCCAACTATGTGACTATATTTTTGTTTTGTTTTATTTTGGTGTGTTATTTGCATGAGTTGTTGGGATGTAAATTTATAAAATTTGACTGTTAAATTTTCCATAGTAGGAGTATTATTTTTGAAAACCATTGATACTTTCACCGTAGAATGGTCAAATGGATATTCAAAAATGTGATTTATTTTGGTGTATTATTGTGTTTTACGTGTTTTGGAATTGCGTGCCATGATGTAGAGAGGAATGAATTTAAGATTTGTTGTTGGGATCCCGATATGCACTATTTTTCACTTATGTTTCAACTTTTACCATAAAATGGTGAAATGGGTGTCCAAAAATGCGATTGTGTTTTTTGATGTGTTGTGATTTGGCATGTGCACTATTTTGATGAGGTCGTATTGATTTTGACATCAAATTTTATGCATCATTGTATGTTGTATTTGAAATTTGTTGACACTTTGACTGTAAAAGGTCAAAATGGATGTTCAAAAAAGTATTTTGTTTTTGTATTTCTGGTGGATTGGTGTGGTTTTGAATTTCATGCCATAGTTAGTATGTGGGAACCTTGGAATTTTAATTGTTAGAAGCCAAATAAGTACTATTTTTTACATCTGTTTGGAATTTTACCATGAAATGGCAAAATTGGTATCCAAATATGCGATTGTGTTTTGGTTTTGTTGTGTTTTATGGATTTTTAATGTCTCAAAATATGTGATAAATTAACTGAATTAATTTGTGTGTGAAATATGTTTGAGAAAATTGAATTTTTTCTGTTTCAAACATTTGAATGTAATTGTATATCAGAATAATATGAGTTTTGTTTTGTTTGTCTGTGTATGAACAGGTGAAGAAGATCAAGCCACATCATCATGTCTGTATGATGAAGGGTGAGTTGGATGCACTTATGAAGAATGAGGAGGATGAGGCATGGTTGGACATGGTGTGGTTTAGAGGCATATGGGAATGCAAGAGCATTCATGCCAATAGGGCATATATATTTGCTTTGTGTGATAGATGGGATATAGATCGAAACACCTTCTATTTTTCAACATGTAAGATAATTATCACCCTGGAGGATGTATATAGAATATAAAAGTTGCCTATTAAGGGTGTTCCAGTGCGAGCAGTGGCTGATGACAGTCAGGCAGTTGTGATGGAGTAGTTCTTTGGGGACAAGTGGAGGGAGGTAGATACAAAGAAGATGGATTATGAGCTTCTTTGGAATAATAAGATGTTTTCTAAGAACCTGTGTGTGGTGATGGTAATGATTTCTACATATGCTCTGCTAGATATTTTTAGGGTATTGTTTACCTAGAAAAATTTGGATGTGTTAAGTGACATGGTGGAGTGAAATGTTGTATTTGCATGGGTTCCTGCACTATTGGCTCAGGTGTACAGGGAGTTGCGTGATGTAGTATGTGCTGAGCGAAAGGGGTTGATATCGACTCCTTAATTATAGGTATGGACATGGGATCACATAGTCATTGAGCGGTCATTGCTATTGCCTTATGATACACATGTTGATGGACATACACACTTAGGCTATGCTTTGATATGGAGGATAGATGAGGAGAAGGGTATGAAGAGGCCACATGAGGGTGATCCTCTATTTTGAAGGGTGAAGTTTGGAGAGTCGATGTCAGGGGTGATTTCATGGAGGTCTTGGAGGGGTGGGGATACCAAAATAAGCCATAATGGGGATCCTCATGTTTATACCATGTAAACCACTGATAAGCTTTAGTGTCGAATTTGGTTGCTACAAAAGGGACTTTTTCCAATTCCTAGAAGTTGTAGAATTCTAAGATACCTTTCGTTTTGGCAATCAACCCACGCGAATAATGTCATTCAAAGGTAGGCATGTCAATGCATGGATAATTGACTCCAGTAGGACCTCTTGGTTGGGAGTGAACATTTTTCTATCTTATTCATCGTTACTCATCTATTGTTGGTTGTTATTTTGATAAGGTCTATTATAACCTCTTTGTTGCTCCAAATTGTCTTCATTACCCCCATCCTCAATATTTTGGTGACCATTGTGATTTAGGGACTGACTATTTTGACCTCTATGGTGTGTATAGTCATCATAGTAGATGTTCGTACTCCAGTGATTGGAACTAGGAGGATTTGGTTGGGGCCATTTCCTAGAAGCATTGAAGCTTGCAGTCATCATCTATAGATTTAATATTAAATCTCTTCACACATCATCATTGACCAATGGACGATTACTTTCTACGTGAATGAGGTTTTCTTGTGAGGGATCTGGAGAGGTATTGGATGCCATTGGGCTGACCAGTGGATGACTTGGATTATAGCTATTAATTCTGAAAGGAGAAGGAGGATTTTTGGTACCTTGTCTTTGACGAGCTCTTCTTGCATTGTTGTTGGGAGTTTTCAAGCTTGATAGTCAACCATCAGATCCTTTGATCCATTGTTTGTTCATGCACTTTCAAAATATTGCTTAAAGAAATTTGGCTTCAATTTTTGCAAAAAAATTGATTAATTGTGCCAAAAATTGTTTGTTTTCCACTTCAACTATCGCTCCAACTATGACGCTAAATTTTGAATTTCAACGGCTAGCTCCTCAGCAGATAGATTCAATGGTTCAAGCTACAGATGGCTAGTTTTGGAAGTCCAATGACTACCACCACTATTAGCACTACCAACGACTAGTTTTGGAAGTCCACCGGCTTTTTGTGACACAACACATCAAACGAGACTACTCAAAAATGAGACCAGAAGCGACACAATAGACCCAATACCAATCGAGACAAACTGGACATGACACACAACATGAAATCAGACCAGAAATGACATGATAGACCCAATACCAATCGATATGAACCAGACACGACACACGACATGATAGACCCAATACCAATAAAGACAAACCGAACATGACACAACTAAGTGACAAAGATGAAGGACACGAAGACTGATGTGAAGGCATGGGATAAGACAACTAGAAGACATGAAAACATGGAACATAGGACCGACATGAGTAACACAAGTGAGAGGAAGGACTGACACCTAGCTATGAACACTAGGACCAACACTAACATGTGGATGACACAACCTTTAGACCAACCGAGAACTCGTGTGAAGGACAACAACTATGTGACCGTAGTCACAACCAACAAGGTGAGACTAATGGTAAATAAATCATGATGAGGCCAACCCACAATGTATATAGGATAATTGTCCTCAGATAAACAAAAAATATATATAAATTATATTCATCGCATACCTTAGGCTGAGCGCAATAATTTTTTTTTTTTGGTTTCTCCCTTGTGATTGGTGGATCGTGAAGCGACTGTTACACTGCATTTTCCTTTGGTTACTTCAGCTATTAGATGATGTTTCAATGAATCACGCCCCTAGATTCTCAGCTAGGTAACACTTGGATTTTACACAATATGGATGGTGTGTTTTATGAAGAGCTTGGAACAAATATTTTATCACGTGTATGTCCTGCTAGGTCAAGAAAAGGATAATACTACATCTTCGACAGGGAGTGTGTATTCGACAGTGAGTGCATCTTCGACATCGAGTGCATCTTTAGTGAGTGCTACTATTGCTATGGTATTGTGCGTTTGAGTTATCTCACTACATGCGAGATAATGTGATGCGTCTCTCAAACACTTTCTTTCACCGATGACAGGCGTATTTAAGTTATTTCTACAGAGTGTGGACTAAACATGTTGTAGATTACCCTCTCACTCATCCCCCAAATTGATACCATTTGTATAAGAATATATCTTCTCTCTAGTATTTATTAATCATACTCTACGAAATAACAATGCAAATCTCAGAAAACTTGTGAAACATATAGAGCAAAAATGCTATATAATAATTTGATCACTTTTGTAATAAATGAATAAAATGTCTTGCCACTCAAGGTGGGCACGTCCCTACCTTTAAGGCCTTGCAAATATTGTAGATGAATGGATAAATAACAAATATGATAGATTATTAATCATACTTGGATCTATATATACATAATAATCAATTAAGTAAATTTGGAGTATAGTCATCGACTATATTAGAATGGGAATGTAGCAGATACTAAGGTGCACCAACGCAAATTTCAATTTGGTGACTTAGTTCTCAAATAGAACCAACAAATCACAATTTAACCCTACCAACAATGCGATAAGTTTACCTCAAACTGGTTGGGTCCATTCATAATCACACACATATTTGGTTTAGGTGTCTATCGATTGGCTAATCTCGAAGGTCTCACTAAACCTAAACCCATCAATATTCTTCACCTTTGTACATTCAATGCATATATTACGTAGGTCTTCACCACCACACATCGTACATAGTGCTATCTACATACACATCACTCACTATGCACATCACCATACACACATGGTCTTTATTTCCTATTATAGTAGATGTACATTTGTTTTTATGTCATTTATATGCTACTAGTATCTATTTATGTTTGTAGGATTTACATCATCCACTACTATGTCGTCAAAAAATATATATGATCATATGCATGCACCATTAGCACATTATATTACCACCATGCAGGATCATCCCCCACCACCTCCACTTTTGATCACATCGATCAATCTGGCCAGGCCACCTACCACTATACATACTATACAATCCTCACCCTCATCCTGTTCAGATCACCACACTCCACCTCGATGCCCTTCACCCCATTGTAGAGGTTCATCGTACTCACCTCGCTCAGGATACAATCAAGTCTCTCTATCCTCCTTTGATGAAAAGGAGAAAACCTCCCATGTCTACATCCATGGGTCTCCTCCACCTCTACTTGAGGATACAAAGACTCCCCATTCACCATCTGCTTCTCCTCGCCATCCTTTAGGATATTATCACCTTACCAATAGAGGATATACACATCGTACAATGCATCCTTCATACCTACCTCCACCAATTTTGAGTGGGATGTCCCCATATGACCAAGCTCTTCACTTACATGCATCCTAAACTCATCTACACATGTACCTCCATCTCGTACATGATGTTACCCATAGCCATCTCCTTCACGACCCATTCTTCAAACCCCACCCTCTCCACTTTGTGGCTTACCATTTTTTCCAACCTCATAATCTATGAATTCATTGCACTCACCCCCATCATCTCTTCATGTAAAATACCCTTCACACCCATATTACACTCCACCTTGCACATTGGAGTCTTGCTCGTGACCTTCTCCAATCCCATCACCTCCACATCCTGATATCCAGCACATCTTGTCTTGACTCGATGCTCTTGAACTATATCTGAGTCATTTTCACTGTCTCACTTCTACTCACTAGCCCACTGTAGCTCGTACATCTTCACCTCCCCTAGGTCCATTCCTCATCCCTGAGATCGACCCACGTTAGAGTCTTGTCCCACTCCTCCACCATTTGACCTCACTCCATTTGCCTCCTGTGCATCTCCTGTAGAGCCCTATATCTACCCCACATCTATCCCTTCTGCACCATCATTCAAAATGTTCCATCACCTCTTTCATCAAGGCATCTTGGTACTACCAAAAATTGGGCCTATTGACCCATCACATCCAAAACCATGGAATTATCATGAACATCAATTATATATATATCACCACCATCAAGACCATGACATTGACACATACCATACATTTGAAACCCTGGTAGACAACATGTTGCTTGGTTATCATATCCCATAATCTAACCATTCTTGTTCATCCAACTGACTCCAGAGTCCTCCATGCCACATCATCCCTCGTACTTTTCCATCACGTGAATCTTTGATAGCTCCCTTCTGCTACATCCATAACATGTCCATCTACACAAATCACCAAAGACCTAGTAGCATCATCGCCTCACCTCCTCACTCGCGACCTGATCCTCATCACTTTTCCCATTAGTAGTTCCTCTCCATCCTCCATATTAATTATTTTATCTTCTTCTTATTTCCTCACATAGTTGTATGGTCACGCTTGAATCAGCTACATACCTACGTTAATCTAGTGTCTTTCTTCTCATCCCTTTCCTTTGGTAATCCCCTCATCTTGTTGGTTACCAATACTTATTTCTTCTTGCTACTTCCATTTTTCAATTCCCACCTTCAAATTATTCCTCGTTTTGTCATTATCACATGCATTCCCACCAGTCACATATTATTAGCCTACTACACACACACCCCACACACTGGGGCAACCATTATTACAATATCCTACCCTCATTCCCACCACACCATACACTTCTTTTTAAATAAGTTTTCAAATCTATAGTCACTACATTTCATGCTCTTCCTCTTATAGATATGTCATTCTCCTATTTGCATTGGTTACATTACATCCATTGCATATATCCATTCATCTTTAATTTTGATTTCATTTCAAGTTTGTATATTCTTCCCCAAAAATGTACGTTCAACAAGAATAACTTACGCACTTGTTAGCATCACCACTTGGATTTCCATTCCTCCTTTTTAGGATTAAGGTGTATACATGTATCTTGTTTAGTTTTTACCACTCACTAGTTTAGTCAATCAAATATCACCTCTAGCTGACAGGTTTTCTACACTTCTTATAGTTTTTTCAGGTTGGTTCAACTTCTATCACTTACCATTCACACAGGTTACATACTTAAACAAATTTTGAGTCTAGGGAAGATAACACCTTGCATAGATATAGCCATATAGATAACGGTTTCCCCTGATCATCCTGTCACTTGCATGGTCAACATATGACCTAGTGATAAACAAAGGGATAATTATAAGCAAAAATCATGCAAACGAGTAGAAAACAAAAGCCAATGCCCGTACAAAAAAAATAGATAAAAGAAAAGAAAAGAAAATGAGCACTATAAAACAAATACAAGCAATAAACGAGGGGCAAAAAATAAAAGGAAAAGCCTCCAAGTATCACAAATATTATGCTTCATCTCCTTTGATCCTTAGGTTCAACATAACATCATGGGATGATTTCCATCGCTATCAATAGGCTCCAAGATCCTGGCTACCAATGGAATAGTCTTACAAGTGGTGACATATCAATCATATTAGCGAACTTATTTTATATAGATCACTACACGCTTGTGGATGAGCTATCTAGTTTGGCTATGTTTACAATGGGTTAATACTACCTCCCTCAAAATGGATAAATGAACCTCACTCATTTACACACACAAGTCCATGATAGACTTTGAACCAGTCATATTAGTTATGAGTTGTCACCAACACTTGCACAATTTTTGGTTTGAGATTTAATTATTACGACCATGATTTTCAAAGTCATTACATATTCCTTATATCATTCTACATCCATGAGATTATGGAATATATCACATTCACACAGGCACATGCTAAAATACAAGCACTTAATTTACGCATTTCAGCCCTCTAATACATGTATCCATGCATCTATGCTACATAGAGTTATCAAACATTATAGTACTACATTTATCCTACATGCATCCTCTCACATTGCTTCATCACATTTATGTTACATGCATTTACCATAATTCCAGCATACATTATTGCATTCATATTAAAACATAGTGTATTATGATCAAATTACGCTACATCATATAATTCTACAGTATACCTATACTACAGTATAATCATATTTCTACACTCTAACACATACACATATATTCATCCATCATACATTTACACTATGCTATCTATGCAAAATAAATTCAAACACATTCAAATCATAATCATAACACATGTATATAACAGTCGCAACCAAAAGGTATATATATGTAATCCATCAAAAATACCCATAGGCTACAAACTAGGACAATATCCACCATACATCATCTAAAACTACCCACAGGCTACAATAATAATCAACCTTAACTACCACTAGGAGTCTCTCCATATCCCTCATGGCTAGCTCTTTCCTACGTGGTCACACGTACCGCTGCAACCCTATTGGACTTCTCTTTTCCTCTTGATGCTGAAAACCCTACAAAAGATAACACCCTCTCTAAATCGGCAATAATATATGCACCTTGTACCACATCATTTGTCTCAGCCCTCATGCCCCTCTAACCCACCAAATCTATACTCTGATGACTGCTCTATGTGTATTCACACTCATTACTGTGACCTAGACTATGACACTACCTGGCCATAATCAGGGAGTGGAATTCCACACATCATCAAGTTAAACTCACACCGCTCGCTTTGCTACCTCCTTAGACAACAATGCTCCTGCACTCTCACTACCCTATCATAGATGCTCTATCTCTACCCTCAGAGCAACCACATTATTTGATACCTCTCCTACCACCTGGGATCCCTTAGCCTCCTCCCATGTCGTCTTCTACCTTGCCACCTCAGCACGTAACTCTACAATCTCTCTATCCTGAGCCTCCATCGCATATCGCTCTCTCTACACCTTTGCCATCTTAGCATACCTAGCCTCTAAGGACTTTTGATCAGAATCACCAGTAGAATCCAATGCTATCATCCTCTCCTCCAAATCTATCACCTCTACCACCCTACTCCTCTCACCCCCGTAGAGCTCTCCCTCTAGTTGATGTACTTGATCCCATAGTAATAATACCTCCTCCTTTGCATCCTGCATCTCCTGCTCCTCAATCAAAATCTCTTCCATCTCACCAAACAAAACCATATTCACGGTATCATTGAAACCACCCATAGCTACACCACCACCTGCCTCCTCCATAGTTGCTGCCTCCTCTACAGGCTGCACCCCACTACTCACAAGAACCTCCTCTACTCTCTTCGCAAATACACTTGAGGTGCCACCCAATCATTGCCTAGATCACTGAAGAGGCACCTATGTCACACTACCATATCTATCCTGTGACCTAGCTCTAGTACCTCTAGCTATCATCCCCCTACTATAGGTACCCCACCACTAGGCGATACCCATCGATAAACTACCCCAACACCTAGCTCCTAGCTCTACATCATCCACCAAGCATCATACTCTGGTGTCATCCCTACATCATCCACATCTGAGATCACCAGTCCATGGTAAGACTATAGGTTGCTCCTCCTTGTCACCCCATCATCAATAATATACAAAAAGCACCTCTAAAATGTCTTGTTGCAATCCAAACTATTGTATCACTCGACTGAACTAAAATAACTTAGTCTACCAATTATATCGTCCTACCAACCACCTCCCATGATGAATGACACCCAACTGCTCATCATCATGCTCCCATCCTACCTTACATTCCCATTCTAATATAGCCGACGACTATACTCCAAATTTACTTCATTGATTATTATGTATATATAGATCCAAGTATGATTAATTATCTATCATCTTTTTTATTTATCCATTCATCTATGATATTCTCAAGGCCTTCAAGGCGGGGACGTGCCCACCCTTATTGGCGAGACATTTTATTCATTTATTACAAAAGTGATAAAATTCTTATATAGCATTTATGCTTTGTATGTTTCATGGGTTTTATGAGATTTGCATTGTTAGTTCGTAGAGTCTAATTAATAAATACTAGAGAGAAGATTTTTTCTTCTCCAAGTATTTATTAATCAGACTCTACGAACTAACAATGCAAATCTCAGAAAACCCATGAAACATACAGAGCATAAATGCTATATAATAATTTGATCACTTTTGTAATAAACAAATAAAATATATTGCCACTCAGGGTGGGCACGTCCCCACCTTGAAGGCCTTGTGAATATCACGGATGAATGGATAAATAAAAAAGATGGTAGATTATTAATCATACTTGGATCTATATATACATAATAATCAATGAAGTAAATTTGGAGTATAGCCTTCGGCTATATTAGAATGGTAATGTAGCACTATCGTAAGCACAATGAAGTTGGTATTGATAGACTTGTGTATGCTCGATGCCATAAATATGACATTCATCAAGGAGTTTAAGATGATCTACGTGAGCTTGATAAGCAATATCATCGTTGAATTGTTTCATATATACTCATAGGGATGGCATCTCGAGTTCTAAGGGCATAGTGGCTTTAGTGCCATAGACCAGTGAGGAGGGGGTTTCCCTAGTGGTAGTATGGATGCTCGTACAGTAGGCCCATGGTCTGTACAAGTGCGATGTCTTCGACCCAATTTGTAAAATATTATATGGTCATAATCTTAGCTCCCATTGTTTGGACAAGTGGGATGGCTTTGACCCACTTTGTAAAGTATTCTATGGTGGTAATGATAAATTTGTGATTATTGGATGAAGTGGGTGTGATTTATCCAATAAGGTCAAGGCCCCATTGAGAGAAAGGCCACATGGATTGAATAGGTTGAAGCGCTTGAGATGGCATATGTGTGAGATTTGCGTGTTGTTGGCACTTGACACAATGCTTCACATACTCACAACAATCATGTTCCATCTTGGGCCAGTAATAGCCCATGCGAAGGATGCACTTTGTGATTTCCATGCCACTGAAGTGGCCACCATAGGTACCATCATGGGTTTCTTGTACAACCTACTGGGATTCAGGTGGTTCTAGACAACGTAAGAGGATGCCATCATAACTGCGATGGTAGAGGATGTCCCCCAACAATGTATAGCAAATCACTCTTTTTTTGAATGCTCGATGATGAGCATGTGGTAGGTCACATGGTAGGAATCCTAACTTAATATAATCCTTGATTTGTGCAAACCAAGGATCGTGTGGTTCGGTATTGACTACATGAATACCACCATCATCTATGGGAGGTATAGGTGATATGGCAGATTGGGTGAGGGTGTGAATGGATACACTCATGGTATCTGATAGGGTTTTTGTGGGATTAATGATCCTAAGGAGGCCATTGTATCAACAAAATGGTTTGATGATCGCAGAGTGGCTTTGATGTCATACCACTCAAATTGGGAAAGAAGTTGTTGCTTGACCTGCTTGTATTGTTGAAGGACTAGACAATGGCATTGTCAGGTCTCTTGCACTTGGTTTACTATCAAGATGGAATCACCTATGATGTGGAGGCATATGATATGCATGGAGTGGGCCTATTTTAATCCTAGGATTAAGGCTTCGTATTCTACATTATTGTTTGTGTAAGGGAAGTCTAATTTAAATGAAAATGGGAGTGGTTCCCCTTTGGGTGTGAAGAAAATAATACTTGCACCCCCAGCGTGAGTGCATCGAGAGCCATCAAAGAATAAATTCAGATCGGCTGGTGTTTCTAGCTTGACATATTCTTCCAATTCTGTAATATGGAAGATGGAATCATTTGGAAGTTGGATAAGGAAAAGGTAATCATCTGGCAATGGAGCCTTAGCAAGTTGATCTGCGATGACTTGTTCTTTTATGAATTTTTGTGAGATGAACTCTAGATTAAATTCAGTTATAAGTATAATCTATTTTGTTGTATGAGAGTTATGGTAACTTTTTTTCATCATATATCGCATAATATTATCTCGAGCGATGACAAAAGTAGTGTGGTTTAACATATAATGGCGAAGTTTTTGGGTGGCAAAAACTACAGCTAGGCATAGTTTTTCCATGTATCCATATCGAATTTCATAGTTGACTAGCGTATGACTAATATAGTATATAGCTTGCTCTTTTTTGAGCACATTATTTTGAGCTAATAATGTGCCTAGCATAAAATTTGTGGCTGAAATGTATAGCATAAGTGGTAGCTGTGGGTGTGGGGGAGACATAACTAGTGGAGAAGTGAGGTAGGCCTTGATAGAATCAAAGTCTTGTTGACAGTTGTCATCCCATTTGAAAGTGACTCCTTTCTGTAGGAGATGATTGAATGGTTTGCACTTGTCTGATAGTTGTGCTATGAATCAATGAATGGAAGTGTTTTTACCTTGGAGGCTGCACTATTTTTTTAGGGTGGTAGGTGGAGGTATCTCGATGATGGCCTTTACTTTGTTAGGGTCTACCTCGATGTCGTGTTGGGAGATAATGAACCCTAGTATTTTTCTTGAAGTAACTCCAAAGACACACTTCTTTGGGTTAAGGCACACATTATGTTCTAGTAAATGGTCGAAGATCTTTTGGAGATCGTCTAAATATTGTGAGCATTCCTTGGACTTTGTGATGAGGTCATCAACATAATCTTCCATGATTTTGTGCATGTAATCATGAAATATATAAGTCATTGCACGTTGGTAGGTTGCCCCAGCATTTTTAAGGCCAAAGGGCATGACCTTGTAGCAAAAATTCCCCTAGGGGGTTGTGAATGAAGTTTTATGTTGATCAGCGAGGTTGATTTTAATTTGGTTGTAGCCAAAGAATCCATCCATAAGGGAAATCATCTCATGGCCTACTATGGAGTTGACTAGCGAGTCGATGTTAGGTAGAGGGAAGTTGTCCTTGGGATAAGATTTGTTTAAATCATGGAATTCAGTGCAGACACGAACCTCATCGGAAGGTTTAGGCACTAGAACCATGTTGGACACCCATTCAGGATAATCTATGGGTACAATGAAGTCTACGTCTAAGAGATTTTGGAGCTCAGATTTTACTAGCAATGCAACTATCGGGTGCATGCATCGTAGCTTTTGTCTAACAGGTTTGGCCTCTTTGTCTAATGTGATATTATGGACTACAAGGGTGGGATCGAGGCCTGGCATATCCTTGTAAGACCATGCAAAGACTCTGATATACTTTCTAAGGAAAGTGGTGAACAAAATGTGCTCTTTAGGTGAAAGGCTAGTGGCTAGTTTAACAATGTGAGGGTTTTCAGGGTCATCACCAATGTCTACATCAATGGTTTCTTTGATTAGCATGTGAGAACCATCACGAAGTTGTTCTAGGACTAGAATGAGGTGGAGGTCATCGATGGCCTCGAGAATTTCATATTCATCATCTATGTAGATGTCCGTGTGATGAACGCGTGGGATGTGAGGTGGTGTAGAAGGTGAAGGAGCATTAGCGGTACGCAAGACATGGGGTGAAAGTAGAAAATCTTGGGGTGATGGTATGGGTGAGATGTGTGTGAGATCGACAAAATTTGGATTTGGTGTGTCATCACAAATTTATCGATGTGTGTATCAAAGTGGGGATAAAATATCCACGTTGACCATATTAATCGATATCATGGAGGAAGTGGGTGGTGAAGATTCTGATGATGAAGACTCAATAACCTGTGGACATCATAGGAGGCTCAATGGAGGGCACATGACAACAGGTGGAGAATGTGATCGGGTGGATAATCGATGGAGTTGTTGATGTATAGGTAGAAATATGGCCAAATGTGTTGGTGATGGTGGGAGAAATGCCATGTCCTGATTGGGAGTATTTAGAGACAAGGTGGCAAATTTACTTGTCAATTCATCAACACAACATGATGATGTTGTGTCAGAATAAGGAGTTTCTTGAAATAAGTCACAGGGAACTATGATGGTTGAATGAGGGGATGGGTTGTCCTCTAGAATATCCATATTGATATACTCTTCCAAGGTGTGTGTTGGAAGTGGAGAAGGATGTAGGGATAGGTCTTGGAGCTCATCTTCAAGCATGTGAATGGTAGTTGGGTGATAACCTAGGTCAAATTTATCAGTAGGTAATTGCACATGAGGATTGATGGGTGTACGTAACCCTTGTTCGTAATGACTGTAACCCTAGCCAAAATCCATGCCAATGGAAGCACCAAGGTAGCGCAAGGTGAAATAGGGGTTAGCCATGTGATCTAGTATACCACAAAAATTAGATTGTGGTGGTGGAGGGGCTATAGGTAGGAGTGAGGAATCAACTCCTGCATACACAAAGTTAGTTTGGTTTTCAAGAGGCCCTAATTGTATGATAGTTCCTATAGTCAAAACTGAGGTTGAAGGGTGGCCGAAGTCACATATGGATTGGACTACAAGTGGATGTACATGGGTATCATGCACATATTGTAGTCACTTGGACCTGAATTTATCATAAAAATAGAAATGTGAGATGGTGTATGTTGTGGTGAATGAGGTGGTGAATCTAAATTGGAAGATGAGGGTGCAACCTAAGAATCTCTTATGGTAGTAGTAGAAGGATGTAACAACTGATCATCGAGGTGGGAAGCTCACTGCTCCCACTCATGGCATTTAGCTATCATGGCTGGGATGGGGTGATCTGCATGTGGGAATTGGGAAGGAGGAGGAGTGGGTGTTAGTGTTGTGCTATGAGGAGATGTGAATGACCTAGGTCATGGGAAAAAATGAAGGGGAGGTGTTTGAGGTGTAGGAAGAAGTGGAGGTTCCATGGAGGAAGGTGGGCGAGGTGGAGTGGTAGGTCATGGTGTAGGTAATAAGGCTGGTCTCGATATCATGGGTGGATTTTTGGAAGATGATGACTATAACTATGGTGGTGGCCATAAGGAAGGTGGTGAGAATGGTATGGTAGTAGGATTAGGTACTACACTAGCTGGTGCTAGTGGTGCGGATGTCGAGGTGTGTATCCTTGGTGATGATTATGGTAATGAAGAGGATGTAGGGGATGATGTCGATGCTCCTACAGATTGGTGAGAAGAAATAGGGAATAGTTGTGTGGAGGATGATGAGGGTACTGGTGGTAGGTCTGCAATGTTGTAGAATTTAAAGGGGTCCCCATCAGTAAGAACATAGTGGATAAGTCCATCGTGGATGTATTTGATACAATGGTGCAATGTAGAGGGGACACACTACATGTCCCTGATCCATGGATGACCAAGCAGGATGTTGTACTACATTTCACCCTAGATGATGTGAAAGAGGATGGGGATGGTGCGGATACCTACCCTATGGGTAGGACAATGGATCCTACTATAGGTCACATGGATCCATCGAATGCATGTAGGTCAAGCGATGGGGTGGTAAAGTGAGTTGGTGGGATATGTAGGTGATGTAGAGCTACTATGGAAATAATACTTATGGAGGAACCTATATCAATGAGGACATGTTTGTATGTAATGTCATTGATGGTCTCTTGGATATGGAGAGGAGGATCTACTCCTTCTCCTATAAGTTTCGTGATCTCATGATCATGAAAGCTGATGGAGGGTTGAAGGTAGCGTGGAATATTTCCTACAAATTTCATGAAGGCATTCATGTCATGAGTCTCAAGATCAATAGAATATAGGATATCATTCAATACCTCATGATGGGGTTGAGACTACTGTAGAAGATCATATATGGATAACTAGGCAGGAGCATTACACAATTGGTGGGTAAGGCTACCATGGATTGTGATGACATTTTTTGGTGGTGGAGGTGTGGTGTTGGAAGTCGTAGGAGATGGTGGAGATGTAAATGGTATCGATGGGGAAATGATAGGTGGGGTTTGACATGAGGGGTACCATTGATTTTAGGTGGTAAGGTTAATCATGCCCACTACATCGCATGAAGGGGGGTCACATTGGACACTATTTACCTACCTAGGTGGCCCTTGGGGATTAGGTGGAGGTATTTGGGGGTTAGTTCCCTTATGATTAGGTAAGGGGTTTTGGAAGATCCCTAGGTTTTTATTTTGTGGTGTGAGGGGGTTTGAGACCTGGATGGTACCCCTCTCAATAAGATCTTGGACTTGACCATGGAAGGAGCAACAAGTATCGATATTATGGTCACGTTGTTGGTGGTACTAACAGAAGGCTTGCTCATTATATCCTTGAGGCTTAGGTAGGTTTGGATCAAGTGGTCAGATTTTGGGTAGGATAATGTGGCCTACATCGTATAACCTCTGGAAGAGGGCTAGTAATGGTTCAGAAAGTGGTGTAAGGTTGTACTGTGGAGCCTATGGATGCATGTCTGAAAGGCTATTGAGGCCTAGGAGGGGGAGGTGCATTGGTTTGAAATATTTGTTGTTGTGGAGGAGAGAATTGTGGGACCAGTGAGGGTGCTAAGGTAGCAACTACCACTTGGTTGGCTTGTGGTGATCGAGGATAAGGTTGGTTAGGTGTATTTTTATTGAAATAAAAATTGGAGTTGTAGTTTGGTTTCTATCTCAACTTAATCTTACCTAATTGGACCTTGATGTCCTCAATAACTTTGGCTTGGGCAATGGCTTCTTCAAAGGTACGACTTTGGTGAAGCTACAAAGATGTGGAGATGTGTTTGTGGAAACTCTTGGAGAAGAGCATCACTAACTCGGTAGTAGGAAGGCTATGGGTGAGGTCATGTATGATAGATCTCCACCATGAAACAAACTTAGTAATAGGTTCATCGTCAACCTGTCATAGGGCGTAGACATCTAAAAAGTTAGTCTTCTTTTTAATGTTTATGGAAAAGTGTTCCAGGAAGGAGTTGGCCAATTGTTCAAAGGTATACAAGCTATGGCATGGGAGCATGTTATACCAGTCTAAGGCTTGTCCCCCAAGTGAAAGGGAGAAGGTACGTAACATAAGGGGATTGCTACTATGAAGTTGGTAGCAAGCTAAGTGGTAGTTGCTCACATGTTCTCAAGGATCTTCCTTACCCTTGTATTTATCAAACTTTGGGATCTCAAAGTGATAGGGATAAGGTGGGATTGGAACTAATGGATGGATTGGCTCATTGTAGAGTTCATCATAGGTCAAATTTTGTGGTCCATAGTTGGTTGTGCGAAGGTTGAGCATCTTTACTTCATCTTGTAGAAGTTGAATTTCGGGTGCTAAGGGTGTAGGGGAAGGTGTGAAGGTGGGTGGAGCCTGTGAGTGTGGTGGATATTGAGGTTGTTGTTCTTCCCAGTATTGAGGAGGAAAGTATTGCAATTGATCTTGGTAAGGTGGTTGTTGGACAATGTATGATGTCATAGCCAATGGAACACTAGGTTGTGGAATAGGTATTTGCTGAGGGTAATAGTATTGCGGTTGTGGGGTGTGTGGTTGTTGCATAGGTATCTATTGGGGATGAGCCTACTATAATGGTTGGGTCATGGGAGGTGATGACCAAGAAGGAGGAGGTATAAAGAATGTAGACCCTATAGATAATGGTGGAGGTATCAAAACTAATGATGTAGGAGGTGGACGAGATGAAGTGTCAAAGGATGGCACCTATCTCTATCCTAATGGATGAGATGTGGGAAAACTAAACTATGTGGAGTACCCTAGGGGAATAGGGGTATAGGTTGTGGGTCTTGGTCCATAGGTGGGAAGAGGACCAATAGTTGGAGCCTGAAAAGGAGGAGGAGGGGGTAATCTGAAGGTGGATGTAGCCAAAGGTGGAATGGTAGATTGGGTAGCATACCCTCTCGTTACCTGCGATGTAGATGAGAAGGATGAAGAGAAAGGAGGATAAGCTCCCAAAGTAGGAGCTTGGGGAGGTGGAGTGGTGAATGTGTTCACTCTAGATTGGGTGTTTGTGGTTGGTTGATGTTGTTGGTATTGCATTGGTTGCGTTTGAGGAGGTGGTTGGGACAAATCCTCAAAGGATAGGAAAAATAGTTGTTGGGAAGAAGATGGTTGTGACTCTTGGGAAGAGTGTGGGTGTGATGATGGAGGTGGTACTTGCTATTGTTGCAAGGGGGTTTGTTGTGGTGTAGATTGGAAGGATGGCATCTGGGTGCCTAGTGTGGATGAGGAGGGGTCTAAAATCATCCCTATGGTAGGGGTAAAATATTCAACCTGAGGGTGAGTACGGTTTAGTAATGAGGAGTCATTCTCAAATAGGGATTGAGATAGGCTCTGAAAGAAAGGGTGTGCAAAGGTAGGATACATAGGTGGGGTCTCCTCTTCTATGGTGAATAGAGGAGGGGATGTCCTAGAGTAGTGTAGATCACATGGTCATAGAATATGGAAGGTGGATTAGGTGATGATGAAGGGGAAGTAAGTGGATGGTCTTATTCAAATGAAGTGGCAAGGGCTTCACTCGAAGTGGATGTCTCACCCTAGGACATCGTGTGTGTAGCGTGGATCAAATCCTATGAGCAGATCAGGTGTGCATGTGGATTTCCCCTTTGTGAGTGAAGGAGGAGGGGTAGACTGACTAGAAGTGGTACTAGAAGCCTCCTCTATATGGTGTGCTTGCTCGTGCACTCGACTATGGGTAAAAACAGGCATGATGGTGTATATCATGCCATGAAGCTTCAAAACTACACAAAGACTGAGGTTTGAGGTTCTAGATGTGATGTGTAAAGGGGTTTTGAAACAACCCTATGAATTTTGGACTCAACTTGTAACTAAGATGAAAGCAAAAAAGTAACAGATTGTAGATAGCTAAATAAAAAGATACTATGTAGTGGAATGTGCTAAAACTAGTTTGTGATCATGCAAACAACGTAAAACTGGAGTCAGTTCTAAATGCAAAAAATAAAGTGTTTTGTTCATTTGAGTGTGTTTTGATGTTGAAAATATACTTCCTAGATAATATCATAGGCAATGGGGTGAATACTCTAGAAAATCAGGAGTGTCATCGGTATAGAACCTCCTACAACACCCAAATATGCATAGAATAGAACAATATCATGACGTGCAAATGGTGACCTATATGGAAGGCACAATAAAATGATAACCTATGGGGGAGAACTCAAAGTGCTAAAATGAGCTCACTATATCCTCTCACAAGAAGAGGTGGCACTATCTGAGACCTGCTACTAGCATACCCATGCTTTCGCTTCACCCTCGGGTGGGCTTAGTCAATAATGATAGTTATCATGTTCACAAATTATGTAAGCCTTGTGAACGAAGGTATCTAATCCTATCCCACTCTGAAGGTTACTTATGGTGATGAAATCCAGAAGCCCAATCTCAAAAGTGGGGGTTTTTTGGTGATGAAGTCCATAAAACCACTCTTGTGGGGTTGCTAGGTGTCTAGGGGGGTGAGATGGTGGAGGGTACAACTCCTACCACACCAGTCTCTAACGATGGATTGGGGATGAAGTCCAATCTCACCATTTGTTTTGAACCATGTGTGTGTGTGGGTTTGAGTTTTCTAACGATGATGTATAAAGCAAGAAATCTAACTAAATGCCTTTTTGAAATGAAATCTAGCCCTAGATGCACTTTTTGGAAGCAAAGCTAGTCCTATTGCCTTTTTGAAAAGAAACTAGGATATATGCTTATGAAGTAAACAAGCAAACCAAAAAAAGCATGTGATTGCCAAAGAAGTGAGAAATCTAAGCTAAAGATAAGAAAGGAATGTGAAATTTGCTTTTGTAAAAAGAAAATGATTCACTATCATAAGGAAATGCAAGAAGGAATTTGAAAATCTAATCTAGATACAAGAAAGAAATGGGAAAGTGATTTTTGGTACAAAAAGAGATTTGAAATTTGCCTTAATAAAATGTACAAAAGAAAAGTGTAAACCCTAATCTTAAATACAATTTTGGAAAAAGGAAATTTGAAATGTACTTTCAAAAGAAATTGATAGAATGATACAAAATGGAAATAAAAATCTATTTAAAGTGTGATTTGAGGAAAGAAATAAGAATGTTCTTGAAATGTAAATAAAATGAACTTTTTGATTTTACGTAGGTTTTTGAAAAGAAGTTTTGAAAGAGCTAGGTATTGTAAGAAAAATGGCTTTACAAAATTGTGATTTACCAAAAATAATGACTAGAAATGAAAACCTATTCTAATCCCTTAAGCAAAGAGGGATGTAAATCTGATTTCTATACAGAAATATAAATATAGAGTAACTAACCTAAATGTTCTTGACATGATAAGTGCATTGAAACGAGAGATTCATCGAATGACATGATGTATTTGCTAGTGAACTTTTCATTGCAATAAAATGATAGAACAGAGAGAAAAAATGGGAATACCTGATTCCTTTTGCTCCAGATGAGTTGGTATGTCTTTCTATTGTTGACCTCTACAATTTTGAGGGTTTTGGGAGTAGTTATGCTCAATTCATAGGTCGGGGGGTGAATTGGATCTAGGGGCCTAAAATCCCTATTCTGAGGGCTTGAGGGGGTTGTCAGGGCTTCAAGGGTCTCTATAATGCTTAGATATGGTACCTACAATAAGACAAAAATAGTAAATTGTGTTAGATTTATGATAAAACTAGTCTAGCACAATCCTTTGTGGGGGTCCCATCGAGCATGCCAGAATGAAATATACAAAAGAATGCATTTGATCTAATAACTTGCTATAACACAAATTATTTAGAAATGTTGATTTTATTCATGATAGAAATGTTTTAGGTTACAAATGGGGAGAATTCCCTTTCTTTCTTTCACAAATTTACAATAAATCTGATGCTATCTTTTGGGCTCCTCAATGTAGGTGGGCTTCATGTGTAATGTGTGCCATCGATAGTTGTATTTGTTGATGTTTCCTCTTTGCATCTATGGTAGACCTATAAAATGGAGTTAGTATATTTGGGGGCTTGCCTTAGTCAGGCCCCATGGTGAAGAAGATAAATCAACTCAAAATATGTGATGAAAACTAAAATAAATTGCATAAATGATTGTAAAAACATGAAATGGAGTATACTTGACTGATTTGGAGAGAAAAACCTTCTGTAGGGCCAACTCATAGGTCAGGGGGTGAATTGGAAGCCAGATTCGTAGGTCAAGGGGCGAATTGAGTTGTAAGTACTTTCTGTGGGAGATCCTTGTCCGGATGGGCTCCTCAGGTGCTGCTATGTTGTTTGTACGGTTCAGATGTCTAAGATTGCACTTCTATCCAAATTTTTACAGAGTTTTTGTAGACTAACTAAAAGGGGAGAGAGAGAGATAATGAGGATTTGGTCTCCTATTTATAGAAAAACCTAAGGTGTAGGGGGTGTGGTTAGGAGTACTAAACCCTAAGGTAAAGTCCTAAGGTGGTTAGGTTAGGGTTTATGAGGTGTCATTCCTACATTCCCTAAAGAAATATCTCATCCTCACACATGTGTGAGGAGAGATTAGGGTTTACTAGGGTTAGGTGGTCCCTAGGTTAGATTAGGGTTAGGTTAGGGTTTCCTAGGAAATATCCTAACTAACTTGGTGCACACACATGTGGGAGGGAATAATTAGGACTAATTAGGGTTTAGGATCCTAATTAACCTTTTTAATCCAAAAAGTGCACTTAAGTGAAGTGACTTTAAAATTAGAATTGAAATTAACTTAATTAAGACTTTTGGGAACTAATAGTCCCGTGGGGTCCTAATTAGGTCTAGGAAGGGCTTAAGTTGCCTTAGGTAACTGATAGGTGGTCTCTTGATGGATGAAAGGTGGTTATGACATGGATTATGTAGTTTAGTAGGGTTTTGTGCCTATAGGTCGATGAGGTGGCCTACATAGGTCTACGAAAGTCTACGATGGCCTACGCTGATTTGGAGCGATCTACGCTAGTCTAGAGTAGTCTAAAGTGGTCTACAATAGCCTACACAAGTCTACGATAGTCTACAGTGGTCTACAATAGCCTACGTTGGTCTACAATAGCCTAGAGGTGTCTAGGATGGTCTATGCAAACCTACAAGTGTCTTGATGGATCTACAAGTACGTAGAGGTAGACATGTGCAACTTTTGGGTGTCTACATCTTGAGTATAAAATTTGAGGAAGTAGTAGGTGTAACAACTACCCATTCAAAGGGTTTTCTAGTAGAAGATGCACTTGAGAATTAGTAGACATCATCCAAAAAAATTAACTTTGAGGATAAAACTTTTTGAATATGTAATCTATGTAATGATCTTGATATAACAATATGATCTACATTTAATTTTTGACTATGGCCCATAGGTTAGGATGAATTACACCTTGAGAAATAGGATTAATATTTTTTATTTTACGACTTGTATATATGAAGAGATATGTGGTAGTTTATCATCATTGTAATAATATTTATTCTATCGTCTCTATTATGAACATGAGACTTTTCCCTTTATGGATGGTTTGGATTTGATTCAATGATTTGAGTCTAGATTTGTGAATTCATCTTGGACTTGCTATTGTTGATATCTTCTATTTTGTTCCTGTTATCAATTGTGGAAATTATTTGTAGAATACTACTTTTACTAGTTGTTTTGCTCTAGATATTCATTGTCTTCTCATATTTCATTCTTGCCTTCATATCTTCTTTCATATAATTTATTGAAATTGAATATTTTGTTTAAACTATAAAAACTTATCACATTAACAATAGTAGGTTGTTTAGAATTATCTTATTTTATCTAATTTGCTAGAGTTATTTAAATGCTTTTACTAGAAGCAACAATAATTAGTTACTTATAGGAGCATCATTAGGCTATGGAGAGTTTTATGGAGCAACATAATCAATAACTAATATGAATTGGTAATCATATGGTCATAAACATACACAATACTCAAATATGGACTTACTATTACTTGATGGATTGATTATAATACTTGATTCATATCCAAAACTCTTATTTATTTAAGTATGATTTGCCAATTTTCTTAAATGTAGAGATATAAGATATGCACTTTATAAATTAGCTTATGCAAAATGAGTATTAAATAAAATAATTGTGTACTTATTTTTTGATTAATAATTTCCTAGTGTTGATTCAATAATAATCAATTTCCACATGTAAGGTTCTTAGGTCTTATTTTGATAGGATATTGGTGTCCTCCAAGTAAATGTGATATTTCATCTCATGGGAATGCTTTACTAGTGCAAGTTTAACTATTTTGTCATATTGTTATTTCATAACCTTGCTCTTTAATTTTAGTTTTGATAGATACACCTATCTTAGCAATGTAGTATATATCACATGAGCATAGAATTATACTTCTTTGTATAGTTTGGGTGGACTTTATCCTCCACTTTGTCAAGAAATTTTCTTAAAGTGTTTATTAGAGTAATCAAGCCTTAGTATTTTTATTTTTGAAGATCTATACAAGCTTCTTAATTAGTCATTATATATAAGGTAGTTTTATCCAAAGTATCCCCTCATGTTTTTCTTATAAATTATATCATTCCACATTATGAATGGCTCTTTTATATGATATAATGAAACCATTTTTTGAAAAATATTTAAGAGGTATGATTTCTCTTTCTCAATATACTTTTTATTTTAAACTTGTATAGCTCTTATATCCCATGTATTAATCATGTTTCTTTTCATTATCTTCAATGCACCTGCCAATCTAGGTTGTAGGCCCAATGGGACAAATACACCCATGTCTTACATAGAGTAAAATAGCAAGAAGCATCATGGATGAAAGACCATCTATGGGGTAAATTTTTTTACTTCAGATGAAGCAGAAGTATATGTTATATTGGATGAAGCAGGCCCCTCACCCTCTAGGAGGCCACAAGTCTAATTAGAGTATAACACTCAGGCCAAAAGGAGGGCTATAAAATAGTAGGGAATACCTAGCCTGATAGAGGCTAGATCTCATTGGAGAGAAACAAACAATCAAAGTACTCCTCTAGAATAAGTTGCATTAGAGAATTAGGTTTAAGTAGTCCCAAGAGTGATAAGAGTTACCCCTGAACCTCCAAGGTATCCTGTTGCAAATTTTCCAAGGCTCCCTTCGATGATAGAAATGACTAGGATTTTGATAATGTCAACCATTCTAAAAGCTACTTTTATGAAGACCTTCAATGTGGTAGAGCACCTAAGGAAGCCAACTATATCCATAACTCTTTCAGATGTCCTCTTTATTCTAGAATAGATGAAGAACTTTGATGAGGTCTTGAAGAATTAGAAAGAGCTAAGAAAACAAGGGATGCTTATCGTACTATAAATTTAAGGCCTACAGCCCAACAAGCCCAAGCCTATGTCATTCTACCTAACCCTATTTTTTGAAGACTAGCTAATAAATAACTGCATAGTTGACTTAATGTCTAGCACATTAGTTATTTCAAAAGAGATAGTAGAGGCACTTAGCCTATCACTAGAGCATGCCAATAATAGGATGGTATAGTTATATGGCACTCTACTACCAATATTTGGGCTCATTTAATACCTTCCTCTCATACCCCTATCTTATCTTGACTTGATGATTCGTCAAGACATAGTGGTGATTGATCTTTGGGTCTCATTAAGAATATACATCTTAAGAGATTTTACTACTAAGATCAAAGAATACTTGTTGGAATGGACTCACATGTTTCTTTTAACTAGGTATGATACTAATTTCAAAGTGTTTTTAGAACCCTTCCATGTGTACCACGTAGAGATAACCCCTTTCAAATAAAGTGGAGAGGAGCAGGTCTACTTGGCAGAAGAGGAGTTGTTAGACTTCAACTAATTTATGGATGAGGTACATCCATACATCCCCAATGACTATATAGAGTAATGAGGATATGAAATATGGGGGTTAAATCTTGACAAAGCATTCAAGATAGTTGGCATGGGGTGATATATCACCAAGTATTTTACCATTTGTACATAGTGTAAATACTGTATATATCCAATATATCTATATATATTTAGAAAGGGGATTATTTTGGATTGAAAAAGCATTTCAAGGTATAAAGCGGGTCATCTAATATTTGAAGCAGAAGCCTAAATGATGACCCCATTATTCATTTTATCAAGAATATTTTTTAGGGAAGCACTTCTAAACAAAGTATTGCTTGCACCCATAAAAGGTAGGAGAGCCATGCCAATATCAAACTAAGCACAAATTACGTAAAGAATCAATTAGTTCCCTCCATTGGATATCACATCATCAAAAATCAAAATGCATGATTTCATGTAAAATATTGATGGTACATGACTCAAGTCTAGATTATCAGAAGGTATCACCACTTAAACACTACTTATGAGAACGCACCCTAAAAATTTACCACATGGTAATGTTTTAAGAGGTCATAATGACTAACACCTGGTAGATACTAGTTGGATCCTAAAATTTCAAAATCCCTTAGAAGCATTTAAATCATCACAAACTACCTAAAATTTCTATTAGGTTGATGTGAAGATAGATGCTACACCTAAACATGAAAGGAGATAATGGAGAACCAAGCATTTACTTATTCAATGCAACTATCTATAAAAGGAAGGCAATATTTTCCTTAACCTTGTATGCTCCCACTAGAAGCTACATTCCAAGGAGGGGATCTCCCAACTTTAGAGAAGAAACTTTGAGCAAAGGGTTGTGCATAGGATGAGCAAAGAGGAAAGACTTAAAACTTCCATAATTCATCTAGTACCAAATATGTTGACAAGAAAGAACCTTCAAATGAGGCTATTGATAAAATTAAAACTCTCCTTGCCATGAGGTAAAGATAACAACCCAAAATTGAAGAACGAAAGAGATATAACCTTTTTGGTGGTATCTAAGCTATCTCTCATTACAAAGGAGAACCCCAAAATATTTTTGATGGTATCTAAAGGGGCTCTATTGTTGGCTGGACAAAAAAATGCTTATCAATCCTAAATCCACCTTCAACCAAGAAAGTAGAAATAGGAACATAACTAACCACTTCCAGTGATAGAATTTCAAAGAGACAGGTATCCTAGGGAAGTTGAGATAAACCTAAACAACATGCCCTACAAATGAAATCTAGGAATTGAGAAGAAAAATAATAAGAATATCTTAGAATACATGGTTGATGTTGGTAAGCTTGTCAAAGCTTGCTAAAAAATATAAAAGGTCTCTTATAAGGCTATGGTAATGGTAAATTTAGAGCACTCAAGGTATCAAAATTGAGCAAAAAGTAAGGTCAAGGGAAAAATACAAAACTCTAAGACCTTATCACCCCAAACATGGAAGGAAATACTCGCTCAGGAGTCTCAAACATGAGATGGTAAATCCTCATTCTTTTCTCACCTCCCCATTTTGATATTTTATACTTCGTTAAATATCTAGCTTTAAATTTTCACACCATGCCCAATGTATAAGGTAAGAGGTATCGATTCATTTAGTTTTTAGCAAGATAAAAAGCCTTGGGAGCCACTAAAGTTGTAAAAAACTTTTCCCTACAACCACACTTCACACAAAGAAGACTCAATCGAAAGTAGAACAAGCCAAGGAAGGTGGTCAAAAGGAACTTCCCACATTTAGTAGAAAAAAAAAGAGTTCCAAGAAAATACAAATAATCTTATAAGCCAATGTCAATCCTTAGATATTCCATCAATGGTTGATGCTCATAGTCTACCCAAAACTAGTCACATGGAAGGTGCTAAGGTTTGAGGGTTATTGATTTTTAATCCAATAAGCCATGTGGTCCTTTTTATGGAGATGAGCATAAAAATGAAGAGAAGCCTCCAAAAAATCCAAAGCTAGACATGTGACAACCAATCATGAGCTCAAGAAGGAAAGCGTTAGTACCCAAATGATGAATACTTGTCATTGGTCGAATGGGGTTCCATATCACTCAAGAACATGAGGTATTCATACACACAAGGAGGGAAGTAGGTGAAGGATCATTTAAAATTATCACCTACCATTGTCCATAAAGATTAAATTTTGTAGCCAAGCCTATCAAAACCAAATCATGTTTTAGTTATGGAAACTACCCATATACGTGTGAGCCTACACTATTTATTTACACTAGTTAGGAAGGCCATGCCCATCATGTTAGAAAGGTGATGTATTCTAAGAGAAACATGATAGAAAATTAATTCCATTACCACCCCAACACAACAATAAAGAAATGAGTCAGCAATAATTGATAATCAAAATGCCTAGAAGCTCTTAGTATTTATGGCTCTAAATCTAGAGACCTAGAATATATTGTTTATAGTTGTAGAAGGATTTTGGCTATAGAACAAAGGATAATTTGAAGGTCTTATACACAGGACTTTGGAGGGAAGGAACCTTCCTGCTGGCTTATAAATAGCCCAAAATTTATTGTAAAAGCATTAAAAGTTGTTTGCTCATATTTGGTACTCATATTTGTGGGCTTTTCCTTTTACCCTTCCTTTTAATTATAATGAGAAAATACCAAACCTTGGGTCATTACCTAAGAATCATTGAACCCTTTGAGTCTCATTGTCTTGTAATAATTTATGGAATGTTAATAGAATTCATGACTAATTTTTCTTTGTCCTCCTTTTTTTAACATTTTTTATCCTAGCAGTGTGTTTGTTTGGTTGTGTTCACTTAGCAGTGTGTATTGTGTTCATTTTCCAATTGTAGTAAAAAAATAAGGATTTAATGTTTTGGTGCATCATCCCCATAGCTTAGGCTTTACTTTTCTACAAGTATTTAATTTTCCTATTTTTACTTTTATTGTAATTCCTTTCCCTATAACCCCCTGGAATCAGCTCATAGAGATCTCTATACGTCAAGGATTAATTTTGACAAGGAGGTAGCCTCGATTAAAAACATCAAAGGTTACCTCATAGGCAGTATCCCATCCATAATGCTTCTTGTTGTTTTACTCTACGTAAGGCATGGGTTCATTTGGTACGTTGGGCCTCTAGCCTAAATTGGTAGGTGCATTCAAAGATAATAAAAATTTGTTTGTCATGCTCGATGGGGTGAGCTTCTATGTTTACCCCATGAATATTGAACAAGTTCAATTGTGATCTCGATGAAGGTCACAGTACACCTTCTTGAAGTGAAGCACTAAAAAATTCACCTAATATCATTGTTTGATGACTCAGCTAGAAAAGATATAAACTTTGAAGAAGTCATGTTATAAAAGACATATTGAGATTCCAATGGGGGTCTCTATCTCATGAGCTTGTTGAAGCAAAATCTTCCTACCTAGAAACTCCATTATCAAAGTAATGGCCCATAATTATATGAGTGAAAGGCCTATAATTAGAGCCTTTACTTGATTCTATCAAGCGCTTGTGACATCACTAAATTGAAGATAAAGGAGGAACCAACAACATAGCATGGCAGTTGGAGTGCATCATCATTTTAGCATAAAATAATAAAGGTCCTTTGAGTCCACCAGTTACACCTAATATATGGGATCTAATTCTCACCTTAATTCTCAAGTCCTTAACTTACTTCTCAAGAGAAGATGTTGTCACTCTGATAGAACACTTGCAACACCTATTGAGCTTGTGCATTGTGCATTTTATCAAAAACAAGATATAGCCTTTAGGCTATTGGTAACTTCTTTTTAAGGTAGATCTCATGAATGGTACCTCAATTTCATCCCATGATTAGTAAATATATGGAATTGGTGAATATTTTGATTAATAGATATGAAGAGAAGGTAGATGAATCATCTCTCCTAGAATAACTCATGATCATCAAGAGGGTACCTATGAAGAAAATAGATGATTTTATATGTTTAATTCCACAAGACTTGGAAAAAAATCCCTGAAGACATATGACCACCTTTGGGTATGGCATTCATTTACTATTTAAAAACATTCAATTTCAATATTACCATGATGGTCAAGTCTAAGGGTGGGAATTCACTATCAAACGCCTATGAGATAGTCATTCAAGATAAAAAAGATCTAATCCAAATAGGAAATCTAGATCTTAGATAGTACCCATGTTGGTCCTAGTCCAACAAATTCCTACAAGCTCAATTAGGGACTTGGTCACCACCTAGAACAAATACATTAAAGACCCTAGTATTTGGTACCATCCTACTCTCAAGTATCCTTCTTTTGATTGTTATATCAGGTCAAAATCTCAAGCTATCGAGATATCCCCTTTCAACCATAATATTGTACATCCTCCTTATTCAAGAGTCTATATGTTGAGTCTAGAACATACCACTTAGTCATTGACTACACCATTAGCTACCAACTCCTCAACTCTAGAGCATATACCTTTGTTATCTGGTATGAAGCAAAGGTATACATTGTATCAGATAATGTAGGCCCCTCAATCTTTGGAAATCCATAAGTCCAATCAAAGTATAACACTCAGGCTAAAAATAGGGCTATTAAATATCGAGGAATACCTAACCCAACAAAAGCTAGGCCTCAAAGGAGAGAAGTAAACAATTGAAAGACTCCTCAAGCATAAGTTGTACCAGAGAATCAAGTATGAGAAGTCTCAATAGTTATAAGAGTTACCGCTAAACCTCCAAGTAACCTATTGTAAATCTACCAAGGCTACCTCTAATGACAAAAATGGCCAAGCTTCTAACAATCTCAACCATTTTAAAATTCCCTTCTATCGAAACCTTCAACATGGTGGAGCACCTAAGGAAGCCATTGTAGCCATACCTCTTTAGGATGTCCTCTCTATTCTAAAATAGATGAATAACTTGGAGGATGCCATGAATAAGTAGAAAGAGCTAAGTGGACAAGGAATATCCATCATGCTACAAATTTTAGACCTAGAGCCTAGTAGGCCTAAGCCTATACCATTCTACCTGAAACCAATCTACGAAGACTAACTAATATGTAATTGTATAGTTGAATAAGGGTCTAGCACATTGGTTATGCCAAAAATATAGCAAAGGTACTTGGCCTATTACTAGAGCACACCAACAATAGGGTAGTGTAGTTAGATGGAACTCCAATGCTAGTCTTCAAGATCACTTGAAACCTTCCTCTTACATCCCAAGCATACCTCAACTTAATAGTTCATCAAGACATAGTGATGATTGATATCCTAACCTCATTTGGAATATACCTCTTAAGATACTTCACTACTAAGATCAAAGGCTACTTGTTGGATTAGAATCACATGCTACTAAAAACTAGGTGCAATACTAAATCCAAAATCTTGTCAAAACCCCTCCACATGTACCATGTAGAGAAAATCCCTTTCAAAGGCAGTGGAGAGGAGCAAGCCTACTTGGTTAAAGAGGAGTTGTTTGAATCCAACTAATTCATGGATGAGGTGCATCCATACATCCTCAATGACTATCTAAATTAATAGGCATCCAAGACAAGGGGGTCATATCTTGACAAAGCATTCAAGCCAATTGGCATGGGGTGATCTATCACTAGTATTTTTCCATTTATAGATAGTATAAATATCATATATAGTCAATATATAGAAATGGGATATTTTGGATTGGTAAAGCATTCCAGGGTACAAAGCAGGTCATCTAATCTCTAAAGCAAAAGCCTAAAATATGACCACATTATCCATTTTATCGAGAATATTTTGCTGGGAAGTGCTTCTAAACAAAGTATCACTTGTGCCTAAAAAAGGTAAGATAGACACATTAGTCTTGATATTAAGTGTAATTTATGTTAAGAACCAAGTAGTGACCACCATTAGATCCCATATAATCAATTTTTAAAATATCTTATTTCATGTAAAATATAGATGACACATGATTCAAGTCTAGATTGTTAGAAGGCATTGACACTTAAATATTGCTTATGAGAACATGCCCTGATAATTTTTTGCATGAAAACGGATTTAGAAGCCATGATAACTGACACTTGGTATGTACTATTTGGATCCCAAAAGCACAAAGTCCTCTTAGGAGCCTACAAATAATCACACACCACCTTGAAGGTCTATCAAGTTGATGATAAGACAACTACCACACCTAAACATGAGAGGAGATGACGGAGAACCAAACCTTTTCTTAATCAATGTAGCAATATATAAAAGGAGGGCACTCTTTGTCTTAACCTTGTATGCTTCCACTAAAATTTGCTTTCCAATGAGGGGATTTCCCCACTCTAGAGAAGATATTTGAGAAAAATATTTTACATAGGATGAGCAAAGAGAAAAGATCTAAAAATTCCATAATTTATCTGGTACCAAAGATGCTAACAAGAAAGAATCTTCGAAGGATATTGCTAATAAAATTAAAACTCCCTATGCCACAAGGTAAAGATAACCACCTAGGCCTTTTTGGTTTTTTCTTAGCCAACCCTCATTATAAATAAGAACACCAAAACATTTTTGGTGGTACCTAAAGGGGCTCTATTGTCCACTAGGTTGAAAAATACTCAATAGCCTTGAATCCACCCTCCAAATAGGAGAGTGGCAATAAGAATATAACTAACCCCTTCTGGTGATAGGATTTTAAAGAGACATGTATCCTGTGGTAGTTGTCTAAAAACCTGAGCAACATGCCCTATAAATAAAATCGAAGAATTAGGAAGGAAAACAAGGTCTTAGAATACAAGGTAGAGGTTGGTAAGCTTATCAAATCTTGTTAAACCATATAAAATATCTCTTATAAAGTCATGGAAGGGAGCAAACTTGGTAAAGTGGTAGCACTCAAGGTATAAGACATTTAGCAAGAAATAAGATCAAGGGTAAAAGGAAGAACTCTAAGACCACATTCCAAACTCATAAGGTAATACCCACTCATGAGTCTTAAACCTAAGATGGTAAATCATCCTCATTCCCTTATCACCTCCCTTTTTGATATCTTAGCTTCTAATTTTGATTCCATGTCCAATGGAAAAGGCTAGAGGTTCACTTCTTTTTCAATAGGCTAAAAACCCCTGGGAATCACCAAATCTATAGGGAACTTTTCCCTACAACCTTGCTTCACTCAAAGAAGACTCAATAAAAAGTAGGGTAAGACAAGTCAGATAGTTGAGAGGTGCTCACAACATTTAGTTAGAAGAAAATAGCTCCAATAAAATGAATACAAGCTTAAAATTTATGACAATCAATAAATATTCCATCAATGGTCGACTCTCATATTATTCCCAAATCCAATCACATGGAAGACACTATGGCCCATGAGCCATTGATTTTCAATCTAATAGTCAATGTGGTCCTTCTTATGAAGACAAGCATGTAAAAGAAAATAAGACTTTGGTAAAGCTAAAGCTAGATATGTTGTGACCAGTTGGGATCCCAAGAAGGAAAGTGTCTGTGCTCAAATATTAAAGGCCCATCATTGGTTGAAGGAGGTTCCACCTCACCCAAGAATATGAGGCAGTTACATGCATAAAGAGGGAAGTAGGCGAAGGAGCATTTAGAAGGACCACCTACCATTGGTTGTAAATATTGACTTTTGTGGCCAAGCCTATAAAAACCAATTATGTATCACCTGTGGTGACTTCCCACCATATGTATGAGCCTTCCCTATTGATTTACACAAGTTAAGAAGGCCATTTCCATCATGTCAACAAGGTGATGCATTCTAGGATAAATATGGTAGAAAATGAATGGTGTAGCCATCCCAATGCAGCAACAAAGAAATGAGTTAGTAATAATTGATCATTAGAAGGCCCAAAAGCTCTCAATATTTATGGCCCTAGATATAAAGACCTCAAAGCCAATATTTATATTTTTAGAAGGATTTTAGCTATAGAGAAAAGGATAATTTGTAGGCCTTATAAAGATAACTTCAAAGGGAAGTAACCCTCCTCCTGGCTTATAAATAGGTCCAAATTTTATTGTAAAGGCATTAGGAGCTATCTACCCATGCCTGATATCCAACCTTGTGAGATCTTCTTTTTACCCTTCTTTGTGATTGTAATAAATGGAGCCCAAACCTTGGCTTGTTGTCTAAGGAGCATCTAACCCTCTAGGCATCATTTTATTATAATAATTTCTAGCATGTTAATGGAATTCATGACTAATTTTCTTGTGTACTCCTTCATTTAAATTGTTTTTTATTCTTGGTAGTGTGTTTGTTTGGTTGTTTTCACTTAGCAGTGTGTTTCGTGTTCATTTGTCACTTTTTACAGTCAAAAGTAGGCATTTATTTCTTTGGTGCATCATCCCCATAGCTTAGGATTTAATTTTTTGCAAGTATTTCTTTTTTCCTATTTGTACTTTTATTATAATTGCTTTCTTTATAACCCCCTTGGCCTTAGGTCATGGAGGTATCTATGCATCAAGGATTAATTTCGATGAGGATATGACTGTTGGTTTGACTTTTATACACACCCCGTGAAGAATGAGCATAAAATCCCGATAACACTTATACGGGATAAATCCCACTCACTTTAGGATCTTGCTGGATATCCAAGGTGTGAGTTACAGAGTTGGGTCGAATGTCTATTCACTCTTTTTTGCTTCTGAAATAGTTTCAAGCGGATTGTCTGTTACCTTACAACGGGTTCTGGACTTCAGTTCAGTAATGTTTTTGGATTTGGTTATCTTTGTGGATAATCATATTTACAATCAGTTCTTTGATCTAGCTCTTTATGCTTTAGCAGATTTAAATAAAAGACAAATTTAAAGAAAGATAAAAATGGATCATTTCACGATGGAACAGAGAGAGTAGGGTAGGGCAAAAAGAGAAGTTTGCCTAACTTAGTTGCAAAACCAAAACTACCAATTTTAGTTATACCGGTTAGCTTCACAATAGAACAAATCAAAGAGGAAAGTGTCCAGCTTTCTAAGATCACCTTCCACTAAGAGCATAAGACAAAGACAACAATAGATCTGAAAGAAAATCACAAATAGAAGGGAAGTCGGTTAAAATTGGTATCTTTCACCAACAGCCTAGCTCGCACGAGTGAGGACAGAGCAATTAGAACAGGCCTGAACCTTAAATCTGTAATTTTCCCTAACATACAATAAAGAAAATGAAGCCTAACAAAGATATCCAATCCTGGTAACACAGATCTACAGCATAAATTAAATAAACCTTAATGAAACAAAAACAAAATAAGATGAACTTATCACAATCTAAAAGAGATTAGGCTCCTGGCCACGCTATCATAGAAAACAAAAGTCACACCAAATCTAAGTCCAGAACAAAGCATTCAAATAAGATTTGCCGAAAATTGCTCAAATAGCTTGTATTTCTAAGTTTCTGCCCCTGGAACTTACATTCAGAAGAAGTATTTATAGACTCAGGACAGATCCTGATCTTTTCAGAAATATCTTCTTCTCAAACCCTAAATCTTACCCTCTAAACCTTACTACCCGGGTTTTACAATATAAGGCCCTTTAAAAAATAGAGTTTTGAATAAAACCCTAACCACTCTGCAAATCTTAGTGCAGTTACTTGCCATAAATGGAGAAGGCATGATCTGATATTATTCTCATCCATCTGTAACTATAAGAAAATATCTTCGTTTTCTGGCCGGTTTTCGATATATTCCATAAATGGACACTGCGTGTGAAGGTATCTTCATCTTTCTAGTGCATCTGCCAGGAGGGTCTCATTAATTCCTCAGAGAAATTCGGATGAGTCACCGGTTTCTCTGACATTTTATCTTCGCAGAGCCGATTCTGAGTTGAAATTCTCTGCATGCCATTACTTTCACCATAAATTCTTCTGTTAAATGTGTCCATCGACAAATTTTGATAACTACGTGTAGATATTTTCATTTTTCGGTCAATTTCCGACATATTCCATTAAATGGGCAGCTGCTTAGTCATCGTAAAGTCTCTTTGCGGCCAGATCTATAAAATTTGGATGACCCAGCAATTCTCGGCATCTCAAATTTCCATCTGACGGCCTTCATTTAATCTGTGCTTATTTTGTCTTTTTTTGCCATTACTTTCGCTAGTATGCAACTGCCAGCTAGCTTTCTGCAAAAGAACAAGCAAGGATTAGTATTTTAACATTATTAAATTAAAAACCTAATGTTCACTATATTTCAGTTTTATTTTTTTTGACACGTGTCATGAAATCACGACGCCCCCCTGCATTCTGGTCTCTTCTACTGCAAAACTGCGACATGTCACGATTTCGTGACATGTCGCAAAATCACGACATCTCCTTTGCACTCTGCTTCTTCCTTTCTATCGTGTCACGACTTCGCGACATCGCAAAATCACGACGTCACGATTTCACGACACGTCCATGCCTTGTGCTCTTTCCTCCCTGTCATGTCGCGCTTTCGCGATGTCGCGAACTCGCGACGTCACAATTTCACGATGCGGCCACGCCTTGGGCTCTTTTTTACTTGTGTGTCATGATTTCACGACGTTGCGATTTGCGATGTCGTGATTTCGTGACGTTGCAATTTCATGACACCTATCCACTTTGGGCTCCCTTGCTTTGTCGTGTCACGATTTCACGACGTCGTGATTTTGCGACACCTATCCACTTTGGGCTCCCTTGCTTTGCCGTGTCATGATTTCGCGACATTGCAAAATCGCGACGTCATAATTTTGTGACACCTATCTGCCTTAGGCTCTTTTGTTCCTATCGTGTCACGATTTCGTGACGTTGCAAAATCGCGACGTCACAATTTCGTGACACCTATCCACTTTGGGCTCCCTTGCTTTGTCATGTCACGATTTCGCAACGTCGCTAAATCGCGACGTCGTGATTTCGTGACACCTATCCACCTTGGGCTCTTTTGTTCCTTCTGTGTCACGATTTTGCGACGTTGTGATTTCGTGACACGTCCTTTGCCTTGGCGCTCTTTCCTCTGGACCATGTCGCTATTTCGTGACGTTGCAAAATTGCGATGTCGCGATTTCACGACACATCCTTGCCTTAGCTTCTTCTTGCCCATTTTGCCGCGAAACCGCGACATGTCGCGATTTCGTGACATGTCGCGAAATCACGACCTTCCTTCGCACTTGCTCTCTCTTCCAAAACCTGTCGTGATTTCGTGACGCTCTTAAGACTTGCTTCTTTTAGTCCGAATATGTCGTGATATCACGACGTTTTCTTCACTTGGTTCTTTTAGTCCAAATATGTCGCGATATCGCGACGTTTTCTACAAGCCTTGCTTTCAACCAAAATATGTCGCGATATCGCGACGTTTCCAAAAATAAAAATGTCGCGATATCGCGACGTTTCCAAAAACAGAAATGTCACGATATCGCGACGTTTCCAAAAATGGAAATTTCACGAAATCGTGACATTTTCATTACTTAGCAAATTTTTCAAAAATTGTAGGTTGACTTAAATGAATTCATTCATCTGTATTCTGCATTTTTACATATCAATGAAAGTTCCCTTTTATTCAAAAATATTCTAACATTAAAGAAGTGAATTCCAAATTGAAATTAAAGCATATGCAAGCCTACTTAGATACTTTGATATATGCAAAACTTGAAGAAGAAGGAGGCAAGAAAAATTTGGAATAAAAACCTGGAAAACATCAAGAGGGTCCCTACTGTAAAATGAAAGCTAAATATTTTCAAAGGATGGAAATTCATTTTTTTAGTGGGGGTGTGTTGCTTCTCAACAAATGGTGATATCTGCGAGAAAAATAGTAGCACTATTTTAGAATCCAGGACTCTAGTTTCAAAACAATATAGACCATGTACCATGCCTTTGTCATAAATATTCTTAAAAATAATTTAACTACTACCTGATAGTTGTCAAAATTTCCCAAGGACATACTAGGTTGAATCACTTAAGGAAGATTTCTGATGTGCAATTACAAGCGTATAAAACTTTCTTCAAGAATGACTGGGCCTTCGAATGTTGTACTCTGGATTGATCAGCTTTTCTAGATTGTGAAAGGGGAAACCAAGTAGGGCTCTGTTTACTAGTTTAGCCTTTTACAGCCCCGACAGAGTTACTCTTTAGATTTTCATGACCCTGATCCACAACTGTGAAGTAGTATCTACAACTTGGTAAAAGAAAACATCTTCTAAAGCCTTGGCTATCTCTTTCATTACATAACTTCTTCCTTCCCTTTTTTTTTTTTTTTTTTTTGTGTGGGAAATAACAGAGTGCCAGTTTTATGTTGTCTTGCTCAAATTTCACCTTCTCTCTCTCTCTCCTTTGAAATATACCGAAATCTGGAAAGCCTTGCTAAAAATAATTTTTTTTTTTATATTTCATTGATCCGAAAAGCCTGGGTACCGATAGCCTCTTTGGACACTTAAATAATTTCACGAGTCAGAGTCCCCTCTTACGATCAACTTTTCTTGGATTCCCTGGGAGTTTCTCCAGCCAAACAGTATAGCAGTTTCTTTATAATTAAAATAATTGTGGCAAGCAAGACACAAAATCCAATCATCTTTCTACTGTTGTTCTGAATAACAAAATAGTTCCACTGTTCAGTTTAAGCAGACTATCTCAAATGTTAAATAAAAGGAAACAAAAATGAAAACACATTAGGCCAATTTTAAAATGTTGATTTGTGCTTTGCTGCCCAGGCAAAAACTTAAACAAACAAAATTTAAAAGCTAAAGAGAAATCAAATTTAAAAGCTAAAGAGAAATTTGTACAGACCCCAAATATAAAAAACAAAACTTCAAACTTTAAATAAAACCAAATAAGAACACACTACTTCAAACTTTATTTACAATATATACATATGCACAAAGTCCCTTCAATTACTCAAAAAATGTAGCAAATGGAAAAGCAGAGAAATAGTGCCTTTAAAAATTATTGACCATTTGCAGGTAAATTTAAAAATATACCTTTCAGGTCCTGTTGACGAAATGCACTCCAGATTATGCTTCCAAAATTTTTTTTTTTTTTTTTTTTTGCTACTTGGGAAAGACTTGTGTTTACCGTCTTACCGCTCTTTTTTTTTTTTTTTTTTATATGGATCTTGTCCCACTGAAAAAACAAATCTGCAAGTCCTTCACCCTGTAAATTAGTCAAATCATATAATAACATGTGAATTTTTCAACCCCTGCTTAATGTCTTATTCTATCAGCCCGTGTACATACAATTTTATATGCCTCCTTCAAAATCAAGGCATTAACATGTTTATGCTTCTACTTGAGGGGCTTGCAGAATCCTTTCAAAGGGACGAAAAGTAAAAACCCCCCAGGATCAAATACCTTAAAGCCTTCATAGACCCAGATCATCACATCTTCAGACTTATGTAATAACTCAAAGAGATCACATTTTATTTGTATGTCATAGTTCTTAATAACTCGAACATTTTGTGGTTGCTCCACTGCTTCAATATCCAAGACTTCAATTTTTATCCTTCCAGTAGAATTTTCATAATTTGCTCTTTTACCTGAGCCTTGCTTAGATTTAACCCCATCAATGTGTAATGTCCAAATATCATTGTTGTGATTGGTTAGAGTTGTAATTGGTCTCACCTTCTCAGTTGTCAAATTATAAACTCCAATATTTGCATCAACACGGTTTACAACCTTTTCTTTGATATTATGTTCAGTAATCACAGGCTTATACTGAGACTCTTTATCTATTCCGAGTTGGTTGACCACATTCACATTTACTATCTTTTTCTCCTTTTCTTGAAATTCAATAGGTGGTCCAGAGTAAGTTTCAATCAAGTTATCCTTTTGTTCAACAATCTGAGCCAGCTCATGGAGGGTGATGTTAGCTTTAATTTTCTCCATATCCTCAATGATGTTATACTCCTTCCTAGTTACTTTTGCATAGTGATATTGAATCTTATTTTCATCATCCTTTGGTGAGGGAGGATCATCATCAGGAGTAGGTTCTGGATTTTCACATCTCAAATTATAACTGTCCCTTTGGAAATGTTGAAAATCTTGTATTTCATCCATAGGAATTTCTACAACATTTTTTGACTCTTTGGGAAAAGTGAATGAATCTGAAACCATAGTCGTACTATTTTTGGATGAACCAGAACCACCAATATTTCTCTGATTTTCAAGAAAATTTAACTCACCAGGAAAAGCTTCAAAGTTGGGTAATGCTAGGTCACACATGTTTACTTCAGGCACTTCCACCTTGAACTTGTCAGAATCTTTCTCTATATTTTGCACATGCTGAGCATGTGTCACGGTTAACGAAGTTTCCTTGGGTAGAGCGTGACATGTTGGCACTAACTCATGATGTGGAATGGGATTCAAAATAGGCATGTTCTGTGTAACATAGGATATCAAAGGATTGCTCAAAATTTGAGGTCCTAACTGTCTTTCAAGAATTAAAGCTTCCTTATAAGCTCCTGCCAGGGTTGTGATATTGATGTCTCTCTTGAGAAAAATAGAGGTCACCGAGTCCAATGCATTCTTATAGATTTCTAAGGCTAGATTTGCATTTGGGATGTAATGACCAGTCATTCTACCATAAGCTCTTTGGAACCTCATATTGAACGACCTGATAGCTTCACCAGACTCTCTCTTAATGCTGGAGAATTGTTGATATAACACACTGGGGTCAATCACTTCCCCAAATTGTGATACAAAAACTTTCTCTAAGTCATCCCAACTAGTAATAGAATCGTTAGTGAGATTCAAAAACCAATCGTATGCTCCCTCCTGTGATGATTTATATAGGTTTTTTTTTTTTTTTTTTTTTTTTTTTTTTTTTTTTTGTTTTTTCTTTGTTTTTATTTTTTTTTTTTTGTTTTGGGGGGGGGGGGGGTTTTTGATTTTTTTTTTTTTCCCCTCCTCTTTGGGGGGGGGGGGGGAGGGGGTGGGTCGGGGGTTGGGTTGCCCGTGTAAAAAGAAACAATCTAGGGAAGGAGAGTGAACGGGAATAATCTACAAGCCACATCTTCATGTTGTATATTTAACAATTTTAGAGCATTTTTATATGCCATCAGGTGTTCTTCTGTTGTTCTAGTTCCATCATGCTTGTATCTGGGAAGATACCTCTCAGGATTCCTAGGCAGATCATGGGCTGCACCAGGGATATTTAAGGCAGTGGAACCCAACCAGCTTGCCATTACTACTTGATTAGCGATGATATTCTCAGTTGTAGTTGGAGTAACTACAAGTGGTGATAAAACAATCTTTAACAACTACTGAACTTCAGCCCTCCTTCTAGCACCAATTTTAAATGTTGGTGTTGAGTTCCGCTGTTTAGGCAAAAACTCAAACAACAAAGTTTAAAAAGAGCTAAAGAGGAGGGAGAAGGATTCAAAAGATAAAACATACCATTTGTTAAATACGCACAAACAACTTATTTCTCAACTCAAGCGAACTAGAAAGTTATGGCCACTCCTACTAGCGCCAATTTTAAATGTTGGTTCGACTTTTATACACACCCTATGAAGAATGAGCATAAAATCCCGATAACACTTATACGGGATAAATCCCACTCACTTTAGGATCTTGCTAGATATCCAAGGTGTGAGTTATAGAGTTGGGTCGAATGTCTATTCACTCTTTTCCGCTTCTGGAATAGTTTCAAGTGGACTGTCTGTTACCTTACAACGGGTTCTAGACTTGGTTAGTAATGTTTTTGGAGTTGGTTATCTTTGTGGACAATCGGATTTACAATCAGTTCTTTGATCTAGCTCTTTATGCTTTAGCAGATTTAAATAAAAGACAAATTTAAAAGAAAGATAAAAATGGATCATTTCACGGTGGAACAGAGAGAGTAGGGTAGGGCAGAAAGAGAAGTTTATCTAACTTAGCTACAAAACCAAAACTACCAATTTTAGTTATATCGGTTAGCTTCAAAATAGAACAAAATCAAAGAGAAAAGTGTCCAACTTTCTAAGATCACCTTCCACTAAGAGCATAAGACAAAGACAACAATAGATCTGAAAGAAAATCACAAACAAAAGGGAAGTCGGTTAAAATTGGTATCTTTCACCAGCAGCCTAGCTCGCACAGTGAGGACAGAGCAATTAGAACAGGCCTAAACCTTAAATCTGTAATTTTTCCTAACATACAATAAATAAAATGAAGCCCAATAGCATATCCAATCCTGGTAACATATATCTATAGCATAAATTAAATAAACCTTAATGAAACGAAAAAAAAAGAAGATGAACTTATCACAATCTAAAAGAGATTAGGCTCTTGGCCATGCTATCACAGAAAACGAAAGTCACACCAACTCTAAGTCCAGAACAAAGCATTCAAACAAGATTTGCAGGAAATTGCTCCAATAGCTTGTATTTCTAAGTTTTCGCCTCTGGAACTTACATTCAAAAGAAGTATTTATAGACTTAGGATAGATCCTGATCTTTTCAAAAATATCTTCTTCTCAAACCCTAAATCTTATCCTCTAAACCTTACTACCTGGGTTTTACAATATAAGGCCCTTTAAAAATAGAGTTTTGAATAAACCCTAACCACTCTGCAAATCTTAGTGCACTTACTTGTCATAAATGGAGAAGGCATGATCTGATATTATTCTCATCCATCTCAGAATTGCAAGAAAATATCTTCGTTTTCTGGTCGATTTTCGATATATTCCATAAATGGGCACTGCGTGTGAAGGTATCTTCATCTTTCTGGTGCATCTGCTAGGAGGGTCTCATTAATTCCTTAGAGAAATTCGGATGAGTCACCGGTTTCTCTGACATTTTATCTTTGCAGAGCCGATTTTGAGTTGAAATTCTCTGCACGCCATTACTTTCACCATAAATTCTTCTGTTAAATGCGTCCATCGACAAATTTCGATAACTGTGTGTAGATATTTTCATTTTTCGATCAATTGCCGACATATTCCATTAAATGGGCAGTTGCTTAGTCATCGTAAAGTCTCTTTGCGGCTAGATCTATAAAATTTGGATGACCCAGCAATTCTCGGCATCTCAAATTTCCATCTGACGGCCTTCATTTAATCCGTGCTTATTTTGTCCTTTTTCACCATTACTTCCGCTAGTATGCAACTGCCAGCTGGCTTTCTGCAAAAGAACAAGCAAGGATTAGTATTTTAACATTATTAAATTAAAAACCTAATGTTCACTTTATGTCGGTTTTATTTTTTTTGACACGTGTCACAAAATCGTCTACATTCTGGTCTCTTCTGCCGCAAAACTACGACATGTCACGATTTCGCGACATGTCGCAAAATCATGACATCTCCTTTGCACTCTGCTTCTTCCTTTCTATCGTGTCGCGACTTCGCGACGTCGTGATTTCGTGACACGTCCATGCCTTGTGCTCTTTCCTCCCTACCGTGTCGTGATTTCGCGACGTTGCGAACTCGTGACGTCGCGATTTCATGACGCGGCCACGCCTTGGGCTCTTTTTTGCTTTTGTGTTGCAATTCACGACGTCGCGATTTCGCGACACCTATCCACTTTGGGCTCCCTTGCTTTGTCGTGTCGTGATTTTACGATGTCGCAAAATTACGACGTCGTAATTTCACGACACCTATCCGCCTTAGGCTCTTTTGTTCCTGCTGTGTCACGATTTCGTGACACCTATCCACTTTGGGCTCCCTTGCTTTGCCGTGTCATGATTTTGCGACATCACGAAATCGCGACATCGCGAAATCGAGACATCACGATTTCGCAACACCTATCCGCCTTGGGCTCTTTTGTTCCTGTCATGTCGTAATTTCATGACACGTCCTTTACCTTGGCGCTCTTTCCTCTGGACCGTGTTGCGATTTCGTGACACATCCTTGCCTTAGCTTCTTCTTGCCCCTTTTACCGCGAAACCGCGACATGTCGTGAAATTGCGACCTTCCTTCGCACTTGCTCTCTCTTCCAAAACTTGTCATGATTTTGTGATGCTCTTAAGACTTGCTTCTTTTAGTCCAAATATGTCACGATATCGCGACGTTTCTTCACTTGGTTCTTTTAGTCCAAATATGTCGCGATATCAAGACATTTTCTACAAGCCTTGCTTTCAACCAAAATATGTGACGATATCGCGACGTTTCCAAAAATGAAAATGTCGCGATATCGCGACGTTTCCAAAAATGGAAATGTCGCGATATCGCGACGTTTTCATTACTTAGCAAATTTTCCAAAAATTGTAGGTTGACTTAAATGAATTCATTCATCTGTATTCTGCATTTTTACATATCAGTGAAAGATCCCTTTTATTCAGAAAGATTCTAACATTAAAGAAGTGAATTCCAAATTGAAATTAAAGCATATGCAAGCCTACTTAGATACTTTGATATATGCAAAACTTGAAGAAGGAGGCAAGCAAAATTTGGAATAAAAACCTGGGAAAACATCAAGAGGGACCCTACTGTAAAATGAAAGCTAAATATTTTCAAAGGATGAAAATTCATTTTTTCAGTGGGGGTGTGTTGCTTCTCAACAATGACCTTGATTAAAAACCCTAGAGGTTGCTATGTAGGCGAACTCCTGTCTGCAATGCTTCTTATTATTTTTCTTTATGTGAGGCATGGGTGCATCTAGCTTATCAAGCCTCCAACAAATATTGGCAGGTGCATTCAAAGATGACAACACTTCTATTTAGATGGATGGTGATGGAAATTTTCTTGTAGATAAATATAAATAAGTGTATTCTTTTTGTGAACCCCATGAGCTAAGATCCCATGCCCTTTCCTTTTAATATTAATATCTAGAAATGCTAAGAGATCATTATATTCTAGTTCCATGGTGAAATAAATTTTCTTGCATAGGCTATGCAAATGTCATGGATTTATTTAATTCTTCTAAAACAATAAGGTCAAATTAAGAACATGTCATCTCCAAATCCATCCCATGAAGAAGGTTTTAAATGTTAGTAACCAACTATTCTCTTTTCAATTATTCCATGTATAAAGTATCTATAATTAGAGATAATGGTGAGACCATAGTTGCACCTTCTATTTGTTATATATGTAACCTTTCAAAGTGAAGTATGTGGATCTAAGACACAATCATACTAATTTCATTGTTTTTGGGTCAATAATTTTTCTTCAAAATTTTATGGATTTATCAATATAAATAGAGAAACCACATAAAAACTTACAAGGATGTCTCCCTTATTAACCCTTTCATTTTTGAGTTAATATACCAAAAATGTTCAACCTTTGACATATGAGGGTATGTGACCCACCAATGATAATTATTTTCTATATAGGTATTTAACCAAGGCGTTTGTTGGAATACTTTTAGTGTTAACTATGGGGCTTAATGGAACTCCTTATGTATAAACCTTCAATGCCCATGTGTAAATGGAAGGATGGAATCATTTTATATTGATATTTTTCATTTTCATCCATTGATGACTAATTTATAATTTTTATAACTAATCTAGAGATTACAAAAGTGGAATGAATTTGGGTAGACATCAAAGGAGTGATTCTTTTGAAACTACTAGTAAATATATCATCATGATTATAGAAAATCGATCTCAAAAGATAATTGAAGGAAAATTTCTAGACAACTATTTTAATCTCCTATGTAAGCTTAATATTTGTCTCTTCAATATTTAAATTAATTTGCCCATGATATTACCTTCACAAAAATAAAACTATCATTAAAAAGTCTTTATTTATTTTTAAATATGATTATATGTGTAATAATATACATTATTATATTGATATTGGTATGGTAGTTTTCTCTTGTGCACTTAATATTAAAATGGCTCCTAATTTGAATTTGTAATTCCATAAAATAAGTTTGATTTCATTTCCCATTACCAATTCTTTGATAATCATAGGTAATCAAACTACCCTTGTGTAATTCTTATTTTCTTTATGTTTATATCTAATATTATCTATAGTTATTTTAAAATGGAGGAGAAAATGATTATATCATCGTCTATTACTGTTGAAATGAAATGTAATCATTGATATCTTGTTTGTTATTAAATGATTGTTTACACAGTATGAGTTGATTTGAATATGATAGATTGGGTATCTTGAATAGGTAATTTATCAAACCTAAAAGGTGTAGGGCTCTCTACACCAAGTTTTACTAGCTACACTTGATTAGTTAAATTTTGATAAACAAACTTGATTGGTTTAACATTTTAATTAAAAATATTGCTCTATATAACCCAAAGATTAAATTGATTTTTCATTTCTTTTGTTTTTCAAACATTATAATTTGTATACAAGCTATTTTTTAGTTGCATGGTTTTCTTAAAGGGTTATATGCAGGTTAGACAAGTCATAGGCTATATGTCTTTATGTTTTTAATGGTTGTGTTACTTTATTAAATTGGTTTTATTAGTTACATTGTTTTAAAATGGTTATAAGGGTTCAAAGGATTTGTAATACAATTTTTTAAAATTTATAGTTATATACATATTTTAATTAGTTATATGGTATATATATTTAATGGTTATGTTTAATTTTTTTATTTTTTTGTTGAAATGTATAATATGATATTATTTTGTCAAGGATGACTTTGTATGTTGTAACCATATGTAATCCTACAAGCTATAATTATATGATGTTTGACAAGGATTTATGCATTTACCCTATGATACCATGGTTTAACCTTAGGATGGTTAACCTGACTAGATCATTATCCTAATTTTATGCTAGTCAAAATTTATATAATTTGTAATTAATTATCAAGGTATTTGTACACCCCACTCACTTAACCTATTGAATCAATGTGTTCTTATCTTGATCATTGGTGTGGATGCATAAGGACATCCTTCATCTCATGTGTGTTATCATTTTTTACCATTGCATTCTAATTCTCTTATTATATAATTTAAGTTGGTGGGTTGCTTTTGTTTATTTCAACAAAAAATTTTGAAACTCAACATGGAATTAGAGCAAGTATAGAGCATCATCACTTGATAAGGTAGATAACTCATCCAAAGTCTCCCTTTCTTATTTTTATCAAAAAGGGTAAATTACATAATAGATCATAGATCATTGATGTATAAGAGATTCCAATTGGATTTATATATATTATCTTTGAAGGTTGGTTATTCAAGTATATTTTTAGAGGGAAATTTTTAAAAATTTGAAAATAGTTTTCATTGCCCTTCTTAACCTCCAAAATTAGTTATTTTTTAATGCTTTCTTCCATTTATTTTTGAGAAGATCTAAGTGTGGTATTCATACCATGATACTTACCTTATATTCATTTCAAAAATACTCAAGGGCTAGAAGTAGGAAGAGCTTTATCTTATACTACTTATCAAGGTTTCAATTTCAAATCATGTCTTGAAAGTGTGTTGAATGGATCCTGTCTTGAAAGTGTGTTGAATGGATCCAAAAACTATTAAAGAGTACTACATTCTCAAGGGGGCATCATTCACCCCTACCATTGCCTAGGTAGTGGTACAAGATTTGGGGAAAAGAAGTGCTTTTTGAAATGGAATAAATTTGAGTCACCTTGGAGGTGTTTTGTTGGGAGAGATAAGTCCTTATGCACATGTTAGAAGTCATCTCAGAGGAGGATGTCTTCAATGATATGTTATTTATTTTTTCTAGTAATGATTAGTATGGTAGCTAGCATATGTGCATGTAGGGAATTGTCATTCCAAGTTGTGGATTTAACCTATGATAGATAAATTTTCTGGAGGAGAGAGGATTTTAGTTTTGTTTTAGGGCTCATGAACTAGGACTTTCATATTCAAGGGGAGGGTCCATTTCCCTACCCACTAAAAGTGGTAGGCCTTATGACTAGTGAGATGATATTGAAGGTATTCCATGAGTTCAAGAGCTTATATTTGAGCACTTTTGTTGCTTGGTAGGATATATGTGGGGCCAAGAATATTAATTTCACCTTATGGGGTGAGGTAACCTTTATCTTACTTGAAGTTTAGGTGTGGATTATTGACTAGTTATGCTACCTTTGATTGTTCGTCACATATGGTTTATAGGTTCAAATATTGAAGTGCTATTGCCTTTCCTCACACTTTTATGTCAACTGAGGTGGCATCCAAAATATCTTTCTATAATTAAAAAATACTATTTTTACATAAATATATCCAAATGGCCAATTCAATAAGAACATGTAGTGTCAAATTATTTTCATAATTCGCATAATGGAAGATAATTGTCAATGGAATGACAGTCATCATCCTATCCTCATGCAACAAGTGGTAGAATTTTTCTTATTGTTATATTCCTAAGGTTTAAAGAGTGTAATATTTCCATTCTTAGGTGATTAATAAGCCAAAAAAAATCAAAGAACAACTTTCACATATGAAAGTATTTTGAGCCTATTTTTAAGATCGTGTGATTTTTTAAGCTCTTCACATTCATGGCATCAATATAAGTACATGTTATAGTACTAAAGCATTTTTGAATAAAATGGATCTTCTAGATTATGTTACTCAAACAAATAGTAAAAATATAATATAAACTCAAATGATTAATTTATTGAGAAATAAGAATCTCTAGTGCATATTTAAGGAAAGAAATTATGAATTTATTTATAAGAAAGTATTTGCTATTAAGATGGAGGAGGCCCTTATATTTTTATCTTTATTAAGCCTAACATAATTTTTCACACTAAATATGAGAGTCATCCCACCAAGGTATATATGAACCAAATTATAATATTTATTTGGAAATCCATGAAGGTTAGTCGATTGGAACTAGAGTTCTCTTCTTTAAGATGGTGGAATTTAGTCACATTGAGTACTAAATTTTAAGTTTCAAGGATTTAAGGACAATCATTGCCTCTTCAAGATGCAATAACAAATATGACATAGAATGTGTCAAATATTGTCATGTCTAACATTTCTTATATACTTAAAGGAACATGTAAGTTTAACCCTCGATGTTATATTTTATCTTCTTATTCACTTTGAGATAGCTACACAAAATTGTGGTAGCTCCTCTTAATTATAGGCTCATGCAATGGATTTAAATAAAATTCAGGTTAAGGCTCAACAAACCAAGGGAAATACAAAGTCTTAAAAGAAGTCAAAAACCTGTTGTAGATACTATATAATGGAAGGACATTATGATAGAAATATGAGTTGTCATTGATGTCAAAGGTCAAAGGCAAAAATATTCTCAAGGATGAAATGTTGAGTTGTCATTGATGTTAAAGACAAGTATGCAGGAATATCTTCAAGAAGGATCTGAGTTAAAGGTATATGCTTTAATATTTAAATTGAAAATTTTAAATATTAAAGTTATAAAAATATACTACAAAGTTAAACCTTATAATATTTAAATATTAAATTTAAATATTATAAAGTAATGGTTTAAATATTTATTGGAGTGGAATTTTGAATTTGAGAGAGCACCAACCTCCTGGGTGCCAAAGCAAGCATGGTTGAAGTTCATTTATAATATCATAAAATAATGAAATGGATCGATGTTGGGCATCAAGAAAAAGTGGATGAACGTTTGCATATTAATACAAGATCATTAATTCATTTTGGAGTAGAGATAGAGTATCCAAAAATAATCATCGTGCGCATAATGTAGAGAAAGCAGAACTTGAGACAACGAAGAGAGAATTGTAATCCGAATAACTTCAATGTACGAATCATGTGGAGAAAGCAAAACTTAAGACAACGAAGGAAGAATTACAATCTGAATACCTTCAATGAGAGCATCGTGTGGAGAAAAGCAACACTTGAGACAACAAAGAATATCTTTGTGAGGAAAGTGCAATGGAGTTTCGACAAATGTGAAGACAACACACAACGAACATCCTAGAGGAAGAGCGCAGGAGAACATCTTAGAGGAATAACATAGGAAAACATCTTAGAGGAAGAGCGTAGGCAATGTCTTTTGAGGAGAGCATAGACGAACGTATGTGAGGAAAGGAAATATGAACATTCTTGATGAGAGCGCAGGCAACATCTTTGAGGAGAGCGCAAGTGAATGTCTTTAAGGAGAGCATAGGAGAACATTTTGAGAAGAGTGCAGAAGAGTTTTAGTCAAACATATTTTGGAAGACAACACGTAATAGAGTGGAGCTTTGGCAAATTTGAGGACAACTCATAGTGGAAAGTGTGCAGTAGAGTGGAGCTTCGGTAAACGAAAGAATAACACACAATAGATAGAGCATAGTGGAGTAAAATCTTAGGTGAACATCCTTGAGGACAAAGAGCAGTGCAAACAAGATGTAGAGGATTTTCAACACTTGTCTTTGTGAAGTGAATGCAATGGAAGGGACATCGGCATAACGACACATTTGGAGCAAGCATACAGGAGTAAAGTGCAGGTTAAAAAGTGTGCAAGGAATACCAGATACGAAAGAGGGCAGATGACACAAAATATATCACAACAACAAGAAGATATTTCAACAATTTGTGTGCACTAACATATTTCATCATAAGGAATCAAGATCAAATTGAGCATAAATTTGAAAAGAGCTTCACAGGTATCATTTATATATTTTGGCAAAAATAGGAAATATTTGATGTTGTTGGCAATATAGAAGCAGAAGTGTTGAATATATTAGTCACAACCATTGGGTTGTCCTAATTGGTTGCTTGCTAGTATCAAAGGGCTATGTTGCCTAAGGTTAGAAGTTCAAATCCCCTCGACAGCATGATAAGGTTTTGCTAAGTGAATTTTCTATTGCATTAAATGGTTAATATGTTGAAGGAGAACAAATGAATTTTTGTGCTACATTTGATAAGTTAATGTGTTGAAGGAAAGCGCTTGAAGTGAAAAGAGGTATGTGAGTTATAGTGAATGTTGAATTCTTTAATTGAAATTGATTAAAGAATTAAGGAGATATAAGGGATAATTTTCTTTTATATAGTTTCATTTAAAAAAAAATTAAATAGGGAGTAATAAGGGATTTGAAGTGAATGTGGAAATAAGCAATATATTATAGTATCACACAAATAGAAGGGTTGTTTTAAAGCAAGTCAAAGTGTCTCATAATGCAGGGATAGTGTGAAAGGATTCAATTGAAAAGAAATACATTTTCAGCTATCTACAAAAAGGGAAGGAAAGGTGTAAATTAGCTATTACAAGGTCAGTTATCAAGTGCTATACTAGAGCTACCTTTTAATATAATAAATGTGAGATATGTGGAAGCAACAAACTTAATAAATGTGAAGAAAATATTAGAAATTTTTTAATGCATATCAGTATCTAATTTTCATGAAGAATTTTGGGTAGAATATGTCTGAATTGCTATAGTAGAGGAAAGCACACTGAAGAATAGATGAGCATTGTTTGTATGCAAGATTTGGGAATAGATGAGCATTGTTTGGATCATATTTGAGTAAGGTTTTGTGAGCAAATTTGAGCAAGGTTTTGTGAGCAGGTTTGACCAATTTTGGAGAAGATTTGAGAAGGATTTGTGAGTAGATTTGGAGTATATTTGAGCAGGTTTGGAGCAGATTTGAGTAGGTTTTGTGAGTAGGTTTAGAACAAACTTGAGTAGATTTTAGACCAAGACTTGAGAGCTGAGGGGATTGGTGTCTACTGTGGGTTTGTGCCCATGAACCAGCAGAGGATATTGGTGTCTCCTGTGGGTTGGTTCCCATGAACCAGTAGAGGGGATTGGTGTCTCCTATGGATTGGTGTCCATGAACTTGAGCAAGTGGATTGGTGTCTCCTATGGGTTGGTGCCCATAAACCAATAGAGGGTATTGGTGTCTCCTATGGGTTGGTGCCCATAAAACAATAGAGGGGATTGGTGTCTCTTGTGGATTGGTGTCCACAAACTTGAGCAATGGGATTAGTGTCTCTTGTGGGTTGGTTTCCATGAACCAACAAAGAGGATTGGTGTCTCTTGTGGGTTAGTGCCCATGAACCAACAGAGGGGATTGGTATCTCCTATGGATTGGTGTCCATGAAATTGAGCAAGGGGATTTGTGTCCCCTATGGGTTGGTGCCCACAAATCAACAAAGGGGATTGGTGTCTCCTATGGATTGGTTTCCATCGACTTAAGCAAGGAGATTGGTGTCTCCCATGGGTTGGTGCCCATAAAACAACAGATGAGATTGGTGTCTCCTATGGGTTGGTGCCCACGAACCAACAGAGGATATTGGTGTCTCTTGTGGATTGGTGTCCACAAACTTGAGCAAGGGGATTGGTGTCTCCTGTGGGTTGGTGCCCATGAACCAGCAGAGGATATTTGTGTCTCCTATGGATTGGTGTCCACAAACTTGAGCAAGGGGATTGATGTCTTCTATGGGTTGGTACTCATGAATTAGCAATGGGGATTGGTATCTCCTATGGATTGGTGTCCATGAACTTGAGAGGGGATTGTTGTATCTTGTGGATAGGTGTCTATAATATTGAGACAGGGGATTGGTTTCTCCTATGGATTGGTGTCCATGAACATTGTAATAGGGTATTGGTGTCTCCTATGGGTTGGTGCCCATGAAATTTTTGAGAAATTTATAAGCAATATTTCTCCATGGATGTAGCCCATATTGGGTAAACCACATTAAATTTGTGTCTCTTATGTGTGGTGATTTGTGCATTGTTTCAATATTGCAATTGATAATATTTGAAGTTATTGCTTTGGAAAGAAAAATAAAAGTTTTATCTTATATTGTTCACCCCCCTCTTAGTATAAACTTGTGTTCTTTACATTCAACTAAGAATTATTTAGTGAGAGTGTAGAAGATTGAAGTAGAGTTTAAGAATGTATGAGAAAACTTTCCTAATGCTAAGAGAGATTTTGATGGGCCCTCCTCAAATAATAGTGAATATTCCATTAAGAGGAAGATGCTATTATCATTAATGTCTTTACTTATTGGACCCTTAGTTTAGATTATGGTAGTGTAAATTTGTGGAATTTGACCTCATTTGTCCAAGTTGGAAATTGTATGATGTAATCATGTGTAAGCATTTGGGCAATTATTATGATGTCCAATAAGGATTTATGTATATCCTATGGTCAATGGTTTAACCTTATGATGATTAACATTTCAAAACCCTTATCTTAATATTATGTTGAATCAAGGGTTATGTAATTTCTAATTAATTACTAAGGAGTTTATATGTCTCATCGACTCGATCTATTAAACAATGTGATATTATCTTGATTATTCTTATGTGTACCTAATGGTATCCTTCATATCTAATGTATTATCACTATTTTATATTTCTTTTTAATTCTCTTGTTTTATGATTTGACTCAATGTGTTGCTTTTGTTTGTTCTAACAAGTTATTATGAAATAAAAATATTCTATTGGTTATGTTATTTTAAAATGGTTATATAAGGTTCAAAGAGGTTTTAGCACAATGCTTTTTAATGATATACATTTTTAAAATAATTATATATGTTTTTAATTGAATATATGGGATTGAAATGGACCTCTCTCATATTATATTAATTATAATTGTGATATCACTTGGTAAAATTTGAACCCATGTCTTCACTTTGAAAGCCTAGGATTTAAACTCGAGTCTTTGTTTTAAAAGCCCTTTTTTTTTTGAGTTGATCTTATGTCATTTGATAAATTAGATATATGGTTATAACATTTAAGGAAACTGATTATATTATTTCAATGGTTATGTATTTGTATTTTATTAAATGATACATTTTTAATTTATATTCTAATGTAAGTATTTTTTAATTGATTTTATTGATTACAATTTTTTTTAAGTGATTGATTATTATATATATATATATATGTATTTTTTTGGATTTGGTTAATGTGAGAAACCCCCTATCGTACAGGGTTGAGCAGTCTCCTCCCAACCATGACCCTTCCTAAAGTTGAGAGTTATACTTATCAATAGGGAATTTAATAGAAAGCCACCACACACCCACCTCCTCACACACTCGCCCATACCGTAGTTTGAACCTTGGACCTCCCGAAGAAGAGCCAAAGCCCGAACCATTGCGTTGCACGCCTAGGTGCTATATGGTAATCAATTTATTTAAAAATTAAAAACCATATTTCCATTTTATCAAATGACATAAGATCAAGTGGTTAAAAAATTGGCTTTCAAAGCAAAGACTCGAGTTTAAATCCTAGGATTTATATATAATGATTGATTGATTAAAAATATTTTTAATTGATTACATGTTTTCAAGAAATTGACTATATTGTTTTATTGATTGCATATTTTTATGATTATTTATATTTCTTAAATACTTATTACAAGGAGTCCATTTATATCAATTAAAAACCAATCAAAGGAAGGTGAACATGATTCATAGCTAGGATTTAGTTTTGTATCTTTACAACTTTATCCATGGTAAATCAGCCTCCACCTCTTTGTTTTAGAGAAGTGATATAAGGAGATGATGGAGTTACAAAGAATTACCTTCAAAAAGTAGTTAAAATGCTAGCATTAACTTCGAGAATTCTAATAAATGTAAGCTTACTACAGTGCTAAGGGCTTTGGCCACTCTTTGGGATGTCTAAGGTTCAAACCCCACTCAGCATGAGGGGACTAGGATCCCTCATTAAAACTTGTGTAAACTCATTAAAAAACTAAGAAATTCAAAATAAAATAGTAAGCTAAAAGGGACAAAAAAAATATATGGTTGTCTACAAAAGTGTGTATAAAAGCCTAAACTGGTGATTAATATAGAAGTAGTCACAAAGGGCAATGTTTACCTCAACAAAAATACCTTAGTTTAAAAGTTTTTAGGATTCCAAATAACTTTACATTTCATGGACAAATGGGCATGAATGGTATAGCATCTAGAAGGTGGACATGGATATAATTCTTTTGGAAAATAGTTATTTCATCAGTGTTTTCTCTTGAATAGAAAATATAATTAAATTTTTTGAAGGGGGTCCATGTTTCTATCAAGAGGTTTGATTATTTATGAAACTATAATATGTATGTTTAGAACTACTTCCATCAAAAAATTTAGTATGAATCCATATGTTTTGTATGGGATTATAGCACAACAATATTTTCTAGGCCATAGGATCTACTTTGGAATTTTTATTGAAATATTTGGTTTCAATAAACAAAGGAAACTTCTTGTTTAAGTTTAGATGTGTATGGAGATGGATCTATCTCAACCTCTTCCAAAATTATTCAAAATATATTTAGAGAATTTGATTTGGGATTAAGTTCTATATTACAAAGCTTTTACATTTTATTGATGTTAATGTCATGTTTATGCCCATTTATATCTAGATCATCCTTATTAAAATCAAAATAAATAAAGAAAACTAGGTAGAATAATACATGGGAGTGTAGTAAAAGGATAGGGAACAATAATAAATATTTATAAAAATGAGTTTTAGTAAGTCCAAAGGAAATAAAAAGTAAGATAAAAAGGGTAGAGAAAGTGCACAAAATAATTACATGTCAATTTATTTTGACATTGTTATAAATATGGATATAAAATCAGAGGGTGAGGGTATGGAGACTAATCATAAATTAGATATTATAATAGTTGGTTTTTTTTAAAGCGAGTGACTGTGCAAGGGTTTCATCTATGTTGAGTGCAAGCAGCTCTAGAGGTTATTTTTTGAGGCCTTTGAGCCCTAGTAACCAATATTTTTTTATGGTTTTTGATCAAGATATAAGTGAGATATGTTGTACAGGATGCAATATGGGTTAGAAGTATATCTTTCGATAGATTTTCATGCTACAAACTTGATTGATAATGGCTTCCAATTTGCTACACAAAACAAAAGTGAAAATCATCCATTTTCTCGACATCCAAGGCATGGATTATGTTAGAATAAATAATTATTCTCTTAAGTTATACTAGGATAAACTTACTTGAGTTACCACTCTTCTATGAGTCAGGTGAACTCTCATTTTAGACTAGTGAGTTATTGTAATCCAACAAATCTTAATGATCAACTTTGCTATCTATACAAAGTTGATCCATGGAATAAATAAATTAGTTCTATTTGTATCTTCAAATCTTGTAACGCTTTGCAATTCTACTCTTGGGAAATTCTAACATGGTATCAGAGCACAATTCATATTGTCTGCAATACCAGTTGAGCATCAGCGTACCAAGCACATTGAAATTCACATGCACTTCATTCGGTAGCATATTCAGAGAGGGGAAATACACTTGGACTATATTCCCATAGAAAATCAAATTGCAGATATCTTCACCAAATCCTTTCCTTCTCCATGTTAGATTCAGTTGTGAGATAAAATTGGAGTAAGGCAGATGCATTAGAAGGTACAAAAGAGATTTTCACCTCTCATTTCTTCTTATTATTTTTTTTTTCTTTGGAATATGGTTTTTTCCCATGTGGTTTTTTACCATATCTCCTATATGTAATAACATTGTACATGAGTACCTCATCAGGCCCAGTTGTCGGGACTCATTTATTTTTTTCAATGAGGACAATATTTGCCATTCGAAGACATGCCTGTTCATTTTTCTTTTTGATATATGTTTTTTTCCCATGTTTTTTTTAACCATCTCTCCTATATGTAATAACATTGTACATGAGTACCTCATCAGGCCCAATTTTCGGGACTCATTTCTTTTTTCAATGAGGACAATCTTCACCATTTGAAGACATGCCTCTTCATTTTTCTTTTTGATAGATGGTTTTTTCCCATGTGGTTTTTTTACCATCTCTTCAATAATAATCATTGTAAATGAGTACCTCATCAGGCACTATTGTCGAGACTCTTTTGTTACATTCACCCCTAGTATCGCTTAAGGGGGGGTGTTAGAATAAATAATTATTCTCTTAAGTTCTACTAGGATAAACTTACTTAAGTTACCACTCTTCCATGATTCAGGTGAACTCGCAGTTTAGACTAGTGAGTTGTTGTAATCCAACGACTCTCAATGATCAACTTTACTATTTATACAAAATTGATCCATGGAATAAATCAACCAGTTCTATTTGTCTCTTCAAATCTTGTAATGCTTTATAGTTCTACTCTTGGGAAATTCTAACAGATTAAAGATATCTCGAAACAAGTTTCAAGTAGCTGATCAAAAAATGGTCTAGTTCTCAAGCGAATCCAGCACTAAGGAGCACTCTTAAAATAAATCCATAATGGAAACCTTTTTCAAGGGAAATTATTTCAAAGACTAACCCTAAAAATAAATTTTAGGGATTTCCTCTATGGTGGACAACCTCGGCTTAATGCTAACATTAATCTTAGGGTTTCATGTAAACCTCTAAGAACACCTAAGATAGATCCTAGGAAAACTGAGTAAATATGTCTTAGGGAATTTGATGGAACTTCGATTGTTAAGATAGATATGGGCGTCATTCATAGTAGAATAGAAGATCTAGAAAAATAGGACTAATTTATAATTTATGGGATTTATGTTCGAGTCTATCTGCTTTCAAATTTTAGGCTACAAAATACTAGAAAACAAAAGGTGAGTTACAAATATCTATTTATTCAAATGGTTATTTTCTTGTTTTATTTGATAATAATGAAGATAGAGAGAAAACATTTCAAGGGGGTCTCTAGTTCTTTGTAAGGATGAGGTTTTTCATGAATCCTTGGTATACTAAATTTAAAGTTGAAGAAGAGATGCCTTCTACAGGTCCCGTGTGGGTTAGACTCTTTGGTCTCCTAGTTGAATTCTAGAATTCGACTATTTTTTCCTGAATTGGGAACTCTTTGGGAACTTTTATGATGACTACTGATTGTACTTAAAATTTTGAACATATTATTTATTTATGCTCGGATTTATGTTTTAATGGATTTTGACAAACCCCTACCTGAAAAGATCTCATTACAATTTGGGGAGGACACTTGGGAGCAAGTGGTGGACTATGACAACATTCCTTTTCATTATAGAATTTACCATGAATATGGTCATTTGGCTAGTGTCTGCCCAAATAAAATTCCATATCAAAAGAAAGAGGATACAAACTTAGCAGGTTTTCGAATACCTAAGAAGAAGAACACTATCAAAACATAGTTATGAAGGATCAATCGAAGTTATCAACTAATATATTTAAAATTATTTCCACAAATGATGTCCCAAGTGAGGAAGAGAAAATAATGGAGACAAAAATATTAGAAACACAATTTAAATATGTAGGGAAGGACTCAAAGATAAACCAACAAATTAAAGGTTTTCAATAGGAAAAAAGAGGAGGAAATATACACAAGAAAAATAATCTTTTAAATGTTGAGACTTCAAATAATATAGGTCCCAAGATAGACTCTGTTGAACCTTCTAGTAACACTTTAGCCCTGTACATGCATTCTTCAAGGTTAGAAGCCATACTAAATTCAATTGGGGTAAGTCAAGAAATAGGGAAAAAAACTAAAGATGGATTCAAGCCAAAAGGTAGATCACAAGACCAATCAACATCATATGGTAAAAAAGATGAAAAGCTTGTAGAGGAAGGTAATATTAATGCCCTTACCAATTTTTTTAGCCTTGATATTGATGAAGATCATCATTTGGAATATTAGAGGACTCAAAGGAAGTCTTTCAAAATAAAATAAAATTAGAATAATGATTCAGATAAACCATCCACATCTTGTTTTCCTTCAAGAAATGAAGATGTCAATAGAGGAAATGGATTTAATTGCTAGTAAAATATGGTTGGTTGAAAAAGTTGCTTCCCTCAATTCCCAAGGGACTTCTAGTGGCATTGCTTGCCTTTGGGACCCATAAGAGGTAGTTATTCACCATTCGACAGTTGGGGTATTTTGGCTATAGCTATTCAAAGTAGATATTCTAACCAAATAATACTTTGCATAACTATTTATGCTCTGAGTACTTTGGAAGAAAATAGAATACAATGAAAGGATATAACTTAAAATATCTCTCATTTTCTTGAAGCTTGGATCTTGATCGGAGGAGATTTCAATACCATACTCTCTTTGGATGAGAAAATGGGGGAAATATAAATTTGGACAAAAGCACTGACCTCATGAGTGAATATATTGCAAACTTCATCTTGTGGATATCCATCCAAATAATGGACTTATGACTTGGTATAACATAAGGAAAGGCTCAGTCTGTATCATGGAGATATTGGATAGGTTATTTTTCTCTGATAATTCTTAATCCCTATTCACATTCCTAAGATGAAGACTCTTAACAATGTTGGTTCAGATCACTGGCTAGTCATGGTGGAAATTTGGAACATCAATGTGATTTTCTCACCTTGTCGATTTCAGTTAATGTGGCTTAGAGATAGTTTGTTGGCAATTTTGGGTACCTTGGATACATTGCCTTTGCTCAAGTATAGATGTTGTCATTGTTGTCAAGAAGCTCTTGAAGCAATTTGATTTGATGTCAAGGAATTTGTTTTGATGAATGTTTTTCAAAGCATGATCAGTGAGTCTCCAAGAAGTCCTTAGTGGCCCATTTGCAAAAGTTCAAGAAAAAGATAAGTTAGAAAAAGTATGCAGCCAGCTAGAAAAACTGTCGCGATTTTGCGACATGTTTGAGGAGAGAGAAAGTGCTGGCAAAACTGTCACGATTTCACGACATGTTAGAGGAGAGAGAAAGTGCTAGCAAAACTGTCGTGATTTCGCGACATGTTGGCAGAGAAGGAGAGCAAGATGGAAAGTGTCGCGATTTCATGACATGTCGCATTTTCGTGACTCGAAAAGTGCAGGAAGGCAGAGAAGGAAAAGTGTCACAATTTCGCGACACATTGCCAGGAAAGTTGTACGGACGAAAAAGTGTCACGATTTTGTGACATACTGCAGGAGAGAGAGTCCAAAAGAAAAAGTGTCACAATTTCACGACATAATGTAGAAAAGAGAGTCCGCAGTGTGAACTGTCGCGATTTCGCAACAAGTTCGAAGAGAGAGAAAGTAACATGAAAAATGTCCCAATTTCACGACATGCTGTAGAGGTCGAGGTGAGGGCTATCACGATTTCGTGACATGCTAAAAATCTCGGAGAGAGAACTGTTGCGATTTCGTGACATGCAGCAGAGGGAAGAGTTTGAAATGAGAAGCGTCACGATTTTGCGACAGGTTGCAAGGAAAGCTTTCGGAAGCTGAAAGCGTTGTGATTTCGCAATAGGATGAAATAAAAGCGTACGGATGGAGAAAGTGTCATGATTTCACGGCAAAAACTAGAAGCAGGTCTTCTATAGGAGAAGTGTCACGATTTCGCGACAAAAGCAGAAAGGAAGGCTATGAAGACAAAAGCGTCGCGATTTCGCGACATGTTCCAGTTTCACGAGAGTAAGGCAGAGAGAAGCTCAAGGCAACGAAAGTGTCACAATTTTGTGACATGTTCCAATTTCACGGTAGTAAGGTAGAGAGAAGCTCAAGGCAGCGAAAGTGTCACGATTTCGTGACATGTTCTATTTTTGCTAGTGCAATCCAAGAAAAGGTTCAAAAAGCGAGAAGGGTCACGATTTCACGACAGGAGTGAAGATGACGTCAGCAAAGGTAGTAGTGTCACGATTTCATGACAAAAGTAGAGAAGAAGGCCATGAAGTCAGAAGGGTCACGAGTTCACGACAGAAGTGAATATGATGTCAGCAAAAGCAAAAAGTGTTGCAATTTCGCGACAAGAACTTAAGTAAAGTCGAAATAGGCTAAGGTGTTCCGATATCGCGACAAAATCCAAAGGAAGGCGTATGGTTGCAAAAGGTGTCGCGATATCGTGACATGTTGTAGTTTCACGACAGAAGCTACAGAAGAGTTGCAGAGTTAAATTTGAGCCGACAAAGTTAAATCTGGGCCGATGAAGATTAGGGTTTGCAGTCGATGTTGTTTAGGGTTGTGCAGTCGACTAGGATCAAAGTTTTAATCTTGAAAGTTTTAGTATAAAAGGAGGGTTGTTTGAAGAGAAATGTATCGATCGATGTGTGCGTTCGAAGTGCGATATTCATAGATAGAGTGCGGGGGAGAATTTCGATCGTCGAGAAGCAGAGTGTGCAAAGACAGTGTTGCTATGATTGCGCAGAGGTGCATAAGTTGATGTTCAATCGAGTGCTATTATTTTTGCACACATAGTGCAAAAGTTGGTTTCAACCAAGTGCGACTATGACAGAATAGAAAGAGATTTGAGGACAGACTTGTGCCAGACCAAAGAACTATGTTTGGTGAAGACCAGAGAAAGAGGAAGAGGACATACTTGTGCCAGATCGAAGGACTGTGTTTGGTGCAGATTAGAGAAAAAGATAGAGGAAATTTGTGCTAGATCGAAGGACTGTGTTTAGTGCAAATTTGAGGACCAAGCTTTGAGGTGACAGGGTTGAGGACAGAGGTCTTCAGCCAGAGCAGGGAAGATAGGTGTCTTCTATGGATAGAGTTCCATTTGCTAAGGGCAACAGAGGTAGAGGTCTTCTAGAGGATCACCAACCAGAGCAGAGTTAGGGGAAGGTATCTCCTTTGAGCAGAGGCTCATAAACATTGTAATCGGGAAAGGTATTCCCAGATTTGAGTTGATAAAATTAGTGAGAGATTTTATCCGTGGAGTAGCCCACATTGGGTGAACCACGTAAATTTTTGTGTCACTTTGTGGTTGGTGTTTTGTGCATTGCTTTGTTTACTGATGTTGATACTGCTATTTATATTCTGCATAATATTGAATTGAAAGTTGATTTGAAAGAAAAATTTAAAAGTGGTCTTATACTGTTCACCCCCCCCTCTCAGTATAAGCTTGTGTTCTTCAATTGGTATCAGAGCCGGTGCCTTTGAAAAGTTTAACAGCTTGAAGAAAAATCCAGTAAAGAACACAATAGATTATTCAAGTGGCAATGTAGCACCTATTCTTGATGGATCAGATTTTGGTCTTTGGAGTGCTAGGATGAAGGTTCATCTAATGACACTTGGGAATGATTTTTGGGAAGTGATTGAAGATGGGTACACTATTCCTATAAATGGTCCTTATACTAAAGAAGATAGGCTCCTACATCACAACAATTCAAAAGCAATGAATGCAATCCTGAAAGGTTTATAGAAAGCAGATCTCACCAAAGTAATTCACTACAAGACAGCTAGTGAAATGTGGAAACAACTACAGGTGGTTCACACAGGTGATGTAAATGTCCGAAAGGCCAAGTTGAGACACTTCAAAGGTATGTTTGAACAACTCAAGATGAATGATGATGAAAAGATTAGTGACTACATGCTTTGTATGGATGAGGTTGTTAAATCCATGAAAGACTTAGGTCTTGAACTTGCTGAAAATGATGTTTGTGATAAGATTTTAAGATCTCTTCCTAATAGATTTAGTGAAAATATTTCTGCTATTGAGGAAGCTAAAGATTTGGATAAGTTGAAAAAGGATGAGCTCCATAGTATACTTGCAAGCATTTGAGTTGAGAACTCAAGTGAAGGATGATGTCAAGAAAGAGGCAGCTTTCAAGGCTACCAAGAAATCCAAAGGTAAACAGATTCAAGAGAGTGATGAGTCTTCTAGTGATGAAGAGGCATATTACAGCAAGAAAGGCAAGTTCTCTAGAAAATACAAAAGCATGAAGAATATAAGATGTTTCAATTGTGGAAAGTTTGGTCATTATGCTACTGATTGTACTATTTCCAAGAATGAAAGTGATGAAGAGAAATAGGATTCTAAGAGCAAGGATTCTGAAAAGTACAAGCATCACAGAAAGAACAAAGATGAGCACAACAATCACGAAAAGAGGTACTCTAACAAGCACAAGAAGAGTTTCTACCTAGACAAAGCAAGTAAGTGGTCTAGTAGTGATAGTGAAAGTTCTTCAAGTGATGTTGAAAATGAGATGCTGTTCATTTCAAAAAAGGAGGAAGAACCAAAACACAGATTCATTATCATGAAATGTCTTAGATGTGGAAATTTTGGTCACCTTGAGGATGATTGCACAAATAATGAATTGGTTACAAGTATGTATGAGGATGCTTCAGAAAACTATAAGGAAGATGCATGTATGGTTTTTGAAAAGGGTAGCACCTCTAGTGATAAGAAATCTGTAAAAGACTGATGATTCAGAAAGCAAACAAATAAAGGATCTTGAAAGTGAACTTACCAATGCTCTTAGTGTTTTGAAAAAGGAAAGAAAGAAGAATGCCAGACTCAAGGATAAGTTAGATGAATGTTGTATGGAGAGAGATGATCTTACAGAAAGTCTTGACTTCTCTATGGCTAAGACACAAGAACTCAAGGACGAGTTAGAGTCTAAGATTCTTCAGTATAATGAGTTGGAACATAAAATGGCTTCTTTGGAAGTGGAAACTAAAGAGTACAAGGATAAACTGTACAAGTTTCAAGATAGCTCCAAAAGGGTTAAGTCTCTCATCAAAGGTCAAAGAAAACCAACAGATAAAACAGGTCTCGGTTTTGTTGAGCCGCACAAGGAATAGGTTGGGGAATCTAGCAAGAGATTTCAAAAGGAAGAGAATTCTGATGAAGAAAGTACTTCAGATCATGAGTCCGTGAGTGATAGATGTGCAGAAACAGAAAACAAAATTCATATTGCGAAGAAGAAGTTTTCGGGACCCAAGAGGTCGAATAAAAGAAAATTTCACGACAGATGTTTTGTGTGTCACAGGTTTGGTCACATGGTTGTGCATTGCATGACTCAAGTAAGGAAGGTAAATGACAATTTCAGAGGTAGCAATTTCTTTCAAGGGTATTGCTACTCTTGTAATTAGTTTGGGCATAAGGCATTTTTCTGCAAGGCTAATAATAGGAACTCGGTTAGTCAGAACAGGTGGATTCGAAGAACAGGTATGCCTAAAAGAAATAACATTATTACCTGTTATAAGTGCAACAATGACGGTCATACAGACTAGACAGTGTAGAGCTGATCTTCCAAGGTACAAGAACAAAAATAGTGGTATGAACAGGTCCAAGGATCGTAACGAAGTGATAGGAACAAGAACAGGAATATTGACAAAAAATTCAAAAGAAGGCCCGACAAGGAAATTGTAGATGCTGATGATGATCAGTGCCTAATGGGAGTTTTACTCCCACCCCTATTTTAATCACCTCATCAAGAGGTGGGGGAGGGACTAAGCTAAGAGGCTCATTCTTAGTCCCAAGCCCCAAAGGTGACCCTTTGCCATTGATGACAAAGGGGGAGAGATATGAGTAAGGGGGAGAGCATCAAGTAAAGAGAAGAGCTTCAAGTCAGGGGGAGCAAAACTTCAAAGGCAGATTCTCAGTTGTTAGCACAGCTGGTTTCAGTTTTGGCTCTTGAGTTGTGTTTTCAGTAAAGGTTTGCCATCAATGACAAAGGGGGAGATTGTTGGCAATTTTGGGTACATTGCCTTTGCTCAAGTATAGATGTTGTCATTGATGTCAAGAAGCTCTTGAAGTAATTTGATTTGATGTCAAGGAATTTGTTTTGATGAAGGTTTTTCAGATCATGATCAGTGAGTTTCCAAGAAGTCCTTAGTGTCCCATTTGCAAAAGTTCAAGAAAAAGATAAGTTAGAAAAAGTATGCATCCGGTTGGAAAAACTGTCACGATTTCGCGACATGTTAGAGGAGAGAGAAAGTGCTGGCAAAACTGTCGCGATTTCGCGACATGTTAGAGGAGAGAGAAAGTGCTGGCAAAACTGTCACAATTTCGCGACATGTTGGCAGAGAAGGAGAGCAAGATGGAAAGTGTCACGATTTCATGACATGTCGCATTTTCGTGACTCGAAAAGTGCAGGAAGGCAGAGAAGGAAAAGTGTCGCGATTTCGCGACACATTGCCAGGAAAGTTGTACAGACGAAAAAGTGTTGCGATTTCGCGACATACTACAGGAGAGAGAGTCCAAAAGAAAAAGTGTCACGATTTCGTGACATAATGCAAAAAAGAGAGTCTGTAGTGTGAACTGTCGTGATTTTGCAACAAGTTCGAAGAGAGAGAAAGTAACATGAAAAATGTCGCGATTTCGTGACATGCTGCAGAGGTCGAGGTGAGGACTATCGCGATTTCGCGACATGCTAAAAATCTTGAAGAGAGAACTGTCATGATTTCGTGACATGTAGCAAAGGGAAGAGTTTGAAATGAGAAGCGTCACGATTTCGCGACAGGTTGCAAGGAAAGCTTTTGAAAGCTGAAAGCGTCGTGATTTCGCGACAGGATGAAAGAAAAGCGTACGGATGGAGAAAGTGTCACGATTTCATGACAAAAACTGGAAGCAGGTCTTCTATAGGAGAAGTGTCACGATTTCGTGATAGAAGCAGAAAGGAAGGCTATGAAGAAAAAAGCGTCACAATTTTGTGACATGTTCTAGTTTCGTGGGAGTAAGGCAGAGAGAAGCTCAAGGCAGTGAAAGTGTCACGATTTCGTGACATGTTCTAGTTTCGCGGGAGTAAGGCAGAGAGAAGCTCAAGGCAGCGAAAGTGTCACGATTTTGTGACATGTTTCGTTCTCGCTAGTGCAAGCCGAGAAAAGGTTTAGAAAGCGAGAAGGGTCATGATTTCGCGACAGGAGTGAAGATGACGTCAACAAAGGCAGTAGTGTCACGATTTCACGACAAAATCAGAGAAGAAGGCCATGAAGTCAGAAGGGTCACGATTTCATGACAGAAGTGAAGATGACATCAGCAGAAGCAGAAAGTGTCACGATTTCATGACAAGAACTTAAGTAAAGTCAAAATAGGCTAAGGTGTCGCGATATCGCGACAAAAGCCAAAGGAAGGCGTACGGTTGCAAAAGGTGTCACGATATCGCGACATGTTGTAGTTTCACGGTAGAAGCTACAGAAGAGTTGCAGAGTTAAATTTGAGTCGAAAAAGTTAAATCTAGGTCGATGAAGATTAGGGTTTGCAACCGACATTGTTTAGGGTTGTGCAGTCGACTAGGATCAAAGTTTTAATCTTGAAAGTTTTAGTATAATAGGAGGGCTATTTGAAGAGAAATGTATCGATCGATGTGTGCGTTCGAAGTGCGATATTCACAGATAAAGTGCGGGGGAGAAGTTTGATCGTCAAGAAGCAGAGTGTGCAAAGACATTGCTACTGTGATTGCATAGAGGTGCATAAGTTGATGTTCGATCAAGTGCTGTTGTTTTTACGCACACAGTGCAAAAGTTGGTTTCGACCAAGTGCGACTGTGACAGAACAAAAAGATATTTGAGGACAGACTTGTGGCAGACCAAAGAACTGTGTTTGGTGCAGACCAGAGAAAGAGGAAGAGGACAGACTTGTGCTAGACCGAAGGACTGTGTTTGGTGCAGATCAGAGAAAAATATAGAGGACATTTGTGCTAGATCGAAGGACTGTGTTTAGTGCAAATTCGAGGACCAAGCTTTGAGGTGACAGGGTTGAGGACAAAGGTCTCCAGCCAGAGCAGGGAAGACAGGTGTCTTATGTGGATAGAGTTCTATTTGCTAAGGGCAACGAAGGCAGAGGTTTTCTAGAGGATCACCAGCTAGAGCAAAGTTAGGGGAAGGTATCTCCTTTGAGCAGAGGCTCATAAACATTGTAATCGGGAAAGGTATTCCCAGATTTGAGTTGATAAAATTAGTGAGAGATTTTATCCGTGGAGTAGCCCACATTGGGTGAACCACGTAAATTGTTGTGTCACTTTGTGGTTGGTGTTTTGTGCATTGCTTTGTTTACTGTTGTTGATACTGCTATCTATATTCTGCATAATATTGAATTGAAAGCTAATTTGAAAGAAAAAGTTAAAAGTGGTCTTATACTGTTCACCCCCCCCTCTCAGTATAAGATTGTGTTCTTCATAGTTCCTTTAGACCTTAAGTGTAGCATTGGTGGAAGGAAAGTAAAATAAGGTATGGTACTAAGATGTATTGTTTTTTCAAAATGGTGCAATACATTAAATCTAAAATTAATATTTGGAACTAGAAGGAGTTTGGAGATGTTTGACAAAAAATACATGAAGTTATTTTTCAACTTAAAAACTTGAAAAAGAAAATCCATTTAGATGGCCTCATAGAGAGTAGAAGTATAGATGAAATTAGACTTACATCTCAGTTAGAGGAATGGAAAAAAAAGAACTCTTATGGAAGCAAAAATCTAGGATCCAATGGCTCAAAGAAGGAGATCAAAACATAAATTTCTTTCACAAATCTCTTCTAGCTTAAAGATCTCACAACTTTATTTCTTCCTTGAAATCTAATTCTAGATATATTGTCTACACTTGGGATGGCATGAACTTTGTTGTTGTCAATTAATTTTCCAATCTATTTGTTGTTGCACCTCTTGACTTGGCTTCTCAACAAAATATTCTTCAAGCGATCCCTACTCTTATCACTTTTGAGGAGAACTCTATTTTGACTACTCCAATTACTATCAATGAGCTTAAATAGGTGGTTTTTAAAATACAAAAAGGAAAAACCCCAAGTCCTAATGGTTTTTCCATTGAATTATATCAAGAGTTTTGGTATATCCTCCATGCTAATTTATTATAGGTGGTGGAATAAGCCAATAAAGACAAAGAAAGTTTGAAGGTTATTAATAAAACTTATATAGCTCTTGTCCCAAAATCTCAAGGGATAGATTATATCTCAAATTTTAGACCTATATCTTTATATAATGTTCTTCTCAAAATCATTACAAAGATCATGGCAAAAAGGCTAAAACCTCTTTTGCATAAGATTATTTCCCTTGAACAAGGAGGTTATATGGAAGGGCGTCAAATAGTGGATGAGATAGTTCTTGCTTAAGAATCCATCCATTCCATGGAAATGCAAAAATATCCATCTATGTTCATTCATTTAGACTTATCTAAAGCTTATGACAGAGTGGGTTGGCACTTCCTTTTCAAAGTGTTAAGGTAAATTGGCTTCTCTCAGGATTGGATGGATTAGATTATGGGGTGTATATATTTGGTGTCCTACTCTATTATTATCAATTGTAGACCTTCTCAATTATTCCCTGCTTCTAGAGGTATTAGGCAAGGTGACCTCCTCTCCCCTTATTTATTCATCATTCTTGTTGAATGCTTGGGTAGGACTATAACCAAAAATAGAGAAAATAAAACCCTTGAGGGAGTTACCATTGCTCATGGAGCTAGGCCTATTTCTCATCTTCAATTTTTGATGACTCTACTCTATTAGGTAAATTTATAGTTAAGGAAGCTTCTAAAATTAAGCAAATCATTAGTTGTTTTTTCTAATGCTACCGAGAAATTGATCAATGAAGACAAATATAAAGTCATTTTCTTCCACTACTCTCCTAGATAAGGAATCCATGGTATTAGATAAACTAAGATATAAAAAGACCTTCTTTTCAATCACTATTTAGGCATTCCTATCAATATTCAAAGACAAAATAAAGACTAGATTTGGTTTTTGGATAGAGTTAAGATGAAGATTATAAAGTTGACCAATAGGTGGCTTTCATTTGGGGGTAGAATTACCTTGGTAAAATCAGTCCTTCAAGCTATACCTATTTATGTTTTTGTTGTGTTGAATATCCCAAAGGTAGTTCTTTAAGAATTGGATCAAATCAATCATCGATTCCTCTAGAGTGGTACTAAGGAGAAAAGAAAATGGGCCTTGGTGAAATAGGATATTTTATGCCTTCCCAAGAATGAGGGGAGTTAGAATTATGATTTGCTATTGATAACAATAAGGCTTTTATTACTAAACTATATTAGAGGATCTTGCATAACCCCAATGCTCTTTGGACCAAGAATATTCATGCTAAATATGTTGAGAACAAAAGTCCTAAAGATATTGTTCACTATCAATTGGCTACCAAAGGTTCTCGTAGTTTAGCTATTCTTAAGACTAGTGAGGATTTGACTAAGCAAAAGTTATTTTGGATCATTCATAATGGTTAATAGGTAAATTTTTTGATAGATTTTTAGGATGGTCACCAATCTTTGATAACTTTATTTCCTGATTGGAGGTCTTAGATGGAGGAGCTTCATCAAGCCAATTGGATAAAGATTGCTAATTATCAGTACCATACTGGTAATTCAAATGTTGATAGATATTGAATCCTTGTTGAGAACCGACCTATTCAAATGCTATAAAGGCAAAGAAAATATATCTAAAGCATCATTCATATGAGATATCTCTCTTGGTCCCATGATAAAGATTGTTTTGGATGGAACAACACTAGTAAGGGTGAGTATTCAATTGCTCAAGACTATTTGACCTTATTCCATAATAATCGTAACCAATCATATGACATTTTTACTCAGTTGTGGGATCAAAATATTTGGCCTAAGGTGAGGTTATTTGCATGGCTTTTATTGCATCGTAGGGTTATTACTGGTGAGCAACTTATGAAACATGGTTAGCATGGCCCATTTAAATGTGAAATGTGTGGAGAGAATGTGGAAACTCTTAGCCATATTTTTATTGAGTGTACCTTAGCCTCTAAGCTATGGAGGATAATGACCATCTTACTTGAATTATAGTGGTCTATTTTTTACTTTTGAACAACTTCAAAGGGATTGACCTAACAAGTGGGTGTTGATCATTTTATTAGACAACTAGTTTGGATGGGTTCTACCATTCTACCTTGGAACATCTGGAAGAAAAGAAACAATTGGATTTTAAATCAAGAAATGAAGGACGTTCACTATTGCCAACTTAGTTTAATCAATCCAATAATTTCTTAAACACCCCTAGAACTCCCACCAACGATGGGATCAAGTGATGAAAATATTGAAGATTAACTCTTTTAAGGGCAAACAACTTAAAGGGAATGTGAGTATTCAAAATTTGGATAGAATAATGAATTGGTAGCCTAGTCCTCCTAAGAATTTTGGAAAAGTCAATACCGATGGAGCCTCTAGAGGGAACCTTGGAAAAGCTAGTGTAAGAGGAATTGATAAACTTTCATATGGTTCTCTAGTTTTTACTTTTGCTAAGAATTTGGGTATCATTTCCAATAACCTTGCTAAGGGGTATGGTATCCTTAGAGGCCTTTGAGAGGTTGCTAATGGTATATTGAAGAAGGTTTTGGTTGAATCTGACTCTCTAGTCATGATTAATCTATTGAAGACTCCTAAGAATCATAAGGTAAAAATAATTGTTGAGAAGATTCAATTAATCCAGATAGGATTTTTAAAAGTTGAATACAATCATGTGGTTAGAGAAAAAAATAGGAGTGATGATGCTTTATCTAATTGGGAATTAGACAAATGTGGTCTTACTTTCTATGACCACCCTCCTAGATGGTGGGATTTACAAATAAGGGAGGCTCTTCTTTCTATCGTTTCTCTGGATGGCTCCAGTATTAAAGGTACCTAGTTCTTTTTTTCTTTGTTTTTGCTTCTCTTTGGTTCAATCAAGGTATTTTTGTTCCCTTTCTTAGACTGATCATTCTTATGTTTCCTCTGTTGAATCTTGTTTGAATAGCCTTTTGGCTTAGAAAGGCCAAAGTTATTTTCTATTTTTTCCATATTTTTAGTTTTTTAGTGTGTGTGTTGTTTTGTATTGTTTTCGTTCTATTTTAATTTTATGTTGTTTTTAGTGTTTTTATATTTTTTTGTGTGTTTTGTGTTTTATGTTTTTTTTTTTGTTCTGTTGTGTTTGTGTGTTGTTTTATTATTTTTGTGTGTGTTTTTTGTTTTGTTGTTGTTTGTTATTTTTACGTTTTGTTGTTGTTTTATGTTTTTTGTTATTTCTATATTTTTTTGTTGTTGTTATGTTTTTTGTGTTTGTTTGTATTTTTATTGTTTTAGGCATGCTCTTTGAGTGTGTCGAAGGGGGAATGATAGGTGCGATCCCTATGTATTTTTGACGGAATAGATACCCCCACCTCCTTGGGACTTACCCAAAAGTGGTATTCCAATAGGGGAATATTCCACCAAAAAAAGAGGGTATGGAGACTAATCTAAACCAATTAGAAAAAATAATGGAAGACATATGAGAGGCCAAATTAAAATATACTCAACCAAAGAATTTGGAATGTCAACAAGATAATAGAAATGGGGTTGTAATTAATGGTGAGTCATGTCCTTAAGTTCATATTTTTCATAATCCTTTATTGTTTAATAGTAATGGGATAAATTTCAATACTAATAAAACTCCAAGTGAAAACTAGTCTAAATGTAACTTAAATGATATAAACCCAATGTCTTCAAGATAAAAATTCCCAAGAACAAATGCAAGTTGAATAAGTTCTAATGGATGTTAAACAAGAGGTAATATTGAAAGGTATAAAATGAAAGAGTTACCACATACTCTATAGGTATACAATAAATGTCCCCAAAAAACTAGGAAATGAAAAAAACCTAAGGTGGGTAGAAAATTGGATAAGGAAAAATTATGTTAGTGGAAAAAAATTAGCTAATTCAAGCATGATTAATACTATTTATTATCATCAAGTGGCATTAGCTCAACTTATTAGATTCCTCAAAATTTAAGGAGGATATCAAGATTCAAATCTTGCCAAGTGATACATGGATAATATTCAAGCTTTGTTGTAATACCACTATGTGATGATGATGTAATATGGGTGGGGCCCATTTCAATCCCATATAACCAATTGAAAAGAAAGACTATTGATTATCACCAATCCTATTAGAAATGATAGTTCTCTTATGGATTTTAAGGGTTTAAGTAGTAAACTTAGACAAAATGCTACTCGTATACTTCTTAATAATAAGTAGCCAAATAGTTTTTGGTCCAAGTGATAAAAGTTAGTATTGAGAACTTAAAAAGATATTGGTAAGGAATTATGGAAGATAGATATTATGGAAGGAATCAACTCTTTAGTTCAATTTGGAAGTTTTGGACTTAGTTGGAAACCTTCAAGCTTCTTAACCCATAAGTTGTTTTCCTCTAAAGAAGTTTGATAATTGTTAGAATTTGGAGAGATTCAAGAGAAATAACAATGATATCTAATGTCTATGCACCTTTTTATTTTAGCAGCAAAGTAAAACAATAGACAATTATTAGGTATCATAGATATATTTTTCCTAACATGCCTTGGATCGTGGGAGCAAATTTAAATGTTAGTATAAAACGAAGTAAAAATGAAGGTATTGCTCAATTGAATTAGTCAGCATGTCTAATGAGGATAGTTTTTAATTTTATACATTATACAAATAAAACCCTTGAAATATGATTTTATATGGATTAACAATACTTAAGGGCATGTTTTAGTGTCTAAATAGTAGATAGATTTTTAAATTTAGAGGATTGAATTCTTTAGGAATCTATTTTACAATCTAAAATACTAAGCCTCAAAGGCTAAAATCATTGGCCTATCATGTTTTCTTCTCCCATGCTAACAACTTAATGAATCCTCTATTTGGGTTTGAGTTTAGTGGTTAAGAGACCATTCTCTAGAATAATTTATGAAGGAATAGTAAGGTGAAGATAAATCTTACTATAGAAAAACTATGTTTGCATGTTCAAAAGGTTGAGATATGTTAAGAAAAATTTGAAGTGGTGGAGTAGAACTCGATTTGGCCATATCTAGGCATATTTACTGGAGGTAGAAGATATATTAGGCCCTGTTGGGAAGGATATAAAAAATGTAGGGACTTTACTACAAGAGGAGAATGCCCTCTTAAGCTAGTTAGAGGAGTTGTAAATAAATGAAGAGATCATATGGAGGAAAAATCTAATGTTACATGGATAAAATAAGGAGATAAAAATATCACCTTTTCCATTAGATAATCATGGAAAGAAGTGAAATATCTATATTTAGAAATGGCCCAATTTACAAAAGATATATATCTTAGAATAGCCTTGAATATTTACCGTAGTATTTTTTATTAACAAATTGATAACTTTAAAGTTATACTTTTTAATACTAAAAGAAGAATTCAAGATGAAATAATATTAATTTTTAGGTTTTAGCAGGGCCACCTTTCAATGGACTACTTGAGGATTCTTCTTTTAGTCAAAACCTAAACAAAAAGTAAGTGAAGAAAGATCTTAGGTAAATTTAGGAGTAAGATATTTTGTTTATGTATTCATTGGTTGTGTCTAGTAGGCAAAATTACTATGGTCAAGTCTATTCTTTAAATACTTTCCATTTATAAATTTGTTATTCTTGCAACTCCAAAATTTCATTTTGAAAGATACAGATAAATTGACAAGACAATTTATTTAAGCAAAATCCTAAAAAGGAGAAAATAGATTTCATAAATAGTTGGAATCAAGTTTGCCAATATAAAGATTAAGGAGAATAAGGTTTTATAAAAGCTACGCTATATAATCAAACTCTAACAACAAAATTATATTGGTATTAGTGTAGTGATCCACATAGATGGTGGGGAATGATTTTAAATATTAAATACTTGAGAGGAATTGCAATATATTATATCCCTCAATTCAATATGGAGGGAAAAGTGTTAGACATATGGGATTTTCTAAAATTGAAATGAGCATTAGAAAAAGCAATTTCTTTTGAATTATTAATAAGGAAGATAAAAACCTTTGGAATGAATCATAGGATATATTTTATCCAACTTTAGCATTATTTGCTCCCTTACAAGGCTTAACAAATTTTTAAAAAATGTTTGTTGGACATTTATAGCACACCATAAGAATATCTTAGATGTCAATGAAACTACTTAGACACAATGTAAATATTAAGAATTTTAGCCATTAGGAGGAACATAAGAAGCTAAGGACAAGTTTTTCATGATTCTTCAACAAAGGCTATGTGGTAACTTTTTGGCAAGCAACAATCTTAGATGGGGTTGAAAAAAATCTTGACAATACTTGATCACTTGGTTATAAGGAGGTTTTAAACAGAGAATTGACACCTAAAAATAAAATTCTCTAGAGCAAATTCTGAAATCCTAAAGAATGGACAATGATAAATTCTTTCACTTGGTTAATCATTCTTGGACAATATTTAACTTTTGATAATATAAAAAAATGATATTTTGTTAGTGCATTCCTATCCTTGTTATATAAACAAGAAGAGAAAGATAGAGACCACTTGTTATACACTATTCCTTTTCAAAAAAAATGAAAATTTTGAAATAAAGCAAGTTTTGTTTATAACTCTATTAAAAAATATATGAAAAATAATATTATACTAAATAAACATAATTAAATAAACATAATTAAATAAACAAAATCATCTCATATAATCTATACTATCCAAGATATTAAAAATTACTTTATCTGTGAAATCGTGAGTCTTATCATAACTTCACAATTAAAAGCTTTTAATTTGCTTATGATTTTCTATGCATTCTGCAACAACAATGCAAATATATTTTTAATTTTTTCAATAAAATATATTACGGATTTTTTTGTCAGACTTAAAAGGAAATGAGAATCCATACACATTCATCCAAATAAAGTTACTAAAAAGATAGGTAGATTGGTTGTATTAATTAATAATTTTATAACAACCATTCATATTTATAATATATCGAATCAATGGTTGTGTTAATCAATAACTTTATAACCACAATTCATATTTATAATATATGAATCAAAAGTGTTACAAATAACAAAAACCAAACGGTGAAGCTTCTTCAACTAGCCGTTAGTTAGTAGAGCAATATGGCATACGATTATAGTCATCGCACGCATTGGAAAGATAGTAGAACAAATGGACCACTCACTTAAATGAACTCTAAGTCCCCCGTCAATCTTGACAAAAGGAACCCTGAAATAGATTATGTGGGTCGTTTGACTATGTCGTTTTTGTCTAGAATCCATTCACATGGTTTTGCTATAGCTAGCATTTGGTCTCTCATAGTTGGTCAAAACACCTCGAAATCCAACAAAAAGAACATGCAAATGTATATATACGACACAAACATCACAGTTGCAGAATGTACTATGTCTTCTTAGCCAACTATTTTTTCATAGGGAGTTAGCCAAGTGTTTTTTTGCATAGGGAGTTAGTAAAACTTTTTGTTTCATGTGAGAAAAGAATTAGGATATAGTTATTATAAACTATAATTTATTTATAAAAATAATCTAAATTACAGTTTCCTAATAACAACACCTTCAATATATATATTTTTGAGTAATATTTTTTATACACATCCATTAGGGATTGAACCAGTTCACATCATCCATAATGTAAGTGGCATCCTGCCGATAGACTACACTCACAAGGATACCTCCAATATATACTTAACAAAATCAATAAAACTCGTACATTTAAAAATCGGATAAAAACCTCCAAAGGTTTGGTGGATTGGTAAGTGTTAGTTTGAATGGACACTTATCAAAAAAAATCTAGGTTCAAACTTTGGAGGAAGTTTGTTACAAAAATAATAATCTAATCCGAATCTTTTGAGTGCACACCAGTACTCACACCTGTGGGTACGAATTTCCACCACCGTTGATTTATTTAAACCGGTAAAAACAGCCCTTATAATTTAAACCCTACTTTTACCAACTGCTGAAAATAGTATAAATATAACCAACTCCCCTCTTAATAAAAACTATCCACAATCAAACCTCTACCACCATCTGGCATAGTGCCTTTAAACTTTCACGCATGGCTGGCCTCGACATTTCACTTTTACCAATGCATTCGTCTCAACAAAAACTGGAAAAAAGAAAGAAAAAACCGAAGTGGTCTGGAACGAGATAAACGAATAAGACACATGTTTTCTTTGATATTAGCAGCGAGGCCAACGTGATTCCACCGCAGCCAAAATTTCTTTGAATAATGTTAAAATCGTCCGTTGATCAAGGCGAGAGTGTCGCTCTGGTCAATTCAGATAACATTTGTATTGTTGTTGACTAGTGTTAGCCGCATTGGATACTCCTACAGTGGATTTAGACCGATCATCATTTATATTCCAAGGTCTAGAACATTATAATATGTCAAAATAAGGGTTTTTGTAGTGGAAGATCAGAGGTCCATTTCAGGGGTACACTTTTTTTTCGATTAAATGAGTTGTGTTTTTTTAGGTGTACAATTGTTTTTTTATATAAATGTATTGGTTACAATCACAATTTATTTTTGTTTTTTTTATATAAATGCATTGGTTACAATCACAATTTATTTTTAGTAATTTTAGTAACTGTCAGCTAGGTTCAAATTATCAGCGAAGGCTTCCAACACATGCAAAGGAGTCGGATCGGACTACTGACTATGCATAAGCACGCCACTGAAACCTAAGTCTCCTCTCCGTATGTGCCCCAACTTATCAATCCACTAGACCCGCCGACGTGTTACATTGGGTGCTGACTTGTTTTGGTTGGGGCCCTTGGATACCGCATGTATGTATGTACAGCAGTATTGGTACATGCCAGGCTGTGTATACGTTGCCTTGGAACTTTGCTGTATTGCTTGCTGGTGAGTACTTTTTGGGGTAAGGGCGTGCCAGAAAAGCAAGGGGAATAGTAATAAACTACCGTGGCGTCCATCCTGCCTGAGGAAATACGGCGTTTGGTGGTGGGTTCCGTTTCTTTTTCCAAAATTCGCTTATGTGGGTTTTGGAGTTGATGTCCAGGGATATATACAGTGTGGATATAGACATGTGGGTGCCGTCTGTGTGCGTTTGCAGGGCATAGGTTATGGTATGGAATGGGCCCAGTTGTGGACCACCTCCTCAAAAATGAGATTTTGTGATGATAGGACGCTGCAAAAGATGAAGAGGAGGCCGTTGTAAATGGTGGGTTTCTGTTTTTTTTTTTTTTAATGGGGTTGTGGGCTTTTGCCTAAGCATCGGGTTCAATTTGGTTTTCCATTCTGAAAGAGCTTAGCCACTACCCACAAAAAGGGAGAATACATTATTGAGGGAATTATATAGTGTTTATCCTTGCAGCAAATGGGATTTGGAATAAAGTAGAGAAGGGCTGAATAATGTATGTTAAAAATCATTGCTTGCTTGGGCACAAACGGGTTAGCAAGCAGAAAAAATGTCACAGAAACGGTGAGAAAGGCCCACGAGTGATGACCGTTGCTAAATGTGTGGCAACATGTGATGGTTTTGATCAGGGGATCTGAGTTGAACTGACAAAGTGTTGTCTTTGGCCTTTAGGGCTTTGTTGGCTTTGTTGTATTCAAGGACAAAGTGGTAGATGTGCGGAGCACTGAAGTTTAGTCTTCAATGTACTGTGTGGATTGTATGAAGTTGTGTTAGTGGTAGCTGAGAATTTCGGAGCTTTGTTGTTTTCTAGTACAGGAGCTGAAGTAAAGGGATGGGGGGCTGTTTTTTCTCTTGGTGCCTTTGACTGTTAGTATAGATTTTAACCCACATTTTCATGTGCCTGCCATAAATTGCATAAGGATTTGAGGGCCGTTACGAGTGCATAGGCCTTGTGATTACCCACATAAATTCATGTATTTATGGTCTTCGGTAGGGCCGTTTTGCGCAGTGAGATAGCTTATAATGTTGTTGTGTATGATATAAGCATGTTAAGTAGTAGATTGACTTCCAAAATTTGACTGTTTCCTTTTCAGTGACGTTGTGGGTTCTATTGTTTTTCAGGTTGTGGTTTTGTGAGCTTGGCATAGGGAGGAGATAAAACCAGTAAGGAATGGCAATCAGATTCATCAGGATCCTGCTTCTGCTTCTATCGGTTGTTTTGTTACATGTCAGATTTCAGACTGTGTTGAGTATAAACAAGGATGGCGTTGCACTGATTGCTTTCAAGACTGCCATCGTGGAAGACCCGGAGAAGGCCATGGGCAACTGGAATGCCTCTGATGAGACCCCCTGTGCATGGAATGGGGTCAGTTGCATACAGAGTGGGGACAATGAGGAACTTCGTGTTGTGGGACTGACTATTCCCAAGAGGCAGCTGGTGGGCATCATCCCATCTGTGCTTGGTGCTCTTGTTTACCTTCGCCGTGTTAATCTGAGACACAACAAGCTGAATGGAAGCTTGCCTCGTGAGCTTTTCGAGTTGAAAGGCCTGCAGAGTTTGGTACTCCATGGAAATTTTCTTACTGGCCCACTGCCTCAACAAGTGGGGGAACTCAGGTATCTTCAGGTTCTTGACTTGTCTCAGAATTCGTTTGTGGGGGTCATCCCTTCTTCAATCAACAACTGCACTAGATTGAGAAAGCTGGTTTTGAACAACAACATTTTCACTGGACCCATTCCTAGAGGAATTGGTAACAGTCTGCCTGTTCTCCAAGAGTTCGATTTATCATACAACTATCTTAATGGATCCATTCCTTCTGATCTTGGTAATCTATCTCATCTTGAAGGCACTCTGAAGCTTTCCAATAACTTTCTGTCAGGTTCAATTCCTCCAACCCTTGGGAATCTTCCTGAAAACGTGAGCATAGATATTACTTACAATAAGCTGAGTGGAGCAATTCCTCAAAATGGGGCCCTTGTTAATCAGGGCCCAACAGCGTTTGTGGGAAACCCTAGTCTCTGTGGTCCTCCACTAAGAAAGCCATGTCCAACACCTCCAAATTCTTCTGGCTTTCCCAATCTGCCAAATTTATCTCCTCCGCGTATAGCCCCATCGATGGAGCGTGTCACCAAAAGCAAATCTCTGAGCAAAGGAGTAATTGTGGCCATTGTTGTTGGGGATGTGGCAGGTGTAGCTTTGATAGGCTTGATCTTTCTATATTGCTACTGGAAAGCCACTTCCTGCCAGGACAAGGAATCTGCCAAAGAAGATTCATCGACTGGAGGAAGAGGACTAGGGTGGCTTTGCCTCAGCAGGAGGGAAGGCTCTGAAGCCTACTCAGAGAATGTGGAACAACTAGACCTCGTTGCATTGGATGGTCAGGTTAGTTATGATCTTGATGAGCTTCTGAGGGCCTCTGCGTTTGTCTTGGGCAAGAGCACTGTGGGTATATTATACAAGGTTGTTTTGGAAGATGGGCTTACATTGGCCGTGAGGAGACTTGGGGAAGGAGGTTCTCAAAGATATAAAGATTTTCAAACAGAAGTGGAAGCCATTGGCCGGATTCGGCATCCCAACATAGTTACTCTTAGAGCATACTACTGGTCTGTGGAGGAGAAGCTACTGATTTATGACTACATTCCTAATGGCAGCTTGGCCAATGCACTGCATGGTAATGTGCTATTTCCCTTCATTTGTTTGAAATGTGAAAATAATTTTTTCTCACAGTTTTATTATGGAACATATGTCTAATTCATTGAGGGCGTTTGGGAAAAATATTAGAAAGAACCTTTTTTATCACGGAACATATGTCTAATTCATCAATTGTTGTTTGTACATCTCAAATAAATGCAATAACCATTATTAGGTTCACTGTACCAGCCGTTTTTGTGTTTTATTACATGAGATAATTACATAGGTTGTCATTTTCAAATAAATATAAGGTTGATAGTTTACATTGATGCAGGAAAAAAAACCTCTTCTTCAACGCTGTTGTGGGCTGCCCGCCTCAAAATTGCAAAAGGCGTTGCTAAAGGTCTTGCATATATTCATGAGTGCAGTCCTAAAAAATACCTTCATGGGGATCTGAAGCCCACTAATATTCTTTTGGGCTTAAACATGGAACCATATATAGCAGATTTTGGTTTGGGCCGACTCGCAAATATTTCAGGAGTCCTGTCAACTAGGCGGTATATGATGTCTGGACTGGGACATCCAGAAAGCAAGGTGGCATTGGAAACACAATATGGAACTATCCCTCCGGGTGGCTTGGCAGCTCAAGGAATATTAATGAGTCCTGGATCTTCCTATCAGGCACCTGAAGCTCCTAAAATCTTAAAACCGACACAGAAGTGGGATGTTTATTCCTTTGGAGTTATTCTTTTGGAATTGCTTTCTGGTAAGTCTCCTACTCTTCAGGTTGGTTCTACTGAGATGGACTTGGTAAGGTGGGTGCAAGTGTGCATAGAGGAGAAGAAGCCTCTTCCTGATGTTCTGGACCCTCTCCTAGTGGAAGAATTGCACAGGGAAGAGGAAATTCTTGGTGTGCTGAAAATTGCTTTGAGTTGTGTTCAAGGATCTCCTGATAGGAGACCATCTATGAAACATGTGTCAGAGTTGCTGGATAAAGTTGGGAGCCCTATGTGTTGATTGATGCAATTCAAATATACCCTGCATCCATTGGAGTTTTATATCTTGAACAGAATGCAAGCCAGAAAGCATGCATTTAAACAAAGGAATTGACCTTAAGATGGATCAAGCTTCCTGGTCATATTATTCCAAGACTTTTGAGTGGTGGTGTATCCCGGAATTCTTATGTCCGTACAGCCCAAAGTTGCATCTTTGACCGTGTTTATTGTATGTACTATAATGGGTCTAATACAGATCTGTTTGTCTACAATCTCATCATCTGGAAGATTTGCAACTCAAGAAAACTGTGTGCATTTCATCGTGTTAAAAGGGTTCGAATTTGTTTTTAAATATGTTCACCAAGACAGCATTCTGGTCTCTGTAACAGATAAATTAGAGACAGGGGCCACTCTGATTTGTTTTGAAATATTTTAAAAATCTTCAAGATTTTATTTGACATATCAAGCAGACTGCGGAGATTTTCTCTTTTTTGACAGTCTGAAAATTGATATGAGCTCATGAAAGTTGTTGCAGTGGCCTAGGATGTGGGGTGCTTCAAGAAATTTTCACCCGCCTCCTGTCATAGTAAATGATGTACTTGATTCATGTACATCTATGCTGCCTGCCTGTGAAGCATTTCAGCTTGCTTTTGCAATCTTTCATTGTTCAGTCAGGGGGTTTCGTATTTCTAAAATTAAACTCTATTTATATTTGAACTCTAAAAAATACTGGGTGCCATAATTCAATAGATAGCATTGACCATTAGTTGGGAACATTTGCTTTTATTGTTTATGCATCTAATGAACCAATAGTATCTGCTTATCTTCATCTTAACCACAATGACTATTAGTTAGGAACTTCTGTTTGTATTGTATTATGCATATAATAAGCCAATAATATCTGCTTGGGGTTAAGAAGTTCCTATTGTATTATGCATATAATAAGCCAATAATATCTGCTTGTTTTCATCTTAACCACAGTGGAAATTATTCCAGTAGGACAGTAATAAAATTGATAGTATTTCTCCCTATTATTTGCAACAGAAGATAAGGGGACCAGCTCTTTCTGCGGTGATAATTTAAACCTACAACTGCCCAACATAAACCGCAGCAAATATATTCTATAACATGTCAATAAGTGTGCTAGAGGAATAGGATAAAACAAAGTTTGCAAGAAGGAAAATAAAAAATAATTATAAAAAGGATTCTACAAGAGCCATGTAAAAGAGAGAAGCAATTGTGAAGTACATGTTTTTTTTGGTTTTATCCTACCGCATGAGTGTTCAACATAATACAACAAACATATTTGGCTTTCAACCTTCCTCCAACATAATACAACAAACATAGTTGGCTTTCAACCTTCCTCCAAATTTGGCAAGTCATGTATGGGGTCCAAACTTTCAATCATTAGTTGTTTAGTTGTGCAACTGCATGGTTTTTTTTGTATATAGAGGAATCGGTAACCTTTTCTTTATTTTTAATTATTGGATACAAGGTTAGATATAATCCTTAGGAAAGGTTTTAGAATACAAATTAAATCATTGAAACTACCTCGTTTTATTTTTTTGGCAGAAGTTAAATTATTGGAACTATTTCGATTAATCTTCTTTGGTTTTTTTGGTATATAGGGGAATCAGTAACGGCTTTTTTATTTTTAATTATTGGATAGAGGGTCAGACATAATCCCTGGGAAAGACCTTAGAACACAAGTTAAATCATTGAAACTATCTTGTTTAATCTTTTTTTTAGCATTGTTTAATTCGATTAATCTTCTTTTTTCTTTCCGCTTGCCTTCCCTTTTAAGTATATCCAGCAGCCAATCAATTTGATGTATATTCAGTCTTCCACAATAACACAAGGCTTCAGGGTCTCATATGCTTTAGGTGTCCTGAGTTATCTGGGACCTATAAGTGCCTTGACCTTATTTAATTGGTGGTTTAGTTGAATTTTTCATAACATGGGACCTGAGTCTTGGTGAGTGGTAGGTGTTCATTGTCTTCGTTGTGAAGAGATTAAAAGTTGGACTCATTTTTGACATTCAGGAGTGTTCCATGTGGTCTTTATGAGTGATGGGTGCTCGATGTGTTGAAAACACTGAGGATTTAAATCAAGACACTCAAAATTTGAATTTTCTAGCCACTTGAGAATATTCTTGATGGTCGATGAATTGGTGGAATGAGCAGCATTCATGGAAAGAATATCCTTGATGGTCGATGAATTAGTGGAAAGAGCAGCATTCATGGAAGGTTTGCCCATTTAATTTGAAAGGTTTGCCCATTTAATTTGACTGAAAGTGGATGAGGATGATAGTGTCATAGTTGTACAGGAAAAGTTAACCAGTTATAATATAGTAGGGATGCCAATGGATTCTAGAAATGCATGTTCCTTTAGATACAAAGGAATGGTTTCCAAGCATTATAAGGAATGGATTCTCAGCAATCATTATCTGAGGCATGGCCAAATGCTTGCTTTGAAGTTTCCCATCGGATCATATAGTGAATTGACTATTTTAAGGCTTATTCTGACTATCATTAACATTTTTTTATTTGACTGGACTATCATGGAATCCACGATCCACTGGCAACCACGTTACAATACAATATTCATTCAGAGGTGCATCACTGTGGACTAAAATGTTGACAGCAAGACATTCCTATTCCTATTCTTCCTCTCCTTTGAGTGTCATTATGTGATTACACCATTAGAAACTCTACTCAAATAGAATAGGGTCCAAAACAGACAGACCTAAAATGATAGGCTAAAAAATGGGACTTGAATTAAGATTTAAATATATATTATTATTATTTTTAAATTTTAGTTTATTGGATAAAAATAAAATCAGAATGATAGTTTTAAAAAATAATTTAATGTGGAATCATAACTGTGAATCGGATACATCAATTTTTTTTTAAAGAATCTTTATAAACCTTAGTCCATTATAAATCCTAGCTTGCTAGGTAAAAACAAAATCAATGGAATCTGGAATCTGATTTTAGCTTTGCTAAGTAAAAACAAAATCAAGGAATCTGATTTTCAGGAAAAAATAAATCAGCTCACCAACAAACATTCAAAACATTGCTACCTAGTAGATCTATTCTTTTTGGACTAAACTGAAAGAATTGAGTTAGACCTCTGGCCTTAACATGTTCTTTGTTAAATATTTTTTATTTTTTTTTATGAATATACATCTACAAACATTCAAAACTCAATTGCTACCTAGTAGATCTATTCTTTTTGGACTAAACTGAGAATTGAGTTAGATCTCTCTCCGTAACATGTTCTTTGTTAAATATATATATATATTTTTTTATGAATATACATCTACTTCTTTACAGACTCACTCACGTCGGGGTTTAAACTTTGAACCTCCCCAAAAAAAACCAAAGCTCAAACTGTTACCTAATAAACTTTTATTACAAAATTTTGTTTTCATGTATTAAAAAACCACCGACTTATGTAAAATTACAGTAATTAAAAGCAATAATTACGAAATTTTGTTTTCATGTATTAAAAAACCACCGACTTATTTAAAATTAAAGTAATTAAAAGCAATAATTAGGAGATTGATGCCAAATCCGGTAGGCCCTGACACGGCATTAAATGACAAATGTAGAACATGCATAACAAGCCCAAGTTGATGACGTGAGTCGAACCTTTAATCTTTTCACAATACATACCTTTATTTACTACTCTTACGGGTCCTCACCTTAAACCTAATTTTACTGCTCCGCCAAAGCTTTGCCGCTCTTATAGAGCAGAATATCCGAAGCATATAGCTAGGATATAAAGTTACCATTTTTCTGTTATTTTAACTTTGATCTTTGTAATATGAATTAACGTATTATTTTTTATTATTAATCAATGTTCCTTCTTTAATTTATAAAACATCAATTCATATTCTTTATAAAACATCAATTTATATTCTTTAACCAATGTAAAAAGTTAACACAATTAATTTCATTTTATTATTTAAATTTTTTATATTTTTGTTTTGTTTTAGTAAAATGAATACAATACTCATTTTAGAAGGAAAAAATTAAAGTATATATAATTAATTTAAAAAATATTATATAAAAAAATAACTAAATTAAATTTTATAACTAATAAATATTGTTTGGTTTTTGAAGTTGTAGAGGTGGATTGTTAAATGAAGAATCAAATTTAAATTTATGAATAAGTTTTAAGTCTACTTACGAGTATTCAAACCCAACCCTTAAAATTTAACATTTTTAAATATGTTTTGGTTTTTCTTCGAGAGGTTTAAGGTTCAAATCGTGGTGTGGACGAGTGTAAGGGGGTGGGTGTGTGGTGGTTGTGTGTTAAATTCCCTATTGATAAATATAGCTTTACGAGAGATCATGGTTGAGAGGAGATTGCTTAACCCTGTGCGATCCTGTTTCTCACACTAACCAAATTAATAAAAACATGCTCCTTTATAAACTATAAATATACAATCTATAAATCTTTATTTTTTATTCTAAAATGTGGAAAGGTTGTGAGATAACCTAAAATCTTTGTTATGAATTTATTAAATTTTATAAACTATGTAGTAGTTTCTTTTAATAGTATTGGTAAATTATTTTGCTCTTAATTATATTCTATTGGCAAACTTGAACCAGGATTATCTTCCACAAGTATCTTAGGGGGTGAAAGGTTTTGAGATTCTTAGATACAACTTGACTGGTGGAGGATCATTTGTTTGGAATACTTTGAAGAAGGGTGCAAAGTTGGTTAAGCAGGGGTTGTTCTGGATTTGTTATACTGGGTCTCGAGCTATTTTTTGGCATGATTCTTGGGATGGCTTTTCTCCTCTCCTTAGCAAGTTTCCCCATCTTCAAGATCTTGCTCAATGCTTTTTGGATGCTGGATGGGTGAAGGTGGCGGATTTCAAAACTGTTAAGTCTTTTGGTCAGATGGTTAGTTTCCAGTGGAAGGATCCTCGGGAATGGCCTGCTGGTGGCACTATGGATGCGAGGGCAAAACTGACCCGTATTTTGGCTAGCCGTCCCTGCTCTTCTCTGCCTGGGGATGATGTGCTATCATGGGGGAGGGATAATAGAGGGATATTTTCGGTTGCTGCTAGTTATTGTGTTTTGGATCGACAACAGTTTGGGGAGGATGTGGTCCCGTGGTGAAAGCAAGTTACTACTCCAAAAGCATGGTTTTGTTGGCTCCTCTTTATGCTATAATTGTGGGAACGATGAGGAGTTTGTTGGGCATTTACTTATCCAATGCAACTTTGCTTGTCAACTCTGGCATTATTGGTGGGAGTGTGGAATCAACCTTGCTTGCATGCTTCATCTATAGTTGATTTTTGGAGGAGTATGAGGCAGCCTCCTACAAGGGCTTTCTTTTTAAAAGTTGGGTGGAGCATTGGTCCTTCATGTATTTTTTGGAAGATTTGGCTTGAACGGAACCGTCAAATTTTCCAAGGGAAGGAGTTAACTGCTTCTCAGGTCTAGCAGAGGATTTTGTGAATGATCCAAGAAATTGTGTTTGCAAAATGTCAGATTATTTCTCTTGTGGACCAAGCGGAACATCAGATCATGGAAAGATTAGGTTTGTTGGTTAATGGTCCTGGTCCTAATGTCTCTTGTAGACGAATGGGTCAGAGTAATCGGGTGCGGAGGGCTGGTAAATAGAATCTGCCTCCTCCAGGAGTGCTGAAGATTAATACGGATGGATCTTCTCGGGGTAATACGAGTAATGTTGGTATTGGTGGTGTGGGGCGGTACAGTAGTGGTACTGTCCGATTTTTTTTCTCTTGCTTTAAGGGATATCATTCTAATAACTTCATGGAAGCCCTTGCGATTTTATATGCTTTGGAGCAAGGGTATGCTTTGGGTTGGCGTCGGATTGTTTGTGAATCTGATTCTTAGATTGTTATAAATTTGTTGAATTTTGGGGATAGTCTTCATGGGATTTGGCGATTGAGTTGGATTGCTCGGAAAATTCTCAATATCTCTGCTCACTTGGAGTTCATTTCTTTTGTGCATATTCCCCGAGAGTGGAATGGGGTAGCGAATTTGTTAGCTAAATGGGCTTCTGAGTTTCAAGATGGTTGGGATGTTCAAAATTGGTCTCAAATTTCTTCTTGAGTGCTCTCAACCTCTCTTTTTTATTGAGAGCTAATATGTCTGAATAGCTTCTTCTTTTTCTTTGTATCTTAGATGTTTTGTTGAGTTAATAAATTTTTACCTTTTTTTTTTAAAAAAAAATGATGAGATGAATAATTTTTATTGTATATATATTGAATTAGTTTTTTTATTTTTTTAAAAGTGGATTTAATTTTATTAAAAAAATAATAAGAGTAGATTAGTTTAAAAGGTTTTAAGAACACAAAAAATCAATAAATGGTTAGAAAAATAAAATGATGAGATGAATATTTTTTATTGTATATATATATATTGAATTAGTTTTTTATTTTTTAAAAGTAGATTTAATTTTATTATAAAAATAATGAGTAGATTAGTTTAAAAGGTTTTAAGAACACAAATAAATCAATAAATTAACAAAATATTTATAGGTTATATTGCAGAACTTAGAAATTGAAAATAAATTAGACCAAAAAAACTTTAACTGTAAAACTATAACTTTGGAGAGATCTAACTTGTAAAGTGGTTAGTTCCATCAGGCGCCCGTGTAAGTACATATTTCCAAGTAGACGATCCTAGTATAAAATGTAAATATTGGTTACTTCGTTGAGACTTCGTCGTCATGCCAATGCCTCAAAGTTGTTGAAATTGCTAGAGGTTTGGTAAAATCGTTTTTCAGGTAGATTGTCCCCAGATACTTTTCTTGCCATAAGGGAACGTCGAAACCACACAAAAGGGAGTTTAATTTTTAATAATTTTTTTAAATTTTGATAATATATCAATAAATAAATAATAAATGCAAATAAAACACATTAAATGGTATTAGTTTAATTAATTAGATTTCTTAACTTTTAAAGAGGAGATTCAAGTTCAAATCTTGCCAAACAAGACATGCATACTTATCAAGTTGTAATACCAATATGTGATCATAATGTGATATGGGTGGGGTTGTTTCAATCACATACAACCGTCTTAAAAATAAATAAAAATAAAACATGTTGTTAAGCCATAGTCAAGTTAGTGGCTTTTTTGAACTTCAAATCTTATGACATGGAATGGGTGGTTTGTCTAACATTGTTGATGGTTTTTTCTGGTAGATGTGTTTATGGTTTTAGTGATGATGGTTTCCATTGTGACTTAATGTGGTGGTGGCCTTATTTTTATGGTGTTGCAAGTTTAGTACTGGTGGTAGTCTTATTATTTGTGGTATTGGAAGCTCTAATTCAATGATAATAGTTTTGGCGGTAGTATTATTGTTTGTGTTATTGGAGGCTCTAATTCAGTAATGTTTGTTGTTTAAGGTCCTATGGTGATATTGCTTCAACTATAATAGTTTTGTAGTTTATGTTGTTGCTCATGTGATGATGGTTAGTAGCTTTGTTTATGAGAAGGGTGGTCCTTGATTGTGCTCTATTATTGAATTGATCAATTAAAATGTGTATAAAACTTTAAAATATTTTATAATTTTGAGGTTTTTATGGCAAAAGATATCAATTCTTACCTTATACTCACTCTTAATTTTTTAAATTTATAATTTCACCTAAAATCATAATAAAAAATAAAACAAATTAAAAAAATTAATTGGTTTTATTTTTTAGTTGAAATGAAAAACTATATAAATATAAAAATGTGTGTGAATGAACCTATTCTTTTATTATAAATGCAATATGAAAATAAAAAGTTACACTAATACAAAATTAAAGCACAACCCATCACATATAGATAAAAGTAAAAATCAAGGACCCTATATTAGGGAACAATCCATACAAGGCAACACAACATGAGACTTATTTCTTCCCTTTTATTCAAAACATCTTTAGCCAAACTAACCCCATATAGAGACCCAAATCTCTAGGCAGCATAACATGAGACTTATTTGTTCCTTTTATTCAAAGCATATTTAACCAAATTAACCCCCAAATAGATACCCAAATATTTAACATTTGCTTGATTAATTTATTTTCAATCCACCTATGGGGTATAGAGCAATTAGTTTGGAGTGAAGAGAACCATATTGTAAACCAAAGTTTAAATCTCACGGGTGAACCATAACAAATTTAAGAACCAAGTTTGAATCTTGCCAGGTAAAATTGTCAAGTGATTGTAATCCCAATATGTGGTCACAATGTGATAAGGCTTGCTTCAATACCATATAACCAATTAAAAAAGTTGTTCCCAAGTCAAATATCATTGGATAGTAACTTCTGGGATCTAACTTGAGCTAATGAAGTAACTTCTGGGATCTATCTTTGGAAAGTAGCTTCTAGGATCTAACTAAACACAAGAACTATTAAAGCAAGCCTTACATCTTCTAATCCAAATGGGCTTTAAAAGTACTTGTCAAAAAGATTCATAAATAACATTTAAATTATTGCAATGATCAAGTAAATTGAATTTCATGACAACATGAATATAAACATAGCTAGAAAAATAACATGAATATGAAACCATATTTTTTTGGCAGCCCTACAGTTGCAAAAAAATTGTTTGTCTATTTTGAGATGTTTGTGAAAATGCAATTTGGGGTAGATAAATCAAGGGGCAAGTTTGCTTTTATAGGGAAGCTTCCTATGCAACTCTCTCCATTCAAACAAATGTGAAGGTTCAACTTTTAATGTACAAATCTTAAGGATGAGTTTGTTTTGTCTACATTCATTAAACTTGCAATTCCATTACCATTCAATTGAGTTGCATTTTAATTGGGACATAGATAACTTTGACAAAAAAAAGAGTAAGTTGTTCCTAATAGGCCAAACCCAATCCTTAAAAATTACAATTGGAAGACAACTTATCAATGATCCCTCTTCAACATGAGCACTAATACTGGGAATGAGCAAGACCAAATTGAGTACTCTAATAAGGTCATGAATTTCACTTTCTCAAACACACATCTCAAAGATCCATCACACAATATTATCCCTTTCTAAATAAAATCTTAGCTTTAAATTTCATTGTTAAGATTAAGTGGTTGATTTTTATCAAGCACCAATCAATTCCACCACATAGATGAAGAAAAGAAGATTAAGCAATGTCATAATGAGGAACCATTCTAGGGAATACGAGAAGCACAATTTTGTTAGGACTTTCGTATTCCTCAAAAAGAGATCCTTCAATCAAAAAGTAACAATCATCAAGAAGTTTGTATTAAAATGGAGTATGGATGTTTTACCTAGTGAGAGTTTGGCACTGGAGGACATAGATAATACGTCAAGGATTTGGATTTCATTCTCTATTTCCTTGTCTAATTGTGAAGAAATAATGTTGAATTATTATTGAAAGGTGAGTTGATAACTTTTCCACTTAGGATCGATATGCCTTGGAAGACACAATTATTCAAATCCCTCTCAAACCTGTACCCTAAAGTATCAGTATAAGGGCATAAATGAATGAAGCTAAGGGTCACCCTTGATAGATGGGATTTTAGAGGGGAATTTTCTTAAAGTGTTTTGCATATACTACCATAATTTTTGAAGCATCTATAAAGAGAATGGAGATTCAATATAAGCAGTGTTGGTGAATGCTAAGACATATAAATCTTGTAAGATCAACTAATTTCATATTAAACCTTATCAAAGTCCAACTGGAAGAACATCAAATATTAGCCTATTGTTGCTACCTATTCTTAAGTCCCCCAAATAAGAACCATGTTGTATAGTTTAAAGTGCCCTTGAAGAAAATATGCTTACTCATCTCAAACAATATCCTCAACTATCATGATGATCTTGTTGGATAGAGCTTCTATGATGATTTTGTTGGTGACACTACGTAGGTTGATCGACCTTCATTCACTTAAAAAATTAGACTTTTTTATTTTAATAAGCAACCTGATCTATCCCATATTAACGAAAGCACTTAAGGATCATTTTTACTACAATTTAGTTTAATATTCAAGATATTATCCTTGGGGACTGGGATTTTTTTGAAAATACCAAACAGTAATCCACCAAACCCAAGTTATTTTTTATGCGCCATTGAAAATAAGGATTTCTCTAGCATATTAAGAGTCAATACTCTTTTTATTGAAGCTTGGGAGTTTTATTCTATACAGGAAGGAATAATATCAACTAAATTGGAAAGCACCACTTATGGGAGGTCATTGCATTCATCACAAAAATAGATTGAAAATGGTTAAAAATTCCTTTCTAATTGTTAATCCATCAACAAGAAAACTCCTCAACTATATCGTGTCTGCAAGATCCTCCCTTTCCTATGTTTATGTCTCATAAACTAAAAAATATTTTTGAGCTTGTCTTCCCAAACTACATCCAATACAATATAGAGCATATCCAAGCCGCTTTGCCATGATAAACCTTAATTTTTTAAGCTTATTCTCAAGCATGGTTATTTCCAATTAAAGAGGGAAATATTGGGGATTATTGGATTATACCTAAATATAAGTTACATATAGGTCAATGTTAAGCAATTGACCTTTGGGTTTTAAATAATAAAATATTACAAAAATATTTTTTAAGGTTTATAAGGTCCAAAGGGCTTACACATTCAATATAATACAAAAGTTGGCTATGGCCTCAAGTGATGCTTAATCACCACATATTCCAACCCCGTCAATAATATATTTTTTACCATGTCCTCGTAGAAGGAGGATTCATTTTTCAAGCAAATCTTTCCATCAATCTAGCCATCCATCACTTCTTGTAGGTTTAGGAGAGGAATTAAGAGTGTACAAAGTGCATTGATCTAATCATGATGGTCTAACAAAGATATAAATAGTTTATAGGGAATCACTATCAAGACTTGTGTCTTATTGAAGATATTTCTATAAAATAATAGAGAAGTGATAAGAGAATATAGTTGAATAATTGTATTACACCACCACTATCATGCAAAATTATCAAAGGGAAAATGTAAAGATGGTCCAAATGGTTGTATTCGTGCTCATAACCCAAGTGGTAGTTATGCCATGTAAACAACCTTGAATTAGCAACTTGAGCTAGATTAAAAATAACAATGCTATTACAAAAGAAGACCCATGCATAGGATTCAAAAGATAACAATAGCAAGAAACCTACCAATATCTTGTTTTCGCATGCCAAAACCATGTTGAATTCTCCACCAAGAACCCACTCCATCAATGGAAGATTAGTGGACATCCAAATTGACAATGAGATGCAACCATGGATATTTTTAGGGTCATACATAAAACAAAATCCAAAAATGCATTGGTGGAAGGCAATATTCAACCAAAGGTATTCATGTTTTGGATCTTCCCCTTAATCATTAATTAGGGGTTGCATCCATAGGGGAAGACCCAAGATTACATTGCCATTACCTTTAGGGTAGTGTAAGGAAATAACAGTCCCATATAAATACACCATTTTTAGTGCTTGATCCAAACTAATGCTTTGATACTTAACTTCCTTAATCATAATGATAACAATATTATCTAAAAAATGTGTCCCTCAACTTGTATTTATAGGAAAAAAGAGAAATAACCCTTATAGTCGATGAAATATATGAAAAATTCACGTCATAATCTATGCAATAAATTTAAATTAGTTGGTGCAAACCACACCTTCATAAATCAAGCCTCTTTCAAATGACAAATGAGATAATTAGTAGCATAAGACACCTAAGGTCTAAAAAGAAGAAGAGACTTCCATAATTTTATTATTATTTCCATAAAGTTACAAATGATGATCCCTAACCTTTCCTTACCTCTATCCCAAAGGGGAGATCATTTTCTCTTTGTTTTCTTTACTTCCCTCCAACTTCCCAACATGGACTCTTTTATTCCTTAGACGTCCAACATGATTTTTTTACTTCCACTTGACAACTATTGTGGAAGAGAGGAAGGGCCCTCTTATGGATAGATAACAAGTTTAGGGTGCATTAACTAAGGGTTTATCCCTACAAAATTCCTCCTTTGCTAGATTATGACAAGGCCCTAACCTTGTCTCCTCATATTGAAAGCTTTGAAGTTAGCTAAAATTAGGGACTCTTCCTCCAAAATATTTTACTCCATAAGACTATAAGTAATTCCTTATAGTTCCCTTATAGAAATGGATAAAACATATAATTAGATTGCTACCTCTATAGGGAATTAATGTTCACATGAACATTATATTCATGCATAATTAAGGTCAACCTAGCCTGAGTCATACTTTCTTATACAAATAGAATATATTTGGCTACATCTTCTTGGGATGTTTCCATATTTAAATTCATTTTAGGATAATATATAATTATATGTCCTTTTTATCAATAATAAAAATGGATATTAGGTCTATTCCAATACACTTGCTAAGTAAAGTCAAGTGTAAGACCAAACATGACAAGACTAAATCAAGGGATATAATAAATCCATTTGGATATTTACTCATGGATGAACCTTAGATCTAGCAATTTTTTTTTTTTTTTCTACAAGGTTACATAATCAAGTTGGCTTGCAATAGGAAGGGGTAAAATGTTAGATTTGGGAATTAAAACTTGATCCACATTACTTGTATAACAACCAAATATCCTTAGAAACCAAATGTCTAGGCCTATAAGTAGCCAATTTATTTGTGTAACAACCCAATTCTACTCACCTGGTTGCACCACTCATAACCACCCAAGTCTCCTCTGCTACAAGCAAATTCTAAAACCAATGAACGAGATGCAGGAAATCCAGATAGTGGAATTATTGCATGCACATTCAACTAGCTTTAACAAAAATAAACCCACAACATTCACACACATGTACAAGAGTCAATTTGGAGACCAAACAATAAAACACTTGCATTAATAGAATAGAGTAAGCTCTACATATGAATTGTAAAGGCTAAAGAGTCACCCCTGGAATGTCTAACATCCCAGTATTTAAAGAAATATTATAATAAATTCAAATTACAATCATTAATGATGGTAGGTAGGAATATTTTACTAAGGCAGACCAGTGCTTAGGCAATACTCTGTTCCTTGGGATAATGGTGATTGTTCAGAAGGGGTTAGCTGATATTGCACCACTTTGAGACCTTGATGACTTTGACATTTTTGTTGGGCCATAAATTCCCATCTACTTTACCCCTTTATTTAGTTGGTGGATCAAAGTTGATTTCTTTTAGGACTCTGTAATTTAAATTACCTCCTTTGCACCCACTATTCCTTTGTACTATAGCAGCTACGGTTATTAATGCTCATGGTGGGAGATCTCGATGTTCTTTCTTGGTGGGAAGTGATCTCGACATGGAGGAAATGAGCAGTACATCATTTATTTTATATTTTGTGACTAAGCACGAGTTTTTGATAAGGTTCGCCCTGCTGGCTTCCCAAATTTTTGCCCTATGATGGGTGGAAGTTTCCCTCCTCTTTGCGGGTAGGAATCTGTAATAGTTTTACCCCTTTTGACTGGAAAAAGTTTCATCCTCACGATGGGCAAAATTTTGAAACTGTTCCACCCAACTAATTGTTCCAAAAATCCACCCTTCCTTTAGGTGGGAATTTAAGATGATCCTGCCCAATGCAACCTCAAATTTCTCTGCCCGACCTTAGAAAGATCCTCAATTTTATTGCTCAGCTACCTCCGAAACATCCACCCATATGTTATAGTTATGACCCATCGGTGCTAATTATCTTAATATTTTTCCTGACCATTAATGTAAGAGTCTAGCTCCAAAAATTAGCCATTTATTTATCATATTTTATGAAGAAGAGTGGGTAAAAGGGGGGGCAAAATTTCACCCACACGCTTGGTGATTTATAGGGGATTTTTACTTATGGAAAAGCAACTTATAGAAATCCAGGACTTACGACAACTTGAAACGAAAAGACAAGAAAGAATAAGAAACAACAGAGAGGAAAGAGAGACACATAAATAGGAGCAAACAAAGAATGTTGTGAGACAAGGGAAGGTGCCATAAGGAGTAACACACTTAACACGGTGGAACATTAAGAGGAAGAATAAGAGGAGGGGGATTGGAGGTGACAACAAAAGGGTACAACAAGGAAAATTTACCAAAAAATAATAGAGGAAAGGGAGTACATAGAAAACATCAGAAGCATGGGGATATAGGTTAGCAACCCTAAGAGTTGTAGACAACGAATGCAAGGGGAAGATGAAAGAAATGGGAGGACGCGAAAGAGGGGAGACACAAAGGGAAAAGCAATGCAAGACCTATCACATGAAACTGACAGGGCAAAAACACCACTCCATGGGATATCCTTGCATATTGTGTTCCCCTAAACATACCCCACCAATGACCTAAATCATTCCAAGAGCCAAAAGATTGCTAGTGATTGCCATTCATCTTATCATATCTTTGTTTCTTAACATGATCCAATAGGAACTCAGTGCACTTATTACGAATCCTCTCAAAATGAGTAAGATTCCTCATCTTCAGCCTTATGATATTTACTGTACATTGAGGCTTTATTTATAGGCCGATTCCTCAACAAGGGGTGGGTATTGTCACCCATTAACTTAGAAAATCAGCTTTCTCTTTTGGAGATACCAGTAAATCATGCGATGATAGGTTTTCTAGGATTTACACAAAAGCCTTTTGTACTTCATCCATTGGGCTATGGGGTCACTAGTAGGCACAAAAAACCAAGGAAGACAACAAGGAAACAAAAAGAGGAAAGCACAGAGAAGAAAAGTCATTTTTCCAATGCTTGGCCTGGGGAAACATTTCATGCTCTTTACTTCATAGTTTTGGGAACCTTGGAAAATTGATAATTCATTACTGGAGCACTTCCCTTATAAGCCACGGGCAAAATGATGATACCTTGGGAGTATGCTTACCGCACGATTTTATTTACTTATCATATTATTTACACAAAATTTTGATGTGTTAAACATGCTTGAGCCAATAAGGCTTAACCTTTCATCCTGTGAATCTACAATGACTAGACCAGATTATGTTGAATTTGAGTTGTTGCTTGTATTCCATCTAGCACCATCCATAGTGGTTTTTAATTGTGATTAAATCATAATTAATAACTCTTTTGCCTTGCCTAAGCACCTTGGAACTCAGGCCTTCAGATATCAACGTGGCAACCATTCTTACCACCTCATTCCACCTCCTTGGTGGCGATAAGTCAGGGAATAGACTCCAATGTTGTTCCTTTTCAAGACTGACCTATCGCATCAGCCTCGTTGCAAGCCCCTTTATCATTATTACACCTCATGTTTGATTACATGCATCCATGCTATCATCATGTGGATCCAATTGGATCAGGGATTAATCTATTGAGTTGTCTTTGCGTGTGTGGATGTTAAAGCAGTCCTCTCCATGATGTGGGCTTGCTATACATTTTGGTACTAGCTCTAAAAGAGAGATAATTATGCCAAGTTATGGTGGCTATAAATTCCCCATCAACATTCGCTCAGCTCTAACAACCTCCTTATAGAGTTGATAAAATCTGCTTTGCCCAGATTGATGTAAAAGGAGACTGATATTAGAGTTGAAAGCTCGAATGTAGTATAGATACACTTAGGCAGAGGACGAAAGGATTTGATGTGGATTTTTTTCCAACACATCTCAAATCAGACATTGAAGTCTGCCACACTTTCAAGAGGGTTCCTATTGATAAATGAGAATTGAGTTTGTAGTTGGAAAAGGTCCTCAAATCCCCTAAATGTATCCAGGAGAGGTTTGACTAAACCCATCCACGTGGAGATGCTTCCATGCTACAAGGTTTTGTACCATAGCAATGCTTTTCCTTCCAAAGAAATAATCAACAGCCTAACCATCACATCTTCATGTGTGATATTATGGACGATAGCCAGGGAAGCCACACTCTCAAGGTGCTCACTCATAGTACCTCTAATGCCATCGTATTTTGGTAAGGTGCTAAGAGCAACCTTGGGGATATCATGTAGATCATGTATATTGAGAGGCCCTGCATCATTCCACTAAGGAGAGCCTACATCATTCCACTAAGGAGAGCACTACTGAGCCATTAAGGCACTAATATTTAGGATTCTCAGTTCTTGCATCAGAGTCGGAGTCACCAAATGAACATACTTTCTCTGCTAGTGAGGTCAAGATTGCTCATTAAATATTGATTCCTTTGGGATGTTTGGGTCTTTAAAGGTATAAAATAGGTAACTTATATTTGAATCTGGATCTTCTTTTATTAGAGAAGTTTCTAGGTGATTTGGAAGGACATGTGTAAACAACAGTATCACCAAACTTTGATTTTATCAAAAAATGAATACCTTATGAGTTCCCCAACATATTTGTTGAGTTCTACTTATTTTTTAGGATAATCAATCATAATAAACCCAATTAATTCTTAGTGGAGTTATTAGGTGAACAAATTGGTATAGAATAACATAAATTAACTAGATTCTACTGAATCAGAGGATGAGACCTTTCAAATCCCATCGAGTGTGCCAAAAACTGTTGGTTGCAGATCTAGCACCTAATGGAAAGTGATGCATCCACAAGCCTACGCCAATATTAAATTATCATCGCACCCAAAAATGGAGGCGAGACAGGGTGGTAGATATTTGAATAAGGTCGGTTCCTATGTCCTAGATAATAGCCTAAAATGGAGGAGAAAAGGAAACATGAAAGGGATGAAAGGAGGTTGCAACTAGAAATTACAAGGATGGTATAGCCACATCAAGACACATGCATGCCAAGAAAACACCACCATTGAAAACTTAGGCAATTTACCTAACATATCAGTCAAAATTACTATTGCTTGTACCTTGACACCCTCAGCTGCAAGCAAATTCCAGAACCAGCGAACGAGATGCAAGAAATCTAGATAGCAGAATTATTGCATGCACATTCAACTAGTTTACAAAAATAAACCCACAAAATTCACACACATGCACAAGAGTTTTTAGAGACCAAACAGTACAAAACTTGCATTAATAGAACATATTAAGCTCTACATATGAATTATAAAGGCTAAAGATCCACCCTTGGGATGTCTAACATCCTAATATTTATAGAAATATTACAATAAAATCAAATTGCAAGCATTAATGATGGTAGGTAGGAAGATGTTGCTGAGGTAGATTGGTGCTTAGTTGGTAATCCATTCCTCAAGATAATGATGATTTTTTGGAAGGGGTTAGTTGCTTTTGCATCACTCTAAGCCCTTGATCACTCTAACATTTCTATTGGGTCATAAATTCCCATCTACTTTACCCCTTTATTTAGTCGATGGGTCAAAGTTGATTGCTTTTGGGACTCTATAATTTGAATTGCCTTCTTCGCACCCACTGTTCCTTCATACTATAGTAGCTACGGTTATTAATGATCATGGTGGGAGATCCCAATGTTCCTTCTTGGTGGGCAGTGATCCTAACATGGAGTAAATAAGCAGTACATTTTTTGGTTTATCATTTATGATCGGGCAGGGGTTTTAGGAAAGGTTCACCCTATTGGCTTCCCAAAGTTTTGCCCTTTGATGGGTAAAATTTTCCCTCCTCTTTGCATGTAGGAATCTATAATAGTTCCACCCCTTTCAATTGGTGAAATTTTCATCCTCACGATGGGTGAAAGTTTGAAACTATTCCACCCTACTAAGCATTCCAAAACTCCACCCTTCCTTCTAACGAGGATTTAAGATGGTCCCACCCCAATGCAGCCTTGAATTTATCTACCTGATCTTAGAAAGATCTTCAATTTTATTTTTTGACTACCTCTAGAACATCTGCCCATCTCCTGTAGCTGTCACCACAGGTGCTAATTATCTTCATCTTTCGCCCGATCATTAAAGCAAGATTTTGGATCCAAAAATTAACCATTTCTTTTGAGCATCATATCTTACGAAGAAGAGTGGGTAAAATGGGGGGAGTAAATTTCACCCACACTGAGCTAGATCCATGTCATTACCCTAACCTTGGTCTTGATCCACTTGTCCATTATGAATCACATTCGTATCCCATACCAAACATTGTGACAGAACTAGTTATTTGTCATACTAGCTCTCTAATAGTCAAATGGTACAGGGACTTATCACTATACTCTCAAGCAACAACTTGAAGTAAGCATCCCATACCACCTCTCGTTACAAGTTCTGGTAGTATCACTTGATTTGACCTCATTCTTGTTAGAAAATTATTGCTCTTGAGTCGTGTTGCATGCTTACCCATATCTCAACGATATCGGGTGTATAATTCCAATATTTTTCATGTTACTACATAAAGGTTGAGTTATAATAGTTTATTTATCTTTGTAAAAATCTCAAGGTTATCAAACACGGGTTTACATATGATACCCTTTACCCAAGTTCATTCAATTCCTATCCAACATAGAATCTAACTCTTAGAATGATTAGGTAAACATCAATCAACATTGGATGAAGAGTGACTATCTCTACTTTTAATTATTCCTTAATAATAATTGTTAAGTCTTTCATTTCCTTTAAAGTTTGAGGTCTCGCAAGTAATGTTCTCCTAATTTTATCATGAAAATATTTATACTTATAATCCTATTCCATGACCTTTTTTACTATTATGACTTGGTTTCTCAGATAATTTAATATCGATAACAACTTATCTCTTTCAAAGGTTTACAATTTTAAAATAAAAGAACTAATCCATTTATTAAAGCAAATCACATCAAGGTTGCATAAAAGTGATTCATAGAAAAACTCTCTCATTGAGTAATGGTTACAAAGGACTTAAACTTGGTCTACTATTCGATGTTTGGAACCATGCATTTAACATCACACAACCGCTAAGAAAATCGATTAACCTAGGGTAGTTGAAAATTTTATCTTTGCCCTACAATAAGTTAGACTTTATTTATATTTAAATAATACATAACCTCCACAACACGAGGCGCGTTGAATGCCAAAACCCAATAGGTCATATTTAGATTATAATTTTGAAGTTTGCTACGACTATTGTCCTAATCTCAAATATTTACTTTTAACTCACAATTATACCTATACATAACTATGTAGGTCATTATTTAAATATTGATTCTATATATTTCATTTTTGCTAGCTAATTATTTACTATAAACCCAAAAGTAATTTGTTTCCTGTAAGAAGGTACCCGCACATGAAAGAAATCATTTCATTTATACAAACAAAGATAACTATACATATTTCAAAATCAAGTCATTTTATTTTATTTATTTATTTATTTTGAATTTACATGGTGGAATCGGTAGCCGCCACAAATCCGGGCAGGTTGTCCAGCTTTTTATGGCCACCACAGTATTCTGCGTTGTCCGCCACAAAAGCCGCCACACAGATCTTCAAGCAATCCGCCCCTATAACCACCATGCCACAATCATTTTAAACCTTTTATGCCACTGAAAGCACCAGGAAAGGGACAAGCGTTCAGTCCGACGAGGCCCGATATTTGAACCTTGGACCTCCGCCCCCATTATGGGGTTTGGATGAACCAATTGGTCTACACCTCGGACCTAAGCAAGTCATTTTATTGTGTAACAACAAAATTGATTCCCAAAATAGTCTTTAGGCCATACTTTGCTAACTAAGTCTAAAAAATAATAATTTGTTTGCAACAGGATTCAAACACACAATGCACTCGAAACTTGAAGGTTTAAAGACTTTTTCTTTGCAGCCTCAACTTTATATTTTTAAAAAGCGAGTATTTAAACTACACACAAACATTTCAATATTTAAAATTTTCACATAAAAAACTCCAATGGATTGACCCAAATAGCGTAGTGATGTCACTTCTATGGTTTATTGTATTTTATACCTTTAATAAATGAGCTTAGAAAATGGAGCACCTTCTGAAGGTTCATAGTGGAGGATAATCCCTCTTTTTCCAGAATGGTACTATAATGAAGTCAATTCTTCTAAATATCCAAGATTTAATTTATTGTCCCCTAATAAACGGTTGTGCTTTAAGTAAGCCACTAAGTAGTTACCCAGGTGTTACACCATCCAATTTAACTTAGTTAATTCTTGAAAAACAATGTATTGCTATAAAGATATATACACCATGCTACAAATTAATTCATATTCCTTTAAGAGTATTTCCATGCTCAAATTACATCATTAAATACAATTATCCACTCTAACATCGAAATTATGTGACAATCATTTTTCTTAATAATTGCATTATAAAAAATGTAAATACAATGTCTCAACAATTGGTTATAAAATAATGGAGAAATATCCCTTCTAGAAATTTTCCAACTGTTATAGTTTTTCAGATGTTTTACACAATGGATAGCTCATGATGCCAGTACTTGCTCATGGAAGGGAGGTTAAGTTATTTTGAAGCTTTTGTTACACCATTTGAGAGTGTTTCTAAGTTAGGCACTTCCTCCAAGCACTTCTTTCTCGTCACTTTGCTCGATGATCAAAGTCTTGAGAAGCACTCATTGGGGATCAGAAAGGCTCATTGACAAATGCTAATGTAATACTATCCGTATGCACAACTATTAAAAGCACTAAAAATTTCATCACACATACATCCAGCAACATGCACCATTGTCAACCATCACATTTGTTGTGCATACAATATTTATAAAAAGATAGTTTTAACATAACCTTGCTTAACAACTTGTTCAAGTAAAGGGTAACAATCAAACAATAATTGTTTCAATAAATAATTTTACAAAGATACAAGCTCCTAGTTGTAGATTTTACAAGTAATCTAACTGGAACTCTTACTCAGTTCAATAAATACAACACTCGTGGTCATGAATTCAGTGAAAAAGTGCAGTCGTTGTTACACTGATCAATTTTTACATAGCATGATAAAATAAAATATTTTTGCCAAAGCATCCATACACAGTTTTAATAATAATCAAACAAGTAGATGTCATTTCTAGTTCCTTTAATGAAAAATAGCAAGATCATAGTTCATTTCACCTTCAAAGTATTAATTCATTCAACATAACAAGGTTAAATGTTAATCTCACACAACAAGCTCCATTAACGCATACAACTAAAGAATATGAAGCTTGACCTGTAGATGTTGGTTTTTATTAATATTCACTCTTTATTTTTTCTTTACGTATCTTTCGGTTGCACTTCAACCCCCATAACCAGATACCATGCAGAATAGAATAGCTAAAAAAAAGATCCCCCAATGCTCTATATGCAATATAGTTAATCCCCCATTTTTCCTTTAACAGATTTCCCTCATATTCGCTTCTTAAAATAATGGAGGAAGAGGTTTTATTAGAATAATAATCATGACCATTCAATGCAATAATCACAACACAATATTTCACGGTCCACTCTCTCCGTTATGCTATATAGGAGAAAAGAAATATAAATTTTTATATATCTACACTTCATTTTCTATTAACAACAAACAGGCATTCAAAGTAAGACTCACACAATAATACAATTCACACATAATGCACCTACATGCTATGCAATACGTAAGTTTCAATGTGCTCACGATCTAATCATAATTTTTTCTTGCCAACCTTCTCCTATTCTTCGAGGTATATACCTGGTCCTACATGCACAAAGACTATCAATAGTACCACATTCTATAGGAAAAGGTAAGTATAAATCATCAAATTTTTGCTATCAAAGGTTATGCGAGGAGGGTTGTTACATCCTCCCCCACTAAAAACAAACACAATCTCTATATTTAGTGAATGGTTAAAAAGAACAAGTTAAAACATATACATTTACATTTTCATTCATATAACCATCAATAAAAGTTCATTCACAAATCATACATCATGTAATTATATTCATTCTCAAATTTATCAGTAATTCAAACTAGTTTGCATAATCCATTTACATGATGTTTCATTTTACATTCAACCATATACCATGCATAATCCAAAACATACACAAAATAACTCTACTCAGTAATCCAAACACTCATACTCACATATATATATATATATATATATATATATATATATATATATATATATATATATATATATATATACACATATACATCATTAATCCATATAATTTTTTTTTTAAATTTCATGTCTACTCAAACAAATAAGGAAACTAGTCCTACATATAAGCTACATTCTCCCATATGGTATTTTTGTCCGAGTAGTGATCTCACTGGACCCGACATTGTTCTACGTTTATTTTTATCAAACTCTTGGTCCTAAAACCAAGTATACAAACTAGTCAAACTTCAATTTTTAGTGTATCAAACATATGCAAACTGGATACATCCAAAATGTGAGTGGGGTTAGCAATGTACTTCTTAAGGAGGGATATATGGAAGACATTATGAATTTTGGATAAGTTTTGTGACAGAGCAACTCTGTATGCAACAAGGCTTATTTTTCATGTAAATTTAAATGGACCCACATATCTAGGGTCAATTTTGGAAGATTTTATAGAAGTTTTAGTAGGTTTTACCCTTATGAACACTCTATCACCTATAGAGTATTCCCTCGATGTTATTTTGAGGCTCGCGGTAGCTCTTTTGGCAGTTTGTGATCTCTTTCAACTTTTACTGAATTCTTTTTAATTGATCTTCCATTTCTCTTATAGTATCCAGTCTGATCACTACCTGATCATTTGTATTATCCCATGGCAAGGGAGTCCTACATCTTCTTCTGTACATGGCTTCAAAATATGTCATATCTAGTGATGGATGATAATTTTTATTGTATGCAAACTCGACTAGGTATAGGTAATATTTCCATTTAGTATGTTGATCCATACAATACATTCTTAGCATATCTTATAAGACCTGATTCACCCTCTCAGTTTGTCTATCTATCTCAGGGTGATAGGCTAAACTGATATTCAGTTTGGTACCCAATGCTTCATACACAACTTGCCAAAATTTTGAGGTAAAACGAGAGTCTCTATTAGAGATCGTGACTTCAATAAATCCATGTAATCACACTATCTCTTTGGTAAATTTACTTGCTATAGCAGGTGCATCATCCTGCAAATTCTCAAGTATAAAATGTACAACCTTGGTTAACATATCCACAACAACCAAGATTGCATCATGCTTAAACCTTGTTTTAGGTAAACCAACTATAAATTCCATTGACACCACCTGCCATTTCCATGTAGGAATATTGTGTGGGTACAAATGACCTATCTAGTGCAAGTATTCTGCTTTAAATTTATGACACTCCAAACACCTAGCCACATAATCATTAATATCCTTTTTAATTCCTAGATAGTAATAGGCCTTCCTAAAGCTCTCATGCATATTTAACCCACCAGGATGGACAAAATAAGGAGTATTATGTGCCTCCTTAAGGATTTTTTCTTTCAATTCACTCTAATTTGGAATAACCAATATGTTCTTATAATACAACAAATTATCTCTATATACAAAACTTATATCTCTTTCAGGTTCTTGTTCAATTTGAGCATTACATGACTCACATAATTCATCTTTTTGTTGTAAGTCCTTAATTTGATCTATTAGATCATAATGATATTTCATCATTGCAACAATACGTCCTCTTTAGGTCTAAGTTGTAGACCGATTGGTTCAACCAAACTTTGTAAGGGGGGCAAAGGTCCAAGGTTAAAATATTAGGCCTCATCAAATTGAACTCTTATCCCTTTCCTGGTGCTTTCAATGATGTAAAAGTTTTAAAATGATTGTGGCATGGTGGTTATAGGGGAAGACTACATGAAGAACTGTGTGGTGGATTATGGGGTGGAAAAGAAAAATCCTATGGCAACCATAAAAGCTGGACAACCTATCCAGATTTACGGTGGCTACCGATTCCACCATGTAATTAAAAAACAATATGTCCTCTCCTACTCGGAGCATAAAATATCTTATTCTCCTTATCCTTGATATATTCAATGCTAAAATCATACCCAGCTAAAAACTCCATCCAACGACATTATCTGGAATTCAGCAAGGGTTGAGTAAAAATATACCTTAAACTCTGGTGATCTGTCTTGAGTTCAAATGATTTTTCAAGAAAATAGTACCTCCAAATATTAATAGCATGCACAAATGTTTCCAAATCATGAGTGGCATAGCTTATATTATGTCCCTAAAGTTTTCTTGATTCGAATATAATGACCGCTTCACCTTGGGTCAAAACCCTTCTAATCCTTCAATTGATACATCGGTACACATTGTAAATATATTAGAAGGATCATGTAACTATAGGATTTGTGCAGTTGTCAACCTCTATTTCAAAGTTTGAAATGCTTCTTCACATTGTTCAGTCCACTTAAAAACCTTTCATTTTCTTTGCAGATTTGTAATAGGTTGAGCAATTCTCAAAAATCCTTTGATAAACCATCTGTAGTATCCTGGTAGCCCCATAAAACTATGCACCTCAGTCACATTTGTGGGTGTAGGTGAGTCAATAATAACCTCAATATTCTTGGGATCAATAGCAATCCCCTCACTAGAAACCTTGTGCCCCATATACTATACTTGAGCAGTGTAGAATTCACACTTTGATAGTTTTCCATACAGTTGATTCCTCCTAAGGATATCAAGTATAGTTCTCATATGCTGATCATGCTCTTCCTTATTTTAGAAGTAGATCAATATATCATATAGGAACACAAGCACATAATGGTCTAGCTACTATTTAAAAATACTATTAATGAGATTCATGAATGCAACAGGGGCGTTAGTTAACCTAAAATGTAGGACTATAAATCCATAATATCTGTACCTTGTTCTAAAAGTTATTTTGTGTGTCTTCTTCTCGAATCCTCAACTGATGGTAACTTGATCTAATATAGAAGATGGTATATCTTTTCAGCTGATAAAATATATCATCTATTCTTGGCAAAGAATATCTATTCTTGATGGTAACCTTATTTAGCATTCGATAGTCTATGCACATTCTCAAGGACCTGTCTTTCTTTTTAATAAACAAAATAGGAGCACCCCATAGTGACACACTAGGCTTAAGAAGCACCTTATTCAACACATCCTGAAGTTGTGTCTTGAATTCTTATAACTCTATAGGGGTCATCCTATATGGTGTCCTAGCAATTGGTGCAATTCCAGGCAATAACTCTATATAAAAGTCAAATTCTCTTTGAGGAGGTAAACCTAGTAAGTCCTTCGAAAACACATTCTTGAACTCATACAAAATAGGATGCTTTTGGAATAGGTCAAAATCAGTTTCAATTTCTTCTTTTTTTGTTCATCTTAACTACATAGATTATTCCCCTCTTCCTTATTACCTTCTTTACTTGCATTGCTGACAATAGATGTGGTTTAATAGAACCATGGTCACAAAGAATTCTAATTCTTTGGTTATATTCATCCATGAACTCTAACCATATATCTTTAAATTTCAAGAGGGCTTTATGGACCTTTAGCCAATAAACACCAAGAATGATGTCAAAGGCATTTAGAGGTGCCACATACACATGCCAATAAATTTTACCTTGGCAAGATAATATGAGGGTCAAATAATTTTTGTACCTTCCTATCCTCCTTGTTCTTATACTTATGCACATATTTTAGTAATTGAATAAACCTTTGGTGGTATTCCTGGATTGACTTGGTTTCCTGCTACAAATTAGATAACTTGCCAAATTTCTCTACATATTATTGCTTAATTATGAGTCTTTTCCCTAAATTTTGTTACAAAATACTCCCATTTGAGATCTGCAGCTTCAATGCTTGGCCCCTTCATAAAGGTCTTCCACCAATCCAGGGTTTCTTCTACCATATTCATGACAACCAAAGTAGTTTTAGATTCTATTGATAAAACTATCATGGAAAGTATGACTCCAATTTATTCAGCTAGTTCTCCACTACATCTCCACCATATTTTCCATTAAATTTTGAAATCATGGCTTTCTTTAAGTCCTTGGAAAACTTAACACTCACTTTGGCCCCACTAGCTCCTATAGGCTCATTGGATGCTCCCTCTTTTCTGCCTATAGTTTCCCTACCCCTATTTAAATCATCTATTAATTTCTACTATTGTAATATTAACTCTTGTTGTTGGGCTAGGTGTACTTTATATTGAACCATTTCCTCTTTTTATTGTTTCATTCGAGTTTGCAACAATTGTACTAATTTTGCTAAACTTTCATCCTCCCTATTAGATTCATTTGGTGGAGGCTCATTTAATTGTTTCTTTTTTTTTCTCTTTGAGTACCACCTTTTATGGTTCCTATACGTGGTTCTTTCTATGGTCTAATTGTGGGTTCTTCCTGGCCAGCTCCTGTGGGGGTTCTTAGATAAACCATCATGCGACATTTGCACTACTAGACCTGGTTTGGTTTTGATAAATCAAAACATTATTCAGAGTCATAAAACATAAGGATATTTTCCGCCTATGATACCACATGTAACAACCCAAGTCTACTCACCTAGTTGCACCACTCATAACCATCCAAGCAATTTCAAGGTAATTTTTTTAAATTTGAGTTTATCTTTCATACCCGAAAAGAGGTTTCAAGTTCATTCTAAACAAGGTTCACCCAATGAATCAATAATATAAATTTCAATTAGTACAAGGTATATCAACCACTTTTGGGAATTTGGACTACTGCAAACAGTTACCCAAATGGACGAGATTGATCAGATCTTGTAGAAGGTGCAATTTTGTAGATCTAACTTTATCATTTATTGTCCTCTTGATCTAGCATGAGTGTTGATCTACGGTTGGGATTATCCTCTAGGGCCCATAACACCTAGAGTATGGATGCATACTCTCCCCATCCCTTAGCATATTGAACCTCGACTTAATTGGTCGAAATGTTCAAAAATTTGTATATAAGGGGTTAGCTTACATATGTCTAGTGTCTAGCAAATTCCCTTATTTCCTGGGGTCAGCTAGAGCCATGTCATTACCCTGATCTTGGTCTTGATCCACTTGTCCAAAATGACTCACGACCATTTATCCCATACCAAACCTTGTGGTAGAAGTAGTTTTTTTTGTCATATTAGCTCTTTAATAGTCAAATAGTATAGGGACTTATCACTGTAATCCTGAGCAACAACCTGAAGGAAGTGTCTCATACCATCCCTCGCTACAAGTTTTGACAGGATCACTTGATCCGACCTCATTCTTATCAGAAAAAGATCACTCTCGAGTCATGTTGCATGCTTACTCGCATCTCAACGACATTGGGTGTATAATTTTTTCATGTTATTACATGAAGGTTGAGTTATAATAGTTTATTTATCTTTGTAAGAAATCTCAAGGTTACCAAAAAAGGGTTTATATATGATACCCTTCACCCAAGTTCATTCAATTCCTATCCAACATAGAATCTAACTCGTACAATGATTAGGTAAACATCAATCAACATTGGATGAAGAGTGACTATCTCTAATTTTAATTATTCCTTAATAATAATTTTTAAGTCCTTCATTTCCTTTAAAGTTTGAGGTCTCACAAGAATCCTAATTCTATCATGAAAATATTTATACTTATAATCCTATTCCATGGTCTTGTTTACTATTATGACTTGGTTTCTCAAATAATTTAATATCCATAACAACTTATCTCTTTCAAAGGTTTATAATTTTAAAATAAAAGAACTAATCCATTTATTAAACCAAAATCACACCAAGGTTGCATAAAAGTGATTCATAGAAATGCTTTCTCTCAATGAGTAATGGTGACAAAAAACTTGGTCTACTATTCATGAAGAGATTTTACAGAAACATATTCTAGAAATAAAGCAAAAAAGTAACTAAGGAAATAATAACACCATTCAATGCACATATGACACACAAGATTTACCCTGGTTCACCCAATTTGGGCTAGTCCAGCAAACAAGAGTCTATCCTCCTTGATATATTATTCTCTCTCTTGTCCCTAAAACGGGACATTACAATAATTATATAAGGAAACTCTTACAACCCTAAACCACCAAGTGGTATTAGGGTACCGTGGATACAACACCGTGGGCTAAACCACCCACACTAACTAACCACCCACCAACCATGGGAATCCCGGGGTTCGCTCCAAAAGTAGCGATAAAAGTAGGTGAAAAGTAGCGATAAAAGTAGGTGAAAATTTCGACGCCGGCTTCGCCGGCTTCGATCGCTTTCACCGTATCCGAGGGCGCCCCCCTATGCACCTCGAGCCATCGCCTATTACGTAAGCACCTTTACCATAGCCGAGGGTCCTTGGGGGCCTCCGGCCCCCCGAACCCCCCTACCCGTCGTCTTTTGTGCTGTAGTGCCTGTCGTACAATTATTTTTCGGCAAAGAATGAGACACATCCAACATTCTCCCACTTGTTGAATACTTTGCCAGACCCATTTCAATTGTACAAAATCTAAACTTTTCAGTGCTTACAGCCTTGGTTAAAGCATCTACAACATTTTCCTTGGTGTCTACCTTTTCCAGCAACACTTTCTTCTGTTCAAGCATGTCCCTGCAGAAATGGAACTTTGTATCAATGTGCTTCGTTCTTGAATGGTAAGCATGGTTCTTTGCCAAAAATATGGCACTCTGACTGTCACAGTTTATCTTCACAGCTCCTTGAAAGAACCCAATTTCAGCACATAGTCTTTGCAGCCATACAACTTCCTTACTTGCATCAGTGGCTGCCATATACTCAGTTTCAGTAGTTGAAAGAGCAACAACAGTCCGCCTCTTGCTCATCCAACTAATGGCCCCTCCGAACAAATTGAATACATAAGCACTAGTAGATCTTCTCCTGTCCGGATCTCCAGCCCAATCTGCATCAACAAACCCTTCTATATCCAATTGTCTATTTTCTTTACCTGTACCCTCATAGCAGATTGTAAAATCAGAGGTGCCACGCAAATATCTAAAAACCCTTTTCACAGTAGTCCAATGCTCTTTACCAGGTTTAGACATATATCTACTCAAGACTCCCACTGCATGGGCAATGTCTGCTCTAGTACAAACCATGGCATACATTAAACTACCTACAACATTTGCATAAGGAATATGTGACATTTCCTCTACCTCTTCTTCTATTTTTGGACATTGTTCAACAGACAATTTTTCACCTAAAGAAATAGGTACCTTCACCGGTTTGCAATCCTGCATATTGAACCTTTTCAACACTGTCTCAACATACTTTTTCTGATCCAGCCACAACTTTCTGTTAGAGCGATCTCTTTTTATTTGCATACCCAATATAAAATTTGTAGGGCCAAGATCCTTCATGTCAAACTGCGATGCCAACTGAGACTTTACTTCCCTGACCAGTTTCTTGCTATTTCCAATTAGTAACATGTCATCAACATAAAGAACTATAATGACAATTACATTACCAATTTTCTTTGAATACACACAATGATCAACATTGCTACGAACAAAACCAATTCCTAAAACATAAGTATCAAATTTTTGGTACCACATTCTAGGTGATTGTTTCAGTCCATACAATGATTTCTTTAACTTACATACCAGATCCTCCTTTCCTAGCAATAGTGAAACCTTCAGTGCTGCCTCATATAGATTTCTTCCTCCAAATCTCCATGAAGGAATGCAGTTTTCACATCCATCTGTTCTATTTCAAGATCAAATGCAGCAACCACAACTAACATAAATCTAATTGATGTTAGCTTTGCAACGGGAGAAAAAACTTCACCATAATCAATTCCTTCAACCTCAAAAAAACCTTTAGCAACCAGGCGAGCTTTATATTTCTCCACTTTACCTTCAACATTCTGCTTCTTCTTAAAGATCCACTTGCAACCTATTGCTTTCCTACCACTTGGTAATTTCACTAAATCCCATGTTCTGTTCTTTTTCAGGGACATCATTTCCTCATCCATGGCCTCTTCCCAACGGTTTGCATCTCCAGAATTAACAGCTTCTCTAACTGTTCTAGGATCTTCATCGGAATAGATAGTACAAAAGAAGTAGGAAAAGTAGATGGACTATACCTTTCAGGTTGCTTCCTTTCCCGTGTTGATCTCCTTACCACAGGTGTATGAACCTCTTCTTCATCCTCTTCCGGATCCTCACCCGTATGCTCCTCTTCCATATCCTCATCTGTATGCTCCTCTTCCAGATCCTCTACTGTCTGATAGTTTTCCATGAGATCAAATTGGACCGTTCCAGGTTCCTCTTCTGTAACTACCTTCCCGGAATCACTGATCATCTCCCTAAACACCACATCTCTACTATACACTGTACTTTTAGTTTTTGGATTCCAAAGCTTATATCCTTTAACACCATCTTTATAACCAATAAAGATACATTTAACAACCTTATTATCTAGCTTACTTCTTTTCTCCTTTGGAATATGCATGTATGCATCACAGCCAAAAACTCTGAGATGTGAAATAGAAGGTTTCTTACCAAATAGAGCTTCAAATGGAGTTTGATCTGGCAATGCTGATGTAGGTGACCGATTTCGCAAGTAGCATGCTACACTCACTACTGCCTAGAATTCCTGTGCCAAACCTGCACCACCGAGCATACTTCTAGCCTTCTCCATCGGTGATCTGTTCAATCTCTCTCGCAACTCCATTCCGTTGAGGTGTATATGGAGTAGTCTTCTGTCTTGCAATACCACATTGCTTACAAAATTTCTCAAATATATTAGAACAATATTCCCCTCCATTATCAGACCTCAACACCTTAATCCTTTTATCAGTTTGATTCTCAACAAGTGCTTTAAATTCCTTAAATTTTTCAAACACTTCATCTTTGCTCTTAAGAAAGTAAATCCATGCATATCTTGAAAAATCATCAACAAAGGAAGCATAATACCATGATTTTCCAAGAGACGGCATAGGAACAGGACCAAAAATATCATTGTGGATCAAATCTAGTACCCCACTAGATCTTGTGGCACCAGATGGAAAACTAACCCGATTCTGTTTACCATAAATACAATGTTCATAGAACTCGAAAGACATTGAGTAATTAGGGATACCATGAACCATACCTTTTGTGTACAGGGTACGCAATCCCTTTTCTCCAATATGTCCCATCCTTTGATGCCAGAGTGTTGAGCTTTTATCAGAATCAACCTCAGGAACAGTTGAGCTATTGCACTCATTTGTCATAGTGCTTCCCAATAGCTTATACAATGTTCCAATCCGAACTCCCCTTGCCAACACCATTGATCCACGAACCATTTTGCATGAATCCCTGCCAAAACTGACATTCACTGCTGCATCGGCCATTTTGCTTACCGAAATCAAATTTCTAGCAAGTCCCGAAATATGCATCACACCTGGTAGGGTCTTAACCCTACCATCCTGCAGCAAAATTTTCACTCTTCCACGACCCATGATTCTGAGTGGTGAATCATCTCCCAACAGTACCTCCCCTCCATCATATCTTTCATATTCATTGAACCACCCTCTATGAGGAGTCATATGAAAAGAGGCACCAGTATCAATCAACCAATCATTTTTATCTGATCGTGTGGAGCACGATGAGCAGGATGCCAGATATACATCCCCTGCTTCATCAATGGATTTATTCATCTCTATGGAAGTCGATTCATCAGACTTTTTTCCAGACTCAGCTTTCTTTGATCTGCAATCCTTCTTCATATGACCAGGCTTGCCACAATTCAAGCATTTTCTCTCAAACTTCCCCCGAGACTTGGATCTACCTTTAGACTTAGACCTATCACCATATCTAGATTTGTCCTTCTCCTTGGCACGCCCTCTCACTGTTAGGGCTTCCTTAGATGTGCCCTCCATGGCTTTTCTCCTCATATCCTCAGATAATAGAGATGCCACTATATCTTCAAACTTCAATGTGGATGAAGTTGTACTACCAATTGCTACTACTAAGTTATCCCATGAATCTGGTAAAGAGCATAACAAAGTAATGCATTTATCTTCCTCACTCAACTTAATTTCTACAGATGTTAGTTGACTTACCACTGTATTGAATGCATTCAGATGATCTCGCAACCGAATCCCCGTCATGCATCCTAAGATTGTATAGTTTCTTTCTGAGGAATAATTTGTTCACTAGGGACTTCGATTGATACAAAGCCCCTAACCTCTCCCAGAGATCCTTTGTTGTAGCTTCTCCCGAAACATTGATGAGCACCGAATCTGCAAGACACAGTCGAATCAGACTCCTTGCTTTTCGATTCATCTTCTCCCAATCTTCATCGAAAGTACCCGTAGGTTGTGTTGTTTCTGAAATAGCAGCCCACTGATCTCTGTCCACGAGCATATCTTCCATCTTTAACTTCCATAGCTCAAAACTTTTGCCGTCAAATTTCTCGATCTCTATCCTTGAATGATTTCCTGACATTTTTTTTTCTTCAAACTCCTTCTGCGTAACTCCCACTCCAGAATAGGTTTTCTTTCACTCCTAGAAACCCTAGGTCTTCTTCAAACGGATTTAAACCCTAGCAATAAAGGCGTCCCCCTATGGCTAATAACTTGGCTCTGATACCAAATGAAGAGATTTTACAGAAACATATTCTAGAAATAAAGCAAAAAAGTAACTAAGGAAATAATAACACCATTCAATGCACATATGACACACAAGATTTACCCTGGTTCACCCAATTTGGGCTAGTCCAAAAAACAAGAGTCTATCCTCCTTGATATATTATTCTCTCTCTTGTCCCTAAAACGGGACATTACAATAATTATATAAGGAAACTCTTACAACCCTAAACCACCAAGTGGTATTAGGGTACCGTGGATACAACACCGTGGGCTAAACCACCCACACTAACTAACCACCCACCAACCGTGGGAATCCCGGGGTTCGCTCCAAAAGTAGCGATAAAAGTAGGTGAAAAGTAGCGATAAAAGTAGGTGAAAATTCTGACGTCGGCTTCGATCGCTTTCACCGTATCCGAGGGCGCCCCCCTACGCACCTCGAGCCGTCGCCTATTACGTAAGCACCTTTACCGTATCCGGGGGTCCTTGGGGGCCTCCGGCCCCCCCGAACCCCCCTACCCGTCGTCTTTTGTGCTGTAGTGCCTGTCGTACAATTCTTTTTCGGCAAAGAATGAGAAACATCCAACAATTCAATGTTTGGAACCATGCATTCAACATCACACAACCGCTGAGAAAATCAACTAACCCAGAGTAGCTGATAGTTTTATCTTTGTCCCACAATAAGTTAGACTTTATTTATATTTAAATAATACATAACCTCCACAACACGAGGCACATTGAATTCCAAAACCAATAGCTCATCTTTAGACTATAATTTTGAAGTTTGCTATGACTATTGTACTGATTGCAAATATTTACTTTTACTCACAATTATGCCTACACATAACTATGTAGGTCATTTAAATATTAATTCTATATATTTCATTGTTGCCAGCTAATTATTTACTATAAACCCAAAAGTAATTTGTTTCTTGTAAGAAGGTACCCGTACATGAAAGAAATCATTTCGTTTACACAAACAAAGATAATTATACATCTCTAAAAAGCAAGTCATTTTATTGGGTGACAACTAGATTTATTTCCAAAATAGTCTTTGGGTCATACTTCGCTGACTGTATGACAAATAATAATTCATCCGTAACAGGATTTGAACACAATGCACTCGAAACTCGAAGGTTTAAAGACTTTTCCTTTGTAGCCTCAAATTTATATTTTTAAAAAGTGAGTCTTTAAACTACACATAAAAATTTCAATATTTAAAAATTTCACATAAACTTTTCCTTCAAGCTTTAACTAAACTCCAATGGACTGACCCAAATAGCGAAGTGATACCACTTCTATGGTTTACAGTATTTTATACTTTTAATAAATAAGCTTAGCAAATGAAGCACCTTCTAAAGGTTCATAGTGGAGGATAATCCCTCTTTTTCCATAATGGTACTATAATGAAGTCAATTTCTCTTTCTAATGCCTCTAAAGATGCAAGATTTAATTTATTGTCCCTTAATAAATTGTTGTGCTTTAAGTATGCCACTAAGTAGTTACCCAAGCGTTACACCATCCAATTTAACTTAGTTAATTCTTGAACAACAACGTATTGCTATAAAGATATATACACCATGCAACAATTTAATTCATATTCATTTAAGAATATTTCCATGATCAAATTACATCATTAAATATGGTTATCCACTCTGACATCGAAATCATGTGACAATCATTTTTCTTAATAACTGCATTATAAACACTGTAAACAATGTCTTAACAATTGGTTATAGAATTATGGAGAAATATCCCTTCTAGAAATTTTTCAACTGTTACAATTTTTTGAATGCTTTACACAATGGATAGCTCATGACGTCGATACTTGCTCCTGAAAGGAAAGTTAATTTATTTTTAAACTTCTTTAGCATCATTTGAGAGTGTTGCTAAGTTAGGCACTTTCTCTAAGCACTTATATTCCATCACTTTGCTCAACATCCTAAGTCTTGAGAAGTTCTCATTGGGGATCAAAAGGGCTCATTGACAAATGCTAATGCAATACTATTCGTATGCACAACTATTAAAAGCACTAAAAATTTCATAAAATGTACATTCGAGAACATGCACCATTGCTAAACATCAAATTTCTTATGCATGCAATTTTTATAAAAAGATAGTTTTAACAGAACCTCACTTTTAACAACTTGTTCAGACAAAGGGCAACAATCAAACAATAATTATTTTGTCATGTAGAGACCAAAATCTAGCCACATTATCGAGAGGCCCAGGTTCAATTCTCTCCCCTCACATGTTGCAGTATATGTTGTATATAAAAGGTTCCTCATCAAAAAAAAAAAAAAAAATCTAGCCACTTGTCGTCCATCCAAGTCTTCCTACCATTTTTACCCATTTATTTATATATATCTAGGCATATTTGTTAAATATATGTTTAATATTAATATTTTAATATTATATTATATATATTTAATAACTATAAATATTATATATGTAAATAAATTCAAGCCATTCGATTTGATTTAATCCTAGCCATCCATCCACATCAATCCATGCCATGCATCCAGAATTAATATCCACCCTTCGATATGTTTTAATCTGAGCCACACAATTTGTGTTGCTAAAACCCTAACATACCCTAGTGTGGATTATTAATAGAGGCCATTTTGATGGCTCAACCCCTAAGTAATTCCATAAGTAATTTGAGAATTTATTAAGTACTTATCGTCAAGTATCCAAGTGTTCTCACCATTCCTCCTTGCTCGCCCTATCGCCATCCATTTTGCTTAGCCAGATCTACTTCTATAGATATTCACCTCATATCTCGAATGCCTCTAGGTGCTCCTTATCACCATCGAGCACCTCTTAGCACTTCCTTCCATCACCATGCACCTCTGGGAACTTTTCGCCATTCTTGAGCACCCACGGGTATTTTCTGCTACTATCGAGTGCTCGCAAGCATTTCAAACTAGAGTTCTGCAATCCTACTAATCCTCGAGTGATGCTAGGGAATCGTCGCACCAAGTTCTAAAAACAATTACAACAGATTGAAGAACAACAAGTGAACAAGGTAAATCCAGTATTGATTATTTCATTTCATGTATTTTTAGATTCTGCTCATATTTATATTGCATAGCTAGGGTTTTTGTATTGATTTATGAGGGTCTCACATTATGGAGCCCTCACAATTATTATTGACCTATTCATTTTCTTTTTGTGTGCAGATCTGGAAGTACTACACCTATATTGTGTAGCTACTTAAGCTGGAGTGGTCCAGTATTAGATAATACGAAGCCCACTCACCTCTATTGGGATCAAAAGTGGGATTGAAGACACCACCAACACTTTTCACTAGGGTTTCAGAGAACCCTAGTATTGTAATACTTTTGTTGGCAATTTTGGGTACCTTGGGTACATTGCCTTTGCTCTAAGTGTAGATGTTGTCATTGATGTCAAGAAGGTCTTGAAGCAATTTGGTTTGATGTCAAAGAATGTGTTTTGATGTAGGTTTCAGTTTGGACAGTGAGTTTACAAGAAGATCGTAGTAGCCCAGCTTGCAAAAGATCAAGAAAAAGACAAGTAAGAAAAAGTATGCAGGCGGCTGGAAAACTGTCACGATTTCGCGACATGTTTTAGGAGAGAGAAAGTGCTGAAAAACTGTCGCGATTTCGCGACATGTTTGAGGAGAGAGAAAGTGCTGGAAAAACTATCGCGATTTCGCGACATGGTTGAGGAGAGAGAAAGTACTGACAAAACTGTCACGATTTCGCGACATGTTTGAAGAGAGAGAAAGTTCTAGCAAGTCTGTCGCGATTTCGTGACATGCTGAAAAAAGAGAAGAAGTTGGCAAAACTGTCGCGATTTCGTGACATGTTGGCAGAGAAGGAGAGCAAGTTGGAAAGTGTCACGATTTCGTGACATGTCGCATTTTCGCGACTCGAAAAGTGCAGGAAGGCAGAGAAGGAAAAGTGTCACGATTTCGCGACATTCTGCAAAGAAAGTTGTACGGACGAAAAAGTGTCACGATTTCGCGACATGATGCTGAAGAGAGAGTCCGCAAAGAGAACTGTCACGATTTCATGACAAGTTCGAAAAGAGAGAAAGTTACATGTAAAATGTCACGATTTCGCGACATGCTGCAGAGGTCGAGTTGAGGACTGTCACGATTTCGCGGCATGCTGAAAAGCTCGAAGTGAGAACTGTCACGATTTCGTGACATGCAGCGAAGGAAAGAGTTTGATATGAGAAGCGTCGCGATTTCGCGACAGGCAGTAGAGAAAGTGTACGAAAGCTGAAAGCATCACGTTTTCACGACAGGATGGAGGAACAACTTATGGATGCAAAAAATGTCATGATTTCGCGACAGGTTGAGATGGCAGCATTGAGTTGGAGAAAGTGTCACGATTTCAGAAGGTAGAAATAGTTAGCAAGTCTTCAACAGAAGAAGCGTCATGATTTCACGATGAATTCAGGAAGGAAGAGCTCGAAGGCGAAAGCGTCACGATTTCGTGACTTGTTCCAGTTTTGCGAGCGTAAGGCAGAGAAAATCTTAAGGCAGCGAAAGTGTCACGATTTCGCGACATGTTCCGTTTTCGTTGGGGCAAGCCGAGAAAAAGTTAAAGAAGCGAGAAATGTCACGATTTCGTGACAGAAGTGAAGATGACGTCAGCAGAGGCAAAAGTGTCACGATTTCACGACAGAAGCTGAGAAGGATGCCATGAAGACAGAAGGGTCATGATTTCACGGCAAGAGTATAGATGACGTCAACAGAAGCAGAAAGTGTCGCGATATCACGACAAAAACTAATAGGAAGCCAAAAGAAGCAAAAGTGTCACGATTTCATGATAGCAGGCAAAAGAAGGTGTACGGCTGTAAAAGTGTCACGATATCACGACATGTTGTAGTTTCACGATGAAAGCTACAGGGAAGTGACAGAGGCAGCAGAGGCGGTTGAAGCCAACAAAGTTAAATCTGGGCCGACGAAGATTAGGGTTTTGCAACCGACGATCTTTAGGGTATCAACCGACTAAAGATTAAGTTTTTGATCATGAATTAATGCTATAAAAGGAGGACTATTTTCGAGTTTCAAGGTATCGAATGGGTGTATCGAATTTGCGCAAGTGAAGTCTATTGTGCGCAAGAGAGCGAGTCGAGTCGAATCGATCGAAGTGTGCGTTCAAAGTGTGATATTCGTAGATAGAGTGCGGGAGAGAAGTGCGATCATCGAGAGGCAGAGTGTGCAAAGTCTGTGCTGCTGTGTTTGCGCGATCAGTGCAAAAGTAGTCTCGACCAAGTGCGGTTGTAACAAAATAGAGAAAGAGGAAGAGGACAGACTTGTGCCAGATCGAAGAACTATGTTTGGTGTAGATCAGATAGAGGACATATGTGCTAGACCGAAGGACTTGTGTTTAGTGCATATTCGAGGACCAGCTTTGCGGTGATAGAGTTGAGGACAGAGATCTCCAGCCAGAGCAGGGAAGACAGGTGTCTTCTGTGGATAGAGTTCCACTTGCTAAGGGCAGAGGAGGTAGAGGTCTTCTAGAGGATCACCAACCAAAGCAGAATTAGGGGAAGGTATCTCCTTTGAGCAAGAGGCTCATAAACATTGTAATTGGGAAGGTTTCCCAAAGAACTATGATATAACTTTTAGAGAAAAGTTTTATCCGTGGAGTAGCCCACCTTGGGTGAACCACGTAAATTGTTGTGTCACTTTGTGGATGATGTTTTGTGCATTGCTTGATTACTGCTGTTAATACTGCTATCTATTTTCTGCATAACATTGAATTGAAAGCTGATTTGAAAGAAAAAAATTAAAAGTGGTCTTATACTGTTCACCCCCCCTCTCAGTATAAGCTTGTGTTCTTCAATTGGTATCAGAGCCAGCACCTTCGAAAAGTTTAACAGCTTGAAGGAAAAGTTTGCAAAGAACACAATGGATTATTCAAGTGGCAATGCAACACCTATTCTTGATGGATCAGATTTCGGTCTGTGGAGTGCAAGAATGAAAGTCTATCTAATGGCACTTGGTAATGAGGTTTGGGAAGTAATTGAAGATGGGTACACTATCCCTATAAATGGTCCATACACTAAAGAAGACAGGCTCTTACATCACAACAACTCAAAAGCCATGAATGCAATCCTGAAGGGTTTACAGAAGGCTGATCTTACCAAAGTGATTCACTGCAAGACAGCTAGTGAAATGTGGAAACAGTTGCAGGTGGTTCATACAGGTGATGCTAATGTCCGAAAGGCCAAATTGAGACACTTTAAAGGTATGTTTGAACAACTCAAAATGAATGATGATGAAAATATTAGTGACTACATGCTTCGTATGGATGAGATTGTTAACTCCATGAAAGACTTAGGTCTTGAACTTGCTGAAAATGATGTGTGTGATAAGATTTTAAGGTCTCTTCCTAATAGATTTAGTGAAAATATTTCTGCCATTGAGGAAGCTAAAGATTTAGATAAATTGAAGAAGGATGAGCTCCATAGTATACTTGCAACATTTGAGCTGAGAACTCAAGTGAAAGTTGATGTTAAGAAAGAGGCAACCTTCAAAGCTACCAAGAAATCAAAGGGCAAGCAGATTCAAGAGAGTGATGAGTCTTCTAGTGATGAAGAGGCATATTACAACAAGAAAGGCAAGTTTTCCAGAAAGCACAAAAGCAAGAAAAATATAAGATGTTTCAACTGTGGGAAATTCGGTCATTATGCTACTGACTGTACTGTTTCCAAGAATGAAAGTGATGAAGATATACAGGATGTTAAGAGCAAGGATTCTAAAAAGCACAGGTATTTCAGAAAGAACAAAGATGAGCACAACAATCAAGGAAAGAGGTATTCACACAAGAACAAGAAAAGCTTCTACCTAGACAAAGCAAGTAAGTGTTCTAGCAAGTGATAGTGAAAGTTCTTCTAGTGATAATGAAAATGAGATGTTGTTCATTTCAGAAAAGGAGGAAGAACCGAAACATAAATTCATTGTCATGAAATGTTTTAGATGTGGAAATTTTGGGCACCTTGAGGATAAATGCAAAAATAATGATTTGGTTGCTAGTATGTATGAGGATGCTTCATAAAACTACAATGAAGATGCATGTATGGTTTTTGAAAAGGGTAGCACCTCTAGTGATAAGAAATCTGAAAAAGGCCTTGATAATTCAAAATGCAATCAAATAGAGGATCTTGAATGTGAACTTACTAATGCTCTTAGTGTTTTGAAAAAGGAAAGAAAGAAGAATGCTAGACTCAAGGATAAGTTAGATGAATGTTGTATGGAGAGAGACGAACTTATAGAAAATCTTGAAGTCTCTATGGCTAAGACACAAGAACTCAAGACTGAGTTAGAATCTAAGGTGCTTGAGTATAGTGAATTAGAACAGAAAATGGCTTCTTTGGAAGTGGAAACTAAAGAGTACAAGGATAAGTTGTACAGGTTTCAAGATAGCTCCAAAAGGGTTAAATCTCTCATCAAAGGTCAAAGAAAACCAACAGATAAAATAGGTCTCGGGTTTGTTGAGCCGCACAAGAAACAGGTTGGGGAATCTAGCAAGAGATTACAAAAGGAAGAAAGTTCTAATGTAGAAAGTACTTCAGATCAAGAGTCCGTGAGTGATAAATGCGCAAAAATAGAAAACAGAATTCTGAATGCGAAGAAGAAGTTTACCCGACCTAGAAGGTCATTTACAGGAAAGTTTAATGGCAGATGTTTTGCGTGTCACAAGTTTGGCCACATGGCTTCGCATTGCATGACTCAAGTAAGGAAGATAAATGATAGTTTCAGGGGCCGTAACTTATTTCAAGGATATTGCTACTCTTGTAATCAGTTCGGGCATAAGGCAATATTCTGCAAAACTAACAACAGGAACACGGTTACTCATAACAGACGGATTCAAAGAAGAGGTATGCCGAACAAAAATAACTTTGTTACGTGCTATAAGTGCAACAATGAAGGACACACAGCTAGACAGTGTAGAGCTGATTTTCCAAGGTACAAGAACAAAAAAAGTGATATAAACAGGTCCAAGGATCAAGGTATGAATAAAAATAGGAATGATAAAAGAAACAAGAACAGTAGTATGAATAGGTCCGAGGATCAGAACAGTGATAGGAACAGAAATACAGACAAAGAATTCAAGAAAAGGCCCGACAAGGAAATTGTAGACACTGATGATGATGAGTGTCTAATGGGAGTGTCACTCCCAACCCTGTTTTAAATCACCTCATCAGGAGGTGGGGGAGGGACTAAGCTAAGAGGCTCATTCTTAGTCCCGAGCCCCAAAGATGACCCTTTGCCATTGATGACAAAGGGGGAGAGATATGAGAAAGGGGGAGAGCTTCAAGTAAAGAAGAAAGCTTCAAGTCATGGGGAGCAAAAACTTTAATTGCAGATTCTCATTTGTTGGATCAGTAGGGTTCAGTTTTGGCTCTTGAGATATGTTTTCAGTTAAGGGTTGCCATCAATGACAAAGGGGGAGATTGTTGGCAATTTTGGGTACCTTGGGTACATTGCCTTTGCTCTAAGTGTAGATGTTGTCATTGATGTCAAGAAGGTCTTGAAGCAATTTGGTTTGATGTCAAAGAATGTGTTTTGATGTAGGTTTCAGTTTGGACAGTGAGTTTCCAAGAAGATCAGAGTAGCCCAGTTGCAAAAGATCAAGAAAAAGACAAGTAAGAAAAAGTATGCAGGCGGCTGGAAAAACTGTCGCGATTTCGCGACATGTTTTAGGAGAGAGAAAGTGCTGGAAAAACTGTCACGATTTCGCGACATGTTTGAGGAGAGAGAAAGTGCTGGAAAAACTGTCACGATTTCGTGACATGGTTGAGGAGAGAGAAAGTACTGACAAAACTGTCATGATTTCGCGACATGTTTGAAGAGAGAGAAAGTTCTAGCAAGTCTGTCGCGATTTCGTGACATGCTGAAAAAAAGAGAAGAAGTTGGCAAAACTGTCACGATTTCGCGACATGTTGGCAGAGAAGGAGAGCAAGTTGGAAAGTGTCACGATTTCGTGACATGTCGCATTTTCGCGACTCGAAAAGTGCAGGAAGGCAGAGAAGGAAAAGTGTCACGATTTCGTGACATTCTGCAAAGAAAGTTGTACGAACGAAAAAGTGTCACGATTTCGCGACATGATGCTGAAGAGAGAGTCCGCAAAGAGAACTGTCGTGATTTCATGACAAGTTCAAAAAGAGAGAAAGTTACATGTAAAATGTCACGATTTCGCGACATGCTGCAGAGGTCGAGTTGAGGACTGTCATGATTTCGCGGCATGCTGAAAAGCTCGAAGTGAGAACTGTCACGATTTCGTGACATGCAACGAAGGAAAGAGTTTGATATGAGAAGCGTCGCGATTTCGCGACGAGCAGTAGAGAAAGTGTACGAAAGCTGAAAGCGTCACGTTTTCGCGACAGGATGGAGGAACAGCTTATGGATGCAAAAAATGTCATGATTTCGTGACAGGTTGAGATGGCAGCATTCAGTTGGAGAAAGTGTCACGATTTCATGACAGAAATAGTTAGCAAGTCTTCAACAAAAGAAGCGTCATGATTTCGCGATGAATTCAGGAAGGAAGAGCTCGAAGGCGAAAGCGTCACGATTTCGTGACTTGTTCCAGTTTCATGGGCGTAAGGCAGAGAAAAGCTTAAGGCAGCGAAAGTGTCACGATTTCGTGACATGTTTCGTTTTCACTGGGGCAAGCCGAGAAAAAGTTAAAGAAGCGAGAAATGTCACGATTTCGTGACAGAAGTGAAGATGACGTCAGCAGAGGCAAAAGTGTCACGATTTCATGACAGAAGCTGAGAAGGATGCCATGAAGACAGAAGGGTCACGATTTCACGGCAAGAGTATAGATGACGTCAGCAGAAGCAGAAAGTGTCGCGATATCGTGACAAAAACTAATAGGAAGCCAAAAGAAGCAAAAGTGTCACGATTTCACGACAGCAGGCAAAAGAAGGTGTACGGCTGTAAAAGTGTCACGATATCGCGACATGTTGTAGTTTCACGACGGAAGCTACAGGGAAGTGACAGAGGCAGCAGAGGCGGTTGAAGCCAACAAAGTTAAATCTAGGCCGACGAAGATTAGGGTTTTGCAGTCGATGATCTTTAGGGTATCACCGACTAAAGATTAAGTTTTTGATCATGAATTAATGCTATAAAAGGAGGACTGTTTTCGAGTTTCAAGGTATCGAATGGGTGTATCGAATTTGCGCAAGTGAAGTCTGTTGTGCGCAAGAGAGCGAGTCGAGTCGAATCGATCGAAGTGTGCGTTCAAAGTGTGATATTCGTAGATAGAGTGCGAGAGAGAAGTGCGATCATCGAGAGGCAGAGTGTGCAAAGTCTGTGCTGCTGTGTTTGCGTGATCAGTGCAAAAGTAGTCTCGACCAAGTGCGGCTGTAACAGAACAGAGAAAGAGGAAGAGGATAGACTTGTGCCAGATCGAAGAACTATGTTTGGTGCAGATCAGATAGAGGACATATGTGCTAGACCGAAGGACTGTGTTTAGTGCATATTCGAGGACCAGCTTTGCGGTGATAGAGTTGAGGACAGAGATCTCCAGCCAGAGCAGGGAAGACAGGTGTCTTCTGTGGATAGAGTTCCACTTGCTAAGGGCGAGAGGAGGTAGAGGTCTTCTAGAGGATCACCAACCAAAGCGGAATTAGGGGAAGGTATCTCCTTTGAGCAAGAGGCTCATAAACATTGTAATTGGGAAGGTTTCCCAAAGAACTGTGATATAACTTTTAGAGAAAAGTTTTATCCGTGGAGTAGCCCACCTTGGGTGAACCACGTAAATTGTTGTGTCACTTTGTGGATGATGTTTTGTGCATTGCTTGATTACTGTTGTTAATATCGCTATCTATTTTCTGCATAACATTGAATTGAAAGCTGATTTGAAAGAAAAAATTAAAAGTGGTCTTATACTGTTCACCCCCCCTCTCAGTATAAGCTTGTGTTCTTCAACTTTGTATCAAAGAAGAAATTAATTATTTATTATAACATTGGAGATTTGAGGCTCCCCCATATCAATAAAATTATCTCTTTTCATGCAATATTGTATCTTGATTTCATTTTATCTTTTCATATTTTGGTGTTTCGTTTTTGAATCTACAAATGGTGATCATGGTGCAACCAACTATGGGAGGGGCTAACACCAAAATTCCTCCGAATAAAGTTAACCATGTTAAAAAATATCAATTTTTTGTAGGTGCCATTCATGTGGTAACTAGAGGTCAATGAAATAACTAGCAAAATGTAAGGCAACAACCTCAGGCAAGTGTGTCACAACCTACCACATCACATTCCATTCAAATTTCCTCTAATCCTTCCTCGCCAATTCATATTCCTAGCCAAAAAAATCCCCCCATTCATCCTATAAATCATCCTCCACAACCAGTCATCTCATTGAGTAGCCGATTAACCATAAGCCTAAACATAGCTTCCACCAAATTGTCAATATATGAGTTAATTCAACAATCTTACCCACATCGTGAGGCATTAATGGACATTCTGAAATTCATTGAATTACAATCTCAATATGCTAATGCCTTCAACAAATTTGTAGGGAGCATTCAAACATGCATGGAGCTTTCCATTACATTTTATGACTTTGAGATTAAGCCAATCTCATCAGAATCAGTAGATCCTCCATTACACATCATTCCCCACACTGAACAAGATGAGTTTTATCTCAGAATCTTACCCTTCCATGAGCCCATATTTCTCTTACTTCTTCCACAAGAGCGAGCCTCACCTACCAGTGAACCACCACCTCCATTTCATTAGTCCATTTCATCAGCTAAACTTGTAATATATGTACAAAAAAAACAATGGTTTTCAACACTATAAAAAAATTAAAAAAACAAAAAAAATCAAACAAAAAAACTTTATTTTTCTACATTGCATGTATATAGCATTTAGTTAAGTGCATTTATTTGTGTTGCTTGTTGTTTTCAAGGTTTACCAAGCTCCTAGCATCGGTTCTTAGGCTTTATCCATCTCATCCATTTTTCCTATAAGTCAACATGAATCCTGTTAACTTATTCACCCTGTTCTGTAATTCATATGATTTGGCAAAGCCAATTTCTATTAATATAAGCCTTATTGATATGGACAAAATTTCCTCATATCCATCCTTCTCCAATTTTATTTTGTCCAAAGAATTGTTAAGGGCTTCAGCCAACTACATTCCTCCATCCCCTCCACCTTCAGCTTCAGCTTCACCTTCGAATCCCAAGGTTTTCCAGACAAACATATATGAGGATAAATCAAAAGAGTTTGATGACATCATAGACAACATTCATCTTATCCCAATGCCTCATAAACTTGATGAAGGTTCCCTTATGTCCACTGAAGATACCATCGATGTGGAACTTAGTTCAAAAAAAGACAATCCCCAAATTGTCAAGCTTGGAAAAAGCTTATCCAAAGATGAACAAGATCAATCAAGAGGAAGAAGGGCATTTTCACATGGTCCTATAAAGACATGTTTGGTCTTGACCCTAACTTAGTTGTCCACAATATCACCTTACATCCTGATGCTAAGCCAGTCAAATAAGAACTTAGAAGGATGAATTCTACCATTGCCCTCTTGGTCAAAGAAGAGCTCCAAAAGCTACTATATGTGGGTTTCATTATACTCAGTTACATACCAAACCTAGCCGTCGGCTAGGTATTCCAAGTGTAAACACTTCATATATATAGATTAGATAGTTATTTAAATTAAATCATCTATTATCTTTTGCATTTTTATCACCTGCGTATTCGCATTGAGCCTTTACGACGAGGGAGAGCCCACCTTAAGTGGCATTTGCATTTATCTAAAGTTTCAATTGGTTTATCTGTGCATCTGTATATGGTTTGAATATATGTCAGATTCAATATTGTTATTAAAAAATAAATAAATAAGAGGAACTTGCTGAAGTTTCTCTACAAGTGGTATCAGTTGATCCAGCTTCCAATCCGAAGGGACTTCCGTTGATACTTTTTTTTACGTGATCGTGGCGCCATACTACAAAACTGTGCACGACTGTGAAGTTTCAATAACTATCCATACATCTTCATCACCATACCGCGGCCCAAGCTTGCATCTCGAAACACGTCCATCCGATTGACGTCATCGTGGAAGAGAAACCGACGTCCAAATTACAACTGGTTTTTGCGTTCTGATTGCAGTATTACACAGCACAAGGCAGAGGAAAAAATCCATGTTTTAGAAGCAAAATCGGCCAAGTAACACCCACCAGACGATTCGTGATCCATTCAAATCTCAACAACGACCATAGAATTCGTTTCTGGCTACAAATATTTCAAAAACAAAAACGAGCTATAGTAACCGCGTCGTCCAATCAAAATTCACAGATAAAATCACGTATTAAATTAAAGCCTAAGGTGTGTATTATTATTTTTCAAATTTTTGTTTGGGACATATATCCCACACACAGTGTGGGAAGGGCATTTTCGTGTTTATAACATATCCGACGTACATAATTAAATGTGACTTCGGTCACATACTACCTGGTCTCCTCCTCCTGCGTGTCCGCGAACGTGTCCAGTCTTCGTGATTTGTCATCTTACATGTCCTCATCCGCCTTGTTGTCCTATCCGCATACTCGGTTTGTCACCTAGTCAGTGTTACGTGTTAGTGTCCGTGTCTCCCTAGTTTGCCTATCCTCGTTGTCCGTGTCTTCTGGTCAGTCCTATTGCTTACGTGTCCTCCGTGGTGTCATATCGCTGTCTTCGAGTTTCTGTCCATCTGTCGCCATCTGTCCTCGCTGTCGCTGTCAATTAGCGTCTGGTCATGTCAGTCGGGTTCAGGTGAGTTACACTAAAATCCGTGCCGTCAAAGGTTAGCGCCACATTAATTTTTGCGTCGCAGTTGGCACGATAGTCAAAGCGAAACACATAAATTTTGGCAAAATCCTTTTTTGGAGAAATTGAAGCAAGATTTTAAAAAGCAAGATTTTGAAATTGCATGACCAAACAGTGGTCCAAAGGATCCGACGGTCGACTAACAAGCTCGGAGACTCCCAATACCAACGCAAGAAGACCTCATCGAAGCCAAGGTACAAAAAATTCTCCTTCTCCTTTCAAAATTGGCAGTTATAATCCGAATCATCCACTGGTCGATCCCATGGCTACTAACCCTTCCCCAACTCACGAAAACGTCACACAAGGAGACTCAAGCAACTCGGCCATTACCACGGATGAAACTCTTCGACACTTACTAGATGGTATGCGCCAAATTAATGTCAACCTAACTAAACTGTTGAGCACACAAAACCGACCTAATCCCAATACTAATTCCCAAAATCACTCCCATGAACAAAGGAATGAAGAATATGACGACCAAGATGAAGATTGGGAGCAGCAAAGAGGCAATCAGGATAATTACGGGAATCGCTTTCATAGACAGAGATATAACCAAGATCAGGATAGGGATATGGGTTATCACCAACCGAGAGGCCCTAATAATTTTCCACGCATTGATATGCCCACTTTTGAGGGTCATGATCCTCGTGGTTGGATAGCCAAAATGGAAGGCATTCTAGACTTATACCAAATTAGGGATTTTGATAAAGTCTCTTTCGCTGCATCAAAATTAGGCACTGAGGCCTACCAATGGTTCGTATGGCTTAAGCGCGAGAAAGGAGCTACTATTAACTCGGAAAAAATTCACTACCTATTTTTTAGAAAGATTTGATGAAGGAGCTACATCGTCATACACAGTAAGACTGCTATCTCTTAAACAAGAAGGATCGGTTAGTGAGTTCGTCTCGAAATTCACCAGTTTACTACCGTATACATTAGACCTCAGTCCCGACACAGTGGTTGGAGCTTTTCGCAATGGATTGAAAGAAAATATTAGGGTTGAGGTGGACATTCAAAATCCAACCTCGCTAAACGATTGCATACGAATAGCCAAGTCGGGCTGAGAAGAGAATTCAGTTATATGCACGACGTGAAACTTATAGTCGTCCTTCGTATCGCAACAATTCCTTTTGCATAAATGATCAACCATCAAGATACTTTTGCTATAAATGTCGCAATCATCATCCCAGGGAACAAGCATGTGCCCAAAAACAAAACTTTCATATTGAATGTGATCAATATGAAGGAGAAGAGGAAGAAGCTTACCACCAAGAAGAACCTATGCAAGAAGAACTACCAAGTACTCTAGAAGAGAAGGAAGAGGATACAATGGCTATCTCCGTGCATGCCCTCATGGGGTTAACCGCCCACCATACCATCAAGGTACCAAGATTTCTCCGCCAGAAAAAGGTGAATGTGCTAATTGATTCCGACAGTACCCACAATTTTATCGACATCAAAACAACAAAAGCTTTGAATCTATTCATTAACTCTTCCAACAAAGACAAATTCCAGGTTCTAGTAGCCAACGGGGTGAACGCCCAATGTGTTGGTAGAACATCTCAAGTTTCCATTAAAATGGGAACTTATACCTGGTCTGGATCTCTTTTCGTCATGAATTTAGGGAACTCTGATGTCATTTTGGGAGTTGAATGGTTGGAAACATTAGACACGGTTAGCTTCAATTTCAAGAAATTATTCGTGGAATGGAGGGAAAACGGACGGGTCATTCGCTTACAAGGCATTACCACTCCTCCATCACAGATGGTGAGCTCTCATAGTATGGAGAAGATGTTAAAAAAGGGTGGATACGGATTTATAGCTCAAATTAATTGTTTGGAAAAACAATCTCAAACAACTTCGGATATTATCGCTTCGGATTTAAGAGACCTCGTAGCAAATTACGAAGAGGTTTTTCAAGAACCTAAAGGATTACCACCTAAACGATCTCATGACCATGCCATCCATTTGATTCCAGGGAGTGTGCCACCTAACAGTCGTCCTTATCGCTATCCTCAACCACAAAAGACAGAAATCGAGCAGATCATTCAGGATCTACTAGATCATGGAGTCATTCGGCACAAGACTAGCCCTTATTCTTCTCCTGTAGTTCTGGCCCGCCGAAAAGATAACTCTTGGCGTATGTGTCCTGATTTTCGTTCCCTCAATAAACTCACTATCAAGGACAAATTTCCGATCCCCGTCATAGATGACCTACTGGACGAGTTGCATGGTGCAAATTTTTTTACAAAATTAGACCTTCGTTCAGGATTTCACCAAATCCGTGTCAGAGAAGAAGATATTCCCAAAACTGCTTTTCGTACTCATGAAGGTCATTACGAATTTTTGGTCATGCCTTTTGGTCTCACCAATGCACCATCCACATTTCAAAGTCTCATGAACCAAGTGTTTCGTCCACTCCTCCGTAAGTTTGTATTAGTTTTTTTTGATGACATTCTCATATATAGCAAAACATGGAAGGATCATTTACATCATGTGGATAAGGTCCTTCACATTTTACACAGAGAAAAATTATTTGTTAAACGTTCCAAATGTTCATTTGGTGTCCAAGAAGTCGAGTATCTTGGTCATATAGTTTCACACGAGGGCGTCAAAGTCGATCCCAATAAAATTAAGGCAATTCAAGAGTGGCCCTTACCTAAAACCATCAAGAAACTTCGTGGTTTTTTGGGTCTCACGGGCTACTATCGCAAGTTTGTTCAAAATTATGGTAAGATTGCAGCACCTCTCACAAAACTCACAAAGAAGGATGCTTTTCATTGGTCAAAAGAGGCCACTCAAGCCTTCAAAGCACTTAAGGAGGCCATGTGTACAACTCCAGTTTTAGCAACTCCAAATTTTCACAAACCATTTGTTATTGAATGTGATGCGTCAAGCACAGGAATTGGGGCTATATTAATGCAAGAAGGTCATCCGTTGGCATTCGAAAGTAAACAGCTATCGGGAAAAAATTTGGGAAGATCAACATACGAAAAAGAAATGTTGGCAATACTTCACGCGGTAGAAAAATGGAGACACTACCTAATCAGCAGCCGCTTCATTATAAAAACAGATCATAGTAGTCTCAAACATTTTCTTGAGCAAAGGTTTTCCTATCCGAAACAAAATAAGTGGTTAACCAAACTATTGGGTTATGATTTTGTTATCGAGTATAAGAAGGGGAAGGAAAATGTAGCCACCGATGCATTATCCAGGAAATACGAAGACGAAGTAGTCATTAACGCTATTTCGGGCCCTTGCTCCCAATGGGTGAATCAATTACAAAATGAATGGTTATCCAATAGCGAAACTACTCAGATAATTCAAGAATTATCTATAGGGTCCTCTAAATACCCTTTATTCTCTTATGAAGATAAGATCCTCAGGAAGAAGAACCGCATTTACATTCCACACAATTCAGAACTCAAATCAAAGATCCTCGACGAATCGCACGCTTCTCCATCAACAGGACATTCAGGATTTTTGAAGACATATTTAAGGGTCAAACAATCATTTTGTTGGAAAGGATTAAAAGCAGAAGTCAAACAATGGGTAGCAGAATGTGAAGTTTGCCAACGCAATAAAGGAGAAACAGTCAAATCACCAGGGTTGTTACAACCATTACCCATCCCTGAGCGTCAGTGGGAACATATATCCATGGATTTTATTGAAGGTCTTCCTAAATCGAAGGCGAGACAAGTAATCTTCGTAGTCGTAGATCGGTTATCCAAATACGCTCATTTTCAGGCTTTACAACATCCTTTTTCCGCAAGCAAGGTGGCAAAGGTATTTATGGATTCAATCTTCAAATTACATGGTATGCCAAAAAATATTGTAAGTGATAGAGATCCCATCTTCACTAGTAACTTTTGGCGGGAATTATTTCGACTTAGTGGTACCAAATTGAATATGTCTTCGGCCTACCACCCACAGACAGATGGTCAAACAGAAGTAGTTAACAAATGTTTGGGTACATACTTAAGATGTTTCGCTCAAGATAAACAATACCAATGGAGCCAGTGGCTAGCAATGGCATAATGGTGGTACAACACTTCTTACCATTACTCAATTAAGATGTCTCCCTTTGAAGCATTGTATGGCACCAAGCCTCCAATCATCGCAGATTACGTACAAGGGTCATCCAAAGTAGCCAAAGTGGATGATTGGTTCCAACAAAGGCAGTCTACACTCACCATCCTCAAAGAGAATTTAGTCCAAGCACAAAATCGTATGAAACAACAACAAGACTCGCACCGATCGTAGAGAACTTTTAATATTGGTGACTCGGGTTTTCCTAAGGTTGCAACCTTACAAACAATCCTCGTTAAGGATAAAGTCCAGCCAAAAGTTGGCTCCACGATTCTATGGTCCTTACAAAATTATGCGCCGCATTGGAGAAGTAGCCTATCACTTAGAGCTACCCTTATCATCAAGAATACACCCAGTATTTCATGTTTCGTGTCTCAAAAAAGTAAGAAGGTGCAAGGTCAATCAGAATTACCAATGCTCGATGAGGAAGGACGCATATATCTCCAACCTGAAGAAATCTTACAACAAAGAGTACGAAGACTACGGTCACGCCAGATTCAAGAATTTCTCATCAAATGGCAAGATTTACCAGAGGAGGATGCCACATGGGACATTTATTAAGTTCAAGGTCTTAATTGGTCCAATAAAGTCATGTTGCATTAATCAGGGGCACCTTCACAACATCATTTACATCATTCCACCAAGCCAAAATATCATTTGCCTACATATGTCCATAATTCCTAGGTGTTTTCGGTCACTCAGCCACTCCTAGTATTTTAAGCAAACCACAACTACATGTAAAGTTATTTTTAGGATCATTTCACAATGTTCACTAAGAAATCTTAAATTTTGGGAATTGACTCCAAAAAATTCTTGAACCAACCACAATTTATCATCTTAAAAATATCTTGTGTCAAAGAGGGATAACACCATACTTGGTTTGAACCTCAAAGTAAAAAGGGTAATCCTCGCTTGTCCCATTATGCAACATAGTCCACAAAAAAATAGTGGTTTTCACAACTATCATAGTTGCTTCTAAATTCAAAAGACAGAGTAGTAATGATATGGTACAATCTCATCACACTTAGGTTGAGAATTTGATTCCCCAAAGCTCTAAATATTTTACATCACACGCCACTGATCATTGGGTTGTAAGGATCATACTACATTTCTAGTCATACAGTTAGGTAGTCATCCCCAAAACTTAAGAGATCAAAATTCTTGGACTATGAAGTTAGCCTCCACTGGAGCTATAGACATTTGACTAACAATGGAGTACGCTCATGCATGGTGACACGTCTATTTTAAAGAGACCTCTGACTACACATATGAATAAGCTAGGTTCTTTATTTCATCCATAACATGTCACACCCAATTTACTCAAGATGAGTTAATGAAATAACTTACACACACATTGGTTCTTGATTGCCTTGAGTCATTACCAAACTCATGATTCGATAAATGAATTCACTACACACACATTTTGTCTTAGAGGAATTAGGCAATATTTAGTGAGTTTGTTTGATATCACTAGTATTTTTGAGTCTCTGCAAAACAACCACTTTTCCATATCAACATCCATATCTTCTTCTATATCAACAACCCATATCTTCTTCCTGATTCATCCACCCCATATGCCACCAAGTTTGGTACCCTTGATTAAAAAACAATGCTAGAACATGACCAAGCAAAACTCTAAGCCATGAATGCCCATTAGAACATTTGCATTCCATACCTTGCATTAATCATCCATACATTTCCACTTGCATTAATAATCCATACATTTCCACTTGCATTAATCATCCATACATTTCCACTTGCATTAATCATCCATAACATATCATATGCATTAATCATTCATATAAACATGCATTTCACAAAATAATTCACACGAAAAAATAATACAAAAGTAAAAGCCATATATATATATATATATATATATATATATATATATATATATATATATATATATATATATATGTATAAATATCGCATATACAATGAGTTTCAAAAGGCTACATACAATGGATCACCAAGGCTCATATACAAAAAGTGCATCTAAGCACTAGATAAGCCCTCCAAGAGGACCCCTGTGACCTAGAAGGAGTCCTAGACCTAGAGCTATGCCTAGTAGTCTCGGATGAGATGGTGGAGATGAGGATCTAGACCTAGAGCTATCCCCATATCCACCATCTCCTCCACACCCTAGAGCCTACCGCATCACACCCTTAGTCCTCCTCATTTGACTGTCATATCGAAGGCATCTATGCTACTTGGGAGCCTCAAGGGTCTCCCCCACCTCAACCCCATATCCATCCACTACTACTAGAGTTGGTGCCCATGGTGGTTGTGTAGCGAGCCATGAATCATACTCTGCAATAGTCCCTACATCATCCACATTAGGGATATCCATCTCCTCATAATCCTCGTAATCCTCCATTTATGGATCAACACATGGTAGCCCTATCTCCTCTCGATACCTCCTATAGAGCACCGAATCATTTGGAATCCCCTGCCTCAAGTCAAACTATCGGAGCATCCGTGATAACTAAATATATTCAGCCTCACTTCGGTACCTCCCAACCTCCCACCTAGCTTGACTCACCCATCATATATGTTCTCCATCTCTTGTCCACCTGAAACCTTACCACGATCTCCATATCACTTGGGCGGATGTCAATCTAGCCCACAAATCCCTATACCATTGACTTGTATGCACAAGATGACTCGACTGTACCTCCTTCACCACTGCCCATCTCTTAGCATAGGGCTTCTCCCTACCAAAGTCTACAACTGGTAGACCCTCCGAATGAGCCATGCTAAAATGCTCCCATCCCTAGCACTACAGAAACAAGCTGCAACCCAATCCCTTCCTCCCCCACCTCCTTACCTCATACAGCTCTTGGTACACCTACACCAATAATACAGGAGCTCATGCATATACCTATTGCATAGTAAGCATATCGTTCACTAACCCTATTAGGTTCCAAGGGAACCTGTAGTTGGTACTGTTAGGTGCCATGATGTTGGCCAACACGAAATTTACCAAATCTCAAAGGGCATCCAATTACTTATCCACATACATGGAGAAGTAGGGAATGCCCCCACACTCCACCCTCACACTTTTCCATACATCACCAAACATATTATTCATCTTCACCCCCCGATCGCATCCAACCTTGATGCGAATACCATCCATTAGAATCTTGAGGATGTGATATACATCCTTAAGTGTAAGGGTCACCTCTCTAGTGGGGAGCTAAAAATTTCCCCTATCCGGATCCCACCTCTCTACCAGGGCAGAGAGGTATCCCTCATTCACCCTCACCACATCAATTTGGGCTACCTCCACTAGCCCCACAACCTCTAGAAAATCCCATTCATACTTCACCAACGCCTTGCTCATCCTAGGGATGTAAGGTAAGAATAGGTGTTGAGCCTCCAAAATCCTAAGCTACAACACAACACAAAATAGTTGTTAATACATGTTCAAAAAAAAATCACAAAAACATAAATTTTTTGCACAAAACAAAAAGAGCTTCAAAGAAGAGATTTACCTCGGCAACTCGCACTCCAGCTCCAGCTCTGATCCTTGCATCCACTCCCTCTGTTGCCATAGCTTCCACACCCACCTTGCTTCACCTCACTCCACTTCACCTCACCCTCCCAAACGCAACTTATCAAACTCACAAATGCACAAATGAGCTTCATTTTCACCCTATAAGATATTTATAGCTTCTTTAGGCACCTTGAAGCACCCAAGGGCATTTCCTAGTGCATTGAAGCACACTAGAGCATTTACAAAGCACCCAAACATCGGTAGGCATCTATGCATGCCGAAAGTGCCAACCTGCATTTGGTATCAAAATTGATAAAATGTGAATTCAATGCAAAAAAGTGGCTTACACCTACTAAATCACTTCGAATTGCATCCATGTATCCATCTCGTCATATTATCAGGTTTTGTGAAGGTTCCAACCGATTTGGATGCATAATTTTTGTTTGCGACCAAAAGTCACAAAATCACATAAAAGGTTCCAAAACGGTCCAAATTTTCATAAAATGACCATAATCATCATTCTCATCATCAATACTTCATTTCCACATCATTTTCAATCATCAATCATAACATTTGCATATTTTCCAAGTTCAAACAAAAATTCAAGTGAACCTTGTATCTAGTGGTTTATTCTATATACTTGGCGATTGTAGCGATTTGCATCCATGCAATTTGGCAAGATGAATAACCTACCATAAGGACACTCTGTCATTTTCATCATCCTATATCTCCTTGTTCGAAATCACAATCACATTTGGTACTTCACATTTTTACGTGAAACCTTGCCAAGAATAATTTGCACAAAAGTTGTCATTGATGGCCTAGTTCATGAGGCTTAAAGCATGGAAAAAAACCAAATCTCATCATTTCACATCTCCTTGAAAATCATCATGGTGACTAGCCTTAACTAGGGTGATTGGTTCCGACCATAGGAATTATCCGACAGTCACTAGTTGGCCCTCCGAAGTTGACTATTTTTATTTTTGCATATTCATCCTTGCATATCAATGATGTCCAAAGGCAAATTATTCAGTAGCATCGAATCACCCCAAATTTGGGGTAACAAAATTTGGTTTTGACTTTCCCACAATGGGATGCATCTTACATGATCATGGAATCTACACTTGGTAAAACTCCCTTCATCTGTTGGGGTAAAAATAGACACATTTTCATCACATTTTCACAAAACCCTTCATCTATTAGGGAAAAATATAGACACAATTATTTCACATTTTCTACCAATCCCCTTTTCCCATTGGGGTAAAAACGGTATCACATTTACATCATCCACAAATCATTTGCACACATTTTTTTCAATTGGCTCATGAGATTCATCCGCAAACTCATTCGCTAATTGAGGGGGTAAGCTATGCAAATCCAAATTCTTTAATTCTTTTGTCTTCAAGTTTATTTTTCCATCCTAAGAGAAAGTTGCTCCTGCGCCCAGCCCAAGCAGGTATCTTGTATTTTTTTACTGCATTGTGTTTCACTCAACACAGTACAAATAGGAGCATTTGTAGACACCATTATCTAGCCACTTGTCATCCATCCAAGTCTTCCCACTATTTTTATCCATTTATTTATATATCTAGGCATATTTGTTAAATATATGTTTAATATTAACATTTCATATTATATTATATTATATATATATATATTTAATAAATATAAATATTATATATGTAAATAAATCCCAACCATCTAATTTGACTTAATCCTAGCCATCCATCCACATCAATCCATGCCATGCACCCAGAATTAATATCCACCCTTCGATATGTTTTGATCTGAGCCACACAATTTGTGTCGCTAAAACCCTAACATACATTAGTGTGGATTATTAATACAGGCCATTTTGATGGTGCAACTTCTGAGTAATTCCCTAAGCAATCTGAGAATTTCCTAAGTACTTACCCTCAAGTATCTAGGTATTCTCGCATTTCTTCCTCGCTCGCCCTAACCTCCACATCTATCACCACCCATTTCACTCAGCCAGATCTGCTTCTACAGATCTTCACCTTAGCTCTTGAATGCCTCGATTTTAATTGTTAAGGCACATTTGGGGTAGGAAACAACCTCACAAGGGGTATTTCTTGTAGCCATTGTTGGCAGCAGTGGCTCCCAATTTGCTAATTGGGGACCGTGGTTGCTAGCAACAACTAGGTTTAACAGTTAAAAAATTTACTGTTAGTGCTAGCTTTTGTTGACAATAGCGACTACGATGGTAGATGTTGTTGCTTTTAGCGACTAAGAACTTTAGCCCATTTTTAATTTTTTTAGTTTTTAAAGTTAATTTTCTAATTTTTTTATTGTAGAAGGTGATTTTTTAATTTTTAATTTTTTATTTTTGGAGTTAATTTTTGATCGTTTTGATTTTGAAGGTGATTTTTTTATTTTTTTTATTTTAATAGGTGATTTTTTTATTTTTTTTATTTTAATAGGTGATTTTTTTTATTTTTTTGTTTTCTTCCCCTTAGACCTTGACTTCACAAGCATGGGAGCCTAACTTGCTTCTCGAGCTGCTACCCGATTTGATCCACACGGACCTAGATTGGTTTGGGGCCTTAGGATTTGGATATATTTTGAGATTGCCAACCATCAGGTTGGATCGGGATTATATTATAGAGTTAGCCCATAGCTAGGATGCGAGGACTAACACTTTTCATCTCTTGAATAGCGAGATGACGGTTATGCCAGAGGATCTCCTACCATATTTTTAGGATCCCTATAAATGGGCATGCTATCACCTCTTCAGCTACCACAATGAAGGCTACCATGTTCCAGAGTGTTTTTAGTGATAGGTAGGTGGAGGCCTTATCTTACATAGAGCATGGCAGGGTTCCAGTGGCCTACTGGTAGAAGGAAGATGTCTTCACATGGTGCCAGGCCATCTTGATGCACATTATCTGTAATGTGCTTCTCCTCAAAACTTCAAGAGTGAGGTTCGGTGCTCCTTGTCACCATCGAGTGCCTTCAGGTGCTTCCTTCTGCTACCAAGCGCCTCTAGATGCTTTCCACCATTCTTGAGCGCCCATGGGAATTTTTTGCTACTACCGAGCGCCCGTGAGTATTTCAGACCATATTTTTGCAGCCCTAACAACCCTCGGGTGGGTATTTCAAACCATATTTTTGCAGCCCTAATAACCCTCGGGTGGGTATTTCAGACCAGATTTTTGCAGCCCTAATAACCCTCAGGTGACGCTAGGGCATCGTCGCACCACTGTCCTGCAATAGTTACAACAAATCGAAGAACATCAAGTGAACAAGGTAAATCCAACATTGATTATATCATTTCATGTATTTTTAGATTTTGCTCATTATATTTATATTGTATAGCTAGGGTTTGTATTGATTTATGAGAGTCTCACACTATGGAGCCCTCATAGTTGCTACTGACTTGTTTGTTGTCTTTTTGTGTGTAGATCTAGAAGTACTAAACCTACATTATGCAGTTGCTTAAGTTGGAGTGGCCCAGTATTGGATAACACGAAGCCCACTCACCTCTATTGGGATTAAAAGCAAGATTGAAGACACTACCAACACTATTCACTAGTGTTTCAGAGAACCCTAGTATTGTAATAATTTCTATCAAAGAAGAAATCAATTCTTTATTGTAACATTGGAGATTTGAGGCTCCCCCATATCAATAAAATTATCTCTTTTCATGCAATATTGTATATTGATTTCATTTTATCTTGTCATATTTTAGTGTTTCGTTTTTGAATCTACAAATGGTGATCATGGTGAAGCCCGACCTGTAGATGTTGGTTTTTATTAATATTCACTCTTTCTTTTTTCTTTCTGTATCTCTCGGTTGCGCTTCAACCCCCCTAACAAGATACCATGCAGAATAGAATAGCTAAAAAAAATACCCCCCAATGCTCTATCCCCCTTTTCTTCTTTAACGAATTTCCCTCATCTTTGCTTCTTAAAATCATGGAGGAAGAGGTTTTATTGGAAGAAAAATCATGGAGGAAGAGGTTTTATTGGAAGAAAAATCATGACCATTCCATGCAGTATCCACAACACAACATTTCATAGTCCACTCTCTCCATTATGCTATATAGTAGAAAAGAAATATAAATTTATATATATCTAAGCTTCATTTTTCAGTAACAACAAACATTCATTCAAAGCAAAACTCACACAATAATGCAATTCACACATAATGCACCTACATGTTGTGCAATACATGAACTTCCATGTGCTCACGAGCCAATCATCATTTTCCTACTTACCTTTTCCTGCCAACCTTCTCCCATTATTAGAGGCATATACCTAGTTCTGCATTCACAAAGACTCTTAGTAATACCAAATTCTATAGGAAAAAGCAAGTATAAATCATCAATTCTTTTGCTATTAGAGGTCATGCCAAGAGAATCGTTACAACTTGTAAATAATCTAAGTATCATATCACATGATGACCTATGTTGCTTCAATGATATTAAAATTGTGTTATATATATTCCCATCCTAATCCTCTAACAACATCTTCAAACCAACACTCATTTCCCTAATGAACCTTGATCCTTCTATTGCTTGATTATAATACTTTTAAAATAGACAAAACAAGTATTCTATGCTAAAATTCTTAAATGACACTAAGCATAAAGTTAAAAAAAAAATAGAATATTAGAGCTTTGCCTTGTCTAGTATCTCCCTCGTGATATAATCCATTGTGGATTGCAACCTTTACCTTAGCTTTGTTTGGTCATCCATCCTTAACTATTATTAAGGATAGAGCAACCTATTGTGAAGAGGTAACTACCTCTCAAGCTAACCCTAAGAAAAATTTGTCCCTTTCACTATGAAATGTTTAAGAGGAGGAACACCATTTGTAGAATAAGGCTCAACCATGACCATCGCAACAACAAAATATGCATAAGTTCCCAGAGGGAACAATGATGTGAATAGTTGAGGCAATGGCAACAAGTTCAAAGCAGTGGACATGGAAAATGAAAATGAGAATGAGTATTGACAAGGTCATTCTATTGATAGGATAGTTCCACTATAGAAACTAGCCGCTCAACCCTTTCTTTGTTTAACTATTAAGAGGGATCACTATCCTCAAGCATGGGATCAAAACCCTATAGATCCTAAAGGAAAGTACATGCACTCATAGCTTAGATCTATGACCTATATCTAGCATTAATAATGGATCAAGCTTCCTGGTCATATTATTCCAAGACTTTTGAGTGGTGCTAGATTCATGGTGTATCCCGGAATTCTTATGTCCATACAGCCCAAAGTTGCATCTTTGATCGTGTTTATTGTATGTAGTATAATGGGTCTAATACAGATCTGTTTGCCTACAATCTCATCATCTGGAAGATTTTCAACTCAAGAAAATTGTGTGCATTTCATCGTGTTAAAAGGGTTCGAATTTGTTTTTAAATATGTTCACCAAGACAGCATTTTGGTCTCTGTAACAGATAAATTATTGACAGGGGCCACTCTGATTTGTTTTGAAATATTTTAAAAATCCTCGAGATTTTATTTGACATATCAAGCAGACTACGGAAACTTTTTTTTTTTGACAGTCTGAAAATTGATATGAGCACAAGAAAGTTGTTGCAGTGGCCCAGGATGTGGGGTGCTTCAAGAAAATTTCACCCGCCTCCTGTCAAAGCAAATGATGTACTTGATTATGTACATCTATGCTGCATGCCTGTGAAGCATTTCAGCTTGCTTTTGCAATCTTTCAGGAGTTTCGTAATTCTAAAATTAAGCTCATCCCCATGAATGTTGTTTACCGGTAAAGATCCCACTTGCATTATCGATGTGACCCAGGTTCAATTCCTATTACTCATTTTTAAAAAATAAAAAATAAAAAAATTAAATTAAATTAAACTCTATTTATACTTGAACTCTGAAAAATACTGGGTGCCATAATTCAATAGATGATATTGGCAAGTGGTATTAGCTCAACTGGTTAAATTCCTTAACGTTAAAGTAGGAGACTCAGGTTCGAATTTTACCGAACGGCATTTGGTGTAATGATAGTTTCCGGGTTATTATCATCCATGTGGTTGTGAGGTCGATTCCTCCTGATATTTGTAAACGATGTTCAATAAAAAAAATTGACCATTAACCATTAGTTAGGAACATTTGTTTTTATTGTATTATGCATCTAATGCACAAATATTTGTAAACAATGTTCAATAAAAAAAATAGTTGGCATTGACCATTAACCGTTAATTAGTTAGGAACATTTGTTTTTATTGTATTATGCATCTAATGAACAAATATTTGTAAAGGATGTTCAATTAAAAAAAAAAATAGATGGCATTGACCATTAACCATTAGTTAGGAACATTTGTTTTTATTGTATTGTATTATGTATTAACCAAATAGTATTTTTTTGTTATTATACTAGAAAAATAAGTAAATTTTTAATAACCTCTAGTTGTACCGGGGTAAACCTTTTACCTCAGCGACAGCGATAGTAATGCTGACAAGAAACACCCACAAGTGCTACGGTGCCATACGCGTTTTTACACAAGCATTTTGACCATTAACCAAGCTCTCAGACCCTGTTCATCTTCATCTTAACCACACTGAGGAACTTCTGTTTCTATTGTATTATGCCTATAATAAGCCAATAATATCTGCTTGTTTTCATCTTAACCACAATGGGATTTATTCCAGTAGGACAGTAATAAAATTGATAGTATTTGTCCCTATTATTTGGGACAGAAGAGAAGGGGACCAGATCTTTTTGCTGTGATAATTTATACCTACAACTGTCCAACATAAACCGCAGCAAATATATTCTATAACATGTCAATAAGTGTGCTAGAGGAAAGAAGAACATAGGATAAAACAAAGTTTGCAAAAAGGAAAATAAAAAAAAATTATAAAAAGATTATACAAGAGCCATGTAAAAGTGAGAAGCAATTGTGAAGTACATGTTTTTTTTGGTTTATCCTACCGCATGAGTGTTCAACATAATACAACAAACATATTTGGCTTTCAACCTTCCTCCAAATTTGTCTAGTCATGTATGGGGTCCAAACTTCCAAATTTGTCAAGTCATGTATGGGGTCCAAACTTTCAATCCTTAGGTGTGCACCTGCATGTTTTTTTTTTTAATCATTAAAGCTGCCTCCACTGTTTTCTTGCCTTCTTCATTAATTTGCCTTTTAAGTATATCCTGCAGCCAATCAATTTGATGTATATTCAGTCTTCCACAATAACACAAGGCTTCAGGGTCTCATATGCTCTTGGGGTGTCCTGAGTTATCTGGGACCTATAAGTGCCTTGACCTTATTTAATTGGTGGTTAGTTGATGAATTTTTCATAACATGGGACCTGAGTCCTGGTGAGTGGTGGGTGTTCATTCTCTTCGTTGTGAAGAGATTAAAGGTTGGATTCATTTTTGGCATTCAGGAGTGTTCCATTTGGTCTTTGTGAGTGATGGGTGTTCGTTGTGTTGAAATAATTGAGGATTTAAATCTTCTCGTTGTGAGGACACTCAGAATTTGAATTTTCTAGCCACTTGAGAATATCCTTGATGGTCGAAGAATTAGTGGAACGAGCAGCATTCATGGAAGGTTTGCCCATTTAATTTGAAAGGTTTGCCCTTTTAATTTGACTGAAAGTGGATGAGGATGATAGTGTCATAGTTGTACAGGAAAAGCTAACCAGTTATAATATAGTAGGGATGCCAATGGATTCTAGAGATGCATGTTCCTTTAGATACGAGGGAATGGTTTCAAAGCACTACAAGGAATGGATTCCCAGCATCATTATCTGAGGCATGGCCAATTGCTTGCTTTCAAGTTTCCCATCGGACCATATAGTGAATTGACTATTTAAAGGCTTACTCTGACTATCATTAACATTTTTTTTTAATTTGACTGGACTGTCATGGAATCCACAATCCACTGGCAACCACGATACAATACAATATTCATTCAGAGGTGCATCACTGTGGACTACTACCTAATTTAAGGAAAATGTTGACAGCAAGACATTCCTATTCCTATTCTTCCTGTCCTTTAGTGTCATTATGTGATTACACCATTACACCATTAGAATTCCAATTCTATTCAAATAGAATAGGGTCCAACACAGACAGACCTAAAATGTTAGGTTTAAAAAATAATTTAATGTAAGGTTTTAAGTGTGAACTAAGATTTTAAAGATATATTAAATTTTTTTTATATATATATTTTTATAAATTTTAGTTTATTATAAACTTTAGTTTATTAGATAAAGATAAAATCAGAATGACAAGTTTAAACAATAATTTAATGTGGAATAACTTATACATTAAATTTTAATTTTTTTTTTAATAAACCTTAGTTTATTATAAACCTAACTTACTAGATAAAAGCAAAATGAATGGAATTTGATTTTAATCTTGCTAAATAAAAACAAAATTAAGGAATCTGATTTTCAGGAAACAATAAATTAGCATACCAACAAACATTCAAAATTCAATTACTACCCAACAAATCTTTTTTTTTTTTGGACTAAGCTGAAAAAATTAGATCTTCCTTATTACCACGACTAGTATAAAATTACAGTAATTAAAAGCAATAATTAGGAGATTGATGCCAAACCCGGTAAGCGCTGACACGGCATTAAATGCCAAATGTAGAACATGCATAACAAGCCCAAGTTGATGACGTGAGTCGAACCTTTAATCTTTTCACAATACATACCTTTATTTACTACTCTTAAGGGCCTTCACCTTAAACCTAAATTTACTGCTCCGCCAAAGCTTCGCCACTCTTATAGAGCAGAATATGCGGAAGCATATAGGTAGGATATAAAGTTACCATTTTTCCGTTATTTTAACTTAAATTTTATTATTTTTTATTATTAATCATAATATCAATGTTCCTCTTTTAATTTATAAAACATCAATTCATATTCTTTAACCAACTTAAAAAGTTAAGACAGTTAATTTCATTTTTCTTTTTAAGCGAAAAATGGTTTGTAGGGTCGCCTTGGTTTGAGAGACCCAGGGGTTCTACACCGTCAAAGTTACTTGGGAGTCGCACCCAGCCCTGCCCGCACTAACATTATCAATTGGATTTTGGGTACCCAATTCAGCTTTTTGGTAGGGTGGAGATTCCAGCCTGGGACCTCCCTTGGAGGATTGCCCTCTTCTCTCCAACTCACCTACGACACCCGGGTTCACTTAATTTTATTTTATTATTTAAATTTTTTATATTGTTGTTTTGCTTTAGTAGAATGAATACAATATTTCTTTTTTAAGAAAAAAATAAAAAGTATATATAATTAATTAAAAATATATTATATAAAAAAATAATTAAACTAAATTTTATATTTAATAAATATTGTCTTATAAGGGTTTTTGAAGTTGTAGAGGTGGATTGTTAAGTGAAGAATCAAATTTAAATTTATGAATAAGTTTTAAGTGTACTTAGTAGTGCTTTAACCAACCTTTAAAATTTAACATGCTCTTTCATAAACTTAGATATGCTTTGGCTTTTTTTTTTTTTTTAAAGGTTTAAGGTTCAAACTGGGGGCGTTGGCTAGTGTGAGGGGTGGGTGTGTGGTGGTTCTGTGTTAAATTATTTTGGTCTTTATTATATTCTATTAGTTAGAAAAATAAAATATCAAATGAATAATTTTTATTGTTTATATATTTAATTAATTTTTAATTTTTAAAAGTGATTTAATTTTATTAAAAATAATAAGAGTAAATTAGCTCAAAAGGTTATAAGAACACAAAAAAATCAATAAATTAACAAAATATTTATCTTTTACATTGTAGAATTGAGAAATTGAAAATAAACTAGAGCAAAAATGCCTTAATCTCTAAAATTATAGAGATCTAACTCGCAAAGTGGTTGGTTTCGTTAGCCTCCCGTGTAAGTACATCTTTCCAAGTAGATAACCCCAGTATCAAATGTAAACGATTGGTTGTTCAGTTGAAACTTGGTCGTCATACCAATGCCTCAAAGTTGTTGAAACTGCTAGAGGTTTGGTGAAACCGTTTTTCAACTAGATTGTTCTCATCTGCTTTTCTTGCCCTAAGGAAACGTTGAAACCACACATAAGAGAGTTTAATTTTTAATTAGTTTTTAAAAATTTGATAAATAAATCAATAAATAAATAATAAAATGCAAATAAAACACATTAAATGGTATTAGTTTAATTAATTAGATTTCTCAACTTTTAAAGAGGAGATTCAAGTTCAAATCTTGTCAAACAAGACATACATAATGGTCAAGTTGTAATACCACTTAAAAATGTGATCATAATGTAATATGGGTGGGGTTGTTTCAATCACACACAACCCACTTAAAAATGAATAAAAATAAAACATGTCTTTAAGCCATAGTCAAGTTAGTGGCTTTTTTTAACTTCAAACCTTATGACATGGAATGGGTGGTTTTTCTAACGTTGATGGTTTTTTCTGGTAGATTTGTTTATGGTTGTAGTGATGATGGTTTCCATTGTGACTTAATGTGGTGGTGGCCTTATTTTTTTATGGTGTTACAAGTTTAGTATTGGTGGTAGTCTTATTATTTGTGGTATTGGAGGCTCTAGTTTAATAGTGTTTGTTGTGTATGGTCTCGTGGTGATGTTGCTTCAATGATAATAGTTTTGGTTGTAGGCTTATTGTTTGTGGTATTGGAGGCTCTAATTCAATAGTGTGTGTTGTTTATGGTCTCATGGTGATATTACTTCAACTACAATAGTTTTGTAGTTTATGTTGTGCTCATGTGATGATGGTTAGTAGCTTTGTTTATGAGAAGGGTGGTTTTTGGTTGTGCTCTAATATTGAATTGATCAATTAAAAATGTGTCCAAAACTTTAAAATATTTTATAATTTTTAGGTTTTTTATACAAAAAGATATAAATCCTTACCTTATACTCACTTTTAATTTTTTAAATTTATAATTTCGCCTAAAATCATAATAAAAAATAAAACAAATAAAATAATTAATTGGTTTTATTTTTTAGTTGAAATGAACAACTATATAAATTTAAAATTGTGTGTGAATGAACGTTTTTTTTTATTATAAATGCAATATGAAAATAAAAAGTTACACTAATACAAAATCAAAGCACAACCCATCACATGTAGATAAAAGTAAAAATCAAGGACCCTATATTAAGGAACAATCCATACAAGGCAACACAACATGAGACTTATTTCTTCCTTTTATTCAAAGCATCTTTAGCCAAACTAACCCCCAAATAGAGACCTAAATCTTTAGGCAACATAACATGAGACTTATTTGTTCCTTTTATTCAAAACTTCTTTAACCAAACTAACCCCAAATAGAGACCCAAATATTTAACATTTGCTTGATTAATTTATTGCCAATCCACCTATGGGGTATAGAGCAATTAGTTTGGAGTGAAGAGTACCATATTGTAAACCAAAGTTTAAATCTCATGGGTGAACCTTAAAATATTTAAGACCCAAGGTTGAATCTTGCCAAGTAATACATGCATAATTACCAAGTGATTTTAATACCAATATGTGGTCACAATGTGATAAGGCTTGCTTCAATACCATATAACCAATTAAAAAAAGTTGTTCCCAAGCCAAATATCATTGGACAGTAACTTTTGGGATCTAACTTGAGCTAATGAAGTAACTTATGGGATCTATCTTTGGATAGTAACTTATGGGATCTAACTAAACACAAGAACTATTAAAGCAAGCCTTACATCTTCTGATCCAAATTGGTTTTAAAAGTACTTACCAAAAAGATTCATTAATAATATTGAAATTATAACAATGATCAAGCAAATTGAATTTCATGACAACCTGAACATAAACATAGCTAGAAAAATAACATGAATATGAAACCATATTTCTTTGGTAGCCTTGCAATTGCAAAATAATTGCTTGTCTATTTTGAGATGTTTGCAAAAATGCAATTTGGGGTAGATAAATCAAAGGAGGCAAGTTTAATTTTATAGGGAAGCTTCCTATGCAACTCTCTCCATTCCAACAAATGTGAAGAAGGTTCAAATTTTAATGTACAAATATTAAGGACGAGTTTGTTTTTTTTACATTCATTAAACTCGCAATTTCAATACCATTCAATTGAGTTGCATTTTAATTGGGACATAGATAACTTGGACAAAAAGAGAGTTAGTTGTTCCTATTAGGCCAAACCCAATCCTTGAAAAATTACAAGTGGAAGACAACTTATCAATGACCCCTCTTCAACAAGAGCACTAAACCTAAGTACAACTAAATACCAGGAATGAGCAAAGATCAAATTGAGTACTCTAATAAGGTTATGAATTTCACTTTCTCAAATACACATCTCAAATATCCATCACACAATATTATCCCTTTCTAAATAAAATCTTAGCTTTAAATTTCATATTAAGATTAAGTGGCTGATTTTTATCAAGCACCAATCAATTCCACCATATAGATGAAGAAGAGAAGTTTAAGCAATGTCATAATGAGGAATCATTCTAGGGGAGACGAGAAGCACAATTTTGTTAGGACTTTCGTATTCCTCAACAATAGATCATTCAATAAAAAAATAACAATCATTAAAAAGTTTGTATTAAAATGGAGTATGGATGTTTTACCTAGTGAGAGTTTGGTACTAGAGGACATAGAGAATAGGTCAAGGCTTTTGATTTCATTCTCTATTTCCTTGGCTAATTGTGAAGAAATAGTGTTGAGTCATTATTAAAAGGTGAGTTGATAATTTTTCCTCTTGGGATAGATATGCCTTGGAAGATACAATTATGCAAATCCCTTCAAACATGTACCCTAAAGCATCAGCTACAATGACATAAATGAATGGAGCTAAGGGTTGCTCTTGATAGATGGGATCTTAGAGGGGAATTTTCAGAAAGTGTTTTGCATTTACTACCATAATTGTTGAAGCATCTATAAAGAGCATGGAGATTCAATATATCAATCTTACAAGATCAAGTAATTTCATATTAGACATTATGAAAGTCCAACTGCAAGAACATCAAATATTGGCCTATTGTTGCTACTTATTCTTAAGTCCCCCAAATAAGAACCATGTTGTATAGTATAAAGTGCCCTTGAAGAAAATATGCTTACTCATCTCAAACAATGTCCTCAACTATCAAGATTATCTTGTTGGATAGAGCTTTTATGATGATTTTGTTGGTGACACTAAGTAGGTTGATTGACCTTCATTCACTTATAAAATTAGACTTGTTTATTTTAAGAAGCAACCTGATCAATCCCATATTAATGAAAGCACTTAAATATCTTTATACTCCAACTTAGTTTAATATTAAAGAGATTATCCTTGAGGACTGGAATTGTTTTTGAAAAAACCAAACAGTAATCCACCAAACCCAAGTGATTTTTTATGCACCATTGCAAATAAGGCTTTCTCTAGCATCTTAAGAGTCAATACTCTTTTTATTTAAGCTTGGGAATTTTATTCTATACAAGAAGGAATAATATCAACTAAATTGGAAAGCATCACTTATTGGAGGTCATTGCATTCATCACAAAAATGGATTGAAAATGGTTAAAAATTCCTTTCTAATTGCTAATCCATAAATAATAAAACTCCTCAACTATCTCATTTCTACAAGATCCTCTCTTTACTATGATTATGTCTCATAAACTAAAAAATATTTTTGAGCTTGTCTCCCCAAACTGCATCTAATACAATATAGAGCATATCCAAGCCGCTTTGCCATGATAAACCTTAATTTTCCTAAGTTTATTCTCAAGCATGACTATTTATAATAAAGATGGGAATAGTGGGGATTATTGGATTATACCCAAATATAAGTTACATATAGGTCAAGGTTAAGCAATTGACCTTTCGGTTTAAAATAATAAAATATTACAAAAATATTTTTTAAGGTTTATAATGGCCCATAGGGCTTACACATACAATATAATACAAAAGTTGGATATGGCCTCAAGTGAAGATTAATCACCACATATTCTAACCCCATAAATAATATATTTTTACCATGTCTTATTAGAAGGAGGATTCATTTTTTAAGCAAATATTTCCATCAATCTATCCATACATCACTTCTTGTAGGTTTAGGAGAGGAAGTAAGATTGTACAAAGTGCATTGATCCAATCATGATGGTCTAAAAATTATAGAAATAGTTGATAGGGAATCACTATCAAGACTTATTTCTTATTGAAGATATTTCTATAAAATAATGGGGAAGTGACCAGAGAATATAGTTGAATAATTGCATTACACCACCACTATCATGTAAAATTATCAAAGGAAAAATGTAAATATGGTCTAAATTGTTGTATTCATGCTCATCACCTAAGTGGTAGGTATGCCATGTAAACAACCTTGAATTAGAAACTTGATATAGATTAAAAATAACAATGTTATTACAAAAAAAGACCCATGCATAGGATTCAAAAGATAACAATAGCGAGGAACCTACCAATATCTTGTTTTCACATGCCAAAACCATGTTGAATTCTTCACCAAGAACCCACTCCATAAATGGAAGATTAGTGGACATCCAATTTGACAATGAGATGCAACTATGGATATTGTTAGGGACATAGATAGAACAAAATCCAAAAATGCATTGGTGGAAGGTAATATTCAACCAAAGGCATTCATGTTTTGGATCTTCTCCTTCATCAATAATTAGGGGTTGCCTCCATAGAGGAATATCCAAGATTGCATTTCCATTACCTTTAGGTTAGTGTAAGGAAATAACAATCCCATCTCACTACACCATTTGTAGTGCTTGCTCCAAACAAATTCCTTGATACTTATCTTCCTTAATCATAATGCTAACAATATTATGGAAAAATTATGTCACTCAACTTGTACTTATAGGACAAAATAGAAATAACCAGTGTTCCATGGGGATGCATCCCCTCGTTTCCCGCATCCCCCAACATGGGGGACGGCAAGGGGGACGTTTCCCCCCGTCCCCATTTTTGGGGGACGACTGGGAAACATCCCCGGGACGGCTGAGGCCTATGGCCTCCCGTCCTCGGGATGTCCCCCTTTTTGGGGCGTCCCTAGGGATGCCCAACCGTCCCCAAGGATGGTTGGGCCCCATGGGGGATGCTCAGACCGTCCCCAGGGACGCTTAGACCGTCGGTCTAAGCGTCCCCCATGGGGCCCTATTGTCCTCGGGGACGCCCAACTGTCCCTGAGGATGATCTGAGAATCCCCCATGGGTCCCAATCGTCCCCCATGGCTGGGCGTCCTCACCCAAGGGGGAAAAAAAATTAACTTAGAAAAAGGTAAGGGGTGGGACCCATTTTGAGTCTCACCCCCATAAAACCCTAAACCTAACAAAACAAGGAGTGAAAATAGAAGACTTCACTTATTTCCACAAAGAAAGATGAAAAAATCTTTCTATACAGGTTTTTTCCATCTCAACATGAATGGTAAAAAAATAATTTAACCAAGGATAGTACCTGGTTCTATTTGCAACAAAACCCTAGATGTTCTTGGCAAAATTTGCACAAGGTTTCTCTATTCACTGTCTTGCTTTCTCTCTTTTTTTTTCGGTGTCCCAAACCTCCGAGGGTTTACTGTTATAAGACCAAAAATGGTGCATTTCCAAAGACTCAAACCCATCTCATTCCATGTACCCCTCTCATTTCAATCGAATCCACAAATGGGTTTTGCAAGAAGTCAAGAAAATCATAGGATTGATTAGGGCATGGCTTCCATGAGGCAGTGCCATTGCATCCTCTTGCTAGTTTGCAATGATGGTTCAGACCTCCACTCTCTCTTTCACCAAAAATTAGGGTTCCAATATGAAGGCGTGCAAGAAAAGAGTTGCTTTATATTGATTTGTATAAGGTTAGCCCTAATTTGGTTCTTGCCCCTTACTTAAAATCAAACTTTCAGGCTTACAAAATTTCCCCACCAAAGCCAACACTAAACTAATTTACTTGTGGGGTCTAATCCCCAAGGACCTATGGTAAGGGTCTTTGGAAATATGCTATAATGCCATCATTACGAGACTAAAAGGAGGTTTATTTAAAAAATACCAATTCTTTTGGTATAGTGACTGAAAATTTGAACAGTTAGTGACAGGTAGTGACTGAATTTTTTTTTAAATGACAGTCTTTGTTTGAACATTGGTGGCTGAAAAAATGATGACTGTTATTACTTAAAATGATGACTGTTTGAACATTGTTTGCACTTGATATCCTTGGCTGAACCTTCAAGTTATAGTTTTTGAACTTGAAACAATTAAATGGTTGCAAATTAGTAACTAATATGAATATGAAAATGTTAAATGACTCAATTATGGCTGCACTTATGTGTTAGTAACTAATCTGAATATGAATGGCTGCACTTACATAATTGATTAGTAATATGAAATATAATTTTTGTTGGGTGTAGAATTCTGAATGTGTAGATTATTCTAAATTTCTGAAAAAATTCAATTTTTATAGTATTATACTAGCCGTCCCCCCCACCGTCCCCGAGTCATCCCCTAAAATCGGCCTGTCGTCCCCCACCGTCCCCGAAAACCCATCCCCCCGTCCCCCAGGCTCATGGAACCTTGGAAATAACCCTTATAGTCCATGACATATATGACAAATTCATGTCATAATCTATGTAATAGCTTTAAATTAGTTGGTGCAAACTAGACCTTCATCAATCAAGCCTCTTTCAAATGACAAATGGGATAATTGGTAGCATAAGACACCTAAGGTCTAAAAAGAAAAAGGGACTTCCATAATTTTATCATTATTTCCATAAAGTTACAACTGATGATCCCCAAGATTCCCTTACCTCTGTATCAAAGGGAAAATCATTTTCTCTTTGTTTTATTTACTTCCCTCCAACTTCCCAAAATTGACTCTTTTATTTCTTAGACGTCCAACATGATGTTTTTACTTCCACTTGACAACTATTGTGGAAAATAGGAAGGGTCCTCTTATGGATAGATACCAAGTTTAGGGTGCATTAACTAAGGTTTTATCCCTAAAAAATTCCTCCTTTGCTAGATTATGACAAGGCCCTAACCTTGTCTCACTAAAAGATTTGAAGTTAGCTAAATTTGGGGACTCTTCCTCCCAAATATTTTACTCCATAATACTAGAAGTAATTCCTTATATTTCCCTTATAGAAATGGATAAATCATATAATTAGATTGCTACCTCTATAGAGAATTAATGCTCACATGAACATTAGATTCATGCATAATTAAGGTCAACCTAACATGAGTCATACTTTCGTATACAAATGGAATATCTTTGGCTACATCTTCTTGGTATTTTTAATCTTCAAATTCCTTTTAGGATAATATATTATTATATGTCCTTTTTATCAATAATAAAAATGGATATTAGGTCTTTTCCAATACACTTACTAAGTAAAGTCAAGTGTAAGACCAAACATGACAGCACTAAATCAAGGGATAGAATAAATCCATTTGGATATTTACTCATGGATAAACCTTAGATCTAGCAATTTTCACTTTTTTATTTTCTACAAGGTTACATAATCAAGTTGGCTTGCAATAGGAAGGGGTAAAATGCTAGATTTAGGAATTAAAACTTGATCCACATTACTTGTGTAACAACCAAATATCCCTAGAAACCAAATGTCTAGGCCTATAAGTAGCCAATTTACTTGTGTAGCAACCCAAGTCTACTCACCTGGTTGCACCACTCATAACCACCCAAGCAATTTTAAGGTAATTTTATTTATTTATTTGAGTTTATATTTCATACCCAAAAAGAGGTTTCAAGTTCATGCTAAACAAGGTTCACCCAATGAATCAATAATATAAATTTCAATTAGTACAAGGTATATCAACCATTTTTGGAAATTTGGATTGTTGCAGATAGTTACCCAAGTGGACGGGATTGATCAGATCCCACAGAATGTGTCATTGTGTAGATCTAACTTTCTCATTTGTTGTACTCTTAATCTGACATGAGTGTTGATCTATGGCTGGGGTTATCCTCTAGGGCCCATAACACCTAAAGGGTGAACACAGAATATCCCCATCCCTTAGCATATTGAACCTCGACTTAATCGATCGACATGTTCAAAAATTTGTATGTAAGGGGTTAGTGTACATATGCCTAGCATCTAGCCGATTGCCTTATTTCCTAGGGTTAGTGTTGTTCATAGATCCAACACCTAATGGTAAGTGATTCACCCATGGGCCTCCGCCAATATTGAACGACCACCATGCCCAAAAGGGGGGCAGAGATGAGGTAGTCAATCTATAGAGAAGGCCGGTTCCTTAGTCCTAACTACTAGCTTGAAATGGGAGAGAAAAGGGAATGAGAAAGGGATAAAAGGAGGCCACAGCTAGAACTGACAAGGATGGGTATAGCCACATAAAGATACATGTACGTCAAACAGACATCATTGCTAAAAATACAGGTGAGTTACCTAACAAATAAACCAATTTGACTCTTTCTTGTACCTCGACACCCTTTACTGCAAGTGAATTCCAGAACTAGTGAACGAGATGTAGGAAATCCAAATAGCAAAATTATTGCACGCACATCCAACTAGATTTAAAATAAATAAACCCACAACGTTCACACACATGTAAAAGAGCAAATTTGGAGACCAAACAATAAAATACTTGCATTAATAGAATAGAGTAAGCTCTACATTTGAATTGTAAAGGGTAAATAGTCACCCCTGGAATTTCTAACATCACAATATTTATAGAAATATTACAATAATTTCAAATTATAACCATTAATGGTGGCATATAGGAAGATGTTTCTGATGCAGACTAGTGCTTAGCCAATACTCTGTTCCTTGGGATAATGGTGATTATTCGGAAGGGGTTTGTTGCTTTTGCACCACTTTGAGCCCTTGATCACTCTCACATTTTTATTGGGCCATAAATTCCCATCTAATTTGCCTCTTTAATTAGTTGACGGGTCAGAGTTGATTGCTTTTGGGACTCTATAATTTGAATTACCTCCTTCGCACCCACTGTTCCTTTGTACTATAGCAGTTGTTATTAATGCTCATGGTGGGAGATCTCAATGTTATTTCTTGGTGGGCAGTGATCCTAACATAGAGGAAATGAGCAGTACGTCATTTAGTTTATCATTTATGATCGAGCGAGGGTTTTTAGAAAGGTCTGTCTTGTTGGCTTCCTAAAATTTTGCCCTATGATGGGTGGAAGTTTCCCTCCTCTTTGTAGGTAGGAATCTGTAATAGTTCCACCTCTTTTGACTGGCAAAAGTTTTGTCCTCGTGATGGGTGAAAGTTTGAAATTGTTCCACCCTACTAATTTTTCCAAAACTTCACCCTTCCTTTTGGTGACGATTTAATATTATCTTATCCCAATGCCGCCTCAAATTTCTCTGCCCAACCTTAGAAATATCCTCAATTTTATTGCTCGACTACCTCCGAAACATCCATCCATCTGCTATAGCTGTCACTCGTTGGTGCTAACTATCTTCATCTTCCACCCAACTATTAATACAAGAGTCTAGCTCCAAAACTTAACCATTTCTTTTGGGCATCATCTTTTACGAAGAAGAGTGGGTAAAAGCGGGGGCAAAATTTCACCCACACTCTTGGCGACTTATAGGGTAATTTTCTTTGTGGAAAAGCAAAACCCAGAAAGCCAAGACTTACGACAACTTGAAATAGAAAGACAAGGAAGAAGAAGAAACAACAAAGAGAAAAGGAAGACACACAAATAAGAGCAACCAAATAAGGTTGTGAGACAAGGAAAGGTGCCAGAAGAAGCGACATACTTAACATGATGGAACATTCAGATGAAGAAGAGGAGGGGGATTGGAGGTGACAACAAAATGGTACAACATGGAAAAGAAAGCCAAAAAACAATAGAGGAAAGGGAGTACATAGAAAACATCAGAAGCATGGGGACAGAGGCTAGAAACCCTAAGAGTTGTAGATAACAAATGCAAGGGTAATACGAAAGAAAATGGAGGATGCGAAAGAGGGGAGACATGAAGGAAAAAGCAACTCAAGACCTATCACATGAAATTGATAGGGTGAAAACCCCATTCTATGGGATATACCTACATATTGCATTCCCCTAAACATACCCCACCAATGACCTAAATCATTCCAAGAGCTGATAGATTACTAGTGATTGCCATTCATCTTCTCATAGATTTAGTTCTTAACACAATTCAATAGGAACTTAGAGCACTTATTAAAAATCCTCTCAAGACGTGTAAGATTCCTCATATTCAGCCTTACACCATTTGCTGTACATTGGGACTTTATTTATAGTCTAATTCCTCAACAATGGGTGGGTACTATCACCCATTGACTAAAAAAATCAGCTTTCCCTTTTAGGGATACCTTTGAATCATGCGGTGATAGGTTTTTTGGGATTCACATAGAAGCCTTTTGTCCTTCATTTATTGGGCTATGGGGTCACTATTGAGCACAAAAACCAAGAAAGACAACAAGGAAATGAAAATAGGAAAATAAAAAAAAGAAAGTATCATTTTTCCAATGCTTGGCCTGGGGAAACATCTCATGTTGTTTACTTCATATTTTCTGGCACCCTGGCCAATTGAAAATTCATTACTAGAGTAGTTCCCTTATAAGCCATGAGTAAAATGATGATACCTTGGGAGTATGCTTAATGCACAATTTTATTTTCTTACTATATTATTTACAAAAACTTTTGGCATGTTAGACAAACTAAGCCAATAAGGCTCAATCTTTCATCTTGTGAATCTATAATGACCAGACCATATTATGTTGAATTTGAGTCATTGCTTGTATTCCATCTAGCACCATCCATAGTGGTTCATAAATGTGATTAAATAACAATTAATAACTCTTTTTCCTTGCCTAAGCACCTTGGAACTCAGGCCTTTAGAAATCAATGTGGCAACCATTCTTGCCACCTCATCCCACCTCCTTGGTGGTGATATGTGAGGGAATAGACTTTGATGTTGTTCCTTTTCAAGAATGACCTATAGCATCAGCCCCATTATAAGCTTATTTATCATTATTGGGCCTCACGCCTGACTACATGCATCTATGCTATCATCTCATGGATTCAATTGGATTAGGGATTGATCTATTGAGTTGTCTTTGCATGTGTGGATGTCAAAGCAGTCCTGTCCCTGATGTGGGCATGTTGTCTGGTCTGGTACTATCTCTACAAGAGAGACAAATGTGCCATGTTATGGTGGTTGTAACTTCCCCATAAACATCCACTCAGCTCTAACAACCTCCTCATAGAGTTGAGAGAATCTACTTTCCCTATATTTATGCATAAGGAGACTGATATTAGATTTGAAAGCTTGAATGTAGTATAGATACGCTTGGACAGAGGATGGAAGGAGTTGATGTGGAATTTTTTCCAACTCATCTCAAATCAGACATTGAAGTCTGCCACACTTTCAAGAGGTTTCCTCTTGATAAATGAGAACTGAGTTAGTAGCTATAAAAGGTCCTAGAATCCCTCAAATGTATCCAAGAGAGGCTCGGCTAAACCCGCCCACATGGAGATGCTTCCATGCTGCAAGGTTTCGTACCAGAGCAACACTTTGTCTTCCAAAGAAATAATCAGTAGCCTGGCCATCACATATTTATGTGTGATATTATGGATGATAGCCAAGGAATCCATGCTCTCAAGGTTCTCACTTATAGCACCTCTAATGCCATCGTATTTTGGTAAGGTGTTGAGAGCAACTTTAGGGATATCATACAGATTATGGAGATTGAGAGAGCCTGCATAATTCCATTAAGAATAACACTACTGAGACATTAAGGCACTGGTATTTAGGAGTCCTAATTCTTGCATCAGAGTTGGATTCACCAAATGAGCATACTTTCTTCGCTAGTGAGGTCAATACTACTCATTAAATCTTGATTCCTTCAGGATGTTTAGGTCTTTCAAGGCATAAAAGAGGCAATTGATCTTTGAATTTGGATCTTATTTTCTTAGAAGAGTTGCTAGGTGATTTTGCAGGATATGGGTAAACCAAAGTATCACCAAACTCTGATTTCCTCAAACAATGGAGACCTTATGAGTTACCCAACAATTTTGTCAAGTTCTGCTTCTTTTTTAGGACAATCGATCATAAGAAACCCAGTTTGTTCTTAGCGGAGTCGTTAGGTGAAAAAATGGATATAGCATAGCATATCTTCACTAGAATATACCAAATCAAGGGATAAGACCTTTCGAGTCCCACCAGGTGTGCCAAAAACTATTGGTTGCAGATGCAGCATCTAACAGGAAGTGATGCGCCCACGAGCCTGCGCCAATATTGAACGATCGCCACACCCAAAAGGGTTATGCGGGCATGGCGGTTGATATCCAAAGAATGTAGGTTCCTCTATCCTAACTACTAGCCTAAAAAATGGAGAGAAAATGGAATGTGAAAGGGATGAAATGAGGCCACAACCAGAACTAACAAGGATGGGTATAGTTGCATCAAGACACATGCACGTCAAGCAAACACCATCGCTGAAAATATAGATGAGTTACCTAACATATCAGCCAATATTACTCTTGCTTGTACCTTGACACCCTCTACTACAAGTAAATTCTAGAACCAGTGAACAAGATGTAGGAAATCCAGATAGCAAAATTATTGCATGCACATTCAACTAGCTTTAACATAAATAAACCCACAACATTCACACACATGTACAAGAGTCAATTTGGAGATCAAACTATAAAACACTTGCATTAAAAAAATAGAGTAAGCTCTACATATGAATTTTAAAGGCTAAAGAGCTGCCCCTAGGATGTCTAACAACCCAGTATTTATAGAAATATTACAATAAAATCAAATTACAAGTATTAATGGTGGTAGGTGGGAAGATGTTGTTGAGGCAGATTGGTGCTTTGCTGGTACTCTATTCCTCAAGATAATGGTGATTATCTAGAAGGTATTAGTTGCTTCTACACCACTCTAAGCCCTTGATCACTCTGATATTTCTATCCAGCCATAAATTCCCATCTACTTTGCCCTTGTATTTAGTCGATGGGTTAGAGTTGATTGCTTTTGGAACTCTGTAATTTGAATTACCTCCTTCACACCCACTGTTCCTTCGTACTATAGTAATTATGGTTATTAATGCTCATTGTGGGAGATCCCAATGTTCCTTCTTAGTAGGTAGTGATCCTGACATGGAGGAAATGAGTAGTACATTGTTTGTTTTATCATTTATGATCGAGTGGGGTTTTGCGAAAGGTTCACCCTACTGGCTTCCCAAATTTTTGCCCTTCGATGGGCAGAATTTTACCTCCTCTTTGTGGGTAGGAATATGTAATAGTTCCACCCCTTTTTACTGGTGGAAGTTTCATCCTCGCAATGGTTGAAAGTTTTCCTCCTCTTTGCGGGCAAGAATCTATAATAGTTCCACCCCTTTTGACTGGCGGAAGTTTCATCCTCATGATGGTTGAAAGTTTGAAACTGTTCCACCCTACTAATTGTTCTAAAATGTCACCCTTCCTTATGGTGGGGATTTAATATGATCCCAACCCAATAAAGCCTCAAATTTCTCTACTGGACCTTAGAAAGATCCTCAATTTTATTACTCAACTACCTCCAAAACATCCACCCATATCCTATAGTTGTCACCCACTGGTGCTAACTGTCTTCATCTTCCACCCGATCATTAAAGCAAGAGTTTGGCTCCAAAACTTAACCATTTATTTTGGGCAACATATTTTATGAAGAAGAGTGGGTAAAAGGGGGGGAAAATTTCACCCACACTTAGCTAGATCTATGTCATTACCATAGCCTTGGTCTTGATCCACTTGTCCATTATGACTCATGATCGTTTGTCCCATACCAAATTTTATGGCAGGACAATTTTTTTTGTCATACTAGCTCTCTAATAGTCAAATGGTATAGGGACTTATCACTATACTATCGAGAAATGACTTGAAGGAAGAATCCCATACCACCTCTCGTTATAAGTTCTGATATGGTCACTTGATTTGACCTCATTCTTTTTAGAATATGATCACTTTCGAGTCGCGTTGCATGCTTACCCATATATCAACGACATTGGATGTATAATTCCAAACTTTTTCATGTTATTACATAAAGGTTGAGTTATAATAGTTTATTTATCTTTGTAAGAAATCTCAAGGTTACCAAACAAGGGTATACATATGATACCCTTTATCCAATTTCATTCAATTTCTATCCAACATAGAATCTAACTCTTAGAATGATCAGGTAAACATCAATAAACATTGGATGAAGAGTGGCTATCTCTCCTTAATAGTAATTGTTGAGTCCTTCATTTACTTTAAAGTTTGAGGTCTCACAAGTAAGGTTCTCCTAATTCTATCATGAAAATATTTATACTTATAATCCTATTCCATGGCCTTGTTTACTATTATGACTTGGTTTCTCAGATAATAATATCCATAACAACTTATCTCTTCCAAAGGTTTACAGTTTTAAAATAAAAGAACTAATCCATTTATTAGAGCAAATCACATCAAGGTTGCATAAAAGTGATTCATAGAAATACTCTCTCTCATTGAGTAATGGTTATAAAGGACTTAAACCTGGTACACTATTCAATGTTTGGAACCATGCATTCAAAATCACACAACCACTAAGAAATTTGATTAACCTAGGGTAGTTGACAATTTTATCTTTTCCCTACAATTAGTTAGCCTCTATTTATATTTAAATAATACATAACCTCCACAACATGAGGTGCATTGAATGCCAACCCAATATCTCATCTTTAGATTATAATTTTGAAGTTTGCTATGACTATTGTCCTGATTACAAATATTTACTTTTAACTCACAATTATGCCTACACATAACTATGTAGGCCATTATTTAAATATTGATTCTATATATTTCATTGTTGCCAGCTAATTATTTACTATAAACCCAAAAGTAATTTGTTTCTTGTAAGAAGGTACCCACACATGAAAGAAATCATTTCATTTACACAAACAAAGATAACTATACATCCCTAAAAATAAAGTCATTTTATTGGGTAACAACTAAATTTATTTCCAAAATAGTCTTTGGATCATACTCCGCTAACTATGTCTGAAAAATAATAATTTGTTCGTAACAAGATTCGAACACACAATGCACTCGAAACTCGAAGGTTTAAAGACTTTTCCTTTGCAATCTCAAATTTATATTTTTAAAAAGTGAGTCTTTAAACTACACAAACATTTCAATATTTAAAAATTTCACATAAAATCTTCCTTCAAGGTTTAACTAAACTCCAACGGACTGACCCAATTAGTGAAGTGATGCCACTTCTATGGTTTGCACTTCTATGGTTTAACATATTTTATACCTTTAATAAAAGAGCTTAGCAAATGGAGCACCTTCTGAAGGTTCATAGTGGAGGATAATCCCTCTTTTTATAGAATTGTACTATAATGAAGTCAATTCTTATAAATATCCAAGATATAATTTATTGACCCCTCATAAACTGTTGTGGTTTAATTATGACACTAAGTAGTTACCTAGGCGTTACACCATCCAATCTAACTCAGTTAATTCTTGAACAACAATGTATTGCTATAAAGATATATACACCACACAACAATTAAATTCATATTCCTTTAAGAGTATTTACAAGCTCAAATTACATCGTTAAATACAATTATCTACTCTGACATCAGAATCATGTGACAATCATTTTTCTTAAGAAATGCATTATAAACAATGTAAATACAATATCTCAACAATTGGTTATAGAATTATGGAGAAATATCCCTTCTAGAAATTTTCCAAATATTACATTTTTTCGGATGCTTTACACAATGTATAGCTCATGACATCGGTACTTTCTCCTGGAAGGGAAGTTAAGTTATTTTGAAGCTTCTGTAACACCGTTTAAGAGTGTTGCTAAGTTAGGCACTTCCTCTAAGCACTCCTTTCTTGTCACTTTTCTCGATGATCAAAGTCTTGAGAAGCACTCATTCGGATCAGAAAGGCTCATTGACAAATACTAATGCAATACTATCCATATGCACAACTTTTAAAAGCACTAACAATTTCATAAAACATACATCCAACAACATGCACCATTGTCAAACATCACATTTCTTGTGCATACAATTTTTATAAAAAGATAGTTTTAACAGAACCTCACTCAACAACTTGTTCAAGCAGAGGGAAACAATAAAACAATAATTGTTTCATCAACCAATTATTTTACAAAGATACAAGCTCCTAGTTGTAGATTTAACAAGTAATCTAACTGGAAATCTTACTCAGTTCAATAAACACAACACTTGTGGTCATGAATTTAGCGGTAAAGTGCAGTCGTTGTTACACAGATCAATTTTGATATAATGATAAAATAAAACATTTTTTCTAAAGCATCCGTACACAGTTTGAATAATAATCAAACAAGTAGATGTCATTTCCAGTTTCTTTAATGACAGATAGCAAGATCACAGTTCCTTTCACCCTCAAAATATCGGTTCATTCAATATAACCAGGTTAACTGTTAATCTCACATAACAAGCTCCATTAAAGCATGCAACTAAATAATATGAAGCCCGACATGTAGATCCTGGTCTTTATTAATATTCACTCTTTCTTTTTCCTTTTCGTATCTCTCAGTTGCGCTTCAACCCCCCTAATCAAATACTATGCAAAATAGAATAGCTAAAAAAAGATCCCCAATGCTCTATATGCAATACAGTTAATCTCCCTTTGGCCTTTAACAAATTTCCTTTATCTTCGCTTCTTAAAATCATGGAGGAAGAGGTTTTATTGGAAGAATAATTATGACCATTTAATGCAGTAATTAGAACACAACATTTTACGGTCCACTCTCTTCGTTATGTTATATAGTAGACAATAAATATAAATTTATATATATCTACACTTCATTTTCTGTTAACAACAAACAAACATTCAAAGCAAGACTCATGCAATAATGCAATTCACACATAATGCACCTACATGATATGCAATATGTGAGCTTCAATGTGCTCATGACCCAATCATCATTTCCCCACTTACCTTTTCCTGCCAACCTTCTCCCATTCTTCAAGGTAAATACTTGGTCCTGTATGCACAAAGAGTATCAACAATACGACATTCTATAGGAAAAGGTAAGTATAAATCATCAATTATTTTGCTATCAAAGGTCGTGCGAGGAGGGTTGTTACATCCTCCCCACTAGAAACAAACACAATCTCTAATTTTAGTGTATGGTTAAAAAGAACAAGTTGAAACATATAAATTTACATTTTCATTCATATAACCATAAATAAAAGTTCATTCACAAATCATACATCATGTAATCATATTCATTCTCAAACTTATCAGTAATTCAAATGAGTTTGCACAATCCATTTACATGATGTTTCATTTTACATTCAACCATATACCATGCATAATCCAAAACATACACAAAATAACTCTACTCAGAAATCCAGACACTCATACTCACACACACACACACATCATTAATCCATATAAATTATTTTAAAAAGTTTATGTGACTCAAACAGATAAGAAAATTGGTTGTGCATATCAGCTACAGTCTCCCATGTGGTAATTCTGTCTAAGTAGTGATCCCACTCAACCTGACATTTCTCTATATTTCTTTTTCTTAAACTCTTGGTCCTAAAACCAAGTATATGAACCAACCTAACTTCAATTTTTAGTGGATCAGACATCTGCAAATTAGTTACATCCAAAATGTGAGTGGGGTTAGCAATGCACTTCCTAAGGAGGGATACATGGAAGACATTATATATTTTGGATAAGCTTGGTGGTAGAGCAACTCTGTATGCAATAGGGCTTATTTTTCCTATAATTTAAAATGGACCCACATATATAGGGTCATGTCTGGAAGATTTTATAGAACTTTTAGTATGTTTCACCCTTATGAACACTCTATCACCTAGAGAGTATTCCCTCAGTGTTCTTTTGAGGTTTGTGTAGCTCCTTTGGTGGTTTGCATCCTCTTTCAACTTTTGCTAAATTATTTTTAATTGATCTTCCATTTCTCTTATAGTATCTGGTTTGATCATTACCTGATATTCTGGATTATCCCATGACAAGGGAGTCCTACATCTTTTTTTGTACATGGCTTCAAATGGTGCCATACCTAGTGATGGATGATAATTGTTATTGTATGCAAACTCGACTAGGTATAGGTAATATTCCCATTTAGTATGCTGATCTATACAATACATTTTCAACATATCTTCTAAGACCTAATTCACCATCTTAGTCTGTCCATTTGTCTTAGGGTGATAGACTAAAATAATATTTAGTTTGGTACCCAATGCTTCATGCAAAGCCTACCAAAATTTTGAGGTAAAGTGAGAGTCCTTATCAGAGACCATGACTTCAAGAAATCCATGTAATCACACTATCTCTTTGGTAAATTACTTGCTATAGCAGGTGCATCATCCTGCACATTAAAATGTACAACCTTGGTTAAATTATCCACAACCACCAGGATTGCATCATGCCTAAACCTTATTTTAGGTAAACCAACCATAAAGTCCATTGACACCACCTACCATTATCATGTAGGAATGTCGTGTGGGTACAAATGACCTATCGGGTGCAAGTGTTCTATTTAAATTTTTTGATACTCCAAGCACCTAGCCACATAATAATTAATATCCTTTTTAATTCTTGGGTAGTAATAGGACTTCCTAAAGCTCTCATGCATCTTTACCCCACCAGGATTGTTTCTCTCAATCCACCCTAATTTGGAATAATCAATTTGTTCTTATAATACAAAAAATTATGTATAGACACAAAACTTGTGTCTCTTTTAGGTTCTTACTCAATTTGAGCGTTACATGACTGACATAACTCATATTTTTATTGCAAGTCCTTAATATGATCTTTTAGATCAATAATGATATTTTTTCATTGCAACAAAACGTCTTCTCCAGGTCCGAGGTGTAGACCAGTTGGTTCAACCAAACCCCGTAAGGGGGCAAAGGTCCAAGGTTCAAATCTCGAGCCTCACCGGACTAAACGCTTATCCTTTTATTGGTGCTTTCAATGGTGTAAAATATTTAAAATGATTGTGGCATGGTGGTTATAGGAGTGGACTGCGTGAAGAACTATGTGGCGACTTCTGGGGTGGATAACACAGAATACTGTGATGGCCATAAAAGCCGGACAACCTGCTCGGATTCATGGTGGCTACCGATTCCACCATGTAAATTAAAAAAATAAATAATACATCCTCTCATAATTGGATCATCAACTATATTATTCTCCTTACCCTTGATATATTCAATGCAAAAATTATACTCAGCTAAAAACATCATCCAACAATATTATCTAGCATTCAACAAGGGTTGAGTAAAAAATGTACCTTAAACTTTGGTAACTGTCTTGAGTTCAAATGGTTTTTCAAGCAAATAGTACCTCCAAATATTAAGAGCATGCACAACTATTGCCAACTCCAAATCATGAGTGGCATTACTTCATGTCTCTTAAGTTTTCTTGATTCAAACATAATAATGCTTCACCTTGGTTCAAAACCCCTTCTAATCCTTCAATTGATACATCGGTAAAAACTGTAAACCTCTTAGAAGGATCATGTAACTATAGGATTGGTGCGGTTGTCAACCTCTCTTTCAAAGTCTGAAAGGTTTCTTCACACTATTCAGTCCACTTAAAATCCTTTCCTTTTCTTTGCACATTTGTAATAAGTTGAGCAATTACCAAAAATCCTTTGATAGACCATCTGTAGTATCCTGCTAGCCCCATAAAACTATGCACCTCAATAACATTTGTGGGTGCAATCCAGTCAATAATAGCCTCAATATTATTGGTATCAATAGCAATCCCCTTAGCAAAAACTATGTGCCCCAGATACTATACTCGAGGAGTGTAGAATTCACACTTTGATAGTTTCCCATACAGTTGATTCTTTCTAAATATCTCAAGTACAGTTGTCATATGTTGATCATGCTCTTCCTTGTTTTGGGAGTAGTTCAATATGTCATATAGGAACACGAGCACATAACGGTCTAGCTGCTCTCTAAAAACACTATTCATGAGATTCAAGAATGCAATTGGAGCGTTAGTTAACCCAAAAGGTAGGACTGTAAAATCATAATTTTTGTACCTTGTTCTCAAAGTTGTTTTATGTGTGTCTTCTTCTCGAATCCTCAAATGTTGGTAACCATGATCTAAGATCAATTTTTGAGAAGATGGTAGCTCTTTCCAGCTGATCAAAAAGATCATATATTCTTGGCAAAGAATATCTATTCTTGACGATAACCTTATTTAGTATTCGATAGTCTATGCACATTCTCAAGGACCTGTATTTAATTTTAATAAAAAAATAGGAGTACCCCACGGTGACACACTGGGCTTGATGAGCCCCTTCTCCAACAAGTCTTGAAGTTGCATATTGAGTTCTTATAACTTTATAACTTTATAGGGGGCATCTTGTATGGTGTCCTAGCAATAGGTACAGTTCCAAGCAATAAATCTATATAAAAGTCAAATTCTCTTTAAGGAGGTAAATCTAGTAAGTTCTTCGAAAACACATTCTTGAACTCACCCAAAATAGGATGCTTCTAGAAGAGGTCAAAATCAGCTTCAATCTCTTATTTTTTGTTCATATTAACTACATATATCATTCTCCTCTTCCTTATTATCTTCTTTACTTTCATTCCTGACAATAGATGTGATTTAATAGAACCATGGTCACAAAGAATTATAATTCTTTGGTTAGATTCATCCATGAACTCTAACCATCTATCTTCAAAATTCAAGAGGGTTTTATGGACCTTTAGCCAATCAACACCAAGAATGATGTCAAAGGCATGTAGAGGTACCACATACCCATGCCTATAAATTTTACCTTGGCAAGATAATATGAGGGTCAAATAACTTTTGAATAAATCTTTGGTGGTATGCCTAGACTGACATGGTTTCCTACTACAAATTAGAGAACTTGCCAAATTTCTCTACATATTATTACTTAATTAGGAGTCTTTTTCCTAAATTACATTACAAAATATTACCATTTGAGGTATGCAACTTTAATGCCTGGCCCCTTCTTAAAGGTCTTCCACCAATCCAGGGATGCTTCTACCATATTCTTGACAACCAAAGTAGTTTTAGATTCTATTGATAAAACCGTAAAGGAAAAGCATGACTCCAATTTATTCAACCAGTTCTCCACTGCATCTCCATCATATTTTCCATTAAATTTTGAAATCACGACTTTCTTTAAGTCCTTAGCCAACTCAATACTCACTGTGGTCCCACTAGCTCCTGCAGGCCCATTGGATTCTCCCTTTGGTCTGCTTATAGTTTCCCTACCCTTAGTTAAGTCCTCTATTAATTTCTACTATTGGAATATTAACTCTTGTTGTTGGGCTAGGTGTATTTTTGTTGAATTATTTCCTCTTTTTGTTGTTCCATTCAAGTTTGCAGAAATTGTACTAATTTTGCTAAACTTCCATCCTCCCTATTAGATTCATTTGGTGGAGGCTCATTTAATTGTTTCTTCTTTTTTCTCTCTTTAAGGACCTTCTTTTTTGGTTCCTGTACGTGGTCCTTTATGTGGTCTAATTGTGGGTTCTTCCTACCTAGATCCTGTGGGGGTTCTTAGATAAACCACCGCGTGAAATTTGTGCTACTAGACCTGGTTTGGTTTTGATAAATAAAAATATTATTCAGAGTCCTACAACATAAGTATATTTTTAACTATGATACCACATGTAACAACCCAATTCTACTCACCTGTTTGCACCACTCATAACCACCCAAGAAATTTCAAGCTAATTTTTTTATTTGAGTTTATCTTTCATACCCGAAAAGAGATTTCAAGTTCATGCTAAACAAGGTTCACCCAATGAATCAAAAATTTAAATTTCAATTAGTACAAGGTATATGAACCACTTTTGGGAATTTAGACTACTGCAAATAGATATCCAAGTGGACGAGATTGATCAAATATTGTAGAAGGTGCCATTTTGTAGATCTAACTTTCTCATTTGTCATTATCTTGATTTGGCATGAGTATCGATCTACGGTTGGGGTTATACTCTAGGGCCCATAACACCTATAGGGTGGATGCATACTATCCCCATCCCTTAGCATATTGAACCTCGACTTAATTGGTTGGCATGTTTAAAACTTTGTATACAATGGATTAGCGTACATATGCCTAGTGTCTAGCCAATTGCCTTCCTTCCTGGGATCAACTAGAACCATGTCATTACCTAGACCTTGGTCTTGATCCACTTATCCATTGTGACTCACGATCATTTATCCCATACCAAACATCGTAGCATAACTAGTTTTTTGTCATATTAGCTCTCTAATAGTCAAATAGTACATGGACTTATCATTGTACTCCCGAGCAATGACCTGAAGGAAGCATATCATACCGTCCTTTGTTACAAGTTATGATAAGGTCACTTGATCCAACCTAATTCTTATCAAAAAATGATCGCTCTCGAGTCGTGTTGCATGCTTACTTGCATCTCAATGACATTGGGTGTATAATTCTAACCTTTTTCATGTTATTACATGAAGTTTTAGTTATAATAGTTTATTTATCTTTGTAAGAAATCTCAAGGTTACCACACAAGGGTTTACATATGATACCCTTTACCCAAATTCATTCAATTCCTATCCAACATAGAATCTAACTCTTAGAATTATTAGGTAAATATCAATCAGCATTGGATGAAGAGTTACTATCTCTACTTTTAATTATTCCTTAATAATAATTGTTAAGTCCTTCATTTCCTTTAAAGTTTGAGGTCTCACAAGCAAGGTTATCCTAATTCTATCATGAAAATATTTATACTTATAATCCTATCCATGACCTTGTTTCCTATTATGACTTGGTTTCTCAGATAATTTTAATATCCAAAACAACTTATCTCTTTCAAAGGTTTACAGTTTTAAAATAAAAGAACTAATCCATTTATTAAAGCAAAGCACAGGAAGGTTGCATAAAAGTGATTCATAGAAATACTCTCTCATTGAGTAATGGTTACAAAGGACTTAAAATTGGTCTACTATTCAATGTTTGGAACCATGCATTCAAAATCACACAACCGCTGAGAAAATCAACTAACCTAGAGTAGTTGACAGTTTTATCTTTGCCCTATAATAAGTTAGACTTTATCTATATTTAAATAATACATAACTTCCACAACACGAGGTGCATTGAATGCCAAACCCAATAGCTCATCTTTAGATTATAATTTTGAAGTTTGCTACGGCTATTGTACTGATTGCAGATATTTACTTTTAACTCACAATTATACCTACACATAACTATGTAGGTCATTATTTAAATATTGATTCTATATATTTCATTGTTTCTAGCTAATTATTTACTATAAACCCAAAAGCAATTTGTTTTCTGTGAGAAGGTATCCGCACATGAAAGAAATTATTTCATTTGTACAATCAAAGATAATTATACATCTCTAAAAAGCAAGTCATAATATTGGGCAGCAACTAAATTTATTTCCAAAATAGTCTTTGGATCATACTTCGCTGACTAAGCCTGACAAATAATAATTCTTTCGTATCAGGATTCAAGAAAACAATGCACTCGAAATTCGAAGGTGTAAAGACTTTTCCTTTGCAGCCTCAAATTTATAGTTTTAAAAAGTGAGTCTTTAAACTACACACAAACATTTCAATATTTAAAATTTTCACATAAAATCTTCCTTCAGGCTTTAACTAAACTCCAATAGGCTGACCTAAATAGCTACATGATGCCACTTCTATGATTTACCGTATTTTATACTTTTAATAAGCGAGCTTAGCAAATGGAGCACCTTTTGAAGGTTCATAGTGGAGGATAATCCCTCTTTTTCTAGAATGGTACTATAATGAAGTCAATTTCTCTTTCTAATGCCTCTAAATATGCAAGATTTAATTTATCGTCCCCTAATAAACTATTGTGCTTTAAGTATGCCACTAAGTAGTTACCCAGACATTACACCATCCAATTCTATAAATATATATACACCATGCAATAATTTAATTCATATTCCTTTAAGAATATTTCCATGCTCAAATTACATCATTAAATACAGTTATCCACTCTAACATCAGAATCATGTGACAACCATTTTTCTTAATAACTGCATTATAAACACTATAAATATAATGTCTTAACAACTGGTTATAGAATTATGGAGAAATATCCCTTCTAGAAATTTTTCAATTATTACATTGTTTTGAATGCTTTACACAATGGATAGCTGATGATGTTGGTACTTGCTCCTGGAATGGAAGTTAAGTTATTTTGAAGCTTCTTTAACATCGTTTGAGAGTGTTGCTAAGTTAGGCACTTTCTCCAAGCACTTCTTTTTCGTCAATTTGCTCGACGATCGAAATCTTGAGAAGTGCTCATTGGGGATCATAAAGGTTCATTGACAAATGCTAATGCAATACTATCCGTATGCACAACTATTAAAAGCACTGGCAGTTTCATAAAATGTACATCTGATAATATGCACCATTGTCAAACATCACATTTCTTGTGCATGCAATTTTTATAAAAATATAGTTTTAACAGAACCTCACTTAACAACTTGTTTAGGCAGAGGGCAACAATCAAACAATAATTGTTTCATCAACCAATAATTTTACAAAGACACAAGCTCCTAGTTGTAGATTTTTTTTTGGTAGGTAAAAGTAATTGTTGTACGGGTTAAAGGATCCCGTCCCTATTACATCAGTAGCAAAAAGTGATACAACTGTGGCCACCAGTGGCAACAGACACAAAACAGCTATGGATCTACCGCATACATCCTGTTCCAGTCAAGTTCGAAGTCGTCCAAGATAGAAAAATAGAACTATTACAACAATTGATACAAAAACAGGCAACCCTGCTGCCTAAACAACAACTTCCCAGGCTACTGGGATTCTTTGCTCCTTTTCTGCTGGGCATTGTTATCAGGACAGAACAAACAAGAACCATCTTGGGGCTTGACCCTCTACTACCTTGGTCCTCCAAAACCAGTACCAGCGGAACCGAAACTAGGAAAATTTTGTTACAATCACAGGCAGTCCAACTGCCTAAAGATAAATTCCCGAGGCTACTGGGAATTCTTGTTCCCTTCCTACTGCACTTTATCATTTGGAAATTTTGGAGGGTTTTTTTCCCCCTTTGCCTTGTTGCGTGGGTGGCTTAGGTTTTTTGCTTTCTTCCTTGATGAGATTTTTGATTTCCTGAAATAGTGTTTTTTGAGTGCCATTGGCTATATCCTCGGTAGTATCCCGGTTTCTTCGATCTGCACCGGAAGGCCTACCCTTCTTTCTGTCTACTCCTACATCCATTTGGGACTTTCTGAAGCTTCGAGTTTGCTTGGGGCTCCATGGTTCCGGGGATTTTTGGGTGGGCTCGTCGTTGTCGGAAATGGTGGTGTTGGTGTTGGTCGGGGAGGTAGGGAAGTCAGACCCAACAAGGGGGGTGATGGGGCTAGGGAGGAGGGCATCCGAAGGGGCTTTGGGGTAGGGATTTGAGGGTTGTCACTGGTGGTGGGAGGGTGGGACTGGCATGGGGGATGAGGGGGCAGGGACTCTCTTGGGTGGGACTGGGAGCAGGATGTAGTAGGGAAGCAAGATTAGGGGCAGGGGAGGATCTAACAGGGATTTCTCCTTCTTCAATTTCCTCATTGGTCCTAGAATCCTTAAGCAAATCAAATTTATTAGCAGTGGTGATTGAGGTACTTGCCTTTTGAGGAATAGGGGCTGGTGGTGGCCAAATCTGCTGCTTATCCTTCTGATTCAGGTTTTGTCCCTGGCTGATGATTGTCCTCTGACCAGCACTTGGCTCCGGGTGTCCCGTTGGCTGGTGGTCGACTTTAGGGTTTCTACGCTTAGGGCATTGATATCGGAGGTGCCCTTGGGATTGGCACTTCGAGTAAAAAATAGGGTTTTTCTTGAATATTAGCGATTGTTTTTGCCTGAAATCCTCGTTAATAAGATTGAGATGGTCTGGAGTTGCGACTCCAGATTCACATTGATGCAGATGCATGCTTGGGTTAGGTGAGTTCTGGCATGAGTGGTCGGATCAATGGCCACTAATTCCCCAAATTCCCTAGCCAAGCCTTGAAGAGCATCCTCATAGAAAAAATGAGTTGGGAGATTAGGGAGCCGGACCCATATGGGGGCGAAGTTAATGTTCTGTAAGTCAGGGTCAAAATTTGACTCCCATTTTCTTAAAAACAGACTTCGTCTCCCTAAGAACCACAGACCTCTGGATAGAATGCGCTCTGCATCCTCCCGAGTGTTCAACTGGATCATAAAAATTCTCTGGTCATCGCGGACAACCCAATGTTTCCCAAGATTTTCCACTTTGAAGTCGTGCACCGACAGATTGCATCCATGTATGGGCGTCCTCCTACAAAATTTCCCACAAGAGAAAAGGAATCGTGGGACACATAACCTTCCATAAGGTTTTTAGGGCACAACACATCTCACCCCTATGAAATAAAGCCATTCGAACCGTCTATGGGTGATTTGAGTTTGTTTTGTAGGAGGTCTGCATATGACCGATGGCCTCGGGAGCTCCCTGGGCTACCCGCTTTGTCAGGGGGTTCCTTTCCCCGGTCGATGTCGCTTTGGATATGCTTGTATTTGGCTGTAGACAAACCCTCGGATTGCCCCATTGTCACATAAGAGGTGAGAGTATCCTTCGCATTCACGGCCAATTCAGATTGCACTTTCGATCGCGTCTCCTTCTTGCCTGCTGCAAGGTCTTCACCACATTTTTCGTTCGTCGTCGCTTTAAAAAACCCTTGCCTCATCGTGCCTCCCTATCAATTCATTCTAATTCTCCTAGTTATAGATTTAACAAGTAATCTAATTGGAACTTTTACTCAGTTCAATAAATACAACTTTCGTGATCATGAATTTGGTGGTAAAGGACAATCGTTGTTACACTGATCAATTTTGACATAGCATGATAAAATAAAATATTTTTTCCAAAGCTTCCATACATAGTTTGAATAATAATAAAACAAGTAGACATTATTTCTATTTCCTTTACTAATAGATAGCAAGATCACAGTCCGTTTCACCCTCAACATATAGATTCATTCAACATAACCAGGTTAACTGTTAATATCACACAACAAGCTCCATTAAAGCATGCAACTAAAGAATATGAAACTCGACTTGTAGATACCGGTTTTTATTAATGTCCACTCTTTCTTTTTACTTGACATATCTCTCAGTTGCGCTTCAACCCCCTAACCAGATACCATGCTGAATAAAATAGCTAAAAAAATCCTCCAATGCTCTATCCCCTTTTTTTCCTTTAACATATTTCCCCCATCTTCGCTTCTTAAAATCATGGAGGAAGAGGTTTTATTGGAAGAATAATCATTGACCATTCTATGCAGTATCCACAACACAACATTTCACGGTCCACTCTCTCATTATGCTATATAGTAGAAGAACAATATAAATTTATATATATCTACGCTTCATTTTTCATTAACAACAAGCATGCATTCAAAGCAAAATTCACGCAATAATACAATTCACACATAATACACCTACATGCTATGCAATACATGAGCTTCCATGTGCTCACGAACCAATCATTATTTTCCCACTTACATTTTTCTGCCAACCTTCTCCCATTCTTCGAGGTATATACCTGGTTTTGCATTCACAAAGACTATCAGTAGTACCACATTCTATAGGAAAAGGTAAGTATAAATCATCAATTCTTTTGCTATCAGAGGTCATGCCAGGAGGATCGTTATAACTTGTAAATAATACAAGTATCATATCACATGACGACCTGTGTTGCTTCAATGATATTAAAATTGTGTTATATATATCCCTATCCTAATCCTCTAACAACATCTTCAAGCCAACATTGATTTCCCTAATGAACCTTGATACTCCTATTGAATTCATGCTTGATTATAATACCTTTTAAAATAAACAAAACAAGTATTCTATGTTAAAATTCTTAAAACAAAGCTAGTTGGAAACCACCCCAAAAAGTTGGATTAAAATTAATACTGATGGAGCTGCAAAAGGTAATCTGGGTAGAGCTAGAATTGGAGTGGTCCGCAGGAATCATATTGGGACAATGCTCTATTAGGAATTGCAAGGCTTGGAAAGGGCCACGAACAATGAAGTAGAAGCCTTAGCTATCAAATCTGCTTCTATTTGGGTGGTAAGACAAGGTTACAAGAGGATAATCCTAGAATCAGATTCTCAAATATTGGTGGGAGCTCTAGATTGCATGAGGAACTTTGCTTTGAAGACATGGAGGTTGAGGATTCTTGTCACCCAAATTAAGAAATTGTGGAGGGAATTAGATGATGTGATTCCAATCTATGTGAGTAGAGATCTAAATAAAGTGGCAGACTTTTTGGCTAAGATGGGTACCGATAAGGAGGTAGGGGTTCAGTGGCATAGTGACATGACTATTGAGGATGAGAGGATTAGGCAGGTTGGTGAGCAAATCCAATGTTTAGCTAATTTTGACAACCATTGTAGAAATATGGTTTAAGAGATTTGGCTCCAATACAAATCTTATTTTACTATTGTAAACAGGTGTTCTTGTTGGCTAATGGGAGGACTCTCATCCTCACTTGTAAATGATCTTTGTTTTAATATAAATTTAAAAAAAAAATTCTTAATAAACATAAAGTTACAAAAATAGAATCTTAAAGCTTTGCCTTAACTAACATCATCGATTGCAACCTCTACCTTAGCTTTGTTTGGTTATCTATCCTTAACTATTATTATCGATAAAGCAACCTATTGTGAAGAGGTAATTACCTCTTAAGCTAACCCAAAGAAAAATAAAAATTTGTGCTCAACCATGACCATCCCAACAAAATATGCATAAGTTCCTAGGAGGAACAATGACGTGAATAGTTGAGGCAATGCCAACAAGTTCAAAGGAACAATGATGTGAATAGTTGAGGCAATGCCAACGAGTTCAAAGGAGTGAACATTGAAAATGAAAATGAGCATTGACAAGGTCATTCTATGGATAGGATAGTTCCACTTTAGAAACTAGCCACTCGACCCTTTCTTTCTTTAACTATTAAGAGGGATCACTATCCTCAAGCATGGGATCAAAACCCTATAGATCCTAAAGGAAAGTACATGCACTCATCTAGCCTAGATCTATGACCTAAATCTAGCATTAATAATGGTTCAAGCTTCCTGGTCATATTATTCCAATACTTTTGAGTGGTGCTAGATTCATGGTGTATCCCGGAATTCTTATGTCCATACAGCCCAAAGTTGCATCTTTGATCGTGTTTATTGTATGTAGTATAATGGGTCTAATACAGATCTGTTTGTCTACAATCTCATCATCTGGAAAATTTGCAACTCAAGAAAACTGTGTGCATTTCATCGTGTTAAAAGGGTTCGAATTTGTTTTTAAATATGTTCACCAAGACAGCATTTTGGTCTCTGTAACAGATAAATTAGAGACAGGGGCCTCTCTGATTTGTTTTGAAATATTTTAAAAATCCTCGAGATTTTATTTGACATATCAAGCAGACTACGGAGATTTTTTTTTTTTTTTGACAGTCTGAAAATTGATATGAGCTCATGAAAGTTGTTGCAGTGGCCCAGGATGTGGGGTGCTTCAAGAAATTTTTACCCGCTTCCTGTCAAAGCAAATGATGTACTTGATTCATGTACATCTATGCTGCCTGCCTGTGAAGCATTTCAGCTTGCTTTTGCAGTCTTTCATTGTTCAGTCAGGGGGTTTCGTAATTCTAAAATTAAACTCTATACTTGAACTCTGAAAAATACTGGGTGCCTTAATTCAATAGATAGCATTGACCAATTAGTTAGGAACATTTGCTTTTACTTATTATGCATCTAATGAACCAATAGTATCTGCTATTTTTTTATTTATTATACAAATTTCTAAGCTGCTTCTTTCTGGGTTGGAATCTCGTTGCTTTTTTATTTCTCTTCTATTGGAATCTTGTTCCTTGTCGCCGCTGTTTCTTGGTGGGTTGGAATCTCGCTCCTTTTCTATTTCTCTTCTGTTAGAATCTTGTTAATTGTTGCCACGCTCCTTGTCACCACTGTAACCACTGTAACCTCCAATTGCATTAGGGTAAACCTTTTACATAGCGAGTGATGCCCCCACAGATATATGACAACACTGACGAAACATACCAGGTGCCGGTAATGCGCCCACAGGTAACCGCGGCGACTCTGATGAGGCACGCCATTGCATCTCCCACATGTAACCCTCTGCTACGCTGATGAGACACGTTCGGGTCGGAAGGATTGAAACTTTGGTCTTCCCTATAAAAACGTTTTGACTGTTTAACAAAACCTTAACCAAACCCTAGTATCTGTTCATCTTCATCTTAACCAAATTTCTGTTTCTATTGTATCATGCATATAATAAGCCAATAATATCTGCTTGTTTTCATCTTAACCACAGTGGTAATTATTCTAGTAGGACAGTAATAAAATTGATAGTATTTGTCCCTATTATTTGCAATAGAAGAGAAGGGGACCAGCTCTTTGTCCAACATAAACCGCAGCAAATATATTCTATAACATGTCAATAAGTATGAGTGTGCTAGAAGAAAGAGGAACATAGGATAAAACAAAGTTTGCAAGAAGGAAAATAAAAAATAATTATGAAAAGGATTATACAAAAGCCATGTAAAAGAGAGAAGCAATTGTGAAGTACATGTTTTTTGGTTTATCCTACCGCATGAGTGTTCAACATAATACAACAAACATATTTGGCTATCAACCCTCCTCCAAATTTGTCAAGTCATGTATGGGGTCCAAACTTTCAATCCTTAGTTGTTGGGAATTGGTAATGTTTGTTTTTTATTCTTAATTATTGGATTTAGGGTCAGACATAAATTATTAAAACTACTAGCCAAGTTAAATTATTAAAACTACTAGCTTTAATCTTCTGTTTTCTTGCCATCTTCATAATCCCTAGGAAAAAGTCTTAGAGGCCAAGTTAAATTATTAAAACTACTAGCTTTAATCTTCTGTTTTCTTGCCATCTTCATTAATTTGCCTTTTAAGTATATCCAACAGCCAATCAATTTGATGTATATTCAGTCTTCCACAATAACACAACCCTTCAGGGTCTCATATGCTCTGGGGTGTCCTGAGTTATCTGGGACCTATAAGTGCCTTGACCTTATTTAATTGGTGGTTTAGTTGATGAATTTTTCATAACATGGGACATGAGTCTTGGTGAGTGGTGGGTGTTCATTGTCTTCGTTGCGAAGAGATTAAAGGTTGGACTCATTTTTGGCATTCAGGAGTGTTCCATGTGGTCTTTGTGAGTGATGGGTGCTTGTTGTGTTGAAAACACTGAGGATTTAAATCTGCTCGTTGTGAAGCCACTAAGAATTTGAATTTTCTAGCCACTTGAGAATATCCTTGATGGTCGATGAATTAGTGGAACGAGCAGCATTCATGGAAGGTTTGCCCATTTAATTTGAAGGGTTTGCCCATTTTATTTGACTGGAAGTGGAAGTGGATGAGGATGAGGATGAGGATGATAGTGTCATAGTTGTACAGGAAAAGTTAACCAGTTATAATATAGTAGGGATGCCAATGAATTCTAGAGATGCATGTTCCTTTATATACGAAGGAATGGTTTCCAAGCATTATAAGGAATGGTTTCCAAGCAATCATTATCTGAGTTATGACCAAATGCTTGCTTTCAAGTTTCAGATCGGGCCATAAATTGAATTGACTATTTAAAGGCTTACTCTGACTAACATTAACATTTTTTTTTATTTGACTGGACTGTCATGGAATCCACAATCCACTGGCAGCCACGTTACAATACAATATTTATTCAGAGGTGCATCACTGTGGACTACTACCTAATTAAAGGAAATGTTGACATCAAGAAATTCATATTCCTATTCTTCCTCTCTTTTGAGTGTCATTAGGGAAATGACAAGGATTTAATTCGCTTTACTTAATTTTATCATTGTTAAATAATTATTTTTTTAAGATAAGAAATTTTAAAATTAAAATTTTAAATTTTAGGGTGAATTTGAATCCTAGGTATTGAGATGTATTATGCGATTATATCATTAGGATTCCAACTCTTATCAAATAGACTAGGGTCACAGACCTAAAATGATAGGCTTAAAAAATAATTTAATATGGGATTTTAAGTGTAAGTTAAGATTTTAAAGAAATATTAATTAGAAATTTTAGTTAATTGGATAAAGACAAAATCAGAATTAATGTGAAATCTTAACTGTGAATCAGATATATTAAATTTTTATTGAGATGTATTATGTGATTACATCATTAAAATTCCAACTCTATTCAAATAGAATAGGGTCCACCACCCACAGACCTAAAATGATAGGCTTAAAAAATAATTTAATGTGACATTTTAAGTGTGAATTAAGATTTTAAAGATATATTAAACTTATATATATATATATATATATATATATATATATTTTTTTTTAGTTTATTATAAACCTTAGTTTATTAGGTAAAGATAAAATCAGAATGGCAAGTTTAAAAAATAATTTAATGTAGAATCTTTTTTTTTGAAAAAATTGAAAAAACTTGTATTAAAACAAAGATCAGTTACAATTGGGAGTAGACACATCCCAGCCGAGCACAAGATTACAAGGCGCGAAAACGTGACACTATTCACCTCAGACCGCAAAAAGTCAACAAGTCACGAAATCGCGACATGTCGCGATATCGCTACAACACTCCTTCCTTGGCCGCTCCGGAACAACATGTCACGAAATCGCGACATGTCACGAAATCGCGGCAGCTAACCTTCCTTGGCCGCGACGGAGCGACATGTCACGAAATCGCGACATGTCGCGATATCGCGACAACAAACCTTCGTTGGCCGCGACAAAGAAACATGTCGCGATATCGCGACAACAATCCTTCCTTGGCCGCGACGGAGCAACATGTCGCGAAATCGCGACACCACTCCTCCCTTGGCCGCAACGGAGCAACATGTCGCGAAATCGCGACAACTTTCCTCCCTTGGCCGCGACGACGCAACATGTCGCGATATCGCGACAACTTTCCTCCAGTGGCCGCAACGGCGCATCAAGTCACGAAATCGTGACAACTTTCCTCCCGAGGCCGCGACGGCGCAACATGTCACGATATCGCGACAACTTTCCTCCTGAGACCGCGACGACGCAACATGTCACGATATCGCGACAACTTTCCAACGGCGGCCGCGACGGCGCAACATGTCACGAAATCGTGACAACTTTCCACCAGGGGCCGCGACGGCGCAACATGTCACGAAATCGTGACAACTTTCCAACGGCGCGACGGCGCAACATGTCACGAAATCGCGACAACTTTCCTCCAGGGGCCGCGACGGCGCAACATGTCACGAAATCGTGACAACTTTCCAACGGCGACCGCGACGGCGCAACATGTCGCGATATCGCGACAACTTTCCTCTAGCGGTCGTGACAGCGCAACATGTCGTGATATCGTGACAACTTTCCTCCAGCGCCCGCGACGTCGCAACATGTCACGAAATCGCGACAATTTTCCTCCAACGGTCGCGACGGCGCAACAAGTCGCGATATCGCGACAACTATCCTCCAGCACCCGCGACGTCGCAACATGTCGCGATATCGCGACAACTTTCCTCCAGCGGCCGCGACGGCGCAACATGTCGCGATATCGCGACAGCTTTCCTCCAGCGCCCGCGACGTCGCAACATGTCGCGATATCGCGACAAAAATAGGTCGCGATATCGCGACAAAAACCACCCTTAGCTTTTTCTTTGATCATTGTCTCAGGGATCTTTCAAGACCCTGCCTAATCACCTCATCCTCAATAGGCATGTCACTATGCAGCTGCACCCCTACCTCTTTCTCAGCACCCATCTTAGCCAGGAAATCTGCCGCTTTGTTGAAATTTCTACTCACATAAACTGGAATCACATCATCTAATTCCCTCCATAATTCCTTGATTTGAGAGACCAGAATCCTCAACCTCCATGCTCTCAAAGCAAAGTTCCTCATGCAGTCAAGAGCTCCAACCAGTATTTGAGAGTCAGATTCAAGAATTATCCTCCTGTGGCCCTGAGTAACTGCCCAAATAGACGCAGATTTGATAGCAATGGCTTCAGCTTCATTGTTTGTGGCTCTTCCCAAGCCTTGCAGTTCCCAATAGAGCACTGATCCCTCGTGATTTCGACAGACCACGCCAATGCCGGCACTACCCGGATTGCCCTTTGCAGCTCCATCAGTATTGATTTTAATCCAACCTTCTGGGGGAGGTTTCCAACTAGCTCTGTCCTGTCCCTCTTGCTTTTCAACTCCCTCTTCCAGTGGCCCAGGACCAACCTGAGTTTCCTCTTTAGCGTGGACGGCAACTATTTCTGTGACTTTACTCCAGATGACCTGCCAAACTCCATCAAGCGAGGAAAAAGTCTCTCTAAAAATTTGAGCATTTCTCTCCAACCACACTTGCCACAAAATGAAGTATAAGCCAAGCTCCCAACCAATTCGAAGAGCTTTAGATTTAAATCTACCCCTCTTCCATCTTTCCCATATATTGGTCCGATTCAAATCACCGTTAATCTGGATTTTATAGTGAGAGAACCATCGTTTCCAAATCTGACGCGTGAAGGGGCAGTCAAACATCAGGTGATCGGTTGTTTCCTCGTTCTTGTGGCATAAAACACATTGAGATGGACCGATGATTCCTCTACACCTGAGATTGTCAAAAGTGAGAATTCCATTGTGCATAAACTGCCAGGCAAAAAAGTTCACTTTCGGCCAGCCCTTGGAGTGCCAAATCTTTCTCCAATCCTCAACCGGAAAAGAATGGGGGGAGGCTCAGGGAGGATCGTGTCATATCCGTCCTTCACTGTATATACACCAAGGCTCCCATAGCCCCAAGCTAAATCATCCTCCTCGTCTCTCCCTGTGAGAAACCTTTCGGTCAAGATTTTGGTCAAGATGGGTGCCAACTCCGGAGGGATTGGAATTGGCCACTCCTCCAACCTCTTAAACTTCTTAAACTTATACTCCCCCAGCTGAGTAGTGTTGAAATAACTTTCAATTTGGACCCAACCCTTGGATTCTATGGCAGATTTTATTGGAAGTAACTCGGGGAATTCAACAATGATGGGTGGAAACTGATCCCATGAATCGGTCCAGAAACGGGCCTTCTCCCCTCTCCCCACTTTCCAGAATAGTTGGTCTTTAATAACCTTAGATCCTAGCTTGAGAGTCTGCCACACCAAGGATCCCGAACCATCCAAAGGGAAACGGCCCACCTCATTGGGGTGGACATGACCCAAGTATTTACTAGTTAGGACTCTACTGAATAAGGAAGTTGGCTGGGAAATCCACCTCCAGTACAACTTTCCAGCCAAAGCTTTATTATTTAACCTGGATCCTCTCAGTCCCAGCCCACCTTTTACCTTGGGCTGGGTTACTTTATCCCAGCCCACTAAGGCCCACTTTCTCTCTCCCTTTGCTCCTTCCCACAAAAACTTTCTAGCCATCCTGTCCAACTCTTTCCATATTGTAAGCGGGGCAGCCAAGATAGAAAATTTGTAGATAGGCATAGCTTGAATGACTGATTGTAAGAACGTTAATCTGCCACCATAACTTAACCACTTGTGAGACCAGTGATTAATTCTGTCCTTGATACACTCAAGCAAATTCCTCCATGTGTCTAATTTCAGCTTCTTAAAGTGCAAGGGGATCCCCAAGTAAACCACAGGGAGAGAAGTCCTAGTGAATCCCAGGATTTCTAAAATTCTGTTCTGAAGCCTTTGCTCCAGATTAAAAAAGACCACTTTGGATTTCTTGTCATTAATGACCTGTTGAGTAGCCCTGAGATAGACATTAAGAGTATCCCTAATCGATCTTGCTTCCCTGAAGCTGGCCACTCCCATCAAACCAGTGTCATCCACAAACTGCAGGTGCGTTAAAACTTCATCCCCCACCCTAACACCCAATAATCTGCCTTGTTGTCTTCTCCTCAAGAAGAGTCTGCCAAGACCTTCAGCCAAAATGAGAAACAGATAAGGGGAACAAGGATCCCCCTGGCGAAGACCCCGAGAGGCTCCAAAAGGTTGCGAAGGAAGGCCCTTGATTAGAACAGAGTAAGTCGGGGAAGAGACACAGCTCATGACCCACTCTATCCAGTCCTGTGAGAAACCAAAGGCAGCCATCATTTTGGCCAGGAAACTCCATTCAACCCTGTCATAAGCCTTCGACATGTCCAGTTTTATGAACATCCCTTTATTCCCAGAAGTGTGCATTGAATGTATTGCTTCCTGGGCCAGAACCACCCCATCCAGAATCTGCCGACCCTCAACAAAACCCCCTTGCTCAGAGGAGATAATGTTGTGAAGAAGAGGTTTTAGGCGCTCAGCCATTACCTTTGTGATTATTTTATACAACACATTACATAAGGCAATAGGCCTATAATCTGAAATATGAACCCCCTCCTCCCCTTTTGGAATTAAGGTAATGAAAGTGTGGTTTATAGCTTTAAGCATTCTCTTATTTTCTCTGGATTCCTCAACAACAGCCCTAACATCTTCCTCTAAGTAGTCCCAGAAAGCCTGAAAAAACTCAATTGGGAAACCGTCGGGACCAGGAGTTTTACCAGTACTCATTCCAAAGACCACAGCCTTCAATTCATCTCTATCAATGGGTTTGAGGAGGGCCTGATTTTCATCCTCAAAAATTATAGCAGGAATGCCAGAAATAACTTCATTTTGGGCCTCTACATCTTGAACCACACTTTCCTTAAAAAGCTTTGAGAAATAATCCATAGCATGGGAATGTATACCTGGAAGAGTATCAAAGGAATGACCGTTCTCATCTTGAAGGGCCTCCATCTTATTCATCTGCCTTCGAGCACAAGCATTCCGATGAAAGAATTTTGTATTTCTGTCCCCTTCCAATAACCAGGTGGTTCTTGCTCTCTGCCTCCAATAGGTCTCCTCCTGGTTGTCAATGTCCTCCACCGCTGTACGCAAGGCATCATCCTCAGCTTTGAGCTGGTCTGTAATTACTCCTTCTCTGAACTATTTCTGGACCTCATCCCATCGGGCCACCAACGGAGCTCTTTGGGCCTGGAAGTCAGTTTTATTAGAACGCCTCCAATATTTCAACTGAGTTTTGACATATTGAAGTTGTTTGTGGATTCTGAACATTGCTCTCCCATAAGCTGGGCGGCCTTCTTCCCACCACTGAGGGATTTTCTCCCGAAGTTCTTCTTTCTGAAGCCAAAAATTCTCAAATCTGAAAGGTTTGTGATGGTGTCCCAACCTAGTCCCGCCTTCCAACAGAATAGGACAGTGATCAGAAACAGGGCCTGCTAAAATCTGAAAATTGACATTCCATTTTACAAACGCCTCCTCTGAAAGCAGAAAGCGGTCTAGCTTCACCTTCCTACTATGTGGCTCCCGCCTTTTATTAGTCCAAGTGAAGTTATTGCCCGGACATTTAATGTCCACTAAGTGCAAAGCCTGGACTTGAGCAATCATGAAACGGTCCCCTGGATCCAAAAGAGGAGATCCCCCTTCCTGGTCTCTAGAAGATAATTTAGCGTTAAAGTCCCCCGCTATAATCCAGTCTAGATCTTCCCTTGATGCTCGCATATCATGCACAACCTTCCACTGCCGCCTCTGACCCTCTAGGTTTTGAGATCCATAGAAGTTAGTGATTAGAACGAATTCCGCCGAGACATTATTCCTAAAAAGAGAAGTGAGAACACCCCTCCAGGCAAGGTGATCTATAGCAGACCATTCCAGAGAGTTCCACAGAGTAACAATCCCCCCTGAGGCACCTTGGGCAGCCACATCCATATGACCAGCACCCCTCCAAATTTTGTTGACTGTTTTAGACATAAGATCCAAAGACATCTTAGTCTCTTGTAAAAGCAAAAAATCAGTATTGCTATTCTCTAATAGCCTTTGAACAACAGATTGATGGGTTCTGCTGTTTAAACCCCTTACATTCCAAGATTGTATAATCATGGGTTACCCTGGGAGCAATAAGAGTCAATTGTCCTCACCGATCCTCCCATGATCAATTTGTCCCCTTGGGCTGCTAGCAGCTCCTTATTGGATCTTCTACCTGCTCCCTGAGAATTGCTATTTTTTGGTCTTTTTTCTACCTGGGTTATCCCCAAAGATGGCCTTTCCCTGTTCTTCTCTGGTATCCCCATGTGAACATCCTGAGATACTGTCTGCTCCTGGTTATGGACTACTAAGGCACCAGAACACACTGGCTGTGATACCTCACAGAGATCAACTACCTGCTGGATGACAGGAGAAGATGAGAGGGGGAGTTGCCCAGGAATGTTAGAAGTTTCCTTGAAACCCTCCAAGCCCTCCATAGAAAGATCCTCTTCATCAACCAATGACTTAAAAATCTCATACCTATTGGCAGGCCTGAGATGAGATTGCTCCTTTCCCTCCTTTTTCTTTGTCCTTCTTTTTCTTCTGGGCTGTTCAAAACCCTCTCTCTGAGCTTCCTGGCCCTGACCGGTACTATTAGGATCTTTATTAGGAGCAACCTTATCCTCTTTAGGCAGGTTTGGCATTCCTGAAGGGGCCTCCATTTTGGCATTCATATTAATAGGACAAAAACGGGCCAAATGTCCATGCTTGTGGCAAACCCTACATCTGAAGGGTAGGGCCTCATAGTCCAGCTGTTGAATCCAGGAGAGACCTGCCAGTTCAATTTCCAACTCTGTCGGCAAAGGTTGGTTGAGATCCATCTCCACACATATTCGAGCATACACCGCCATGCTCCCTTCAATAGTGTCTCTGGCAACACCCAGATGTCTACCAATCGAATTTCCAATCATTGCCAATACCTGCTCACCCCAGAATTCCATTGGAAGAGCATATAATCGGATCCAAACTGGGACAGCAGTAGGTTCAACACGAGGATCGAAACCCACCCTCCAGGGTTGAACAAATAGCCCTGTCGGGCCATGGTTTTTCTTCTCCGACTCGAAAGCCTTATTTCTATCGGCCAGAGCCGAGAAGCTGACAATAAAATAACCATTACTAATAAACCACAATGAATACTCACCGTGGGGCTCCCAGTTCTGGCGGATCCAAGAATGCAAAAAGTTCAGGGAAGGGCGAATACCCATGAACTTGCAGATTAAATCATGGTTAGCTCTGTAGAGGACTGATTCTTCAACCATGCTGGGTTCAATGACGATTTTTGGCCTGGAATCGGCCTGCGGCAAACAACCATTCACCCGATGTGCTGACGACCTATTCCCAGCAGCCGTGAAGAGCTTTTTATATGCCATCTTTTGGGCTTCGGCGTTCTTCGGAGGAGAATCGTCTTTAAACAAATCAGCGTAAGAGCTGGTACTTCCTGGAAAAGGAGCCGGAGAAGTCCCCATTGGACCCTCCTGGGGCACCGATCTGACCTTCAGATCCACCGTACCCCAAAGACACTTCAGCAAACCAGCAGAAGCCAGAGATTTTTCGAAGATGCAAAAACCCTAGTTCAGAGAAAAAAAACGCCAAAGCTCTCAATTTAATGTAGAATCTTAACTGTGAATTAAATATACTATTTAAAAAAAAAAAAATCTTTAAAAACTTTAAGTAAAAACAAAATCAATAAAATCTGATTTTAAAAATAAAATCAAAAAATCTAATTTTTTTTTGGAAAGAATAAATCAACTCACCAATACCCAACAAATCTTTTAAACTAAACTGAAAGAATTGAGTTCCTTATTACGCTATTTTGTTTTCATGTGTTAAAAAACCACCGACTTATATAAAATTACAGTAATTAAAAGCAATAATTAGGAGATTGATGCTAAACCCGGTAGCCCTGACACGGCATTAGATGCCAAATGTAGAACATGCATAACAAGCCCAAGTTGATTGACATGAGTCGAATCTTTAATCTTTTCACACTAAATACCTTTATTTACTACTCTCAAGGGCCTTCACCTTAAACCTAAATTTACTGCTCCGCCAAAGCTTTGCCGGAGTTATCTTATTTTCCGTTATTTTAACTTAGATCTTTCTAATATGAATTTAACGTATTATTTTTTTATTATTAATTATAATATCAATGTTCCTTCTTTAATTTATAAAACATCAATTCATATAATACAGTTAATTTTGTTTTATTATTTAAATTTTTTATATTGAAATGAAATGAAAGATTTTAATTACGTTCTCAAGACCCAAATATAGTCTATGGGACCTCAAATATGGAAGTACAATTACTCAAATCTTATTACATGATCTTTAATATCTTTGAGAAGGTTGTTCCTTCTGATTTGTGTTAGCAATTCCCCAACTTTTTTTTTATTTTACTGTCTTCAAATAAATCTGCCATAAACTCGTTCCCAAGTGTTTCTTTGTATTTGTCACCGATATCTGAAAAACTCTTTATAGATGAAGTGTTCCTCTGTCCCTACTGCCCCTGTGCTGCATAGAGTACATATCTTTTCTTCCCATTGTTCTTTGGGCGTTGTCCATCTCCCTGTTTCACATCTAAGCCTATGAGAGCTAGTCCTTATCTGAGCAATGAGTATTTTTCCTTCCACTTGATTTCAGCGCCTATATACGCTTTTTCTTTGTGGTCATACGTTGGGTTAAAATTTGCAATATAATATTGTCTTTTCCTGCTTGCATTTTTCCACATTCCACTTCTGAACTTTTCATTCACATAATTTTTTATGTCTTTGTTGACATTTGGGCATTCATTTATGTTGATTTCCCAACGTTTCATCCATTTCTGATTTTGTTTCATCCATGTATTCTTTTGCCTATGCAACTCTTCGTCCCTAGCTGCCCTAGGCCATCTATCATTTCTCATGTTTTCTGTTTTTTTCAAGTAACATAACAACTTGGTCATAGCAATTGCTTCTAAAGGGAACATTCCAGTTTCAGCTAAAATAATTTCATAAGGAGTTGTGGCCTTAATTTTGAAAAAGTTTGTGATTAAATATTTTTGAATCCTTTCTATTTGCCTCCATTTTACCTCCATTGATGATAATGGTGTAATCACTTTACTTTTAAGATTTGTAATTTCCAAGCTTGGATGAAGGCTATCTTACTTTGTTTCTGATATACAGGATTCTAAATGTACATTGTGACTATTGTTCGCCTGCAGCTTGCAGTGTTGGCAACATATATTGGAGATGATTTACTTGCTGTGTATCGATATTATCGAAGTCTAGCAGTTGACAACCCTTTTCTGACTGCAAGGGATAATCTGATTTTACTGTTTGAGAAGGTGAGGAATATTCTGTTTTAAAAGGCTTGCAATGTTCGAAGTTTTTATGTTTCTTGCCACAAACTTATGTTTTGAGGTTTAGTTTCATATTTGAATGAAATAGAAAATTCAATCTGAACTTATGAGTATTCAAATTGCTCCTTGAGGTGACATAGTGAATGCTCAGTCATTCAAAGCTTTGGTTTAAACGTCACTTCTTGAATCCTTTTTATTATAATGATTTATTACAAGGTTTTCTGTAAACAGGCAAGTTTTCATCTTACTTCAAAGTAGAAACTGCCAGCAGTTTTCTACTTGGATGTAGAGAGAACACAATCTCTTTCCTAATATACATATGGCTGTTGTTGTAATTTTATATTGAAACAGACATTTTGAATAAACTGTTCTTTGGTTGCATTAGATGCTGTTTGATTGAATAAGAAACAGTTCGAATATCATAAATGTTATCAACTTCCGTAAACAACTGCCACTAACATATTTCTTGGTCTATGAGATAAACATCTTTGCCTGCAGGACCCTAGTACTGTTCGGTCAGGATGAAGCCCTGCTATTGGGCTAGACTGAGCAGAAGCTCACTTGTTTGAACAAGACTCATTGCTGGGGCAGATTGAGTTAAAGCCTTGTCATTGAGTCAAACCTTGTTAGTGGGCCAGATTGAGGTTTATTCTCTTATTAGGCCGACCCCCCACTATTGGAGAATACTCAACCATAAACTTCTATTGGACAAGATTGAGTTGTAAATCCATACCAGGCCAGGCCTTGTTATTGGGAAAACTGAATTGTTGGGCCAGTTTGATCTGTATGCCAATTGTAGGGCTAGATTTAGTTGTAAATCAGTATCAGGCAAAACCTTGGTATTGTCTAGATTGAGCTCTAGTTCCATTATTGGGCAAAGCGTAGTTATTGGACCAGATTGAGTTGTAGCCCGGCTATTGGGAAGGATTGGATTTATCTTTGTTTCTGAAATTGAGTACAGATGAAGACAAAAATTGTTTGGAGTCCCACATTAGTGATCGTTCAGGGTGAAGTATGGTAACAGTGGCCCATCTATGGACAGGGGTTAGTTGCATATTGTCTTTACACTAAATATTTGCCTTTTTGGTTTCTTCACTAACTTTTTCACAAGTGTTCTGTATTTCATTGTAGTAAGTGTTGGGAATGGAATGTTGCATGACATAGTTGCAGGCTCCTAGTAGTTTGAATTCTTTTTCAAAAGTCATCATCACTGTAGCTGTTGAGAGAACTTGGAGTACTTATGGGTTGATTTTGTGAAGAGAAAGAGGTTGATGTCCATAAAGGTATTTGATCTTGTTTATTCTTGCACTTTTCCCCCTTTTGAAAGAAGAATATAAAAAGGGGCCTGCAAAGGGATGCCATTGGAATCCCAAATAAGGAGATTTGGACATGCTTTTCTTCTAATAAATTATTTGTCCTTAGGATCTCTTGCTGAAAAGACTTTATTGAAGAGGAAGAGTCAACTATAGAAGATGCTTATTTGTTTTTGCCTCTTGTTCTACTTATGGTTGTCCCTTTGCCAGGCATCCTTATCATCAAGTTGGGCAAAACTTAGATGATGATTGCATGAATTTGTAGAGGTGGAGACTATATAGAGGACCTGTGAACCTTGGAACTTCCAACAACTCAAATTTGTATGTCAACAATTTGGCTTATAGACTCTGAAGTTTTAAGATTTACACAATTTTTACATGGGATGTATAGCTTAGGGTCCAGAATGGGTTTCTTACATTCCCTTCACCAACCAATCCACAAGAAGGGGAAAAAAAGGAAGAAGAAGAAAAAAAATATAAAAGAAAAGCACTGGATGCCTTGAGGATGGCATTGAGATATTTGGGAGATGTTTCACCCTCATATCGTGTGGTGGATGTCTTGGTATGCCCAACATCTCTTAATACATTGGGAAGTCTCTGGATGTACCCCTTTTAAGTGAAACAGAAAACAGAAAAGAAGGACGGATTGTAGCTTATGTTGCTGTCATAAAGCTTCTGTACAAGTGATAACCTGTGAGTATACCAGCAAAGGATAAATCAATCATAGCCGTTACGATGCTGACATTAATTTGCTATACAACTTTGATAATTTTTTGTATTCAAGAGCATAAGTCCATATAAAAAATGGTTGATGTATGGCTGTTATCTGGTTGCAAGTTGCAACTGAATCATTATACTTCTGTACTTAATGCGGTAGATGAGGGGATTATTCAAAAATGTGATGATGGTGAAAAGTAACGAATAGAAGTTAAATGATGGATACATCATAGCTGCTATGTTGCTTGCATAAAGGTGGCATATAAATTTCAGAGATATTTTGTATTTAGGGGGAAAATTCCCAAATCCTTATAAAGGATGGTTAGATTATAAGTGTTATGTGGCTGCAATCAGGTTTTTGTATTTTTGTTCTTAATTCACTGTAGAAGCGGAGATTATTCGGGAAAGTCATGATGGTCAAGTTTCAACAGTATTTTTTCAAGGATGAATTTCTTCATTTAAAAAGAAACATTTATTTTCCAGTATAATATTAATTTTTATTTTGTATTCTCTTAGGCCTGTGCCCCCATGGCATCCTCTAAAATTTGGGGGTTGCTCTAGCTGTCCACAAAATGCACTTGCCCATCCTTGTATACTGGAAAGTTGGAAACATGGGTGAAATGAGACAGAAATCATATGCATTGATCATATAATACACCCTACAAGAATGTTTAATTAATCACATGACAAATTCTTGTTTTTGATTAGTTGATATGATGTAATTAAGTTATGATCTTCTCAATGATGAATCGATGTTCAATTAAATATGTTCTTAGTTTTCATTGTTGAAATGGTTTCCAGCTTTGCATCTAAATTTCTTAGAATATACTTCTCATTTGTCTCTATCTTTGTTTATGTATTTGAGAATATGTACATGTCCAACTTGCCAGATCCTCAAATAGGGAACCTTGTTGCACACACACCAATGTTTTTCTTAACTTGACAGCTGTAGAACTCTTTCCTTATGCACTGGGCCTCTAATATCAATAGTGATATTCCTCCAGGTAGCTTTGGCCAAACTATCGGTCCATTCAGCTCAGCCTTTCTGTGTGAAGCTCGTCTCAAATATGAAGAATTTTAAATTTCTATTTTCGCCGAAGTCTGGACGAGCGAGAGCGGAGTGCGCAGGGCACAGGAGGCAGGAGGGGAGGTTTGCCGAAGTCCGACGTCGGGAGCGAAGTGCGAACTTCGGACGGCGCACGACGGAGTGCGGACGGCGCACAGCGGAGTGCGGACGACGCACAGCGAGGGAGGGAAATTTCCCGAACTCAAGCTTCGCTTGCGCACTCGGAGTGCGCTCCCGCGGATTGCGCAACCGGGTTGCGCTTGCGCACTCGGGGTGCGCTCCAACTTATTGCGCACTCGGGCTGCGCTCGGATCTCGGGCGCAGTCGGGTTGCGGCAGCGAAGTTGGGAAGACTCTTCCGGACTTAGCCAAATTTGGCCTTGCAATATTTTCTGTCCGGAGGCTTGCGCGGCTGCGGCGTTTGCTTGCTTGGCTGGGAGGAGAGAAACACCGAAACTGAGAGCAAAGTCTCGGATCTGAGCTCTAACTTATAGAACCCGAACGAAATCGCTCTGAGGCGATTTGTACAGAGAACAACAGACTTTAGCACATAAAAATAACTGCAAACCCTAAAGATGCCTTAAACAACAACAAACTTTATTCATATGAAACGAGGGTTACAGAAGTCCTCAACTGAGGAAATAACATCTGCAGACTAAGTTGCAGGATAAACTAAAAGGAAAAATGTCGAGTCGGTTGCTCGGACATTAATCAGATGAGCCACACTGCTCACTGAAACGCTCTCCTTTCTTTCTCTGCTCTATTCTCCGCACTTTCTCCACGCACTCTTCCCCATATGTCTGAAAACCCGAACTGCCTTATATAGCCGCGGGGAGAGGAAGATAGGGTTTGTCCTCTGACAGGTTCTGACAGACCCTCAACTAGGGTTTCTGACCAATCGCCGAACTGGCATTAACTTCTGCGGCGATCGGATCTGTCAGATGTCACATCTGTCAGAGGGTAGGTGCGACGTCATGTCAAACTTTTTTCGGGATCCCCAACTGCGCGAGCGCAGTCCGGCTTCGCCCAAGTTCGGAGCGCAGTTGGGCGGAGGCGTGAAATCTGGATTAATATTTCTAACACCCTCCTTTAAGCCTGATTTCACGAGCGCTTTGACTCCAAGCTGCTCTCGCAATCTGCTGAAGTCTTCCTCCTTCAAAGGCTTCGTGAAGATATCTGCCAACTGCTCCTTGGATCTGCAAAACTGCAGTTGAATTTCTCCGGACTTCACCAACTCTCTGATGAAGTGATAACGAATATCGATGTGCTTCGTCCGGCCATGGAACACGGGATCCTTTGACAGTGCAATGGCCGAATTGTTATCACAAAAAATTGTTGTCGCGCCTTCCGGAGGATAGTTCAGTTCACTCAGAACTCTTCGCAGCCAAACTGCCTGGCATGCGGCTGACGTGGCGGCGACATATTCTGCTTCGGCTGTGGACAACGCAACGATGGGTTGCTTCTTGGACGCCCATGAGATTGCCCCTGATCCGAGATGGAAAGCATACCCGGAGGTGCTCTTTCGATCGTCGATGCTACCAGCCCAGTCACTATCTGTGAAGCCGACCAGTTCCAACTGGTCCTGTCTGGCGTAAAATAGGCCATTGTTTCGCGTCCCATTGACATAGCGCAAGATCCTCTTGCCTGCTTGCCAGTGCATGTCCTTCGGAGTCTCCATGAAATGGCTGATCAGACTGACTCCGAACATCAGATCTGGTCGAGTTGCAGTCAAGTACATCGGATCGCCAACTAGCCTCTTGAACAGGGGTTGGATCTACATTCCTCCCTGAATCCAGCTTGCTCAACTTCAAACCTATGGCTACAGGTGTGATGGCAGGTTTGCTGTCCTCCATCTTGAACCGCTTCAGGACATCCTTCGCATACTTGCCCTGAGAAATGAAGATGCCATCTGCCGATTGGTCAACTTCAATGCCGAGAAAATACTTCATCAGCCCTAAGTCCGTCATCTCGAACTCCTTCTTCATGGTTGTTCTGAACCGGTCGAACAAGACATTGTTGTTGCCAGTATAAATCAAATCGTCCACATACAGGTAGACGATAATGAGCTCACATGCTTCATTTGTCTTCATGTACAGGGTGTGCTCATATGGGCATTTGACAAACCCATTTTCTTGAAAATAGCTATCAATCCGGCTGTACCAAGCCCGGGGCGCCTGCTTCAAACCGTACAGGGCCTTTTTCAGCTTCAGGACTTTGCCCTCCTGGCCTTCAATTTCGTAACCTGGTGGCTGGTCTATGTAGACCTCTTCCTCCAACACTCCGTTGAGGAAGGCTGACTTGACATCCATCTGGTACATCTTCCAACCTTGTTGGGCTGCCAATGCCAGGATCATCCTGACTGTGTCAAGTCGGGCTACAGGCGCATATACCTCATGGTAATCGATGCCTGACTTCTGCTTGTAACCCTTTGCCACCAGTCTGGCCTTATGCTTGTCAACGTCTCCTTGGGCGTTGAACTTTGTCTTATACACCCACTTGACCCCAATGGTCTTCTTTCCTGCTGGAAGATCAGCCAGCTGCCATGTATCATTCTTTTCAATGGCTTTAATCTCCTCGTCCATCGCCTGCACCCACTTCTGATTCTGACTTGCGTCTTCGAACTCTACTGGATCAACTTCAGTAAAGAATGCAAAGTCAGAGTACTCTTCATCTACGTGGGTTTGGGTTGCCTCGTAGATTTCTTGCAAGCTCCTTGTCTTCGCTGGCGTCACCAGGTTCTGGATTCTACTTGCACATGGAGGCGACCGAGATGGAGTGGCTGTGCTACTGCTAGCATCGTTGCTACTGCTGGAAGTTGCAGGTGGCTGCACACTTCCTTCTTCCAAGTCAACAGACTGTACTACTGCTGGCTCTGACTGGCCAGTCTCTGACTTCCAGTTCCAGGCTTCATCTTCAAGAAATTTCACATCACGGTTGATGATGAGCTTCTTCGTCACAGGGTTGTACAACCTATATGCCTTCGCCTGCTCACTGTACCCTGTGAAAATGCACTTCTCAGCTCTATCATCCAACTTATGCCGCTTCTCTTCTGGAACATGTGCATATGCAATGCACCCGAACACACGCAAGTGAGCCACACTTGGCTTCACACCGCTCCAGGCCTCCTGAGGGATTTTGTCCTTCACGCTTTTGGTGGGACATCTGTTCAGCAGGTAGATTGCACATGTTACAGCCTCTGCCCAAAATTCATGCGACAATCCCTTCGCCTTCATCATGCTTCGTGCCATCTCCATGATGGTTCGGTTCTTCCTCTCAGCTACGTCGTTCTGCTGTGGCGTGTATCTGGTAGTGAACTGCCTTCGAATTCCGTGTTGCTTGCAGTAGTTATGGAATTCGTTGGAGATGTATTCACCTCCACCATCTGTCCTGAGAGTCTTGATCTGATATCCGCTCTGTTTCTCCACCAGAGCCTTGAACTCCTTAAATCTGGCAAATGCTTCTGACTTCAACTTGATGGCATAGATCCAAGTCTTTCGACTGAAGTCATCTATGAATGTTAAGAAGTATTTGTTGCCGACAAACGTGCTGGTCTGCATCGGACCGCAAATGTCTGAGTGCACCAGCTCCAATGGTTGTGATGCTCTCCAAGACTGACCGAAAGGGAACGAATCCCTATGTTGTTTGCCGACTAAGCAGCCCTCACAAACTTGATTTTGCTGCTCTATCAGGGGTAAACCCTTCACCATCTGCTTCTTGTGCAGTTGATTCAGGCCACTGAAATTTAGGTGACCAAATCTGAGATGCCACAACCAGGTAGCATCTTTCACAACTGCACTCAGAGACATCAATGATTCATTCTGAATCTGCAGCGGAAACATTTTGTTCTTCGTCATGGACACTGTAGCAATCTGCCCATGCGACTTGTCTCTGATGGTGCAAGCTCCGTCTTTGAACTGGACCGTATGTCCCTTCTGCACGAGCTGTCCAACGCTCAGCAGGTTGTGCTTCAGGCCAGGCACATAGTAGACGTCACAGATCTGCTTTCGTTCATCGTGCCTGGTGCGGATGAGGATTTTTCCTTTCCCCATTATGGGAACCTTGTTGTTGTTCCCCATCTTCACCTCAGACTGGACTGTTTCATCCAGTTGGGAGAACATCTCCTTGTTCCCCGTCATGTGGTTGTTGCACCCACTGTCTAAGTACCAGACATTCTTCTGGCACTCCTCCTCAATGTTGCAAGTCAACAACACATTTCCTCCTGCCGCATTTTTGGTTTCATCCGTGTAATGGGCTTGCTGCTGGTTCTCCGTGGCCATCCATTTTCTGCATTGTGAGATGTAATGGCCGAACTTCTTGCAAAAATAGCATTGGACCTTTGACATGTCCTTCTGACCAGATCCAGCTTGCTGATTTTTCGAACTGCCTCTTCCACCTTGCTGATGGAAATTACAGTTGGTCTCTCCTTCGCTAGGGTTTGACCTTCCTCCTTGCTTGTTGCCTTTCCCATGCCTGCCTTTGCCTCTTCCTCCGTGAGAACTAGAGGCGCCATGGTGGGAATCTTGTCTGCCGTTGTCTCGGAATGAGACCTGAGCCCTGAATGCTTGCTCCAGAGAGGTCTGAGATGAACGGCTCAGCCTCTGTTCATGTGTCTGCAATGAACCCATGAGTTCGTCTGTCGAGAGGGTTGTCAGATCCCTCGACTCTTCGATTGCTATCACAACCGAGTCAAACTTGGCGAGCTAGACTTCTGAGAATCTTCTCCACGATTCTCTGGCTCTGCACATTTTCTCCGTTCAACCGCATCTGGTTGATAATGTCCGTCGTCCGGGTGAAGAAATCACTCATGGACTCGGACTCACTCATCTGTAGATTTTCAAACTCCCTCCTGAGCATCTGCAGTTTCACCAACTTTACCTTATTGGTGCCCTGGTATGAGCTGGCCAGAATCTCCCAGGCCTGCTTCGCCTTGGTGGTTGATGCGATCCGCGGGAAGATGGACTCCTCGACCGCTTGCATGATGTAGAAGAGGGCCTTCTGGTCCTTCTTCGTGTTCTCTTTCAACAGGTCCTTGTCTGCTTGAGAGAGGGCGGCCAATGCTGCTGCATCTGCCGGTTCTGGGTAGCCGTTCTCGACTAACTCCCACAGCTCCTGAGATCCGAACAGGATCTTCATCTGGATGCTCCAGTAATCGTAATTTTTCCCATTGAAGCGCGGGATCTGCAACTGCAAATTGTTGTTGTTGGAAGCCATTCTGCTTCGGTCTCCGCATCAAGGGATCAATGGCTCTGATACCAATTTGAAGAATTTTAAATTTCTATTTTTGTCGAAGTCTGGACGAGCGAGAACAGAGTGCGCAGGCGCAGGGCGCAGGAGGGGAGGTTTGCCGAAGTCCGACGTCGGGAGCGAAGTGCGAACTTCGGACGGTGCACGACGGAGTGCGGACGACGCACAGCGAAGTGCGGACGACGCACAGCGAGGGAGGGAAATTTCCCGAACTCAAGCTTCGCTTGCGCACTCGGAGTGCGCTCCCGTGTTTTGCTCAACCGGGTTGCGCTTGCGCACTCGGGGTGCATTCCAACTTATTGCGCACTCGGGCTGCGCTCGGATCTCGGGCGCAGTCGGGTTGCGACAGCGAAGTTGGGAAGACTCTTCCGGACTTAGCCAACTTTGGCCTTGCAATCTTTTCTGTCCGAAGGCTTGCGCGGCTGCGGTAATGGCTTGCTTGGCTGGGAGGAGAGAAACACCGAAACTGAGAGCAAAGTCTCGGATCTGAGCTCTAACTTATAGAACTCGAACGAAATCGCTCTGAGGCGATTTGTACAGAGAACAACAAACTTTAGCACATAAAAATAACTGCAAACCCTAAAGATGCCTTAAACAACAACAAACTTTATTCATATGAAACGAGGGTTACAGAAGTCCTCAACTGAGGAAATAACAACATCTGCAGACTAAGCTGCAGGATAAACTAAAAGGAAAAATGTCGAGTCGGTTGCTCGGACATTAATCAGATGAGCCACACTGCTCACTGAAACGCTCTCCTTTCTTTCTCTGCTCTATTCTCCGCACTTTCTCCACACCTCTTCCCCATATGTCTGAAAACCCCGAACTGCCTTATATAGCCGCGGGGAGAGGAAGATAGGGTTTGTCCTCTGACAGGTTCTGACAGGCCCTCAACTAGGGTTTCTGACCAATCGCCGAACTGGCATTAAATCGTCGAACTGGCATTAACTTCTGCGGCGATCGGATCTGTCAGATGTCACATCTGTCAGAGGGTAGGTGCGACGTCATGTCAAACTTTTGTCGGGATCCCCAACTGCGCGAGCGCAGTCCGGCTTCGCCCAAGTTCGGAGCGCAGTTGGGGCGGAGGCGTGAAATTTGGATTAATATTTCTAACAAAATATTGTTAGAATGCTTAGGATGATATGTTCTTATGCCCAGTCCCTACATTTATCAGGTTCAGTTTGAAATCCACATCAAACTTATGTCTTGGTGCTTTTATCATGTTCATTTCTATTTTCTCCCAGCTGAGATGTTTTACTATTAATATCATCATTCTAATTCTTTCACCACAATTTCATCTGTGTCTCATTATACATTTTGTTCTTGGTAAAGATGCATTGAATTTTTAAATTTTGAAAATATGATAGGTATATTTTCTTGATTTATCTGGTCTTTCAGGTATTGTGCGGCCACTCAAAAGAATTGCAAACAAGGTGGGAATTTTTCAGAAGTGTTCCACAGGACAAGTATGGTCCCATATTGAAGCTTGTAGATGACCTCTTACTTGACTCATTCAAGGGTATTTACAGTGAGCACATTAAATAAAGTTGATACAATGTCTGACGCTCTTACTCCATCACAAGAACGTTTTAATCAGGTGAACTGTGGGCATCCTACTTTTTCCTTTAGAGTTTGATTAGTAGTTTGTTTTTGTTGATGTCTGCTGTATTTTCTCCCTGGATTATCTTTTGAGTTTCTTGAGTTTTGGGTTGCTTGTACTTGAGTAATTTATTCTTAACAATATATTTATATTTCCCTGATATTTTGAAATCAAGCTCTGGTGCGTTGGGGTTGAAAACAACAGTATTTTGTCTTATTTATTTATTTGTATTTTAGGCTGTAGAGCTTGAAAAGCAACTGCGGTCTGTAATTCAATCAAAGGGTCCCTTGGACTCTATCGTGCAAAATCTACATAGTCACATCCGCAAGAACTATGAAACAATCATTATTGAAGATCAAGATTTCGCAGATTTTCATGATGTTGAACAAGCTCTATGGAGGTTTCATTACAAGCAAATTGAAGAATTTCGCATCAGAATTCGGAATAGTATGGTCGGAGCTGCCATGAATTCTATGCCTGCATCAAAAAGTCTTTCACAAAAGGAGTCTGTTAAGATGCTTTTAACAAGTTTTAAGAGCTTTTTGTCTGAGGCAACAGAATTTTATAATGATTTGATCTCAAAGCTCAGAGAAAAGCAAAGGCTTCCCAAGGAAGTTCTATTGACCGAAAGGATAGACTTTACCAATGACAAGAAGGGAGATACAGAACTGAAGCGATGCCAGCTTTCGTGCCATAGGTGTTTGATATATTTGGGTGACCTTGCTCGTTATAAAGAACTTCATGGGGATATGGATGTTCGAAAACGTGATTGGTTTGTAGCTGCTGACTATTATTTGAAGGCAATATTCTTATGGCCAGCAAGTGGTAACCCTCACAATCAGGTATTCATTCTTAACTGCTATGTACCAAAGTAGGTTATTTGTACCCACTTCTCTTTAGAGGCTATTCTCTAGAAATTTACTTACTGAATTGTATTTTTCCTCATTTTGTTGGCAAAGTTCAACAGGCTACATGTTAACATCTGATTAATTCACTTAAGAAAACTCCACATATAATTTGGAAAGCTTTCAATTGTATGCTTGGATCATATTCATATGGATTACAATCTAATCAATACAAACAACTTTATGTCCCACGTAAATTTACTTTGTTAAATGACTGAATAACATCTTTTGAATCATGGACATGATGAAATGAAAGGAAAGATTTTAATCACGTGCGCGAGACCCAAATATGGTCTATGGGACCTCAAATATGGAAGTACAATTACTCAAATCATATCATATGATCTTTAATATCTTTGAGAAGGTTGATCTTTCTCCTGCTGATTTGTGTTAGCAATTCCCCAATTTTTTTTATTTTACTGTCTTCAAATAAATCTGCCATAAACTCGTTCCCAAGTGTTTTTTTGTATTTGTCACGGATATTTGAAAAACTCGGGCATTTATAGATGAAGTGTTCCTCTGTCTCTACTGCCCCTGTGCTGCATAAAGTACATATCCTTTCTTCCCATTGTTCTTTGGGCGTTGTCCATCTCCCTGTTTCACATCTAAGCCTATGAGAGCTAGTCCTTATCTGAGCAATGAGTATTTTTTCCTTCCACTTGATTTCAATGCCTATATACGCTTTTTCCTTGTGGTCATACGTTGGGTTAAAATTTGCAATATAATATTGTCTTTTCCTCGCTTGCATTTTTCCACATTCCACTTCTGAATTTTTCATTCACATAATTTTTTGACTTTGTTGACATTTGGGCATTCATTTATGTTGATTTCTCAACGTTTCATCCATTTCTGATTTTGTTTCATCCATGTATTCTTTCACCTATGCAACTCTTCGTCCCTAGCTGCCCTAGGCCATCTATCATTTGTCACGTTTCCTGTTTTTTTCAAGTAACATAACAGCTTGGTCATAGCAATTGCTTCTAAAGGGAACATTCCAGTTTCAGCTAGAATAATTTCATAAGGTGTTGTGGCCTTAATTTTGAGAAAGTTTGTGATTAGATATTTTTGAATCCTTTCTATTTGCCTCCATTTTGCATTTGTTGTCCCACTAGCCCACACCTCGCAACCATACAACAGAACCGGTGTAACAAGTAGGCCAAATAAGACCTTGGTGGTCTTCCAGTCCCACAACTCGACATTCCTACACCTGTTTTGAAGTGCATATAGTGCTCTGCAACCACTTTGAGTTCTTTTCATCCTACATGTATTCCAATTAAGTTTGTCATGAAAGTCTATGCCCAGGTATTTGTATTCTACTACTACATCAAGCGGTTCTCCTGCAAATTGAAATTTGAGTTGTTGCTTCTTCTTTTTTGTTGAAAAATCATAATTTTTGTTTTGCTTGTGTTCACTCGCATCCCAACTTCTTTACAAAAGAGTTCTAGAGCTTGAAGGTGATCTTCTAGATCTTTGGCTGTTTTGGCCACAAGAATTACATCATCTGCATACATGAGGATTTTTACCACATATTTGGCTAAATGCACACCCTCTCCCCCAAATTTGTTTATCAATTCTTCTAACTTGTCAATGTACAACCCAAATAAGGTCGGAGATAGAGGGTAAACTTGTTTGACACCTATGTTGTTTATCCATTCTTCTAAATTATCAAGTAACATGTTTGCAAAAGTTAACACAGTTAATTTCATTTTATTATTAAACTCTTTCATATTGTTGCTTTGCCTTAGTAGAATGAATACAATACTTGTTTTAGAAGAAAAAAAATGAAAGTATATATAATTAATTTAAAAAATATTATATAAAAATAATTAGATTAAATTTTATAATTAATAAATATTGTCTTATAAGTGGCTTTTGAAGTTGTAGAGGTGGATTGTTAAATGAAGAATTAAATTTAATTTAATGAATAAGTGTTAAGTGTACTTAAGAGTACTCGAACCCAACCCTTAAAATTCAACATGCATCTTCATAAAATTAAGAATGCTTTGGCTTTTCTTTCGAAGGTTTAAGGTTCAAATCGCGGTATAGGCGAGTGTGTGAGGGGGTGGGTGTCTGTTAAATTCCCTATTGATAAGCATAGCTTTCAACTTTGCGAGGGATCATAGGGTCATGGTTGGGAGGAGATTGCTTTGAAGAACACAAGTTTATACTGAGAGGGGGGTGAACAGTATAAGATCAATTTTTTTACTTTTCTTTTCAAATGATAACAACAATAATATCAAAGCAATAAATGAAACAATGCATAAATCATCACACACATGAGAGACATAGATTTAACGTGGTTCACCCAATGTGGGCTATATCCACAGAGAAAATATTTCTTATAAATTATCTCAACCAATCTCTTGGGAACCAATTTCCTATTACAATGTATATGGGTACCAATCCAAAGGAGAACTCAATCCTCTATGCTCAAGTTTGTGGATCTCTATCCACAGGAGACACCAATCCCCTATGCTCTAGTTTGTGGATCTCTATCCACAGGAGACACCAATCCCCTATGCTCTGGTCAGCTCCAAAGCCTGCTCACAACTCTACACAAATATGCTCCAAGCCTCCTCACAAGGCTTGCTCAAATCTGCCTCAAGCCTTCTCACAAGGCTTGCTCTCAACTCTGCTCAAATCTGCTTCAAGCCTCCTCACAAGGTCTGCTCTCAGCTCTGTTCAAATTTGCTCCAAGCCTACAAAAGGCCTGCTCAAATCTACTCGTAAACTCTGCTCAACCTGTCCACAATCACTACTTAAATATGCTTAAATATTTTTTACAATCTGCTCAAATCCTCACAAAAATTGCTCGTAGCTTTTCTCAAATCTACTCCAAGCCTACTCACAAGGCTTGCTCAAATATGCTCATAGAACTACTCAAATATGCTCCAAGCATTCTCACAAGGCTTGCTCAAATCTGCTCACAATCACAGCTCAAATTTTCTCAATAGAACCTGCTCAAATATTCCCAATTCTTGCATACAAACAATTTCATATATCTTTCCCAAAAGTGTTTTCTTTGACTAAAGTAGTTTAAACATATTCTACCAAGAATTTGTTTAACCTCTTTGTTGGAATTTTTGAGTAATTATGTTGTCATTGATGTCAAGAGTTAGTTCATCTTAGAGCAAGGGAATTGATAAAAAGAAGGGTTAAAATATTTATATTTTAAGCCAAAAGATTTGGTACAAAACTCCACATGATTGATCAAAAGGTTGTCTAACTATCTCGAAGGAAGAAAATACCTAGGCCCAAAGGAAATAATATAATAATATTTATTACTATAATATTAAAATTGTAAATATAAAGCCTAAGGTCAATTATAAAATATTTATAATATTTATATTATAATGTTTTATAACCCTAAGTGGGTTTGACGCTAAAATAATTTTAAATTATTGAACTCTGTCGACGTCCTAGCATGGAGATAAATTCGTATTTATATGACAAAGTTTGGAGGCCAAAAAGAGAAGTTTCGATGCAAGCATCGAGTGATTAATGTTAATGGTTGATGCGAATTTTGTGAGCAAGGTGGACGAAGGTTTTTATTTAAAAAACAAAAAAAGAGCGTGGACGAATAAAGCGACAAGGTCGCATATCTCTATCACCAACCAAGCGGTTGGTCTAGCGGCAGGCTTGGCAGGGTTAAGGCATTGACGGATGGTAGATCCTGCATTCGAATCTTGGTGGCAACATTTTGTTCGTTTTGTTAGCAAGAAGGGTAAGCAGTGGTTAAAGAGCGCATTGTGGTATTTGGTCCTTGTGTGGGCGGTTGGCCTAGTGATGGTCCAAGGAGTGCTAGTGCGCTGGCAGATGATAAGCACTGTGTTCGAATCTCCATGGTAGTGGTTTTTGGTAAGCACTATTAAATTTGTCAATTTCTAAGGTTGAGGATTAGGTGCATGTGGTTTAATTAATTATTGTGAGTGCTATTGACTTTGGGAGATATAAGAGAAATTTTTTTATTATTACATGCATTTATATTTTGAAGAAAATTGCAATGAAATATTTTTGAAAGTGATTTTGTGGAGTAATAAGGATTTTTGATAAATCTGTTATGAATGTGTTTAGAAGTTAAGAGGGAGTTAAAAGGTGTATGAGGTATTTTAATTGTTTGTATTTTTGCTTCATTGTGAAGGGGTTGATTTTATGAGTTAATGCTATAGTTGAGAAACCAAAAGGTTGGTTTGGAATTGTGCACACATTTTGAAGGGTTTGATTTTATGAGTTGATGCTATAGTTTGAGAAACCAAGAGTGTTGGTGTGGAATTTAATTGGGCACACATGTTGAAGGATTGCTAACTCATAAATAGGTGTTGTGCTAACCTTTTATAGTTACAAAAGATATTGTGTGTGAGACAGATTTTTGAAGACATGTCTCCATAAGAGCAAGCAAAAAGGTATTTAAGGTGTTTTGTTGAATGAATATTTTTGAAACATAAGGTGGAGTGAAAAGGATTGTTTGATAAGCATTGTTGGAAATATTTGAGTTAATTGTTGAGACCTACATTGTGCTCTTTGTTGAAAGAAGTTGGAAAAATACTTGTTTAGGGTTTGTGAGCCAATTGTGCTTTATTGGTTGAATGTATGTGTGAATTTTTTGAGCATTGGTTTTGAGTGATATTGAAAGTGAATGTGCAAACATTAGAAATCAGATTTGTGAAAGCAAGAGTGTAGATCAGGAAGATAGGTGTCATGTGCTACACTAGATCTATCTTTAAAAGGGCATATAATATTATATATAACTATGTTAAGGGGTATTACATTATTTACTGCATTATTAGTGCTTCTTTGATTAAGCGCTCAATTGGGGTAGGTAGGGTGGTTATCCAACCTCCTTAACCATATTGTAAGTTTTATATATTGCAATCCTTCTTCAATGCAAAGTTAATCGATTGCTCAATTTTACATGGTATTAGAGCAGGTGGTGGGTGCAGGCTGATGAAGGGAATGCAAGGCACAGGCAAGAGAAGAGTGTAGTCCAGTTGGGTACACTTTTTGAGAACCTAATTGATGCAGACCTAACACACCTGATGAGGACCTGACACATCTGACCCCTAAATCTGACACAACACGACAGGGCATAATTCTCGAGGAGTGGGACCCCTATTTCAGATGGACACATGGTAGATGTTGACATGGCATTCATGTAGACCAAGGTCCCTGACAAAGCAGATGAATTGTTGATGTGGCAAGCGGCGATTGGTAGTGGCTGATGTGGAAGCAGTCTTCATCCTGATTTGCTGAAAGGGTTTGATGTGGTGCGAGGTTTGGGGTTTGAACATGATTTGAGGCAAAAGGTTGGTGGACCAGGGTGACTGCCCTAAGGCAGTCACCTTCAAAGGTGAGGCTTGTGGGTGAAAAATCCCTTCAACGCCTCCACACAATGCATGTGGGATAATTCCCCACACATTTTTTAAAAGGTATTCACAACAACACTGTCTATAAAGATAACATGTTATCTTTTCCTTACCATCGAGCCCAGTATCTGACTTGGCCAACACACGTGGTGGTAAGAGTGGAACAACCAAGGTCTGCGGTTCGATTCCCTTGGAGGGGTAAAACAATTTTTTGCTCGAATTTTCTTGCTAACAATTTTTTGTTGACACAAATTTTTTGCTTAGCAATTTTTTTTTGTCAACATTTTTCGTCGACAATTTTTTTTGTTGACGACTTTTTTGACAATTTTTTTGTCAATCTATTTTTGACCAAGGAGGGTCATTTTTTTTCAAAGCAAGGGGTATTTTTTTGTCAGAGGAGGGCAACAAGAGCATTTTTTTTTTGCCCAAAGCCCAAGAGGAGCTCTTTTTGAGGTATTTTTTCAAAATACTTTGTTTATTCCTTTCAAAGCAATTTTGGAGGGATAAGTTTTTTTCAGAATTTGAAAGGGTAAAAGGCACAATTTTTTCATCCTTGTTTATTTTGCAACAAAAAGGGGGGATCACAAGCATTCTTTTTGCAAAATTCTAAGACAAAGGGGGGAAGAAAATTTGTTGATTTGTGGAAGTGAATATCTTCATTGTAAAACTGGCATTGTAATAGGTGCATTTTTGGTGGAAACTGACACCTAGAGTGTTTAAAATTTTGTGGGCACTTGTGATTGTTTTTGCATTTAAATTTCCTATTTTCTTGCATTTCAATCATAAAGTAAAATATACAAAGCAAAGAAAAGACCCCAAATTTTATACCTATTTGTGCAATTTATTGCACAACAACATTCGATATCTACGATACCTCTGGTCCACACTTACAGGTGATGCTGTCGTGCTTGGACTACTGTATCTAACGCCTAATATAGCTACAACAATGACATTTGAGCTATTGTTCTCTATCAATCATCGGGGAGAAATAAGGAAAACCAGTTTTGATATTCACTCCATTCATACCCTAATCATTATTGTTGTTAGACGTAAATCCTAACGAAGTGCTTTTCGAAGTGTTTAGGGGAAGTTACGCCCCACACATGAGGAAAGACCTTCTATGGTAGGTGTCATAAATAAAATGATTCCCTTTCAGTACCACCTATGTTCCACGTATCGTTCTGCTCTTATATACTTATAGTCTCCCTCACGTAAGGGCGGGTATATATAGAGAAGTTCGGTATAAAGGCCTAGCAGGTATAACGAAAGGGGGACCATTTGGTGTTATAAGGAACCTTCACAATGGCCATTGTTCACAAATATCTATCAGATTCATAGTTGCTGAAAGGTTCTAACTTTGCACCATGGAAGACAAAGATGAGAGCTATCCTTCAGGTTGAAGATTTGTGGGATGTAGTGACTGGCACTACAAAACAACCTGGAACAATAGGGCCAGATCAAGAGGCCTTTGATAAAAAGGATAGAAGATGTCTCATGTTTATTCTGCTTGCTACTACAGATGAGGTCCAACCTCATATCTGTGATGCCAAGACTGGTAAGGAAGCTTGGGATGCTTTGATTACCATTTATGAAGGAAAGAATCAGTCTACTATTCTAAACCTTCAAACTCAACTACATATGCTCAGTATGAAATATGGTGAGACAGTTGACCTATTCCTATGTAGAGTGGTAGAATTGAAAGCCAAATTGAATGCTATGGGACAGATAGTGGACGATGCTCTCTTGACCTCAGTCATCTTGAGAGCTTTGCCAGAATCCTATAAAATGTTGATCACCTCTCTTCATGTGTCTGGTAGACAAGTTACCTTTGTGGAATTGGTGAATTTGCTTCTAACTGAGGAGGCAAATCAGTTTCAGAAATATGAAGTGCCAGATAATGCCCTCTACACCAAACAAGGGGGTAAGAAACAAGGTAATTTTCAAAAGGGAGGATCTTCATCAAAAGGAAAATGGAAACAACATCAAGAAAGACAAACAATATTGCAAGATTTGTGATATGAATAACCATGACACCAATAGGTGTTGGTTTAAAAACAAACAATAGAATGACCAAGATCACAAGAAGAAGGGTAAAGGGAAATACAAACCACAAAAGAAGAATAAGCCACCCAAGGGGAATGTTGCTTATGCTGAATCAAACTCAGACTCAGATTCTACCGAATCAGACTCGGACTCAGATTTTGAGCGAGCACACAAGGTGCTCATGACTCATACTTCATCTCAGTAGAAATATGCAGTATGGTATATTGATTTAGGTGCCAGTAAGCACATGACTGGTGATAGATCATGGTTTGAGACATTTGAGGAAAAGGAAGGTAAGCCAGTAACAATTGCTGACAATCAGACCTACCAAGTGAAGGGTGAAGGTGATGTTTCTATCACTCTTCCAGATGGAAAATGTTAGATTGAGAAGGTACTCTATGTTCCTGGATTGGCTAACAATTTGTTGTCAGTCCCTCAAATCTTGGATCGAGACATGGATGTTGTCTTCAGTGTTGAGAAAGGCAAAAAGAGATGTTTTATCACCAGAAAAGGAAAACATGTAGCAACAGGATCATACAAGCATGGCTTGTTCATTTTAGATGTCGTTTCAATGCCTCATGTTGCCCTGGAAGCAACTACAAAGGAGGCTACTTCTCTATGGCACAAGAGATATGGGCATCTAAGTTCAGGATATTTGCTCGAGTTGAGCAAATATGAGATGGTGAGAGGTCTTCCCAATATTTCATCCACATTGCCAGTCTACTCGGATTGCTTAGCAGGGAAGCAACATCGGGTACCATTTGAAGTTAGCTCTTCGAGAGCTAAGAAACCTTTGGAGTTGGTACACACCGATCTGTGCAGTCCTATGCCAACCAGCTATGGTGGAAAGAGGTATTTTCAATTGTTTTTTGATGATTACTCATGAAAGATGTGGGTTTTCTTTCTTCAATTGAAGTCAAAGGTATTTTTGTACTTTCAATAGTTCAAGAAGCTTGTTGAGAAGGAGTCAGGATGTTCCATCAAAACCCTCCACTCAGATCGAGGGGGGAATATACCTCCAAGGAATTTTCATCATTTTTGAATGAACATGGGATTAAGAGACAGCTGACTACAGCCTATACTCCACAACAAAATGGAGTTGCTAAAAGGAGGAATCGTTCCATTGTGGAAATGGTTCGATGTATGCTTAAGGGGGCACATCTTGAGCATGAGTATTGGGCAGAAGCAGTGAATACAACATCATACCTCCTGAATAGAGCACCCACAAGAGCTCTACAGGATAAAACTCCACAAGAAGCATGGAGTGGTAAGAAACCCTCCATTTCTCATCTAAGGGTTTTTGGATGTAAGGCATTCATGCACATACCAAAATAGAAAAGGAAGAAGTTAGATGAGAAAACCCTAAAATGTATCTTTCTTGGTTATGATGAGCATTCAAAGGGATATCGATTGATAGATCCTATGACCAAGAAAACACACATAAGTCAAGATGTGGTATTTGATGAAGCTTTCACATCAAATAACACTTCTACAACTATATACCTTGAGGAAGATGAGCCTAAGAAAGAGGTTCCACCCCCACAGAACAAGATTCCAAAATGGTATACTAGTACATTGAGAGATTCAAAGTTGACATCACTTCCATATCTAACTCTAGATTGACCTTGTACTCGTAGTATGACTCAGCATATGAGAGCAGAGGCATCAACTTCAGAGGTTGACGAGCTTTACCAACAATTTGATGAACTATCTATAGACGCAGAGGAAGACAGAGAAACATATATGGATGATGAGAGGGTTTATATGACAACATTGGATGAAAATGAACCCACAATAGTTCAGGATGCACTTAGTGAGCCTCAGTGGAAGGCTGCTATGGAAGCAAAACATACATCTCTCATGAAAAATCATACATGGAAGCTAGTAAATCTGCCTTCAGGAAAGAAGCCCATTGGCTGCAAATGGGTGTTCAAAGTAAAGTATAAGGTAGATGGTACTATTTATAAGCATAAAGTCCATCTTGTTGCAAAGGGCTATGCTCAGAAAGAAGGTATAGATTATGAAGAGACTTTTGCCCCTACTATAAAAATGACTACCATTCAAGTACTTTGTGCCATGGCAGCTCAGTTTGGGTGGAAGTTACATCAGATGGATGTAAAAAGTGCTTTCTTGAATGGTGACCTACAAGAAGAAGTGTACATGACCCAACCATAAGGATTTGTTGTTGAAGGGTAAGAACATAAAGTTTGCAAGTTGATCAAATCCTTGTATGGGCTAAAACAAGCTCCACGAGCTTGGTACATCAAAATAGATAGTCACCTAGTGCAACATGGATTCAAAAGAAGTCCTTTAGATGCAAATATCTATATCAAGAACAATGGTTCTAACATAGTGATTTTGGTGCTATATGTAGATGATCTGATCATAACAGGGAGCTCAGAGAGTATGATTGATGGAGTAAAATATGATTTGAAATAATATTTTGAAATGACAGATCTAGGACTTCTTCACTATTATCTTGGTTTGGAAGTGACTCAAAAAAAGAATCATATTAGAGTAACACAAAATAAGTATGCCAAGACATTGGTTGATAAATATCACATGATTGATTATAAGTCTAAGGCAACTCCAATGGATCCTGGACTTAAGCTATCATGATATGATAAATCACCATAGGTAGATGGTACTCTCTATCACAAACTAATTGGGAGTCTCATATATCTAAAAAATACCAGGCCAGATCTCAGTTTTGTTGTGGGTTATCTTTCAAGGTTCATGCAGGAACCGAAGGTGAGTCATTGGAAAGCAACAAAGAGAGTTCTTCATTATGTCCGTGGTACTACAGATTTTGGCTTGGAGTACAAGAAGAATAGCAAGTTCTATTTACAAGGATACACGGACTCAAACTATGTTGGATCCATTGATGATCGCAAGTCGACTTCTGGATACATTTTCCATCTTGGATCTGGTCCTATCTCTTGGCACAGTAAGAAGTAGCAGGTGGTTGCTTTATCATCTACAGAGGTAGAATATCATGCAGCAAGTGGAGCAATCTATGAGATAATATGGTTAAGTCACATTCTTACAAACATGGGTCTTCCAAAGAATCTTCCACTTCATTTGTTTTACGACAATCAAGGTGTTTTGAATCTTGTCAAGAATCCAATATTTCATGATCGTACCAAACACATCGACACTCGATGTCATTTCATTCGTGATGAAGTTCCAAAGCATCACATACAGCTCCAGTACATTCCCACTAATGAGCAAGTTGTAGATATTTTCACCAAGGCACTTGCACGTGTCAAATTTGAATTGTTTCGCAATGCTCTTTGTATTTTCCAATAATGTGATAAGGGGGGATGTTAGCATATAATATTATACATAACTATGCTAAGGGGTTTCACTTCTCTAATTAAGTTCTCCGTTGGGGTAGGTAGGATGGTTATCCAACCTCCCTAACCATATTGTAAGCTTTATATATTACAATCCTTCTTCAATGTAAAGTTAATCGATTGCTCCATTTTACATAAAAGTGAGACATGTGAAAGTGATAGACTTAATGATTGAGTGGAACATATTGAGCTATTTGCAAGTGCATATTATTATCTATATGTTCCAAAGGTTAAACTAATTCTAGATAGAATATGTCTAAACTACTTCAAGTTAAAGGAATTACTTTGAAGATTAGACAAAGCATTTAATAGCATTGTGTGCAATATTTGAGATTGATTGAGCATATATTGTGAGATATTTTGAGCATGTGTTAGAGTAAGTTTGATCATGTGCTAGAGAAAATTTGAGCAAGTGTTTGAGAAGACTTAAAGGCAGAATTGAGCAAGTCTTTTGAGAAGACTTGAAGGCATATTTGAGCAAGTATTTGAGAAGACTTGAAGGTAGATTTGAGCAATTATTTGAGAAGACTTGAAGACAAATTTGAGTAGAGATAGAGAGCATTTGATTGGTGATTTGTTCAAGCTTTATGTTAAGTCTTGGGGTAGATCTAAGCAGAGTTGATTGGTGATTTGATAAAGCTTTGTGTTAAGTCTTGGGGGATAGATTTGAGATAGATTTTGGTGTATATTTATGTGCAAAGTTACAGTAGATTTGTGCTAGATCTGAGATAGAGTTTGGTGCATATTTAAGATAAAGTTGAGAGTAAGCTTTGGAGGTGACAGAGTAAAGAGGACAACAATATCCAGTGAATAGAGGTCATTTAGCTAGTGCAGTGGGGACAAAGGTCTCCTGTAGAGAGAGATCCAAAAGCCAGCGTAGTGGGGGCATAAGTCTTCTAGAAGATAACAAACAAGATCAGAGGGGATAGAGTTATCCTATGGAGAGAGATCCACAAACTAGAGTGAGGGGAAAGAGTTCTCCTATGGAGTGTGATCCATGAACCAGTTGGGAATATAGAGTTCTTCTATGGAGAGATATTCACAAATTGGTTGAGGAGATAGAGTTCTCCTGGATCAAGTTCCAAGAACCAAAAAAAATGGGAAAGAGTTCTCCTATGAAGAGAGATCCACAAATCAAAACATAGGGGATTGGTATCTCCTTTGGACAGAGGTCCATAAACATTGTAATAGGGAATTGATTCCCAAGATATTTTTTGAGAAAATTTAGAAGAAATATTTTCTCCATGGAGTAGCCCACATTGGGTGAACCATGTTAAATTTGTGTCTCTCTTGTGTGTGATGATTTTTGCATTGATTTGATTACTGCTATTGATAATATTGGATAATATTTTTTGGGAAAGAATAGTAAAAGTTGGTCTTATACTGCTCACCCCCCTCTCAATATAAGCTTGTGTTATTAACTCTTGAACATATAGAGAATGATATGCACTAAAAATGCTCAATATGTTCTTCACATTCATTAAGTCTGTCGCTTTCACATATCTCACATTTATTGCATTCTAAAGATAGCTCTAGTCTAGCACTTGATAACTGACTGACTTATTACTGAGTTACGCCTTTACTTCAAGACCAATCACAATGGACAAGTATTTCTCATCTACTCACAATGTCAATTATGAACAATCCACAAGTTTTTTCTTTTCATCTACTCACAAATTCAATCATGAATATGCATAAATTTGCTTCACAAAACTAATCTATAACTCTTGCATTTTCATTTCCAATATCACTCAAAACCAATGCACAAGTTTACTTTCAAACCCTTGCTAGTATATTTTCAAATTCATTCAACAATAATGCACAACTTGTTCTCAAACCCTAGCACATATGTTTCCAATTTTATTCAATAATGATGCACACTTTGTTCTCAAACCCTAGCACATATGTTTCCAATCTCATTCATCAATGATGCATAAATTTTTTCTCAAACCCTAGCACATGTGTTTCCAATTTCATTCAACAATGATGCACAAATTTATTCTCAAACCCTAGCACTTATATTTCTAACAATGCACATAAAATTAATCCTTATTTCTCCACCTTATTACTCGAGACTATTTTCTTTCAAACAAGCCACCTTGAGAAGGAGTGAACATAACATACCTCTAAAACTACCTTGATGAAGATGTGCCCTCAAAAACCTATCTCAAAATAATTCCCTTTCTTTGGCCACTTCAAAACAAGTTAGAAAAACTCCTTTTCAAATATTCCACATAAAACCCTTTCAAAATATGTGCATAATAAGGCTTATAAATTATACTTTAAAACTCCTTTTAGCCTCACAAAATAAAGCTTGTAAAAGTGACTAAATCCTCAAATTTCCCTTTTTTATGTTGTGCCAAAAATACAAATAATAAGGACCACAAATACACCTTATTTCTCCTTTCTAGAACAAGCAAAATTACAAATCTCAATAGTCACAAATACACCTTATTTCTCCTTTCTAGAACAAGCAAAATTAATTCCCTCACACACTTTACAATTTTTCAAATAACCTCATACACCATACAACTCCCACTTTTCTATATACAAAGATAATGCCTTTATATAAAATATATTTTTCAAATAGACCAATGCACCATACAAATTTCTCTAAATCAAATTAAAATCAATTTCAAATTCTTTATTTCATTGTCGCAACTCATTCAGATTTAATTGATTAAAATAAAAAATTTCAAGTACCTTATGCACTGTTGCAACTCGAACCCGTGACCTCCAAGCCGTTGCGCTTCCTCAAGTGCTTCTAACCGACCGTGCTATCGCAACTGGTAGCACCAAAATGGGAGGCAAAAAATATATCTGTGTTCTACGTTAACCCAAGGATCAAAACACGCGATGAAAATATGTCAGGGGGGTTAAACCTCAAAAAATCTACTATAACAATGCTCACACAAGCTAGCCAACCGTTGGGCCACCCCAGTCAGATGGAACATCTCAGGCGCACACAAAATATGTCAATGTATAACGCTTGCACCCTTTGAAACTCGCTATCCTTCTACCGTTCGCACTGGAGGGATATCCGACTTAGCACATATGTTGCAAGATCTTAAAACCTTTGTCACATCAAAAATAAATCAAAGTATATCATTAGTGCAATTGATTAGAAATGAAAACATTACCTCCTTATTTGTATGCACTCCATTATTTCTTGGTGAGTCAGCTCATGTTTTCATATTTGAGATTAACCTTGCTTTTCAAACGACATTGGCACCAAAACATATAACCTTATGTTATATTATAATATTAAAAAATATTATAATAATGGCTCTTAAACCTTGGTCTTCCTTTTAAATCCTTTTAAAACTTTACCTTCTCATAATATTTAAAATAAATATTATAATACCTATGTCCCAAGAAAACTCTTAAACCTCTTTGTCCTTATAATATTTAAAAATAAATATTATAAACATTTTCTTTACAACCATTTTCCTTGCTTGAGATATATCCTCCCTTGCATATCTATCCAACCTTAGAAGAATATTTCTGCCTTCAATACTTGTCCATGCCTTGTTGCTTATTAAATCCATCCTTATAAACACATTACCCTTGAAGAATAATTTTGTCCTGAATTCCTTGTTCCTTTGACATCAATGACAACTCAATATACTTAGTATTTCCATACAACGAAAATTTCTTTTTACTACAACTAGATGCCAAAATTTCTCTCCCTGACAAGCTGCTCCCCCTCACTGAATTCGCTCGTCCTTTGACATTAATGGCAAAGGTCTCCTTAGGGCTAAAGATAAGTCATTTTAGCATAGTCCCCTCACCACATCATTTTCTTGAGGTGATTAATTATGGGATAGGAGTAAAGCTACTCCCAACTTACAATGCTCTCATTCTCTTTCAATATTTTTCCATATCTTTGTATTCATACCTCTTTGCACCTTTTGGATATCCTTCTTCTTGCTAGTATTTTGAAGTTTCAAAAATTATGTTCTACACCACTTTGCTTTATGCCCACAATTATTGCAATTGTAACATCTAATATTGTAATTCTTGAGAGGTGCAAATGAATTGAAGTTCCTCTTGATGAAGACAAAATCATTCCTGCTATAAACCCTGCAATGTATAGATCTATGACCAAAATAATTACATGAGTACAATATCCTTGGAAGAAGTATTTATCTTATATTGGAGAGTGTGGTATCATAGTTCTTTCCTTGCCTTTTCTGTGAAGATCCCCGTTCCTTGTTTGTGCATTGTTTTCTTTCTCTTTGATGCTTCCAATTCTCAAATCATCATCATAGGTCTTAGGTTCTTCTTCAATAACTTCCTTTGAAACTTATTTTTCTTTTGAGCTTGACTCCCCTTTTTGTATCTCTTGGCCTTCTTCATAACCTAGTCATGTCTTAATAAATGGATATCTCTATACTTTGAGAATTTCATCCAAGGTTTTTGAGCTTTAATTAAACCTAGTTAGCTTATCAAGATATTTTCCAAGTCATTTCTTTAGAGAGATAACTTCATCTTCTATATTTTCACACTCTAACTCTTTTACCTCTAATTTTTCAGCCATACTTTCTTCAATTTTCTTTGCCTCTTCAACTCTAACTCTTAATTCAGTGAGATATTGTAGAAGTCTTGCCTTTGTATCCTCATCCTCTTGAACTTGAGCCTTCAATATTAATTTTCTCTTTTTAACTCTTCAAGTTCCTTTTCCATATCAACTGTAGCTTCTTCTTTCTTTTCTAAATTTTTCTCTATCTCTAGATCTACAATAACAAGAGCATTTTATTTCTCTTCTACTTGAACTTCAACATGAGCATATTCTACTTGGTATTCAATTTCCTCTTCTATAGCCAATAATATAATCTCTTCTTTTTCACTATCTGAAATACTTTCATCACTCTCACTTGAAGCACTGCTTGATTCTTCAACATAAAAACTCTTTTTGTGCCTTTGAAAGATCTTCTCATGTTTGCCTTGACCATATCTATTTTTCTTTTCATGATAAGATTTTCTTTCTTTCTTTTTCTTGTATTCCTTTTCATCTTCACTACTATTATATTCATTTTATGGACAAAAAATTGCATAGTGACCAATGTTGCCACAGTTAAAAATTTTTATAGTCTTCATATCTTTGGTTTCCTTGGATCTTTTTTATTTATTCTCACAAAGTTAGCCTCTTATTCACTGCTTGATTCATCACTTAATTTTTTTTCCTTATCCTTTATCTTCTTGAAGCTTTGAATGTTACCTCCTTTTTAGATGTTTGTTCTTTTTCTATCCTCATCTCATAAGCTATGAGAATTCCATGTAGTTCATCTATCCTCAAAGTTGCTAGATCCTTCATCTCTTCTATTGCTAAAACCTTTGCATCATATCTCATGGGAAGTGACCTTAAAATTTTTGAACAATAGTAGAATCCTCAATATTTTCTCTAAGTCCATAGATAGTATTAACAACCTCATCAACATGAAGTAGATACCTAGCAATATCTTCCTCATATTTCATATTTAATTCCTCAAACTTCCTCCTGTGAGTATGAAGTTTTACCATATTAACCTTGTCATATCATTCATATGTATTCTATAATTTGTCCCACATTTCTTTTGCTGATTTGCAGTGCATAACCTTTACAAACTCTGTTTCTTGTAATCCACTTAAAATTACATTCATTGCCTTGGTGTTACTTTCATATAGTTTATTACCACTTATATCTGTGGGAGGAGTTGCAGGTGATGTGTACCCATTCTCAACTGATTGCCATGTATCAATTCCCTGTGCCATAAAAAATATCTTCATCCTAACACTCCAAAAAGCATAGTTAGTTCCATTAAACAATGAAGCTCTATGTGTTGAAAATCCTTCCTGATGATCCATCTATGTTCCTGTAAGATCTTCCTTTCAACTGTTAGGCTTCCCCAAAGGAACCCACTCTGATACCAATTGAAGAACACAAGCTTCTACTGAGATGGGGAGGTGAATAGTATAATATCAAAACTTTTACTTTTCTTTCTAAATGATAAAAACAATAATATCAAAGTAGTAAATGAAGCAATACACAAATCATCACACACATGAGAGACATAGATTTAATGTGGTTCATCCAATATGGGCTATGTCCATGAAGAAAATATTTCTTATAAATTTTCTCAACCAATATCTTGGGAACCAATTCCTTATTACAATGTTTATGGGTACCGACCCAAATGAGACCTCAATCCCCTATGCTCAAGTTCATGTATCTTTGTCCATAGGAGACACCAATTCCTTATGCTTTGGTTTATGTATCTCTATCCATGGGAGACACCAATCCCTTATGCTCTGATCAACTACAAAGCCTGATCACAACTCTACGCAAATTTTCTCCAAGCGTCCTCACAAGGCTTGCTCAAATTTGCCTCAAGCCTTCTCACAAGGTCTGCTCTCAACTCTGCTCAAATATACTTCAAGCCTCCTCACAAGGCCTGATCTCAACTCTGCTCAAATATGCTCCAAGACTACAAAAATCCTGCTCAAATATGCTTGTAAACTCTGCTCAACCTACCCAAAATCACTGCTTAAATATTCTCTTATCCTCTTCACAATCTGCTCAAATCCTTTCACAAAAACTACTCTCAGCTCTGCTCAAAGCTCCAGGATTACTCACAAGGCTTGCTCAAATCTACTCACAAAACTACTTAAATCTACTCCAAGTCTTCTCACAAGGTTTGCTCAAATCTGCTCACAATAACAACTCAAATCTGCTCAATAAAACCTGCTCAAATATTCCCAATTCTTACATACAAATAATTTCATATATCTTTTCCAAAAGTGCTTTTGTTGGCAATTTTGGGTACTTTGGGTACATTGCCTTTGCTCAAATGTATAAGTTGTCATTGATGTCAAGAAGCTATTGAAGGAATTTGATTTAATGTCAAATAATCTATTTTGATGAAGGTTACGGCATGACAAGTTCAAAGGTTATTCAGAGCATGGACAGTGAGTTTCCAAGAAGACCTAGTAGCCCTTTTGCAAAAGATCAAAGAAAATGAAAAGTAAGAAAAGTGTCACGATATCGCGACATATACAGTAGACAAGAAAAATAGTCACAATTTCACGACATGTTAGAGGAGAGAGAAAGAGCAAGGACAACTGTCACGATTTCGTGACATGTTGGAAGAGAGAGAAGAAGCAGGAAAAACTGTCGCGATTTCGTGACATGTTGGCAGAGAAAAAGGCAAGTGGAAAAATGGTTGTGATTTCGTGACATGTTGGCAGAGAAAGAGAGCAAGGTGGAAAGTGTCGGGATTTCGTGACATGTCGCATTTTTGCGACTTGAAAAGAGCAGGAAGGCAGAGAAGGAAAAGTGTCGCGATTTCGCGACATATTGCAAGGAAGGTTGTACGGACGAAAAAGTGTCGCAATTTCGTGACATATTGCAGGAGAGAGAGTCCAAAGAAAAAGTGTCACGATTTCGTGACTTAATGTAGAAGAGAGAGTCCGTAGTGTGAACTGTCATGATTTCGCGACAAGTTTGAAGAGAGAGAAAGTAACACGAAAAGTGTCATGATTTCACGACATGCTGTAGATGAAAATGTTCCAAGTAAGAACTATCACGATTTTGCGACATGCAACAAAGGAAAGGTTTCGAAGTAAGAAATGTCACATTTTCAAGACAGGTTGAAGAGAAAGCAAACAGATGCAGAAAGTGTCACGATTTCACGACAGATTGAGATGGCAGCGTTCGATTAGAGAAAGTGTCACGATTTCGCGATAGAAACATAATGCAGGTCTTCTATAGGAGAAGTGTCACGATTTCATGAAAAAAGCAGAGAGGAAGGCTATGAAGACAGAAGTGTTGCAATATCATGATAGAAGTAAAGACGAAGTCTGCAGAGGCAGAAGTGTCACGATTTTGCGACAAAAGCATAAAGGAGGTCGACGAAGGGAGAAGTGTCACGATATCGTGACAAAAGCAAAGTTGATGCTGAAAAAGTCAGAAGTGTCGCGATATCACGACAAGAGCTTAGTTGAAGTCGACAAAGGCTGAAGTGTCGCGATATCGTGACAAAAGCCAAAAGAAAGTGTATGGTTGCAAAGGTGTCGCGATATCACGACATGTTGTATTTTCATGATAGAAGCTACAGAAGAGTTACAGAGGCAGTGAAGCCGACAAAGTCAAATTTTAGTCGACGAAGATTAGGGCTTGCAGCCGACGAATATTAGGGTTTGCATTTGGTATAACAGTCGACTAAGATTAAAGTTTTCATCATGAAAATTCTATTATAAAAGGAGGGTTGTTTGGAGAGTTGAAGTGTGAATGCATGCGTTGTTGAAGTGCGACGTTCACAGATAGTGCACAGAGCAAGAAGTTTGATCGTCGAGAGCAGAGTGCAAAATTCGATCGTAGTGTGCAGAGAGCATTTCGTCGAATCATTCTAAGTGTGAAAGATCGCAAAGGAAGCAGAGTGTGCGAAGACAGTGTCGCTGTGATTGCGCAGAGGTGCAAAGGTTGAAGTTCGATCAAGTGCGGTTGTGATTGCGTAAAGAGAGCAGAGAGGACGTAGAGAGCACAAAGGGCAAAGACGAATGCGGAGTGCTGCTGCTTGAGGACAGAGGTGCATTGGTTCTTTAAGAAGAACCTGAGAACAAATTTGGTTGCTGAGCTGCTGTGGACATGATCATAGAAGGCAGAGGTCTATTAGGCTAAGCATTGAGGACAGGAGGTCTTCGATGGAAAGGAGTTCCACGTGCTGGAAAGAGGTAGAGGCAGTTGATCTTCTGAGGGATCATTTCCAAAGTAGAGGGGAAGGTATCTCCTTTAAGCAGAGGCTCATAAATTTTGATTGGGGGAAGGTATCTCCTTTGAGCAGAGGCTCATAAATTATGATTGGGGGAAGGTATCTCCTTTGAATCCAAGGCTCATAAACATTGTAATTGGGAAGGATTCCCAAAGAAATTTTGATAACTTTTAGAGAAAAGTTTTGTGGATGTAGCCCAACAATTCTGGGTGAACCATGTTAAAATTGATGTCACTTTGTGGATGATTTTGTGCATTGCTTTGATATTGCTTTGGGTATATTGCTTTACTATTTTGAAATATAAAGGAAAAAGTAAAAAGAGGTCTTATACTATTCACCCCCCCCTCTCAGTATAATCTTGTGTTCTTCAATTGGTATCAGAGCGGGTGCCTTCGAAAAGTTTAATAGCTTGAAGGAAAAGCTAGTAAAGAACACAATGGATTATTCAAGTGGCAATTTCGCACCTATTCTTGATGGGTCAGGTTTTGGTCTTTGGAGTGCAAGGATGAAGGTTCATCTAATGGCACTTGGTAATGAGGTATGGGAAGTAATTGAGGATGAGTACACTATTCCTGTACATGGTCCAAATACTAAATAAGAAAGGCTCCTACATCACAACAATTCAAAAGCAATGAATGCAATCCTGAAAGGCTTACAAAAAGCATATCTCACCAAAGTGATTCACTACAAGACAGCTAGTGAAATGTGGAAACGATTGCGGAGTGGTTCATACAGGTGATACAAATGTCAGAAAGGCCAAGTTGAGACACTTCAAAGGTATGTTTGAACAATTCAAGATGAATGATGATGAAAATATTAGTGACTACATGCTTCGTATGGATGAGGTTGTTAACTCCATGAAAGACTTAGGTCTTGAGCTTGCTGAAAATGATGTTTGTGATAAGATTTTAAGATCTCTTCCGAATAGATTTAGTGAAAAGATTTCTGCTATTGAGGAAGCTAAAGATTTGGATAAGTTGAAAAAGGATGAGCTCCATAGTATACTTGCAACATTTGAGTTGAGAACTCAAGTGAAGGTTGATGTCAAGAAAGAGGCAGCTTTCAAGGCTACCAAGAAATCCAAGGGTAAACAACTTCAAGAGAGTGATGAGTCTTCTAGTGATGAAGAGGCATATTACAACAAGAAAGGCATCACAAGAAGAACAAATATGAGCACAACAATCAAGGAAAGAGGTATTCTCACAAGCACAAGAAGAGTTTCTACCTAGACAAAGCAAGTAAGTGTTCTAGTAGTGATAGTGAAATTTCTTCAAGTGATGATGAAAATGAGATGTTGTTCATATCAGAAAAAGAGGAAGAACCGAAACATAGATTCATTATCATGAAATGTCTTAGATGTGGAAATTTTGGTCACCTTGAGGATGATTGTACAAATAATGATTTGATTTCTAGTATGTATGAGGATGCTTCAAAAAATTATAAGGAAGATGCTTGTATGGTTTTTGAAAAAGGTAGCACCTCTAGTGATAAGAAATCTGAAAAAGGCTTTGATGATTCAGAAAGCAAACAAATAAAGGATCTTGAAAGTGAACTTACTAACGCTCTTAGTGCTTTGAAAAAGGAAAGAAAGAAGAATGCTAGACTCAAGGATAAGTTAGATGAATGTTGTATGGAGAGAGATGATCTTATAGAAAGTCTTGACTTCTGATATAGGACTAGAACAACACAGCCAAAAAATGCAATTCTCGACAACAGAGGTCTTTCAATTCAGAAAACATAGAAGTTACATTCAAAATGGCCAAGCCCCGAATACAATGCATGCGCGGTCCTTTTATCCCCCGGCTCCAACTTCTTTCCATCATTACATCAAGTGCGGGATTCCCTGTAACCATCCGCACGAATGTTCTGTGACCACCTGCAAGATGCTGCCAGGTGCCCCGTATTCTCATGGTCTGGGGTGGCGGAGTGCGCTGCGGCCGCCTGTCAATCAAACCGCCAAATCATCATTCAAAGAGATGCGCCACAGCCGCTTGTAGTTTGTTGCCACGTGTCCCTTTGCCAGAGTCCCAGTAACCACTGCACATTCTCGGACCACCTGTAAATTGATGCCACGTGTCCCACGACAATGGTCTCTGCAGTCATCGACTGGTCAGGCGTCGTGAGCGCTCTGTCGTGATATCGTGACGTGTTTGCCTCTTTGCGCCCTTTCTCCCTTTCGGTCGTGATATCACGACCATTTTACCCCTCGGTGCCTTTGCCCCAAAAGCGTCGCGATTTCACGACCACTTGGCACCCTGTCACCTTTCCTCCGAAGGTGTCACGATTTCGCGACCACCTTGCGCTTTCAAGCCCTTACTCCGGAAGCGTCACGATTTCGTGACCATTTCACACCCTTGAGTCTTCGGCCCGAAAGTGTCGCGATTTCGTGACCACTTTGTGCTGTTGAGCCTTCGCATCGAAAGCGTCGCGATTTCACGACCACTTTGCGTCGTTGAACCTTGCCTCCGAAAGTGTCACGATTTCGTGACGTCTTTGCCCTTTGCACTCAGTTTCCTCCTTCGGGCCGCGAAACCGCTACATGCCACGATTTCGTGACGTCTTTGCTTTCCGTACGCAGCTTCTTCATTCGGGCCGCGAAACCGCTACATGTCATGATTTCACGACGTCTTTCCCCTCCGTACGCAACTTCTTCATTCGGGCCGCGAAACCGCGACATGTCACGATTTCGCGACGTCTTGGCGCCTTCAGGTTTTGTTCCCCGAAAGTGTCACGATTTCACGATGTCTTTGAACCTTAGAGCTTTTCCTCCGAAGGTGTCACGATTTCGTGACATCCTTGTGCCATCGAGTCTTTCCTTCGGAAGTGTCACGATTTCGTGACCATTTGGTGCCTTAGAACTTTTCCTCCGAAGATGTCACGATTTCGCGACGTCTTGGTGCCTTCGAGTCTTTCCTTCGAAAGTGTCGCGATTTCATGACCATTTTGTGTCCTAGCCTCCTTGCTGTAAAAATGTCACGATTTCGCGACCACTTGACGTCTTGGCTTCTTTGCTCCGGAGATGTCGCGATTTCGCGACCATTTTGCGCCCAAGCTGCTTTGCTTCGAAACTGTCATGATTTCGCGACCATCATGCGACTTAGTCCCTCTTGTCAAAAAGCGTCACGATATCGCGACAGTTTGGCCCAATGGCGCCCTTCTTCAAAAAGCGTCGCGATATCGCGACAGTTTGGCCCAATGGCGCCCTTCTTCAAAAAGCATCGCGATATCGCGACAGTTTGGCCCAATGGCGCCCTTCTTCAAAAAGCGTCACGATATCGTGACAGTTTGGCCCAATGGCGCCCTTCTTCAAAAAGCGTCGCGATATCGCGACAGTTTGACCCAATGGCGCCCTTCTTCAAAAAGCGTCGCGATATCGCGATAGTTTTGGCACTTAAAGAAAAAAACATTTTGGGTGATGCAAGATTGCAGCTTCGCCTCCGGATGCTCCTGCATCAGACACCCGGGGTGAGTTTGAGAAGTGACCTTCACTTCTGATTTGTCTGAGGTAGACCCAGGCGATCAACCTCTGCCTTGGATAACCAAGTCGCATCTTCTATAGGCCTGCCCTTCCATTTGACTAAATACTCAGAATAACTCCTGTTTCGAGTACTTCGGCCCTCACGTGTATCCAAAATTTCTTCTATCTCGTCCGCAACTGGGATGACTGCTGGAATGCTCCACAAATCTGGGTTGAGTATCTCACTGCTTTCTCCTTCATGATACTCGACCAAATCTGAAATGTTAAACACGGGGGAGATGTTAAGTTCACTTGGTAGCTCCACCTCGTATGCATTACCCGAATCCCGTTTGCCAATGATCCTGCATGGCCCAAATTTCTTCATTTTTAGTTTGGTATAGGTCTTGGCAGGAAACCGCTCCTTCCTCAGATGGACCATGATAGAATCTCCTACTTTGAACTCTTTAACTCGGCATTTTTGGTCCGCCCTTGTCTTGTACTGAGCATTCATCTTGGCAATGTGTCTCGTCACTTCCTCATGCACTCCCTTCAGGTGTTCGGCAAAGTCTTCTGCCTCAACTGCATTTCTCTCTCGTATCTATCCGTCTCAACTCTGAAGCGTTTCTGGGGCTGCTCCCATAGATGATCTGGAATGGTGATTTATTTGTACTCCTATTGACCGAGCTGTTATACGCGAATTCTGCTTGTGGTAGAACTAGATCCCATCCCTTGGGCTTGTCCCCTACCAAGCATCGCAGTAGGTTGCCCAAACTCCTATTAACCACCTCTGTTTGGCCATCTGTTTGGGGGTGGTATGCAGAACTGAACTTTAAATCCGTCTTCAATTTCTTCCACAGGGTCCTCCAGAAGTACCCGACAAACTTAGTATCCCTGTCCGACACAATGCTTCTTGGCAGCCCATGAAGGCGTACCACTTCCTTAAAGAACAAACCAGCCACATGGACCGCATCGCTAGTCTTCTAGCATGGGATAAAGTGAGCCATTTTTGAAAACCGGTCCACTACCACAAATATGGAATCGTGTCCCCTCTGCGTCCTGGGCAAGCCAAGCACAAAATCCATACTAATATCTTCCCACGGTCGTTCAGGTATAGGCAGCGGTTGATACAAGCCAGTAGGCTGCCTCACGCCTTTTGCCATCTGGCATATCCTACAACTCTGCACAAACTTTGCCACATCCTGTTGCAATTGTGGCCAGTAATAGTTTTCACTAACAAGTGAGGTAGTTTTGTCACGACCAAAATGTCCAGCTAGACCTCCACTGTGCTTTTCCTTGATGAGATTTTCTCTCATTGAGCTCCTCGGAATGCATAATTGGTTCCCCCTGAACAACATCCCCTCTTGAACCAGGTAATTCAACCACCTAGTCCTGTCCAACGTAACAGGCATCGTGCAGGCTTTCCAAGCTTCTACGAAATCGAGGTCTGCAGGGTATAAGCTCTTGAGCTCAGCAAACCCTACAACCTCCACTTTCATTTCCATCATCGGACATTGTCTCCTACTCAATGCATCTGCCACCCTATTGGACCTTCCGCTCCGATGCTTCAGCACAAAGGTATAGCTCTGCAGGAACTCTACCCATTTCGGATGCCTTTGATTCAATTTCCCTTGATTTGTTAATATCTTTGCAGCGCCTGATGGTCGGTATACAGAACAAACTCCTTTGGCAACAAATAATGCCTCCATTTCTTAAGTGCTTGAACTATGGCGTAGAACTCCTGATCATATACCGAATACTTCCATCCGGCATCATTGAGCTTCTCGCTAAAATAAGCTACGAGCCTACCCTCTTGGCTCAATACGGCTCCTATGGCATCGCCACTCGCATCGCTGATCTACTGAAACACCTTATTGAAATCTGGAAGTGCTAAGACGGGTTGCTCAGTGACCTTCTTCTTCAGCATAGCAAAGCTTTTGTCTGCTCCAACTATCCACTGGAATTCCTTCTTGTTCCCCTTCATTGTCTCCGTAAGAGATGCGCAAATACTGCTGAAGTTTCTAATGAACTTTCTATAGAAACTGGCCAGACCATGAAATGATCTAACCTCGGTCACACTTCTTGGAGCAGGCCATTCTAAAATAGCCCTCACCTTTTTGGGGTCCATTTTAAGACCATTTGTTGAGATAACAAATCCCAGGTATACCAGCTCCTTCTTCACGAAGTTGCACTTCTTTAGATTGATCAGTAACTGCTCCTCCCACAGTCTCTCAAAAACCCTCCTGATGTGCATCAGGTGCTCCTCTAGGGTCCTGCTAAAAATCAGGATATCATCCAAGTAGACAATAACAAATTTGCCCAAAAATTCCTTCAGGACTTCATTCATTAACCGCATGAAGGTACTTGGTGCATTGGTTAGCCCAAATGGCATAACCAACCACTCATACAACCCCTCTCTGGTTTTAAAGGTTGTCTTCCACTCATCCCCTTCTCTAATGTGGATCTGATGGTAACCACTTTTCAAGTCAATCTTTGTGAAGTACTCAGCTCCACTTAAATAGTCCATGATATCATCCATCCTTGGCAGTGGGAATCTGTATTTGATGGTGATCTTGTTAATTTCCCGGGAGTCTGTGCACATTCTCCATTCTCCATCCTTCTTGGGTGCTAGTATTGCTAGTACTGCACAGGGACTAAGACTCTCCCTAATCAGCCCTTTCTTCAATAGATCTTGAACTTGCCGATTCAACTCCTCAGTTTCCACAGGCGTCATTCGATGTGCAGCCTTGTTTGGCAAGCTCGATCCAGGCACCAAATCTATGTGGTGACTGATCTTCCTAACATGCGGTAAACCTTCGGGAACATTATCAAAAATGATATCTAGGAATTCCTCTAGCAGTCCCATGACCTCCACTGGAATCTCCTTGCTTCCTTCTTCCTTAACCCTAGGGATTATGGCATAGCACATATGATCTGACTTCAGGCCTTCCAAAAATATTTTGCCATCAACTAGACAGACTCGGGCACTGCTGCATACTTTCTCATCCGCCTCCTTCAAGGGTTTTAGCTTGTGGCGAACTCCATTCTTCGACAAAGAATATGTGTTGGCTCGACCATCATGTACAACACTTCGGTCAAACTGCCATGGTCTCCCAAGCAGCAGGTGACATGCATCCATAGGCAAGATGTCACATAAGACCTCATCTCGGTAAGTTCCAACATTGAACTTCACCGGGCATTGCTCACTTACTAGCACCCGATGTTCCTTTTGCAACCATGCGATTCGATAAGGGTGTGGGTGCTTTCTCCTTTCCAACTACAGCTTGGCAACCATTTCCTCAAAACCAAATTGTCAATGCTTCCATTATCTATGATGATGTTACAGACCTTGCTGCGCACTTGCATCTTGTTCGAAACAGGTTGTTCCTTTGGTCCGCCTTTTCCTCTTCATTCAACAAGACTCTTCTAATGATCATTGCTTCTCCTCTTTTTGCCTCCTTAGAGTGCTCAGATTCTGCACCTTCGTCTACTACAGCTGCTCGGGCCTGACCCTCAGGTCTTCGATTTGGCCTCTCTTGATGTTGCGGGCAGTTGTATGCCCTGTGTCCTTCTTCTCCACAGTTGAAGCAGGTTCCTCGAAAGACACCTCTTCCAAACCCTCGCCCAGGCCTACCTCTTCCTCTCGGGTAGTTGTTGTTCTGATTGCGTGGGCGTTGGTCATTCTCCTCCTTCCCTTCTTTCTATTTTTGGCTACTGCTAGCTTCACCAATTTTCCCCAAATCTTTGTACCTTCCTCCATTGGTTCTTCCACCAGCTCTTCCACCCCTGTCCTTTCCTCTCTGCTTTCCATCAAATCTCCTATTCAGTTTCTCCTCCACCTTTAATGCAAACTGGTATGCATCCTCCACCGTGCTCATCCTAACCAGCCCCAGCTCTTCTTGAATGCTGGTTCACAATCCGTTGATGTATCGTGCGACTTTCTCCTTATTCGCCTCCGAATGGCCGGTTCTGATCGAGATTTGATAGAACTCCTCCGTATACTCCTTGACAGATTTGCTTGCCTGTCGAAGACTCTACATCTTTCTCAACAAATCCAACTCGTAATCTGCAGGGATGAATTGTCTCTTCAATTTCTCCACCATCCTATCCCACCTGGTGATCTTTTCCTTTCCCCTCCTGTTCCTTTCCGACTGCACTCCTTTCCACCGAGATGCTAGCATGCCCTTTCAACTTGGTTTTCGTGAACCTGATCCGAGTTGGGTCTGAGATCTCTTCATACTCGAAATACTCCTCCATGTCGTTGATCCAATCTATCAACTCCTCAGGGTTGAGGTTCCCAGAGTAAGTAGAGACGTCAAATTTTGGCTTCTTCCCAATCTGGGAGATGGCTCTATACAGCCTAGCCTCTGCTGGATCCAAGGCTTCTTCCTCATCGGATGGACCCTCTTCTTCCCAGACTTCATCCTCACTGGGTTCCTCCCTTCTTGGCTCAACTCCTCTCCTAATTTCCTCTTGTAGGGCTTCAACTTGCCTCTGCAAGGCTCTAAGATCGACCTCTGCTTGTCTGTTCCTCACACCACCATGGTTCCTGCGTGGAGGCATCCTGCTTCTTCTTCACAACCCACAACCACAATCCTGGCGCAAACTGCCTCACTTGTCGGCGATCGGTTTGCACACTCGGAACCTTTCGGCTCTGATACCACTTGATATAGGACTAGAACAACACACGACCAAAAATGCAATTCTCGACAACAGAGGTCTTTCAATTCAGAAAACATAGAAGTTACATTCAAAATGGCCAAGCCCCGAATACAATGCATGCGCGGTCCTTTTATCCCCCGGCTCCAACTTCTTTCCATCATTACATCAAGTGCGGGATTCCCTGTAACCATCCGCACGAATGTTCTGTGACCACCTGCAAGATGCTGCCAGGTGCCCCGTATTCTCATGGTCTGGGGTGGCGGAGTGCGCTGCGATCGCTTGTCAATCAAACCGCCAAATCATCATTCAAAGAGATGCGCCACAGCCGCTTGTAGTTTGTTGCCACGTGTCCCTTTGCCAGAGTCCCAGTAACCACTGCACATTCTCGGACCACCTGTAAATTGATGCCACGTGTCCCACGGCAATGGTCTCTGCAATCGTCGGCTGGTCAGGCGTCGTGAGCGCTCTGTCGCGATATCGCGACGTGTTTGCCTCTTTGCGCCCTTTCTCCCTTTCGGTCGCGATATCGCGACCATTTTACCCCTCGGTGCCTTTGCCCCAAAAGCGTCGCGATTTCGCGACCACTTGGCACCCTGTCACCTTTCCTCCGAAGGTGTCACGATTTCGCGACCACCTTGCGCTTTCAAGCCCTTACTCCGAAAGCGTCGCGATTTCGCGACCATTTCACACCCTTGAGTCTTCGGCCCGAAAGTGTCGCGATTTCGCGACCACTTTGCGCTGTTGAGCCTTCGCACCGAAAGCGTCGCGATTTCGCGACCACTTTGCGTCGTTGAACCTTGCCTCCGAAAGTGTCACGATTTCGTGACGTCTTTGCCCTTTGCACTCAGTTTCCTCCTTCGGGCCGCGAAACCGCTACATGCCACGATTTCGTGACGTCTTTGCTTTCCGTACGCAGCTTCTTCATTCGGGCCGCGAAACCGCTACATGTCACGATTTCGCGACGTCTTTCCCCTCTCGCAACTTCTTCATTCGGGCCGCGAAACCGCGACATGTCGCGATTTCGCGACGTCTTGGCGCCTTCAGGTTTTGTTCCTCGGAAGTGTCACGATTTCGTGACGTCTTTGAACCTTAGAGCTTTTCCTCCGAAGGTGTCACGATTTCGTGACATCCTTGTGCCATCGAGTCTTTCCTTCGGAAGTGTCGCGATTTCGCGACCATTTGGTGCCTTAGAACTTTTCCTCCGAAGATGTCGTGTTTCCGCGTCTTGGTGCCTTCGAGTCTTTCCTTCGGAAGTGTCGCGATTTCGTGACCATTTTGTGTCCTAGCCTCCTTGCTATAAAAATGTCACGATTTCGCGACCACTTGACGTCTTGGCTTCTTTGCTCCGGAGATGTCGCGATTTCGCGACCATTTTGCGCCCAAGCTGCTTTGCTTTGGAACTGTCGCGATTTCGTGACCATCATGCGACTTAGTCCCTCTTGTCAAAAAGCGTCGCGATATCGCGACAGTTTGGCCCAATGGCGCCCTTCTTCAAAAAGCATCACGATATCGCGACAGTTTGGCCCAATGGCGCCCTTCTTCAAAAGCGATCGCGATATCGCGACAGTTTGGCCCAATGGCGCCCTTCTTCAAAAAGCGTCGCGATATCGCGACGTGTTGGCCCAATGGCGCCCTTCTTCAAAAGCGTCACGATATCGCGACAGTTTGGCCCAATGGCGCCCTTCTTCAGAAAGCGTCGCGATATCGCGACAGTTTTGGCACTTAAAGAAAAAAACATTTTGGGTGATGCAAGATTGCAGCTTCGCCTCCGGATGCTCCTGCATCAGACACCCGGGGTGAGTTTGAGAAGTGACCTTCACTTCTGATTTGTCTGAGGTAGACCCAGGCGATCAACCTCTGCCTTGGATAACCAAGTCGCATCTTCTATAGGCCTGCCCTTCCATTTGACTAAATACTCAGAATAACTCCTGTTCCGAGTACTTCGGCCCTCACGTGTATCCAAAATTTCTTCTATCTCGTCCGCAACTGGGATGACTGCTGGAATGCTCCACAAATCTGGGCTGGGTATCTCATTGCTTTCTCCTTCATGATACTCGACCAAATCTGAAATGTTAAACACGGGGGAGATGTTAAGTTCACTTGGTAGCTCCACCTCGTATGCATTACCCGAATCCCGTTTGCCAATGATCTTGCATGGCCCAAATTTCTTCATTTTTAGTTTGGTATAGGTCTTGGCAGGAAACCGCTCCTTCCTCAGATGGACCATGACAGAATCTCCTACTTTGAACTCTTTAACTCGGCGTTTTTGGTCCGCCCTTGTCTTGTACTGAGCATTCATCTTGGCAATGTGTCTCGTCACTTCCTCATGCACTCCCTTCAGGTGTTCGGCAAAGTCTTCTGCCTCAGCACTGCATTTCTCTCTCGTATCTATCCGTCTCAACTCTGAAGCGTTTCTTGGGCTGCTCCCATAGATGATCTGGAATGGTGATTTATTTGTACTCCGATTGACCGAGCTGTTATACGCGAATTCTGCTTGCGGCAGAACTAGATCCCATCCCTTGGGCTTGTCCCCTACCAAGCATCGCAGTAGGTTGCCCAAACTCCTATTAACCACCTCTGTTTGGCCATCTGTTTGGGGGTGGTATGCAGAACTGAACTTTAAATTCGTCTTCGATTTCTTCCACAGGGTCCTCCAGAAGTACCCGACAAACTTAGTATCCCTGTCCGACACAATGCTTCTTGGCAGCCCATGAAGGCGTACCACTTCCTTAAAGAACAAACCAGCTACATGGACCGCATCGCTAGTCTTCTGGCACGGGATAAAGTGAGCCATTTTCGAAAATCGGTCCACTACCACAAATATGGAATCGTGTCCCCTCTGCGTCCTGGGCAAGCCAAGCACAAAATCCATACTAATATCTTCCCACGGTCGTTCAGGTATAGGTAGCGGTTGATACAAGCCAGTAGGCTGCCTCACGCCTTTTGCCATATGGCATATCCTACAACTCTGCACAAACTTTGCCACATCCTGTTGCAATTGTGGCCAGTAATAGTTTTCACTAACAAGTGAGGTAGTTTTGTCACGACCAAAATGTCCAGCTAGACCTCCACTGTGCTTTTCCTTGATGAGATTTTCTCTCATTGAGCTCCTCGAAATGCATAATTGGTTCCCCCTGAACAGCATCCCCTCTTGAACCGGGTAATTCAACCACCTAGTCCTGTCCAACGTAACAGGCACCGTGCGAGCTTTCCAAGCTTCTACGAAATCGAGGTCTACGGGGTATAAGCTCTTGAGCTCGAGCAAACCCTACAACCTCCACTTTCATTTCCATCATCGGGACATTGTCTCCTACTCAATGCATCTGCCACCCTATTGGACCTTCCGCTTCGATGCTTCAGCACAAAGGTATAGCTCTGCAGGAACTCTACCCATTTCAGATGCCTTTGATTCAATTTCCCTTGATTTGTTAATATCTTGCAGCGCCTGATGGTCGGTATACGAGAACAAACTCCTTTGGCAACAAATAATGCCTCCATTTCTTAAGTGCTTGAACTATGGCGTAGAACTCCTGATCATATACCGAATACTTCCATCTGGCATCATTGAGCTTCTCGCTAAAATAAGCTACAGGCCTACCCTCTTGGCTCAATACGGCTCCTATGGCACTGCCACTCGCATTGCAATCTACCTGAAACACCTTATTGAAATTTGGAAGTGCTAAGACGGGTTGCTCAGTGACCTTCTTCTTCAGCATAGCAAAGCTTTTGTCTGCTCCAACTATCCATTGGAATTCCTTCTTGTTCCCCTTCATTGTCTCCGTAAGAGATGCGCAAATATTGCTGAAGTTTCTAATGAACTTTCTGTAGAAACTGGCCAGGCCATGAAATGATCTAACCTCGGTCACACTTCTTGGAGCAGGCCATTCTAAAATAGCCCTCACCTTTTCGGGGTCCATTTTAAGACCATTTTTTGAGATAACAAATCCCAGGTATACCAGCTCCTTCTTCACGAAGTTGCACTTCTTTAGATTGATCAGTAACTGCTCCTCCCGCAGTCTCTCAAAAACCCTCCTGATGTGCATCAGGTGCTCCTCTAGGGTCTTGCTAAAAATCAGGATATCATCCAAGTAGACAATAACAAATTTGCCCAAAAATTCCTTCAGGACTTCATTCATTAACCGCATGAAGGTACTCGGTGCATTGGTTAGCCCAAATGGCATAACCAACCACTCATACAACCCCTCTCTGGTTTTAAAGGTTGTCTTCCACTCATCCCCTTCTCTAATGCGGATCTGATGGTAACCACTTTTCAAGTCAATCTTTGTGAAGTACTCGGCTCCACTTAAACAGTCCATGATATCATCCATCCTTGGCAGTGGGAATCTGTATTTGATGGTGATCTTGTTAATTGCCCGGGAGTCTGTGCACATTCTCCATTCTCCATCCTTCTTGGGTGCTAGTACTGCTGGTACTGCACAGGGACTAAGACTCTCCCTAATCAGCCCTTTCTTCAACAGATCTTGAACTTGCCGATTCAACTCCTCAGTTTCCACAGGCGTCATTCGATGTGCAGCCTTGTTTGGCAAGCTCGATCCAGGCACCAAATCTATGTGGTGACTGATCTTCCTAACAGGCGGTAAACCTTCAGGAACATTATCAGAAATGATATCTGGGAATTCCTCTAGCAGTCCCATGACCTCCATTGGAATCTCCTTGCTTCCTTCTTCCTTAACCCTAGGGATTATGGCATAGCACATATGATCTGACTTCAGGCCTTCCAAAAATCTTCTGCCATCAACTAGACAGACTCGGGCACTGCTGCATACTTTCTCATCCGCCTCCTTCAAGGGTTTTAGCTTGTGGCGAACTCCATTCTTCGACAAAGAATATGTGTTGGCTCGACCATCATGTACAACACTTCGGTCAAACCGCCACGGTCTCCCAAGCGGCGGGTGACATGCATCCATAGGCAAGATGTCACATAAGACCTCATCTCGGTAAGTTCCAACATTGAACTTCACCGAGGCATTGCTCACTTACTAGCACCCGATGGTCCTTTTGCAACCATGCGATTCGATAAGGGTGCGGGTGCTTTCTCCTTTCCAACTGTAGCTTGGCAACCATTTCCTCAGAAACCAAATTGTCAGTGCTTCCATTATCGATAATGACGTTACAGACCTTGCCTGCGCACTTGCATCTTGTTCGAAACAGGTTGTTCCTTTGGTCTGCCCTTTTCTCTTCATTCAACAAGACTCTTCTAATGATCATTGCTTCTCCTCTTTCTGCCTCCTCAGAGTGCTCAGATTCTGCACCTTCGTCTGCTACAGCTGCTCGGGCCTGACCCTCAGGTCTTCGATTTGGCCTCTCTTGATGTTGCGGGCGGTTGTATGCCCTGTGTCCTTCTTCTCCGTAGTTGAAGCAGGTTCCTCGAAAGACACCTCTTCCAAACCCTCGCCCGAGCCTACCTCTTCCTCTCGGGTAGTTGTTGTTTCGATTGCGTGGGCGTTGGTCATTCTCCTCCTTCCCTTCTTTCTATTTCTGGCTACTGCTAGCTTCACCAGTTTTCCCCAAATCTCTGTACCTTCCTCCATTGGTTCTTCCACCAGCTCTTCCACCCCTGTCCTTTCCTCTCTGCTTTCCATCAAATCTCCTATTCGGTTTCTCCTCCACCTTTAATGCAAGCTGGTATGCATCCTCCACCGTGCTCATCCTAACCAGCCCTGACTCTTCTTGAATGTTTGGTTCGCAATCCGTTGATGTATCGTGCGACTTTCTCCTTATTCGCCTCCGAATGGCCGGTTCCGATCGAGATTTGATAGAACTCCTCCGTATACTCCTTGATGATTTGCTTGCCTGTCGAAGACTCTGCATCTTTCTCAACAAATCCAACTCGTAATCTGCAGGGATGAATTGTCTCTTCAATTTCTCCACCATCCTATCCCACCTGGTGATCTTTTCCTTTCCCCTCCTGTTCCTTTCCAGCTGCACTCCTTTCCACCAGATGCTAGCATGCCCTTTCAACTTGGTTTTCGTGAACCTGATCCGAGTTGGGTCTGAGATCTCTTCATACTCGAAATACTCCTCCATGTCGTTGATCCAATCTATCAACTCCTCAGGGTTGAGGTTCCCAGAGTAAGTAGAGACGTCAAATTTTGGCTTCTTCCCAATCTGGGAGATGGCTCTATACAACCTAGCCTCTGTTGGATCCAAGGCTTCTTCCTCATCGGATGGACCCTCTTCTTCCTAGACTTCATCCTCATTGGGTTCCTCCCTTCTTGGCTCAACTCCTCTTCTAATTTCCTCTTGCAGGGCTTCAACTTGCCTCTGCAAGGCTCTAAGATCGACCTCTGCTTGTCTGTTCCTCACACCACCACGGTTCCTACGCGGAGGCATCCTGCTTCTTCTTCACAACCCACAACCACAATCCTGGCGCAAACTGCCTCACTGTCGGCGATCGGTTTGCACACTCAGAACCTTCTGGCTCTGATACCACTTGATATAGGACTAGAACAACACACAACAAGAAAACGCAATTCTCGACAACAGAGGTCTTTCAATTCAGAAAACATAGAAGTTACATTCAAAATGGCCAAGCCCCGAATACAATGCATGCGCGGCCCTTTTATCCCAGGCCCCAACTTCTTTCGACATCATTACACAAAGTGCGGGATTCCCTGTAACCATCCGCACGAATGTTCTGTGGCCGTCTGCAAGATGCTGCCAGGTGCCCCGTATTCTCATGGTCTGGGGTGGCGGAGTGCGCTGCGGCCGCCTGTCAATCAAACCGCCAAATCATCATTCAAAGAGATGCGCCACAGCCGCTTGTAGTTTGTTGCCACGTGTCCCTTTGTCGAGTCCCGGTAACCACTTCATATTCTCGGACCACCTGTAAATTGACGCCACGTGTCCCACGGCAATGGTCTCTACAGTCGTCGGCTGAGTCGGGCGTCGTGAGCGCTCTGTCGCGATATCGCGACGTGCTTGCCTCTTTGCGCCCTTCTCTCTCCTCTTTGGTCGCGATATCGCGACCATTTTACCTCTCGGTGCCTTTGCCCCAAAAGCGTCACGATTTCGTGACCATTTGGCACCCTGTCACCTTTCCTCCGAAGGTGTCACGATTTCGCGACCACCTTGCGCTTTCAAGCCCTTACTCCGGAAGCGTCGTGATTTTGTGACCATTTCACACCCTTGAGTCTTCGGCCCGGAAGTGTCACGATTTCGCGACCACTTTGCGTTTGAGCCTTGCCTCCGAAAGCGTCGCGATTTCGCGACCACTTTGCGTCGTTGAACCTTGCCTCCAGAAGTGTCACGATTTCGCGACGTCTTTGCCCTTTGCACTCAGTTTCCTCCTTCGGGCCGCGAAACCGCTACATGCCACGATTTCGTGACGTCTTTGCTTTCCGTACGCAGCTTCTTCATTCGGGCCGCGAAACCGCTACATGTCGTGATTTCGCGACGTCTTTCCCCTCCGTATGCAGCTTCTTCATTCGGGCCGCGAAACCGCGACATGTCACGATTTCGCGACGTCTTTGCGCCTTCAAGTTTTGTTCCCCGGAAGTGTCACGATTTCGCGACGTCTTTGAACCTTAGAGCTTTTCCTCCGAAGGTGTCGCGATTTCGTGACATCCTTGTGCCATCGAGTCTTTCCTTCGGAAGTGTCGCGATTTCGCGACCATTTGGTGCCTTAGAACTTTTCCTCCGAAGATGTCGCGATTTCGCGACGTCTTGGTGCCTTCGAGTCTTTCCTTCGGAAGTGTCACGATTTCGCGACCATTTTGTGTCCTAGCCTCGTAAAAATGTCACGATTTCGCGACCATTTGGCGTCTTGGCTTCTTTGCTCCGGAGATGTCGCGATATCGCGACCATTATGCGCCCAAGCTGCTTTGCTTCGGAACTGTCGCGATTTCGCGACCATCATGCGACTTAGTCCCTCTTGTCAAAAAGCGTCGCGATATCGCGACAGTTTGGCCCAATGGCGCCCTTCTTCAAAAAGCGTCGCGATATCGCGACAGTTTGGCCCAATGGCGCCCTTCTTCAAAAAGCGTCGCGATATCGCGACAGTTTGGCCCAATGGCGCCCTTCTTCAAAAAGCGTCGCGATATCGCGATAGTTTGGCCCAATGGCGCCCTTCTTCAAAAAGCGTCGCGATATCGCGACAGTTTGACCCAATGGCGCCCTTCTTCAGAAAGCGTCGCGATATCGCGACAGTTTTGGCACTTAAAGAAAAAAACATTTTGGGTGATGCAAGATTGCAGCTTCGCCTCCGGATGCTCCTGCATCAATTTCTCTATGGCTAAGACACAAGAACTCAAGGATGAGTTAGAGTCTAAGGTTCTTGAGTATAGTGAGTTAGAATAGAAAATGGCTTCTTTGAAAGAGGAAACTAAAGAGTACAAGGATAAGCTTTACAGGTTTCAAGATAGCTCCAAAAAGGTTAAGTCACTCATCAAAGGTCAAAGAAAGACAATAGATAAAATAGGCCTTGGTTTTGTTAAGCCACACAAGGAACAAGCTGGAGAGTCTAGTAAGAGACTCCAAAAGGAAGAGAGTTCTGATGAGGAAATTATTTCAGATCATGAGTTCTTGAATGATAGATGCGTAGAAATAGAAAACGAGATTCAGGATGAGAAGAAGAAGTTTTCAGGACCCAAGAGGTCAAATAAAGGAAAATTTCAAGGCAGATGTTTTGCGTGTCACATGTTTGGTCACATGGCTTCGCATTGCATGAATCAAGTAAGGAAGGTAAATGACAGTTTCAGAGGTGGTAATTTCTTTCAAGGGTATTGCTATTTTTGTAAACAGTTTGGGCATAAGGCAATTTTCTGCAAGGCTAATAATAGGAACATGGTTAGTCAGAACAGGTGGATTCAAAGAATAGGTATGCCTAAAAGAAATAACATTGTTACTTGTTATAAGTGCAACAATGAAGGTCACACATCTAGACAGTGTAGAGCTGAACTTCCAAGGTACAGGAACAGGAACAGTGGTATGAATAGGTCCAAGGATCAAGGCATGGATAAGAACAGGAATGATAACAGGAACAGGAACAGTGACAAGAATAGGAACAGGAATATGGACAAAGAGTTCAAGAGAAGGCCCGGCAAGGAAGTGATAGACGCTGATGATGATCAGTGCCTAATGGGAGTTTTAATCCCACCCAAGAATTAATCACCTCATCAGGAGGTGGGTGAGGGACTAAGCTAAGAGGCTCATTCTTACTCCCGAGCCCCAAAGGTGACCATTTGCCATTGATGACAAAGGGGGAGAGATATGAGTAAGGGGGAGAGCTTCAAAGTGAAGAGGAGAGCTTCAAGTCAGGGGGAGCAAAACTTCAAAGGAAGATTCTCACTTGTTAGCACAGTTGGTTTCAGTTTTGGCTCTTGAGAAGTGTTTTTAGTAAAGGTTTGCCATCAATGACAAAGGGGGAGATTGTTGGCAATTTTGGGTACTTTGGGTACATTGCCTTTGCTCAAATGTATAAGTTGTCATTGATGTCAAGAAGCTCTTGAAGGAATTTGATTTAATGTCAAATAATCTGTTTTTATGAAGGTTATGACATGACAAGTTCAAAGGTTATTCAGAGCATGGACAGTGAGTTTCCAAGAAGACCTAGTAGCCCTTTTGCAAAAGATCAAAGAAAACGACAAGTAAGAAAAGTGTCTTGATATCGCGACATATAAAGCAGGCAAGAAAAATAGTCGTGATTTCGTGACATGTTAGAGGAGAGAGAAAGAGCAGGGAAAACTGTCGTGATTTCGCGACATGTTGGAAGAGAGAGAAGAAGCAAGAAAAACTGTCGCAATTTCGCGACATGTTGGCAGAGAAAAAGGCAAGAGGAAAAACGGTCGCGATATCATGACATGTTGGTAGAGAAAGAGAGCAAGGTGGAAAGTGTCGTGATTTCACGACATGTCGCATTTTTGCGACTTGAAAAGAGCAGGAAGGCAGAGAAGGAAAAGTGTCGCGATTTCGCGACATATTGCAAGGAAGGTTGTACGGACGAAAAAGTGTCGCAATTTCGTGACATATTGCAGGAGAGAGAGTCCAAAAGAAAAAGTGTCACGATTTCGTGACTTAATGTAGAAGAGAGAGTCCGTAGTGTGAACTGTCATGATTTCGCGACAAGTTTGAAGAGAGAGAAAGTAACGCGAAAAGTGTCATGATTTCACGACATGCTGTAGATGAAAATGTTCCAAGTAAGAACTATCGCGATTTTGCGACATGCAGCAAAGGAAATGTTTCGAAGTAAGAAATGTCACGTTTTCATGATAGGTTGAAGAGAAAGCAAACAGATGCAGAAAGTGTCACAATTTCGTGACAGATTGATATGGCAGCGTTCGGTTGGAGAAAGTGTCTCGATTTTGTGACAAAAATAGAATGCAGGTATTCTATAGGAGAAGTGTCACTATTTCATGACAAAAGAAGAGAGGAAGGCTATGAAGACAGAAGTGTCACGATATCGCGACAGAAGTAAAGACCGAGTCTGCAAAGGCAGAAGTGTCATGATTTCGCGACAAAAGCAGAAAGGAGGTCGACGAAGGGAGAAGTGTCGCGATATCGTGACAAAAGCAAAGTTGATGCTGACAAAGTCAAAAGTGTCGTGATATCGTGACAAGAGCTTAGTTGAAGTCGACAAAGGCTGAAGTGTCGCGATATCATGACAAAAGCCAAAAGAAAGTGTACGGTTGTAAAGGTGTCACGATATCGTGACATGTATTTTTGCAGCAGAAGCTACTGAAGAGTTACAGAGGCAGTGAAGCCGACAAAGTCAAATTTTAGCCGACGAAGATTAGGGCTTGCAGTCGATGAAGATTAGGGTTTGCATTTGGTATAACAACCGACTAATATTAAAGTTTTCATCATGAAAATTTTGTTATAAAAGGAGGGCTATTTGGAGAGTTGAAGTGTGAATGCATGCGTTGTTGAAGTGCGACGTTCGTAGATAGTGCGCAGAGCAAGAAGTTCGATCGCCGAGAGTAGAGTGTGAAATTTGATCATAGTGTGCAGAGTGCATTTCGTCGAATCATTCTAAGTGTGAAATATCGCAAAGGAAGCAGAGTGTGCGAAGATAGTGTCGCTGTGATTGCATAGAGGTGCAAAGGTTGAAGTTTGATCAAGTGTGGCTATGATTGTGCAAAGAGAGCAGAGGGCGTAGAGAGCACAAAGGGCAAAGATGAATGCGGAGTGCTGCTGCTTGAGGATAGAGGTGCATTGGTTCTTTGAGAAGAACCTGAGGACAAATTTGATTGTTGAGCTGCTGTGGCCATGATCATAGAAGGCAGAGGTCTCTTAGGCTAAGCATTGATGACAGGAGGTCTTCGGTGGAAAGGAGTTCCACGTGGTCGGCAAGAGGTAGAGGCAGTTGATCGTCTGAGGGATCATTTCCAGAGTAGAGGGGAAGGTATCTCCTTTGAGCAGAGGCTCATAAATTCTGATTAGGGGAAGGTATCTCCTTTGAGCAGAGGCTCATAAATTCTAAGAGTTGTAGAAAACGAATGCAAGGGGAAGACTAAAGAAATGGGAGGATGCGAAAGATGGAAGAAACGAAAGGAAAAGCAACCTGAGACCTATCACATGAAACTGACAAGGTGGAAACACCATTCCATGGGATATCCCTGCATATTGCGTTCTCCTAAACATACCCCACCGATTACCTAAATTATTCCAAGAGTAGATAGATTACCAGTGATTGCCATTCATCTTCTCATATATTTGTTTCTTATAATGATCTAATAGGAACTCAATGCACTTATTATGAATCCTCTCAATATGAGTAAGATTCCTCATCTTCAGCCTTACAATATTTTTTGTACATTGGGACTTTATTTATTTTGTTTATTCCTCAACAAGGGGTGGGTATTGTCACCCATTGACTTAGAAAATAAGCTTTCCCTTTTAGGGATACCTATGAATCATGCAGTGATAGGTTTTATGGGATTCACATAGAAGCCTTTTTTCCTTCATCCAATGGGCTATGGGGTCACTACTAGGCATAAAAACCAAGTAAGACAACAAGAAAACGAAAAGAGGAAAGTGCAAAGAAGAAAAGTATCATTTTTCCAATGCTTGGCCTGGGGAAACATATCATGCTCTTTACTTCATAGTTTTTGGCACCGTCGCCAATTGACAATTTATTACTAGAGAACTTCCCTTATAAGCCATGAGCAAAATTATGATACCTTTGGAGTATGCTTACCACACGGTTTTATTTACTTGTCATATTATTTACACAAAATGTTGACGTGTTAGACAAGCCTGAGCCAATAAGACTCAATATTTCATCTTTTGAATCTACAATGACCAAACTATATTATGTTAAATTTGAGCCATTATTTGTATTCCATTTGGCACCTTCTATAGTGGTTCATAACTGCGAGTAAATCACAATTAATTTTTTCTTGCCTAAGCACCTTGGAATTAAGGCCTTCAAAAATTAGCATGGCAACCATTCTCACCACCTCATTCCACCTCCTTGGTGGTGACATGTCAGGGAAAAGAATTTGATGTTGTTCCTTTTCAAGATTGACCTACCGTATCAACCTTGCTGTAAGCTCCTTTATCATTATTAAACCTCAAACTTGACTGCATGTATCCATACTATCATATTATGGATCCGATTGGATTAGGGATTGATTTATTGAGTTGTCTTTGCATGTGTGGATGTCAAAGCTATCCTCTCCCTGATGTGGAATTATTGTCTAGTCTGGTACTAGCTCTACAGGAGAGACAATTATGCCAGGTTATGGTGGTTGTAACTTCCCCATCAACATTCACTCGAATCTAACAACCTCCTCATAGAGTTGAGATAATTTACTTTCCCTAGATTAATGCAGAAGGAGACTAATATCAGAGTTGAAAGCTCAAATTTAGTATAGATACGCTTGGGCAGAGGACATGAGAAGTTTATGTGGATTTTTTCCAACTCATATTGAATCAGACATTGAGGTCCACCACACTTTCAAGAGGGTTCCTCTTGATAAATGAGAACTGAGTTAGTAGCTGGAAAATATCCTTGAATCCCCAAATGTATCCAGGAGAGGCTTGACTAAACCCACCCACGTGGAGATGCTTCCATGCTGCAAGGTTTTGTGCTAGAGAAATTATCTGCCTTCAAAAGAAATAATTAGTAGCCTAACCATCACATCTTCATGTGTGATATTATGGATGATAGCCAGTGAAGCCACGCTCTCAATGTGCTTACTCATAACACCTCTAATGCCATCGTATTTTGGTAAGGTGCTGAAAGCAACTTTTGGGATATATTGTAGATCATGGAGATTGAGAGGACCTGCATCATTCCACTAAGAATAGCAATATTGAACCATTAAGGCACTGGTATTCAAGAGTCTTAGTTCTTGCATTGGAGTTGGAGTCACCAAATGAGCATACTTTCTTTGCTAGTGAGGTCAATACTGCTCATTAAATCTTGATTCCTTTTGGATGTTTGGGTCTTTCAGGGCATAAAAGAGGTAAATGATATTTGAATATGGATCTTCTTTGCTTAGAGAAGTTACCAGGTTATTTGGAAGGATATGGGTAAACCAGAGTATTACCAAACTTTAATTTTCTCAAACAATGTAGACCTTATGAGTTCCCAGTAGATTTGTCAAGTTATGCTTCTTTTTTAGGATAATCAATCACAAGAAATATGTTTCATTCTTAGTGGAGTCACTAGGTGAAAAAATGGATATAGCATAGCAAAGCTTCACTAGACTCTACTGAATTAGAGGATGAGACCTTTTGGGTCCCATCGGGTGTGCCAAAAACTATTGGTCACAGATCCAACACCTAATGGGAAGTGATGCGTCCATGAGCCTACACCAATATTGAATGACCGTTGCACCCAAAAATGGGGGTGGGGGTGGGGCGGTCTATCTTTGAAGAAGGCCGGTTCCTTTGTCCTAGCTACTAGCCTAAAATGGAGGAGAAAAGGGAACAAGAAAGGGATGAAAGGAGGCTGTAGCCAGAACTAAAAAGGATGGGTATAGCCACATCAAGATACATGCACGCCAAGCAGACACCACCACTAAAAATGTAGGTGAGTTACCTAACAGATCAGTCAACCTTATTATTGCTTGTACCTTGACACCCTCTAATGCAATTGAATTCTAGAACCAATGAACGAGATGCAGGAAATTTAGATAGTAAAATTATTGCACGCATATCCAACTAGTTTTTACAAAAATAAACCCACAAAATTTACACACATGTACAAGAGTCAATTTAGAGACCAAACAGTAAAATAATTGCATTAACAGAATATAGTAAGCTCTAAATATGAATTGTAAATGCTAAAGATACACCCCTAGGATGTCTAACATCCCAGTATTTATAGAAATATTACATTAAAATCAAATTACAAGCATTAATGGTGGTAGGTAGGAAGATGTTGCTAAGGCACATTGGTGCTTAGTTGGTACTCTATTCCTCGGGATAATGGCAATTTTCTGGAAGGGGTTAGCTACTTTTGTACCACTCTGAGCCCTTGATCACTCTAATATTTTTGTTGGGCCATAAATTCCCATCTAATTTTCCCCTTTATTTAGTTGATGGGTCAGATTTGATTGCTTTTAGGACTCAATAATTTGAATTGCCTCCTTTGCACCCACTTTTCCTTTATACTATAGTATCTATGGTTATTAATGCTCATGGTGGGAGATCTCGATGTTCCTTCTTGATGAGCAGTGATCCTGACATGGAGGAAATAAGTAGTACATCATTTGGTTTATCATTTATGATTAGGTAGGGGTTTTGGGAAAGGTTTGCCCTACTAGCTTCCCAAATTTTTGCCCTTCGTTGGGCAGAATTTTCCCTCCTCTTTGCGAGTAGGAATATGTAATAGTTCCACCCATTTTTATTGGCTAAAGTTTCATCCTCGTGATGGGTGAAAGTTTGAAACTGTTCCACCCTAATAATCATTCCAAAACTCCACCCTTCCTTCTAGAGGGGATTTAAGATGGTCCTGCCCCAATGCAGCCATGAATTTATCTACCCTATATTAGAAACATCCTCAATTTTATTGCTTGGCTACCTTTGAAACATCTGCCCATCTCCTGTAGCTTTCACCACTGCTGCTAACTATCTTCACCTTCTGCCTGACCATTAAAAAAAGATTCAGTTGGGACCAAATAAAAGGTACTTTGTATTGACAAAATGTGTTACAATATATAGTCATCAAGCCTAGGAGGGAGATTTTACAAGTGTCATAATATCCACTCCAAGTGTCATGCAGAAGACCCATAACTCCAGTTGGATAACTCAAACTTAAAATAAGACATGTATCAAACTGATAAAAGTGTCAAACTAAAGGCATAGTGCACATTATAATATTCTAACATTCCCCCTTAATGTGCATTATCCTAACTATAGAAAAAAAATAAGTCAACATTAGATAACATTTCTCCTTAATGTTGACTTCTATTACATACATAGAGAAATTTTCTAAACTAAGAAAACTTGTCTAGCCCAAGTGACTTGGTGAAGATGTCAACCACTTGATATTGAGTTGGTACATACTCCATGTGTATAATGTCTTCTTGGACCATTTCTATGATGAAGTGATGATGGATCTCAATGTGCTTTGTTTTGGCATAGAAAATAAACAGTTACACTAATACAATGAACCTATTATTTTATTATAATGAACCTATTATTTTATTATAAATGAACCTATTATTTTATTATTCTTTTTTTTTTTAAATATAATGAACCTATTCTTTTATTATAAATGCAATATGGAAATAAACAGTTACACTAATATAAAATTAAAGCACAACCCATCACATATAGATAAAAGTAAAAATCAAGGACCCTAGATTAGGGAACAATCCATACAAGGCAACACAACATGAGACTTATTTCTTCACTTTTATTCAAAGCATATTTAGCCAAACTAACCCCCAAATAGAGACCCAAATATTTAGGCAACATAACATGAGACTTATTTGTTCCTTTTATTCAAAGCATCTTTAACCAAACTAAACCCCAAATAGAGACCCAAATATTTAACATTTGATTGATTAATTTATTCCCAATCCACCTATAGGGTATAGAGCAATTAGTTTGGAGTGAAGAGTACCATATTGTAAACCAAAGTTCAAATATCATGGGTGAACCTTAAAACATTTAAGACCCAAGTTTGAATCTTGCCAAGTAATACATGTATAATTGCCAAGTGATTGTAATACCAATATGTGGCCACAATGTGATAAGGCTTGCTTCAATACCATATAACCAATTAAAAAAGTTGTTCCCAAGCCAAATATCATTGGATAATAACTTCTAGGATCTAACTTGAGCTAATGAAGTAACTTCTAGGATCAATCTTTGGACAATAACTTATGGGATTTAACTAAACACAAGAACTATTAAAGCAATCCTTACATATTCTGATCCAAATGGGCTTTAAAAGTACTTGCCAAAAACATTCATAAATAACATTGAGATTATTACAATGATCAAGAAAATTGAATTTCATGACAACCTGAACATAAACATAGCTAGAAAAATAACATAAATATGAAACCATATTTCTTTGGCAGCCCTACAGTTGCAAAATCATTGTTTATCTATTTTGAGATGTTTGCAAAAATGCAATTTGGTGTAGATAAATCAATGGAGGCAAGTTTTCTTTTAAAGGGAAGCTTCCTATGCAACTCTCTCCCTTACAACAAATGTGAAGAAGGTTCAACTTTAAATTTAAAAATCTTAAGGATGATTTTGTTTTGTCTACATTCATAAAACTTGCAATTCCATTAGATTTGCATTTTAATTGGGACATAGATAACTTTGACAAAAAAGAGTAAGTTGTTCCTATTAGACCAAACCCAATCCTTGAAAAATTACAATTGGAAGATAACTTATCAATGACCCCTCTTCAACAAGAGCACTAAACCTAAGTACAACTAAATATTGGGAATGAGCAAGACCAAATTGAGTACTCTAATAAGGTCATGAATTTCAATTTCTCAAACACACATCTCAAAGATACATAACACAATATTATCGCTTTCTAAATAGAATCTTAGTTTTAAATTTCATATTAAGATTAAGTGGTTGATTTTTATCAAACACCAATCAATTCCACCATATAGATTAAGAAGAGGAGCTTAAGCAATGTCATAATGAGGAACCATTCTAGGGGAGACGAGAAGCACAATTTTGTTAGGACTTCTGTATTCCTCAACAAGAGATCCTTTAAACAAAAAGTAACAACCATTAAGAAGTTTGTATTAAAATGGAGTATGGATGTTTTACCTAGTAAGAGTTTGGCACTAGAGGACATAGAGAATATGTCAAGGCTTTGGATTTCATTCTCTCTTTCCTTGGCTAATTGTGAAGAAATAATGTTGAGTCATTATTGAAAGGTGAGTTGAAAACTTTTCCACTTGGGATAGATATGCCTTGGAATACACAATTATGCAAATCCCTCTCAAACATGTACCCTAAAGCATACCATATAAAAAAAATTTGCCTTATAAATTTCCCTATGATTTGCATACATAAACCCTACTAAGGATCAATGTTCTTTAAAAACTCTAGATGCAGGTTGAAACAATGAAATCCACCTAGTATCTAAATATTTTAACAATTTTTTACCTTAAATAACTCCTAGTGCAAACTGTTAAAACTCTGAAAACCTTTTTGGACTACACAAAAAATAAACATGTATTTCATGAATGAGTTCTTCCACTATTGCAACATTTTCAAATGTGCTCATAATTTTGTATGCAAGATTAATTCTATGACCTATGCAATGAATGGGGATCAAATATGGGGTAATTGATGTTTGTATTCAAACACAAATACCATTTTTGTGTCTTTGCATTGTAGCAACATTGTCAGCTCTGACACATATTAACTTACTAGCTAATACTACATCATCCATTCTCACAATATACTTAAAACTGGTTACAACAACATTGTAAATATTTTTTGCATTACAATTTTCCACCATCTTATGTAGTGCTAGTAACTAAGGTTGTCTTAAATGATTTTAAAATGTGTAAACATGCATGCAAATCCAAGATATGTTATCAACAATAATTACCTCATCAATTGAAAGTGAAAAGAATTTGGCATGTTTTACTTTCTCTCTCAAGTCCTCCTCAACTAATGAGAGACGTTTTACCATTTTCCAACCACTTCAATTTGACTAATGGGCACTAGGAAGGTTCTAAAAATTAGCTAGTTGAAATATATGCCTAAAATCAATAAAATAAAACATAGGTCTACCTTTTTTAAGAATAGTATATACAATAACAAACTGCAACTTTTTTGAAACTAAAGTGGTTTTATAATTTTTTAAAAATTGAGCTTGAATCATTCCATCATTCTTAATTGAAGTTTTTGTTGTTTCATCTCTTTTCATAGTCTTATGCATATCTGGCATGTATACATTTTGATGCATCCTTCCACCTAATTATTTTCTTAGTTGTTCCATCACTTTCTTTTACTATCACATGACCTTTTTCATTATATTTTTCTATTGTATCCAACTTAAGTTGCATCTTATTATCCTTCCCTAGTTTCCAACTATAAATGATGCATCTACATTCTATTGGCATATCATTACTATTCTATGACTGGACTAGCTCTATATATATTGATGAACATTCAAGCTGAAATATCCTTCCAATAGTCCACCTGGTTGACTTTCTAAATTTAGGTTTATGAGTAGAAGATTCTCAAAAAGTTTATATTTTAGTAGAATGATTGTTTTTATTTTCGATTGATGTATCAATTTCAGGAATCTCATCAAGTGGATGTTGTGTGTCATTATTAATAATTTTTTCATGTGAAGGAACCTCATCTTAAGGAATATATTCAAGTGGAGGCATATTAGGGTCAATAAATGTTTTCTACATACAAAGGTGTTCTATATCATTTTTAAAAATTACTTACCAAAATTAACTATTGAGTTGGTAAAATGGGTATGTACTTTGAATTTGTGCAGATATCGATGGTTCACTCGATTTTGATATATCGCTAAAATATTTTAGGATACTCTTTTTAACAAAAGATTGGACTCCCTTATTTCCATTGCTAGTAGGTGCTATTGTACTTGTATAAAAAAAGTATTTCATATTTTAAAATGAACATGATGTTGAACAAAATTGTGAAAATTCTACAACTGCTATAAGGGATTTCGTGGTCTACTATTGATTGTAGATAAAAAAAATTAGCTAAAGGTCTGTTATGCTTTTGGTCATCCATTCTACTACCAATCATCTATTCTATTGTTGTTCATCCATTCTAATAACGTTCATCTATTATTTATGTTGTTCATATTTTCTACTAATGTTCATTCATTCTACTATCACTCATTTATTCTTTCTATTATTCATCCATTATGCTACCCCTTGTCCAATTTGCTATCCCTCATCTATTATTTCTATTGCTCATCTATTGTCTATTCTGCTACCTTTTGCCTATATTCTAGTGTGTCTAGTGTAGTTTGAAGTAATGATAAGGGAAATTTAGCTTGTTTGTCATCTATTTCTTCTACTACTCATCTATTCCTACCATGCATCTATTGCTGGTACATGTCATTTTTTTCCACTACCTGTCATCTCTAGGATAATCAATGTTTAATATGTGATAGTATCGTTGATGCATTAGGTATGTATACTGGTGGTATAATAGGTAATTTTGTCAGTGTAAATAGAATTATTTATAATTTCAAGGCAAAAAGGTCCACTATTTAGGCTAGAATGTTGGTGATTTAAACGTAAATCATTCGAATTATTATAAAATTGGGGTGAGCATACCTAGCAATATTTTTGCACCCAAAATTTTTGAGCAAATAGGTCTTGATCAAGGGTCCCTATATTCACAATTTCAAATTTTAGAAATCTAAATATTCCTTAGTTAACGATAATTTGCTGTTATGCATAACCCTGGATAATGTAAACTATTCACTTTTAGTTATGAGATTCATTGCTCTTTTGAATTTTAGCATGAGAAAGGGATATACAGGTTGGTAGTAGCTGAGTGCTTTCCAGTATGCTTCCTTTGATGGTCGAGGTCCATTGACTTCTTCTTTACCCACTGGGCTAGGAATTGCAAGGTTTCCTATGCACCAAATAAAAAAAAATTCTAGAAATATTTCCAATAAGTAAACATATTTTTAATCATTGTTTATATAATTTTATGAGTTATTTTAAATACAAATTAATTTCCAATGTTATAATATGCATGGGAATTTATTTCTAGTCACGAGAGTAGAATATTTGATTAAATTTTTATTTGTTAGACTTGTCAATCTAACATAGGCAAATTAATATCTTTTGAATCTAAAAATAAAAATTTGATGTTAGTTGCTTTGTCTTGTTTAATGACAATAAATTAGAATAAGATAACATGTAGGTCCAATTAGATCACCTTGAACCATAGTTTAAATTTTAAAAGTAAGCTATTTTTGTTATATATGCACTTGTATTTTTTTGGATTTATATCTAGAATATATTTGTAGTTTTGCCCTTCCAAATATTAACTCCATTTATAGGTATTCAAATTTCAAGTTTTCATAATCATAGAAGGAAAGAAAAAATAAATTAACTATAAATACTCAATTAAATGCTAGTTTTAATATTTTTTTCCTCAAAAAATTCATAATTTTATATTAAGAAAATATGAAATTACATTCTTTAGATGCCTCTTTGGAATTTCTTCAAAGTTTCAATAATGACCTAAAATTTAGGTCGCTTATATATCAAAACTAGACATATTTATCAGGCTAAGTTCTATCCTTAGACACATTCCTAGTTTGTCAACCATTATCCTTTAAATCATTGATTTCAAAGTTTTTTGAAAAATTTGCTTTAACTGTGCTTGCTTTAACTAGAGTGAATTAATCCTCCCAAATAGAGATATGGACCAACTATAGTGCATTTCCCTCATTGAATTCATGTACTAAGCATATGCATGGTTCAATTCTAAGTGCCTCCTTTGAGAGTTCATCTTCTTCCCTATTTAGTTTTCTATAAATATACCAAAAAGTAAAAGCTTCACTTTGATTCATAACTTTTTTGTTTGAGATAATATGGATTGTAGAATAATGTTTCCATCCTAAAAACACTAAGCATCTAGTTTATTACTGCCTATGAGTCTTCGTAATTTTGAATTTTTTGTATTCCTTTTGATACTACCAACTGAACCAACAATTTAAGGGCCATAATTTTAGCATAATTATTAGAACCTTCTTCCAATCCAGTCTTGAATTTTAAAATAATGAGAGTTAGAAATATATAGTAATTCTCCTGCTCCACAAACTCTAGGGACCCCATGTCTAGCCCCATCAAAAAATCCCTAGGCCCTTGATTTATTGATATTTGGAGGGACGATTTATCTATTTATGTTTTTTGTTTCCAAAAACTTACAATTACTTTAGATGATTTGGGAGGAGACCTACCATGTAGGCTACTAATCCTAAAAAAATATTGTGTTCCTAGATAACCATACTCCCCAAGACACAAACAATGGGAGAGCTATAAAATCTTTGTATGACCTATTTTCAAACCAATATTTTAAGCACTCTCTTAAGGAATCTTCTTGTAATCCTGTAGGAAGCTTTAAGTGTGCTATAAAATCACTCCAAACATGTCTAGTAAAGAGCAAGTTATCAGTAAATGATCAATTGTTTCATTGTTTAAATTACATAAATAACACCTTCTTGGACCATTCCAATTCTTCTTCTATAATACCTCCCATGTCAAAGCCTTATTTTCATAGAAAACCATAGGAACAATCTTATCTTCAATAGGGATTTCTACTTCTATACTGTCTTCCACCACCATGCTAGATCGTTATTGCTATCTTCTAACAGAGTATTATACCCAAAATTTGGAGTGTACTTCCCCATAGCTCCATTCTTTGTCTAGACCAATCAATCAGTTTCCTCTCACAACTTGATATGTATAGCTTTAAGTATCCCCACATATTATTACCACTGGTGTGCCTCTTGGTCCTAAATACCTAACATTATTACTTCCTTCCATACCTAACTCTAGTTTGTAGAAGATTATAGGTCAGTTGCTTGGGTGATATTTCCAATCCCTTGAGCTCTTAGGGTCTAAATTATATTATTTGGTAGTATATGCATATCACCACAACCAATCCAAGGGTCTAATCCTAGTATTATCCTTGAATCATCCCCTATTTTCCATGCAAGCCAATCACCTACAATATAAAAGGATTGAATAACTACCTTCCAATAAATAAAAACATTATGGGTTTAATTTATTGGGGCAATTATCCACTCCTCAATTTTGAGTGGCTCTAAATACTTTTCATGTATGATATTATTCCATAAACCTTCTTTGGATATCATCTTCCAAACACACTTTGCTGCTAGAGCCTTGCTAAATAGGAAGATGTTCTTAAGTACCCATCCTCCATTTTCCTTAGGCTTGGCTAAGGATTTCCATTTAACAAAGGGAATACCTTCCTTTTCCCTTTTACCTATCCATAAAAATATATAACTTAACTATCTAATTTTTTCCAAAACTCCTTTTGGTATATGAGCCAAATATTGTCAATATATTGGCATTACCTCCAACATAGACTTGACCAAAGTCAATAACCACCTCAAATATAATAATTTGTTGCATCATATATTAATTATTCCTTTAACCTTATTTATCAACCAATTCAAGTCTTGTTTAGTGTATTCATTGGCTTTAACAAAGAAACCCAAATATGTAAACCCCTCTTTAAGATCAAATCTGTTATAGGGGGAAAATGATCTATTAATATGGTCAGATATTGATCCACATGGTTAAAATATATGCTTGAATTATGTGCATTAATTAGCATACTTTTTGCTATATAAAAACATCTAAAGATTGTTTAAACTTCTCTACAGCTCTTACTGTTCCATTTGTGAAAGGGGAACATCATCTACAAAAAGTATATGGGTGACTTCCACTATTATACCTATTCTAATTCCATTTACTGCTCCTTCCCTCTTAGCTTATAAAATGCACCTGTTTAATCCCTTATCTACCAAAATAAATAAAAATGGTGATTAGGGGTAACCTTGTCCTATCCCCCAAGAAGCTTTGAAGAACTGAGAGGCTGGCCCAATAACTAAAACTTCAAAAAAATAAGAACAAATACATCCCATAATCCATTTCACCATCTACACCAAAAACCCAATATGAGTAAGTATAACTCTTAAATATAGATATTTTACTATGCCAAAAGCCTTGGAGAGATCCAACTTCATCACCATTGCAGGTAGTTTCTTTGATTTTATCGTATGAAGACTTTATTGAGTAGCATCAATTGCTTCTTGAATTTGTCAACCATGCAAGAAAATAAATTTCTCAATAGATATAGATTCAAAGAGGAACATTTTATTTCTTGATGAAATTATTTTTTTCTATAATGTTTTACACATTATTACACAAAGAAATGGGCCTGAAATCATCAAAGAAAGAAGGATTGTCTTATTTTGGAAGAATAGTGAATATAGAGTTGAATACTATATTTACCCTTCTTGTTTGCCTAGACACCTCCACAACCTTGAGTAGGTCAGACTCTAAAAGGTTATAGATATTGAGAAAGAATTCCTTAGTCCACCCACTAGGCTCTTATATTTTTGGAAGAAGGTTAAAACAACCTTGAGCTCCTCCTCTGAGACTAACTTAATCAACTCACCATTGGCTTCCTCATCTATAAATATAGAAGAAGGGAAGCTATTTTGACTATTTGAGCTATACTAAATTGAACAGAATCCTTGTATAGTTGATCAAAATGCCTTACTCGCATGTTTACTATTCCTTTAAAGGAGGAAACTTCACTCCCATCTTGTCCTTGTAGCTACCAGATTTTATTTTGTTGTTTTATGTGATTTGTAAACTTATGAAAAAATTTAGTGTTATATTCCCCACTTGAAGTCCATAGTGCTCTAAATTTGAACCTCCACCGTGCTTCTCTCTCTGCCAATAATCTTCTCTTCTCTTATTCCAAACTTTTATACTTAAGCCTTATTTCCTCATCCAATTATTTTTTAAAGTCATCTACTAGAAACACTGCAAGATCCTCCTCGATATCCCTTAATTTTTATCATCCATCAGTTTATTTTTATGGTCCCACTAAACCATTGCCTTAACCTTTTTTATATTTTCTACAAATTGAATATTAGGAGATTCTCTCAAACTAGGATCAAACTTCACCCATTCTGATTTGACTAGAGTTACAAAGCTATCCTCTTTTAGCCACTCAAAATTGAATATAAAAGGATAATGTGGATTTTTATATTTTGTTATAAGAAGTATGATGGGGGAGTAATAAAAATCTCCTTTGACTTCAACCCAAGACTTCAATCTGTAAGTGTCATTTACCAAACTCTCTGCTACTAAGAATCTATGTAGTATGTTAGCAATTCTATCAACTCCTATCCTTGTGTTTCTCCAACTTGGGATATATTTTATAAGCACCAGGTCTACTAATCCCTTAGATTCAAACTTTTGGATGAAGTAATTAGCTAGTGGATCAGTTCTAGCAACAATACCCCACGCTTCACTTCTAGAAAGAGTTAAGTTTAAATCACCTCCTAAAATTAAATTATTATCTTTTAAAAATTTATGATCCATAATTTTATCCTAATATTGCATCTTATATTTATAGGGCCCATAAATGTTCACCACTATTACTATTTTCTTGAGCTCCATTGAAAAGAATTTAGTCCCTACTCCTAAGTCAAGCAATATAAATTTTAGTTAACCTAAACTAATTTTCCTTCCACCCTATGGCCACTCCTCCCGAGGCCCCTAAAACATCAAGGGCCATAAAATCCCATCCTTTAAGAAATTTATTGATATATTCCATCACTTCCATAGCTAACCCTTTTATCTCTTGAATTAGTAGAATCTATGGATTATGAATTTTCACCAACCTACATAAAGTAGTTTTTTTTGCAAAGTTGTCCATCCCTTGAATTTTAAAGAAAACTACTTTCATTGATTAAATATGTTTGAGATCATTCCTGCTTTAAGGATCCCCTTTAAGGATGGTTGCTTGTCTTGTTGAACTTCATAGAGCTTTTTATTCTTACCCAATGATATAAAAAAACTTTTACCCCTCCTACCAACAAGATTTCTATCCTCGACGTCTTTACTAAGGCCTCCCCCAACTCCTTCCCGCAGTCCTATTCTACATTTTAGGGATTTTAGGGGATACCTATGGATTTTGGGGGACACAAAACCTTTCTAACCATAGGAAAAATGAACTAGGGAAGCAAATTCAAAGTGATTTACTTGTGAAGTATTACTAAAAAAATTACCAAAGTCTAAACCAAGGTATCAATCTACTTACTTCAAGGAAGAGGCATTCAAGGGTCCTCTTTGCCCCTCAACTCTACCCTTACCTTATCCAAGGGGAGACTTATTTTATAGACCGGTAAATCTGGCCATTAGTTAGTTGAAGGACTCAAAAAAGAATTACCTATAATCCCATATGAAAAAAGATATTTGGAAATAGTTTTTCTTTGAAAGATTTTATTTGGGTCCAAGAGCATGACACCAACTTTTTATCTGAGAATATTAGCCTTACTTCAATATGAGATGATTCTAATTCCATCACTTGATATGGTACACAAACTTTTGTCTCCACCTTCTCTCCATATTTTTTTCCCCTAATTTATCTAGCTTGTGTTCCTTATGAATTGATTTGATACTATAATAAATTTGTAAGTTATGTGCTTGAAGGGAAAATTGTATCTCATTCTCACCTTTAAAGACCCCTTTGTCTTTCTTATGATGCCAAACCTTTATTGAATTAAGAGAATACTCCCCTACAATATACCCATAATAATGAAGTGCACACCTAAAAGACACACCAATATAGTCTAGGGTTTGTACATGCTTTTCTTGGTTGTACTTCAACAAAATTTCCCCACCAATCCATCTCTCCACTCCAAATCAACAAGAGTCCTAGCCACCATCCTCAAGCATGAGGAATGATACCTCTCATCCACATCCAAGAAAGAACTAATGTAGTTGTCCATGGTTTAGAAAACATCTCCATACCAAAATTCTAATGGCAACCTTGGTAACTTTACCCATACAGGATGAGTAGGCATTCAAGTGGTCCTAAGGTCAAAAAAAGGATCCCATAGTTTAAGAATTACTAAAGTTAACACCCAAAACCACTTCTCTAAGAAAATCATTGCCACATATTTCTTAGTCCTAAACTAAAACGACAACCACCCTCTTACTAGAAGTAAAAAACTAGGCACATACCCTAAGAATTCCATCCATTCCCTAGCCATCCAGTCTACCAAGGATATTTTATAAATTGCATGCCCATAGAACCTTCCAATAAGTGTTTTCTCTAAGAGTTCAATGATTTCCCCCATTTTCACATCTTCACCTAGGACTAATTTTTCTCTATTACTCTTCCTTTAAATGCACTTGGTTTCCTTTTTACGTGCTTCCAAGAGATTCTTTTTTTGGGTTTTCTCCTTATAAATTCTTGTGTTATCTCTCATAGCCTTGATCACAAAGTTGTGGTCTCATCTCAATCCAACCTAAATATCTAGAAAAAATGTTATAATATATATTAAATGCTAGTTTTACTATTTTTAAAAATAAGTATAATACTCATTTATCATCTTACCTCATCTCAATCCAACCTAATATCTAGAGAAAAGATATAATATATGTTAATTATGAAGAAATAATTTTATTTTAATATTTATCATCTTGTAATTTATTTTTATAAAATATATTATTTATTAAAATCATTATCCTTATACATACTATATATAAAATATTTTCACTTTACTTTAATTATTATAGTAATAATTTATAATAACGCAAACTACTTCACTCAAATATCATATATATCATTATTTACTAACATTATTAAAATATTGAATAAAATATATTTAATTCCATTTATACAATTGACTTAAAATAATTTCTCATGCCGGGGGGGGGGGCGGGGGGGGGGGGGGGGGGGGGGGGGGGGGGGGGGGGGGGGGGGGGGGGGGGGGGGGCCGGGGCCCCCCAAAAAAATATAATATTTCTCTCATAAATTTAAAATATTATTATTTAAGTTTTTTTTTTCTTTTTGGTATTTCTTCAAAATTTCAATAGTGACCTAAAAATCAGGTCATTTATACATCATAACTAGCTATCTCTATCATGCTAAGTTCTATCCTTAGGCACCTGCCCAATTTATCAAACAATATTCTTTAAATCACTAAATAGAGTGTATAATTGAATTCTTGTATTAAGCACATACCTGGATCAATATGAAGTGCCTCATTTGAGAGTTCATCTACTTCCCTATTTAGTTCTCTATAAATGTACCAAAAAGAAAAAACATCACTTTGATACACAAGTTCTTTTATTTGAGAGAAAATGGGTTGTAGAATCATGTTTTCCATCCTAAAAACACCAAGCATCTAGTTTGTTACCACCTCCGAGTCTCCCTAAATTTGAATTTTTTGTATTCCTTTTTATTCTACCAACTAGACCAACAATTTAAGGGCCATAATTTTAGCATAATCATTAGAACCTTCTCCCAATCCAACATTAAATTTAAAATAATGAGTTAGAAATATATACTAATCCTCCTGCTCCACAAACTCTAGGGACCTTTGTCTAGCCCCATCAAAAAAATCCTAAGCCCTTGATTTATCAATATTTGGAGGGATGATTTATTTATTTACCTTTGTTGTTTTCAAAACCTGACAATTTTTGAAACTTCCAATGATTTGGGAGGAGACCTACCAAGTAGGTTTCTCTTGATGGTGTAAAATTATTGCATTCCTAGTTAACCATACTCTCCAAGACACAAACAATGGGAGAGCTATAAAACCTTTGTAAGACCTATTTTCAAACCAAGGTTTTAAGCACTCTCCTAAGGAATCTTGTTGCCATCCTGTAGGAAGCTTTAAGTGCTATAACCTCCCTCCAAACGTGTCTAGTAAATGAGCAAGCAACCAATAAATGATAAATTATTTCATTTTTTGACTTATATAAATGACACCTTCCTAGACCATTCTAATTCTTCTTTGTAAAACCTTCCATGTTAGAACCTTATTTTTCATGGCAAGCCACAAAACCTTGTTTTTCATGGCAAGCCACAAAAACAGTTCTTGTCTTCAATGGGGCTTTCTGCTTTCAAAGTGTCTTCCACCACCATGCAATATTGTCATTGCTATCTTCCAATAGAGTCTTATACCCCAACTTTGGAGTTTACTCCCTTGTAGATACAATCTTTGTGTAGACCATTTAACCAGTTTCCTCTCGCAACTTGATATGTCCAACTTTAAGTCTCCCCACATATTCTTCCCATCGATGTGCCTCTTAGCCCTAAAGCCCTAACATTGTTACTTCCTTCCATCCCAAACTCCAATTTGTAAAAGATTCTAGGTTAGCTGCTTGAGCAATATATCCAATCCCTTGTGCTCTTAGGGTTTGAATTATAATATTTGGTATTATGTGCATATCACCACAACCAATCCAAGGGTCTAGTCCTAGTCTTATCCTAGAACCATCTTCTATTTTCCAGGCAAGCTAATCACCAACAATATAAAAAATCTAAATCATTATCTTCCAACAAATTGAAACATTACCCATTAAGAATCCTTATAACCATGTGTTCTCAGTGCAAATATTTATTTTATATTTATATTGTAGCTAGATACTCATAATAAGTGTACATATTTTATAATACATAAGATACATATAAGTATACATATCTTATATTACATAAGATACATATAAATCCTTTAACGGTGCATGAATATAAAACAAGGAAGAAGAATGTTCATAAGAAAGATGCAAAGGAAGGAAGGAAGAGGAATATTTATAAGAAGAATTGTTTTATGACCAACTATTAAGCATTTTTATTTGAGAGCTTGACGGATCTATATAAAAATACGAACTCAAAAACTGTCCAATGAAATGAGCTGTTGCGAGTATGTTTATAAGAAATACCACCAATGGATAGTTGTACTCATTTCGCTGTCATCATATGTTAATATAGCTTGACAGAAGCTCGTGCACAACCTCACTTAAATGCTATTTTTTTTTTATTATACGGTTCAAAAAGTATCATAAAACGAAAAATCTTCATAAGACTGCCAAACGATCAAGCCTAGGCATGGTCTTACTTAAATGCCATCTGAACAGTGCTTCTACTTTTTATTGAGCAAGAGAAAACATCGTTGCTAATCCCAAATTATTTAAATTAAAAAACGTAGGACACAAAATAATTCCAACCAAGTCTTATAGTGCTTGTCTTTATCGAATCAATAACACTGATCCAAATCTTGGAGAATGTAGAAACAAGTTTATAAAATCAATAAAGTTGAAGAAAATATAGAAGGCACATATCAAGATTTCAAGCAAAGTCTTGACAAAAAATAAAAAATCCAAAGACTTCAACTTATCAACATTACAAACTACATTGAACCTAAAATAGTTCGGTTTTATCATAATGAATTCAAAGAACTAAGACACCACGGTCCACTTGCCAGAGGAGAGAAAATGCGTGTAATCCACTAATGTACTAATCCAACTACCCTCTTTACACCACTACAGCCCTTCGAATAGACCGGTGAATCTGAATCTAGTTCTTATCTGTAATCACACCTATAATTACTGTAACTATTATCTTTTTTTTTTTTTTATAGATGTTAAGTGCTAATACCACAAACCAGAACCTCGAACCAATAGATCTTGACAATGGTGAGTGAGAAGATAAATTAAGATTCGATTTCCTTAAGCACTCAACAATAACTCTTAATTTTATTCTGTATATGCTAATATTGCTAGCAGAATTATATCTCAAACTGCAGGGTGTGGCGGAGGGTTATTAGCTCCGGGATCCTCATAATCTAAGTGCTTTTCTACCGTCTTTCGATGTCCATTACTGGGAAAATTGTGATCAATATCTGCAAACCCCTAGGAAATAAAATCCCACAGACAGAAATTATTCACAACTTCATGTGAAATTATAACAAAGCTTTGATCTGTGAATTATGAACAACTTTCGTTACCTGAGCTGCTCCAGATAACCGACGTTCGTTACCCTGTTCCATATTTGCAAACGGCATCTCTGCCAAAAGCAAGGGAAAATTTTGGATACTGATAATTACTGAGCATCTTGATCTTTACATGTACCTCAAGATGAAGGACCCAAAAAACGAAATCAAAGTAAACCTTGCATAATAATCAGACTTGGGAAAATAAAACTAAATAAGTAATTTGATAGTGGATATCTTGGTCTAATTTAGGAGGAAGGGAATATTACCTTGGCGGTGTGGGGTACAGAACACAGTGAGTGAAGCTGTTGCCATGAGAACCACAAATAATAAAGCCAAAGAAGACCTTGCCATTGAAATACAGACTATCTAGCTGTGTGCATTCGTGTGAAGAATGAGATGAGGTGAGAGTGAATGTGGTGGACAATATATAATTTGGAGTGGCATCCAACTTGGGGAAATCCACTATGGCTGAGGATACCGTTTACACGGGCCTCTGATGGGCGTAGGATGTATTATGGGGCTGTCAACAACTAGTGAAATGTCTCTTTTGCTGCCCGAAACTTAGTCGTGGTTCACTTGTTGAGAAGTTGGCCTCACATGACGTTCCGTCTAGACTTTGAACAACATTTATTAAGAAGAAAGACCGTGGCTATGGTGGCATAGGTGGATGATGCTAGCATGTGATAGCATGGATTTGGACATCTTGGCTATAGATCTCCAAGTATATGAGTTGACATATGTTGGATATTAGTCTTCCTCCTATCTCTTCTAGTATGTTGGATATTAGTCTTCCTCCTATCTCTTCTAGTAATGTTTGTAAGGGGTACATGCTTGGAAGCATCATCCAGAATTATTTTCAAAAGGGATTACTAGGCATGATACATGACCTTTGGAGCTCATTTATATTGATATTTGTAGATCTAGGGATCCCATCTCTTTCTTATGCTTTATCCAAATATATTTGTTTCTATACCATTTGTAGCAAAGATAAATCCTTTAGGAAGTTCATGAACTTCAAGGATTTCAAAGAGTTTATGGAGAACTAGTTTGAAAGGAAGACCAAGTGCTCATAAATAGATAAATGAGGTGAGTATGTTAGTCATGCCTTTGTTTTTTTCTTGGCTTTTAATTGCCTTTCATTTTAGGGAACTTTCCATTGTACCCTTGAATTGTACCCTCGAATAGAATGTGATGGCTAAGTGAAAGAACATGGTTATCATGAAGATGGCTAAATGTATGTACATGTCAAGCATATGAAGCCTAAGTTCTAGGGTGAAGTAGTAACTTATGTAGCACATATCATCAGTCAGATCTAACTCAATCCATTTAGGGTATGATTCTCCTTGAGAGATTGACAAGTGATAAGCTTAATTTGTATAGCTTCTATATCTTTTATTTAGTGCAATGACCATATTCCTAAAGATATATGAAATAAGGTGGATGCAAAGAGCCATGATTACATCTTTGTAGGGTATTATGAAACCTTTAAGCCTCATCATTTGTATGCTACAAAAAGAAAATATTGTTATTTAGAGAGATGTGATATTCAATAAGGTACTTCCATTTGTACTTTTTATCCCTCTCTTTGTTCTTTTTGATTTTGAATCTTTTTTTGTTAGGGTAAATATAGGGTTTTGAAAGGACTCGTACCCTTTTACAAGATAAAGTAAAGCTATTCAGGTATTACAAAAGCTACCTATAATCCACCATCATACTTCTTACACAACATAAAAGTTTTTTAAAACAAAAACATTACTACTTGTTGCTATAGACTACTATAGATATGCTACAAATAACTACTAATCACAACCTAAATTATTTCTATCATTTTTCCCTAGCTAACTTAGGTTGGATGAATGCTATTAGGGAGATCCATCTTTGGTCTTCTTCTCTAAGGGCACCCCAATTTTTCAACCAATTTGCCACACTACTAACCTCTCTATAAGTGTACAAAAATTCAAAATTATTTAGATATTTTAATATCTATAGCATGTCCTCAATGATACTTGACACTTGCTAGATTTTCTTAGATTTCCCTTTTAAAAAACTAATAATATTTAGAGAGTTCCCCTCTATCACCAACTTATTCACTCCTATGTCTATGACTAGATTTAATCCAACAAGGGCTGCTCTAGCCTTAGCTTGGTGGCTAGTCTTAGTTCCTAGATACAATCCCCACCATAATACTGATGCTATTCTTAATCAATCCCCCTCCACCAGATCTACTCAGGTTACCTTTGAAAGTCCCATCAAAATTTAATTTCATCCATTCCTCTTTAGAGGGATGCCAATTGACTTGGCCTATCAAATTTGTTAGGAAAATATTTTCTAAAGGTTTAAGATTCACTTCAAGACTATACTCATATCCTCACTAAATTCAAGTTTCTTCTTCAACTTCATAATAAATAAATAATATAGAATGGATCCTTTAATGGTTTGAATATTTTTGATTGTAGGTCTTTTCTCTCCTCTAAAAATTCTTCTATTTATCTCTAACCAAATGCTCTAAAATTAGTAAAATAGAATGAGATTCCATATAATGTTTAATACGCTACTCCTAAATGGCATTTCCCATTGTTGTACCAATCTAACATATTATTTGGCAAGACCCAACTTATTACTATTTCAAAAATTAAATCATTAAGAACCTTTAATGAGTATTCATATTCTAGCATAATGTGTTTCACAAATTCTTCATTAACCATGATGAGTCCCAGGATTGCCTATATTTTTGTATGAGTCTTAGCAGATATTATGCGGTGATATATTAGGAATTATATGTTTTTATCAATGATTATGTATTTATTTAATGATATTATGCGTATTATCTGATTTGTGTGTTTTAGTGTGTTTTTGTGGAGATATTGTTGATTTTGTTATATTTAATCAGTCGAGGTATTTTTCATGGACCTAGCACTTTGTTTATTGTGGAACTGATGCATAATGGATAGGCGCCTTCCTCTTCCAGGAAGGCGCCAAAAGAAGGTAGGTGCCTTCCCATTCCAAGAAAGCGCCAATTGAATATAGGCGCCTTCCTCTTCCAGGAAGGCACCAATAGAAGGTAGGTGCCTTCCGCAAAGGAAGGTGCCTCTATTTTTGCACATTGACCAGATAAAACATGATGCGGGCAATAATAAATGATGCAGTTACAACTCCATGCCACACAAGATATTTGCGGGAGTTGTGCCGCCCATGCCAAGTGAAGCATGAGCCAATTACAAAACACGCCAATATTAGGAACAAATCCAATTTTTGATAGACGATGATCGAAGCTTACCAGATTATCGTCGTCGAGTCTAGAATATACCGATGGTTGTAATCGAGTTGTAATAGAAGACCTATGTGTGTGCTATATAAACACACATAGACCTCTCTAAAGATATAGAATATAGAATATAGAATATAGAACATATAGCAATTGTATAGAAGATATAGAATACACATTGTAATCCTTTGATTGCATAATAAATTCTACAAGTTCCTAAAGCATGTTCATGTTGGGAGGGATTTGCTGGAGCTTGGGCCCACTCCAAGACATTATTCTTACCCTTCTTTTCTATGCTTTGTAGATTTCATGCTTTCATAGTTTCATTTTTTGTATTTGTATTTTATTATTGTAGTAGGTTTGATTATTTCTTAGATGCATGTATGAATGCTTTATTTCTGAAGATTTAATTGTTCATACGTATTTTATTGAGGAGTGCATGAGAGATTGACAACCTTTTGAACACCCCCAATAGTAGAGTTAGAAGAACTCATCTCAAGGTGGTATTGTGAATGATCCTATAAGAGATCCTTCGAAAGTTTATGAATCCCTGGTTGATAATTAATGATCGAGAAAGTGACAAAATAGATAGAAATTTAACCTTGTTTGGCCTGCAACATTTTGGTGCCATTGTTGGGGAAGCGTCTTTTAGATCCATTTCAATACCCGAAACCTTCTACCTAAATTTGTATGAGTTCTTCGAGAAGAAAAGGACCTGATAGTCGGTTCATAAAACAAAGGTCTTTAGAACTAGAGTCACCTGACTCGCAACCAACAATCCACTGGAGCGAGAATCAACACTTTGAATGAAATACTTCCTCATCCCATCTACTTGGGGAAGAATGAACAGTTACAAACTCATTTTTTAAAAGAACACCCCTAGAAGAAGCCTTGTTGTGGAAAGTTGTGCAAGATCAGACAATAACTCCAAATAATCTTAGCGCTTTGACTCAAAAAGTTTTAAACGACCATAAGGCCATAAGTGCTACATTTGAGACCACATTTCTTGAAAAAATGGCTGACACAGAAGAAGTCTCATATGGATTTAGCTTCCCTATTGATGAAGGAGTAGGAGACACCAAGATGAAAAAAATATCCCCTACTCATCTCCCTACCTTTAGAGGATACCCGACCGAAGACCCTGACATTTTCTTATTAAATTTTGATGTTTTGTGTAGGTCTATGGATTACAAATTAGATACGTAGAAGCTGAAACTCTTCCCTTCTACACTGGACGATGCAGCTCTGTGGTGGTTCATCGATCTAGGATAAAAGCACATAGTGACATGGGATCAAATGAAGAAGCTCTTTCAAGAGCAATACCAAGATTTCGGGAGAGCAAGATATTCCAGAGAAGAATTCCTGAGCATGACGTAGAAAGAGGATGAGTCTCTTGAGGAGTACTAGGAGAGATTTAATTTTAATCTTCAATGATCTCCCCACGCAAAGCTATCCGATAAGTCCCTAAAAAGTATCTTCTTGAGGGGACTTAATAATGAATCATTAGAGGCTCTTAATATGATTTTTGGAGGCGATGTCTACCAACATAATATGGAATATATTTGGCAAATCTGCCAGAATTACTCAAGAAGAAGAGGCAAGACCACTTCCAAAAGCATCAAAGCGACTGCTTTGGTGATAAAGATAGAACTTGGCAATATGCTAGAAGATATGAAAATCAAGATGCTCTCTTCTCTAGCATTGCAGATGGACACATTGTTGTTAAAGAAGAAGAAACAAGAGAATGAGGCAACATTAACCTATTTCTGCCCAAAATGCAGAGGAAAGCATGCAAAGAATGCATGCCCGAAGAACAAGATTATAGTATGCGTAGTATGCAAATTGAATCATAAGACTCGATTGTGCCCAAAGTTGCCTAGCAACCAGGAGGAGGCTGAGACATCGAAAGCCTATTTCATAGGTAACCGAAAGAGTTGGCCACAACCCCCTGTGGGGAGTATGCTAGCTAGAATGTCACAATATGGAGGAATACCATACATGCCATAAGTTCCACCTCAACCATCCAACATGGGATGGTGGGGGCCATTACCTTGGTCCAATGCACCCTAGGAGCAAAATTCATGAATCAACAACCCTGGATGCAGTACCAATATCCGAGGCAATAGTGGAGAGGCCACACACCATGGAATCTAGCCCCATAGAATGTAGCACCAGCTCAACCCCATCAAAACTTTCCAGCTCTACCAGTAGTGAGACCTACGTAGCTACCAGCACAACCAATGGCTAATCCAAACAATAGAGTAAATCAACCGGCATACAACATTGAAGGTGAGATGTATCCTATGTACAATATTCAACTTAGGTTAGGTAGGCAGTTAGGAGTAGAAACACCTCCACTGGTAGAAGAGGAGGAAGAAGAAGAAGAAACACCTCTTGTGGAAGAGGTGATAGAGGAAATAGTTGAGAGAGCAAAGGCTCCATTCCATTATCAACTACAAGAACAGAAGAAACAAAAGCAAATAAAGTTTGATATCCTATCAAGTCTAAAGAACCTCATAGTGATGATACCACTATTTCAAGCCATTCGAGATATTTCAATATACAGCAAGGAAATAAGAGAAATGTGCTTGAGGAAGCTAGGGTATAAAGAAACCCAGAATATCAATGTCGTGGGTAAATTAGTGGACTTGATGATGGGAAAGATATGTCATCCCAAGTATGCGGATCCAAGCAGTCCAGTACTGACTGTAAAAATCAAAGGGCATTCCTTGTTTAATATATTGGTCGATCTTGGAGCAGCCATCAATGTAATGCCTCAAGAAACCATGTAGAGGCTACAACTCATGAACCTGAGACCCACCACGACAGTGCTGCAATTAGTTGATCGATCGACGATGAGTGTTGGCAATTTTGGGTACTTTGGGTACATTGCCTTTGCTCAAGTGTATAAGTTGTCATTGATGTCAAGAAGCTCTTGAAGGAATTTGATTTGATGTCAAATAATTTGTTTTGATGAAGGTTACGGCATGACGAGTTTCAAAGGTCTTTTGTGAACCCCAAGTTGGCGGGTTTAAAGATTACAGGTGGATGCATTAGTTTAATGCATTTGGGTCCAGGAGGAAGTATTTATTTAAATAATTAAAAACCTTGTTAAGGTTCCCTTTAATTATTTTTAAATAAATATTAAATTATTGTTTGCAATGGGTTCTCCTAACCCATGGCGCAATTGTGCTATGTTTTAAGATTGTGGGCGCTAGCCAAGACCTCCGTCGACGTGTTAAACTCCTCGCCGACGTCAAGAGCTTATGGTAAAAATGCATATAAATCTCCCTCGATGAAAATCAAGAATTATCCCATCCGCATTTTGAAAAGAGTTGCTCGTTGTGAATTCGTGATCTGTTGTTCGATTTCTTCTCGCTGTGATTTCGTGAATCCTTGTTCATTTTTTGTACTCGTCGTTTGTCGTAAATCCATCGTAAGGTTTTCGTCTTCGTGTTCACGTCGAGAAGAAAGGGAGGCACTGTTGTTTTATTTAATCCCTGCGTAGAAGGAACAAGGCTAACAGCGTGAGGTTTAAACCTCATCGGGCGCCTTTGGCGCACCGGTAGCGGCTAGGTTGTTGGCGCGCTACCCGAACGGGAGGTTCCGCGTTCGAATAACGTGAAAGGGTTTTTCATCGTGAAGTGGACGCAGCGGGTGGTGTTAGAATTCGTGCGCAATTTCTCCATAGCACGATTTTTGATGTTGGCCAAGGTATTTTCGAAATTAATTTTTGCTAAGTGTATTTTGCGGATGGAGGAAGTTTATTAGAGGGAAAAACAGCTTAGGAGTTATAAGGAGTTTAAAGCTTGTTTTATTTTGATAAAATATTCTTTTGAAGGTGTTGTTTGAAATATCTTATTGCATTCTTATGAGAGATAAATTTTATTTTTGATAAGACTATAAGGGAGAAATAAGGTGTATAAGGGATAAATTTTTCTTGTAATGTTGAGAGTGCTTTTGGTTGATTATGGAAATGAAAGCATGATGTTTTAAGGTTAAAATTGCTTCTTGTGTGAAGTTGTGAAACCTTAAGTGGGCAGCTTTGAGATTGACATTTGCTTTCATTAAATTGGTAATAATCAAGCTATTCTTTACTTGGTTAAAGTGTTGGGCTTACTCCTTTGTTGATGATTTGAAAAGTTGTTTTGTGCTATTGTGATTTGAGTTGGTGGATGCTTTTTGTTCAAACAATATTGGAGAGAAAAGGAGTTCTACTTGTTTCCTTTTCTAATGTTGATTGTGAAATGCTTCAAGGTTGTGTTTTGAGTTGAATGGTGTTGATTGAACCTTGTTTGATGAGCATTGTTGTTGAAGCCCTAATTGATGGTGAAAAGAACATGAGTATCATTGTTATGTGATTCTTTGCATAGTTGGCAATTGTTGGGGTTTCATGTTCTTGAAAGAAAGCATTCTATCCTATCCATTTCAGATATTGAGTTGAGTTTTCAGATTTGAGATTGAGTTTGAGCTGAGTTGATTTGAGTTGAGTTTTGAGATTGGGAGTTGAGTATAGAACATATTGAGTCTCTAACAATTCTCTTTATGCTTCTATGAGTTTGACAAATCACATTGGGTCTCTAACAATTCACCTTGTGATTTCCTACTAAGAAAGTTTTTTTCTTGGTGAGCTTGCTGAGTTTTGGACAGGTTTCGGTGGGGACTTGTGAGCAGTTTTGGACAGGTTTCGGTGGGGACTTGTGAGCAGATTTGGACAGGTCCTAGCAGAGGACTTGTGAGCTGAGTTTGATAGTTCTATTCGAGAACTTGAGGACAGAGGTGCAATGGTTCTTTGAGAAGAACCTGAGGACAGATTTGGCAAGTCTTTGAGAAGGCTTGTGTGCAGAGGATTGATTTGTTCAAGCGTTGGACAGATCTACAGACAGAGGAAGACTTGTACTAGACCGATTGACTATGTTTGGTACAGGTTGCTGAGCTCTTGTGGACGTGATCATAGAAGGCAGAGGTCTCTTAGGCTAAGCATTGAGGACAGGAGGTCTTCGGTGGAAAGGAGTTCCACATGTTGGCAAGAGGTAGAGGCAGTTGATCTTCTGAGGGATCGTTTCCAGAGCGAGAGGGAAGGTATCTCCTTTGAGCAGAGGCTCATAAATTCTGATTAGGGGAAGGTATCTCCTTTGGGCCGAGGCTCATAAACATTGTAATTGGGAAGGATTCCCAAAGAACTTTGAGATAACTTTTAGAGAAAAGTTTTGTGGACGTAGCCTAACCATTTTGGGTGAACCACGTTAAAATTGGTGTCACTTTGTGGATGATATTGTGCATTGCTTTGATATTGCTTTGGGTATATTGCTTTACTATTTTGAAGTATAAAGTAAAAAGTAAAAAGAGGTCTTATACTGTTCACCCCCCACTCTCAGTATAAGCTTGTGTTCTTCAATTGGTATCAGAGCCGGTGCCTTCGAAAAGTTTAACGGCTTGAAGGAAAAGCTAGTAAAGAACACAATGGATCATTCAAGTGGCAATGCAGCACCTATTCTTGATGGGTCAGATTTTGGTCTTTGGAGTGCAAGGATGAAGGTTCATCTAATGGCACTTGGGAATGAGGTTTGGGAAGTGATTGAAGATGAGTACACTATTCCTGAACATGGTCCTATTACTAAAGAAGAAAGGCTCCTACATCACAACAATTCAAAAGCAATGAATGCAATCCTGAAAGGCTTACAGAAAGCAGATCTCACCAAAGTGATTCACTGCAAGACAACTAGTGAAATGTGGAAACAGTTGAAGGTGGTTCATACGGGTGATACAAATGTCGAGAAAGGCCAAGTTGAGACACTTCAAAGGTATGTTTGAACAACTCAAGATGAATGATGATGAAAATATTAGTGACTACATGCTTCGTATGGATGAGGTTGTTAACTCCATGAAAGACTTAGGTCTTGAGCTTGCTGAAAATGATGTTTGTGATAAGATTTTAAGATCTCTTCCTAATAGATTTAGTGAAAATATTTCTGCTATTGAGGAAGCTAAAGATTTGGATAAGTTGAAAAAGGATGAGCTCCATAGTATACTTGCAGCATTTGAGTTGAGAACTCAAGTGAAGGTTGATGTCAAGAAAGAGGCGACTTTCAAGGCTACCAAGAAATCCAAGGGTAAACGACTTCAAGATAGTGATGAGTCTTCTAGTGATGAAGAGGCATATTACAGCAAGAAAGGCAAGTTCTCTAGAAAGCACAAAAGTATGAAAAATATAAGATGTTTCAATTGTGGAAAGTTTGGTCATTATGCTACTGATTGTACTGTTCCCAAGAATGAAAGTGATGAAGATAAACAAGATTCTAAGAGCAAGGATTCTGAAAAGCACAAGCATCACAGGAAGAACAAAGATGAGCACAACAATCAAGGAAAGAGGTATTCTCACAAGCACAAGAAGAGTTTCTACCTAGACAAAGCAAGTAAGTGTTCTAGTAGTGATAGTGAAAGTTCTTCAAGTGATGATGAAAATGAGATGTTGTTCATATCAGAAAAAGAGGAAGAACCGAAACATAGATTCATTATCATGAAATGTCTTAGATGTGGAAACTTTGGTCACCTTGAGGATGATTGCACAAATAATGATTTGGTTTCTAGTATGTATGAGGATGCTTCAGAAAACTATAAGGAAGATGCATGTATGGTTTTTGAAAAGGGTAGCACCTCTAGTGATAAGAAATCTGAAAAAGGCTTTGATGATTCAAAAAGCAAACAAATAGAGGAAGATATAGAGGAAGGTGAAGTAGATCTTGAAGGTGAACTTATTAGTGCTCTTAGTGCTTTGAAAAAGGAAAGAAAGAAGAATGCTAGACTCAAGGATAAGTTAGATGAATGTTGTATGGAGAGAGATGATCTTATAGAAAGTCTTGACTTCTCTATAGCTAAGACACAAGAACTCAAGGATGAGTTAGAGTCTAAGGTTCTTGAGTATAGTGAGTTAGAACAGAAAATGGCTTCTTTGAAAGAGGAAACTAAAGAGTACAAGGATAAGCTTTCCAGGTTTCAAGATAGCTCCAAAAAGGTTAAGTCACTCATCAAAGGTCAAAGAAAGACAACGGATAAAACAGGCCTTGGTTTTGTTAAGCCACACAAGGAACAAGTTGGAGAGTCTAGTAAGAGACTCCAAAAGGAAGAGAGTTCTGATGAGGAAAGTATTTCAGAAAAGGAGTCCTTGAATGATAGATGCACAGAAATAGAAAACAGAATTCAGAATGAGAAGAAGAAGTTTTCAGGACCCAAGAGGTCAAATAAAGGAAAGTTTCAAGGCGAGATGTTTTGCTTGTCATAGGTTTGGTCACATGGCTTCACATTGCATGGCTCAAGTGAAGAAGGTAAATGACAGTTTTAGAAGTGCTAGTTTCTTTCAAGGGTATTGCTACTCTTGTCAACAGTTTGGGCACAAGGCAGTTTATTGCAAGGCAAATAACAAGAACGAGGTTTGATCAAAATAGGTTTGGTCGAAAAGGTTTGGTCGAACGGGTTTGGTCGAACAGGTTTGGTCGAACAGGTGGATTCAAAGATCAGGTTTACCTCGGAGAAACAACATCGTCAAGTGTTTCAAGTGCAACAATGAAGGTCACATAATCGAGACAGTGTAGAGCTGAAATTCTAGAATACGAGAACAGGAACAGTGGCATGATCGGTTCCAAGGATCAAGGCATGGACAAGAACAGGGATGAGAACAAGAACAAGAACAGTGACAAGAACAGGAATATGGACAAAGAGTTCAAGAGAAGGCCCGACAAGGAAGTTATAATGGGAGTTTTACTCCCACCCCAGAATTAATCACCTCATCAGGAGGTGGGGGAGGGACTAAGCTAAGAGGCTCATTCTTAGTCCCGAGCCCCAAAGGTGACCCTTTGCCATTGATGACAAAGGGGGAGAGATATGAGTAAGGGGAGAGCTTCAAAGTGAAGAGGAGAGCTTCAAGTCAGGGGGAGCAAAACTTCAAAGGAAGATTCTCAGTTGTGGGCACGGTTGGTCGGTTGTTAGCACGGTTGGTTTCAGTTTTGGCTCTTGAGAAGTGTTTTCGGTAAAGGTTTGCCATCAATGACAAAGGGGGAGATTGTTGGCAATTTTGGGTACTTTGGGTACATTGCCTTTGCTCAAGTGTATAAGTTGTCATTGATGTCAAGAAGCTCTTGAAGGAATTTGATTTGATGTCAAATAATTTGTTTTGATGAAGGTTACGACATGACGAGTTTCAAAGGTCTTTTGTAAACCCCAAGTTGGCAGGTTTAAAGATTACAGGTGGATGCATTAGTTTAATGCATTTGGGTCCAGGAGGAAGTATTTATTTAAATAATTAAAAACCTTGTTAAGGTTCCCTTTAATTATTTTTAAATAAATATTAAATTATTGTTTGCAATGGGTTATCCTAACCCATGGCGCTATGTTTTAAGATTGTGGGCGCTAGCCAAGACCTCCGTCGACGTGTTAAACTCCTCGTCGACGTCAAGAGCTTATGGTAAAAATGCATATAAATCTCCCTCGATGAAAATCAAGAATTATCCCATCCGCATTTTGAAAAGAGTTGCTCGTTGTGAATTCGTGATCTACTGTTCGATTTCTTCTCGTTTTCGTGAATCCGTTGTTCATTTTTTGTACTCGTCGTTTGTCGTAAATCCGTCGTAAGGTTTTCGTCTTCGTGTTCACGTCAGAAGAAAGGGAGGCACTTTTGTTTTATTTAATCCCTGGCGTAGAAGGAACAAGGCTAACAGCGTGAGGTTTAAACCTCACCGGGCGCCTTTGGCGCACCGGTAGCGGCTAGGTTGTTGGCGCGCTACCCGAACGGGAGGTTCCGCGTTCGAATAACGTGAAAGGGTTTTTCATCGTGAAGTGGACGCAGTGGGTGGTGTTAGAATTCGTGCGCAATTTCTCCATAGCGTGATTTTTGATGTTGGCCAAGGTATTTTCGAAATTAATTTTTGCTAAGTGTATTTTGCGGATGGAGGAAGTTTATTAGAGGGAAAAACAGCTTAGGAGTTATAAGGAGTTTAAAGCTTGTTTTATTTTGATAAAAGATTCTTTTGAAGGTGTTGTTTGAAATATCTTATTGCATTCTTATGAGAGATAAATTTTATTTTTGATAAGACTATAAGGGAGAAATAAGGTGTATAAGGGATAAATTTTTCTTGTAATGTTGAGAGTGCTTTTGGTTGATTATGGAAATGAAAGCATGATGTTTTAAGGTTAAAATTGCTTCTTGTGTGAAGTTGTGAAACCTTAAGTGGGCAGCTTTGAGATTGACATTTGCTTTCATTAAATTGGTAATAATCAAGCTATTCTTTACTTGGTTAAAGTGTTGGGCTTACTCCTTTGTTGATGATTTGAAAAGTTGTTTTGTGCTATTGTGATTTGAGTTGGTGGATGCTTTTTGTTCAAACAATATTGGAGAGAAAAGGAGTTCTACTTGTTTCCTTTTCTAATGTTGATTGTGAAATGCTTCAAGGTTGTGTTTTGAGCTGAATGGTGTTGATTGAACCTTGTTTGATGAGCATTGTTGTTGAAGCCCTAATTGATGGTGAAAAGAACATGAGTATCATTGTTATGTGATTCTTTGCATAGTTGGCAATTGTTGGGGTTTCATGTTCTTGAAAGAAAGCATTCTATCCTATCCATTTCAGATATTGAGTTGAGTTTTCAGATTTGAGATTGAGTTTGAGTGAGTTGATTTGAGTTGAGTTTTGAGATTGGGAGTTGAGTATAGAACATATTGAGTCTCTAACAATTCTCTTTATGCTTCTATGAGTTTGACAAATCACATTGGGTCTCTAACAATTCACCTTGTGATTTCCTACTAAGAAAGTTTTTTTCTTGGTGAGCTTGTTGAGTTTTGGACAGGTTTCGGTGGGGACTTGTGAGCAGTTTTGGACAGGTTTCGGTGGGGACTTGTGAGCAGATTTGGACAGGTCCTAGCAGAGGACTTGTGAGCTGAGTTTGATAGTTCTATCAGAGAACTTGAGGACAGAGGTGCATTGGTTCTTTGAGAAGAACCTGAGGACAGATTTGGCAAGTCTTTGAGAAGGCTTGTGTGTAGAGGATTGATTTGTTCAAGCGTTGGACAGATCTGACAGAGAGAGGAAGACTTGTACTAGACCGATTGACTGTGTTTGGTACAGGTTGTTTGAGCTGCTGTGGACGTGATCATAGAAGGCGAGAGGTCTCTTAGGCTAAGCATTGAGGATAGGAGGTCTTCGGTGGAAAGGAGTTCCACGTGCTTGGCAAGAGGTAGAGCGCGGTTGATCTTCGAGGGATCATTTCCAGAGTAGAGGGGAAGGTATCTCCTTTGAGCGAGAGGCTCATAAATTCTGATTGGGGGAAGGTATCTCCTTTGGGCCGAGGCTCATAAACATTGTAATTGGGAAGGATTCCCAAAGAACTTTGAGATAACTTTTAGAGAAAAGTTTTGTGGACGTAGCCCGACCATTTTGGGTGAACCACGTTAAAATTGGTGTCACTTTGTGGATGATATTGTGCATTGCTTTGATATTGCTTTGGGTATATTGCTTTACTATTTTGAAGTATAAAGGAAAAAGTAAAAAGAGGTCTTATCCTTGTTCACCCCCCTCTCGGTATAAGCTTTGAAGAACACAAGCTTATACTGAGAGGGGGGGTGAACAAGTATAAGACCACTTTTACTTTTCTTATCCCAATCAAAATTATACAATATATCAATGGCAATATCAATAGCAGAAACCAAAGCAATGTACAAATCATCACACACACATGAGACACCAATTTACGTGATTCACTCAATGTGAGCTACATCCACGGATAAAATCTTTCACTAAATTTTATCAATCCAAATTCTAGGAATACCTTTCCCGATTACAATGTTTATGGGCACCAACCCAAAGGAGACACCAATCCCCTAATCTCGAGTTCGTGGGCACCAACCCACAGGAGACACCAATCCCCTAGCTCTGCTCTGGTTGGTGATCCTCTAGAAGACCTCTGCCTCCGCTGCCCTTAGCAAATGGAACTCTATCCATAGAAGACACCTGTCCTCCCTGCTCTGGTTGGAGACCTCTGTCCTCAACTCTATCACCTCCAAAGCTGGTCCTCGAATTTGCACTAAACACAGTCCTTCGGTCTAGCACAAATGTCCTCGTTCATCTTTGCCTGTCTGCTCTCTACGCCCTCTGCTCTCTCTACGCAAACACACCCGCACTTGGTCGAACTTCAACCCTTGCACTGTCTACGCACACTCTTCTTCCTTTGTGATCTTTCACACTCAGAATGATTCGACGAAATGCACTCTGCACACTATGATCAAATTTCGCACTCTGCTCTCGATGATCGAACTTCTTGCTCTGTGCACTATCTGCGAACGTCGCACTTCAACCACGCATCTCATTCCCTTCAACTCTCCAAACAACCCTCCTTTTATAACAAAATTTTCATGAAGAAAACTTTAATCTTAGTCGACTGTTATGACAAATGCAAACCCTAATCTACGTCGGCTGCAAGCCCTAATTTTTGTCGGCTAAAATTTAACTTTGTCGGCTTCACTGCCTCTGGAACACTTCTGTAGCTTCTGCCGTGAAACTACAACATGTCGCGATATCGCGACACCTTTGCAACCGTATACTTTCTTTTGGCTTTTGTCACGATATCGCGACACTTCAGCCTTTGTCGACTTCAACTAAGCTCTTGTCGCGATATCGTGACACTTCTGACTTAGTCAGCATCAACTTTGCTTTTGTCATGATATCGCGACACTTCTCCCTTCGTCGACCTCCTTTCTGCTTTTGTTGCGAAATCATGACACTTCTGTCTTCATAGCCTTCCTCTCTGCTTTTGTCGTGAAATCGTGACACTTCTCCTATAGAAGGCCTGCATTCTGTTTCTATCGTGAAATCGTGACACTTTCTCCAACCGAACGCTGCCATCTCAATCTGTCATGAAATCGTGACACTTTCTCTTCCTTGCACTCTTGTCTGCTTGCACTAGCGAAAACGAAACATGTCACGAAATCGTGACACTTTCGTTGCCTTGTGTTTTTCTCTGCCTTACGCCCGCGAAAATGGAACATGTCACGAAATCATGACGCTTTCGCCTTTGAGCTCTTCCTCCTTGAATTTGTCACGAAATCATGACACTTCTAGCTTTCGTACGTTTTCTTTGCAGCCTGTCAAAATCGTGACGCTTTCACTTGACGACTTCTCTGCAACCGTCGCGAAATCATGATAGTTCTCATTTTAGACTCTTCCCTTTGCTGCATGTCATGAAATCGTGACACTTTTCGTGTTACTTTCTCTCTCTTCGAACTTGTCATGAAATCGTGACAATTCACACTACGGACTCTCTCTTCTGCATTATGTCATGAAATCGTGACACTTTTTCTTTCGGACTCTCTCTCCTGCAACATGTCATGAAATCGTGACACTTTTTCGTCCGTTCAACCTTCCTTGCAATATGTCATGAAATCATGACATTTCTGACTCCGTACATTCTCTCTCCTCTTTGAGTCACGAAACTGCGACATGTCACGATATCGCGACACTTTTCTAAAAAGCTTTCTCTCCTGCTTAAGTCATGAAAATGCGACATGTCGCGATATCGCGACACTTTTCTAAAAAGCTTTCTCTCTCCTGCTTAAGTCGTGAAAATGCGACATGTCACGATATCGCGACATTTTTCAAACTTACTTTCGAACCTGTCATGCCGAACCTTCATCAAAACAAATTATTTGACATCAATTCAAATTCCTTCAATAGCTTCTTGACATCAATGACAACTTATTCACTTGAGCAAATGCAATGTACCCAAGGTACCCAAAATTGCCAACAATCTCCCCCTTTGTCATTGATGGCAAACCTTTACTAAAAACGCTTCTCAAGAGCCAAAACTGAAACCAACTGTGCTTAACAACTGACGAACTGTGCCCACAACTGAGAATATTTCTTTGAAGTTTTGCTCCCCCTGACTTGAAGCTTTCCTCTTCACTTTGAAGCTCTCCCCCTTACTCATATCTCTCCCCCTTTGTCATCAATGGCAAAGGGTCACCTTTGGGGCTCGGGACTAAGAATGAGCCTCTTAGCTTAGTCCCTCCCCCACCTCCTGATGAGGTGATTAATTCTGGGGTGGGAGTAAAACTCCCATTAGGCACTGATCATCATCAGCGTCTATAACTTCCTTGTCGGGCCTTCTCTTGAACTCTTTGTCCATATTCCTGTTCCTGTTCCTGTCACTGTTCCTGTTCTTGTTATCATTCCTGTTCTTATCCATGCCTTGATCCTTGGACCTGTTCATACCACTGTTCCTATTCCTGTACCTTGGAAGTTCAGCTCTACACTGTCTAGTTGTGTGACCTTCATTGTTGCACTTATAACAAGTAACAATGTTATTTCTTTTAGGCATACCTGTTCTTTGAATCCACTTGTTCTGACTAACCCTATTCTGACCAAACTTGTTCTGGCCGAACCTGTTTTGATCAAACCTGTTCCTGTTATTTACCTTGCAATAAACTGCCTTGTGCCCAAACTGTTGACAAGAGTAGCAATACCCTTGAAAGAAACTAGCACTTCTGAAATTGTCATTTACCTTCTTCACTTGAGCCATGCAATGTGAAGCCATGTGACCAAACCTGTGACACGCAAAACATCTGTCATGAAATTTTCCTTTATTCGACCTCTTGGGTCCTGAAAACTTCTTCTTCTCATTCTGAATTCTATTTTCTATTTCTGCGCATCTATCATTCAAGGACTCATGATCTGAAATACTTTCCTCATCAGAACTCTCTTCCTTTTGGAGTCTCTTACTAGACTCTCCAACTTGTTCCTTGTGTGGCTTAACAAAACCAAGGCCTGTTTTATCTGTTGTCTTTCTTTGACCTTTGATGAGTGACTTAACCTTTTTGGAGCTATCTTGAAACTCGTAAAGCTTATCCTTGTACTCTTTAGTTTCCTCTTTCAAAGAAGCCATTTTCTGTTCTAACTCACTATACTCAAGAACCTTAGACTCTAACTCATCCTTGAGTTCTTGTGTCTTAGCCATAGAGAAGTCAAGACTTTCTATAAGATCATCTCTCTCCATACAACATTCATCTAACTTATCCTTGAGTCTAGCATTCTTCTTTCTTTCCTTTTTCAAAACACTAAGAGCGTTAGTAAGTTCACTTTCAAGATCCTTTATTTGTTTGCTTTCTGAATCATCAAAGCCTTTTTCAGATTTCTTATCACTAGAGGTGCTACCTTTTTCGAAAACCATACATGCATCTTCCTTATAGTTTTCTGAAGCATCCTCATACATACTAGAAACCAAATCATTATTTGTACAATCATCCTCAAGGTGACCAAAATTTCCACATCTAAGACATTTCATGATAATGAATCTATGTTTCGGTTCTTCCTCTTTTTCTGAAATGAACAACATCTCATTTTCATCATCACTTGAAGAACTTTCACTATCACTACTCGAACACTTACTTGCTTTGTCTAGGTAGAAACTCTTCTTGTGCTTGTGAGAATACCTCTTTCCTTGATTGTTGTGCTCATCTTTGTTCTTTCTGTGATGCTTGTGCTTTTCAGAATCCTTGCTCTTAGAATCCTGTTTATCTTCATCACTTTCATCCTTGGGAACAATATAGTCTGTAGCATAATGACCAAACTTTCCACAATTGAAACATCTTATATTTTTCATGCTTTTGTGCTTTCTAGAGAACTTGCCTTTCTTGCTGTAATATGCCTCTTCATCACTAGAAGACTCATCACTCTCTTGAAGTTGTTTACCCTTGGATTTCTTGGTAGCCTTGAAAGTTGCCTCTTTCTTGACGTCAACCTTCACTTGAGTTCTCAACTCAAATGCTGCAAGTATACTATGGAGCTCATCCTTTTTCAACTTATCCAAATCTTTAGCTTCCTCAATAGCAGAAATATTTTCACTAAATCTATTAGGAAGAGATCTTAAAATCTTATCACAAACATCATTTTCAGCAAGCTCAAGACCTAAGTCTTTCATGGAGTTAACAACCTCATCCATACGAAGCATGTAGTCACTAATATTTTCATCATCATTCATCTTGAGTTGTTCAAACATACCTTTGAAGTGTCTCAACTTGGCCTTTCTGACATTTGTATCACCTGTATGAACCACCTGCAACTGTTTCCACATTTCACTAGTTGTCTTGCAGTGAATCACTTTGGTGAGATCTGCTTTCTGTAAGCCTTTCAGGATTGCATTCATTGCTTTTGAATTGTTGTGATGTAGGAGCCTTTCTTCTTTAGTATTTGGACCATGTACAGGAATAGTGTACTCATCTTCAATTACTTCCCATACCTCATTACCAAGTGCCATTAGATGAACCTTCATCCTTGCACTCCAAAGACCAAAATCTGACCCATCAAGAATAGGTGCTGCATTGCCACTTGAATAATCCATTGTGTTCTTTACTAGCTTTTCCTTCAAGTTGTTAAACTTTTCGAAGGCACCCGCTCTGATACCAATTGAAGAACACAAGCTTATACTGAGAGGGGGGGGTGAATAGTATAAGACCACTTTTTACTTTTCTTATCCCAATCAAAATTATACAATATATCAATGGCAATATCAATAGCAAAAACCAAAGCAATGTACAAATCATCACACACACATGAGACACCAATTTACGTGATTCGCTCAATGTGAGCTACATCCACGGATAAAATCTTTCACTAAATTTTATCAATCCAAATTCTAGGAATACCTTTCCCGATTACAATGTTTATGGGCACCAACCCAAAGGAGACACCAATCCCCTAATCTCGAGTTCATGGGCACCAACCCACAGGAGACACCAATCCCCTAGCTCTGCTCTGGTTGGTGATCCTCTAGAAGACCTCTGCCTCCGCTGCCCTTAGCAAATGGAACTCTATCCATAGAAGACACCTGTCCTCCCTGCTCTGGCTGGAGACCTCTGTCCTCAACTCTATCACCTCCAAAGCTGGTCCTCGAATTTGCACTAAACACAGTCCTTCGGTCTAGCACAAATGTCCTCGTTCGTCTTTGCCTGTCTGCTCTCTACGCCCTCTTCTCTCTCTGTGCAAACACACCCGCACTTGGTCGAACTTCAACCCTTGCACTGTCTACGCACACTCTTCTTCCTTTGCGATCTTTCACACTCAGAATGATTCGACGAAATGCACTCTGCACACTATGATCAAATTTTGCACTCTGCTCTCGATGATCGAACTTCTTGCTCTACGCACTATCTACGAACGTCGCACTTCAACCACACATCTAATTCCCTTCAACTCTCCAAACAACCCTCCTTTTATAACAAAATTTTCATGAAGAAAACTTTAATCTTAGTCGGCTGTTATGACAAATGCAAACCCTAATCTACGTCGGTTGCAAGCCCTAATTTTTATCGGCTAAAATTTAACTTTGTCGGCTTCACTGCCTCTGGAACACTTCTGTAGCTTCTATCGTGAAACTACAACATGTCGCGATATCGCGACACCTTTGCAACCGTATACTTTCTTTTGGCTTTTGTCGCGATATCGTGACACTTCAGCCTTTGTCGACTTCAACTAAGCTCTTGTCGTGATATCGCGACACTTCTGACTTAGTCAGCATCAACTTTGCTTTTGTCGTGATATCGTGACACTTCTCCCTTCGTCGACCTCCTTTCTACTTTTGTCATGAAATCATGACACTTCTGTCTTCATAGCCTTCCTCTCTGCTTTTGTCATGAAATCATGACACTTCTCCTATAGAAGGCCTTCATTCTATTTTTGTCATGAAATCATGACACTTTCTCCAACCGAACGCTGCCATCTCAATCTATCATGAAATCATGACACTTTCTCTTCCTTGCACTCTTGTCTGCTTGCACTAGCAAAAATGGAACATGTCACGAAATCGTGACACTTTCGTTGCCTTGTGTTTTCTCTCCTTACGCCCACGAAAATGGAAACATGTCACGAAATCATGACGCTTTCACCTTTGAGCTCTTCCTCCTTGAATTTGTCATGAAATCATGACACTTCTAGCTTTCGTACATTTTCTTTGCACCTGTCATGAAATCGCGACTTTCATTCCGATACTTCTCTCAACCTGTCGCGAAATCATGATAGTTCTCATTTTTAGACTCTTCCCTTTGCTGCATGTCATGAAATCATGACACTTTTCGTGTTACTTTCTCTCTCTTCGAACTTGTCATGAAATCATGACAATTCACACTACGGACTCTCTCTTCTGCATTATGTCATGAAATCATGACACTTTTTCTTTCGGACTCTCTCTCCTGCAACATGTCACGAAATCGTGACACTTTTTCGTCCGTTCAACCTTCCTTGCAATATGTCACGAAATCGTGACATTTCTGACTCCGTACATTCTCTCTCCTCTTTGAGTCGCGAAACTGCGACATGTCGCGATATCGCGACACTTTTCTAAAAAGCTTTCTCTCCCTCTTAAGTCGTGAAAATGCGACATGTCGCGATATCGCGACACTTTTCTAAAAAGCTTTCTCTCTCCTGCTTAAGTCACGAAAATGCGACATGTCGCGATATCGCGACATTTTTCAAACTTACTTACTTTCGAACCTGTCATGCCGAACCTTCATCAAAACAAATTATTTGACATCAATTCAAATTCCTTCAACAGCTTCTTGACATCAATGACAACTTATTCACTTGAGCAAATGCAATGTACCCAAGGTACCCAAAATTGCCAACAAACTTGTGTTCTTCAAGTAGCACTAGAGGGAATGCTAGAGGATGTAACAGTGACAGTTAGCGCATGGGAATACAAAACCAATTTCCTAGTCTTGCAATCCAAGGCTAGGCTGGGTGGCTACCCACTCATTTTGGGGAGATCATGGCTAGCAACAGCCAATGCCTACATCAGTTGCTAGGATGGGCTGATGACCATCTCCGATGGCAAAAACATCAAAATATTGACCATTTTGCCCCCTGCGCAGTCTGTCAACCCATTGGGATAAGCTACGTTACCCAAGCATAATTATCAGGAGCTGTCCATAATCCAGCCAGTAATGGCGTTAGATGAGTTAGCAGAGGAAGAAGATGATGATGGGGCTATTGTAGAATTCCACCATGGAGAGTCCTCTACCAGCACACCTGGATCGCCATTGGCTGGCACTCATGATCATCACGTCCAACAGATAACTATTGGGCCAGGAAGGATGTTGAATGTCAGCAGTGGGTTGACTCCTGCACAGCTAGAAAAAGTAGAACTTCTGGTAATACACCAGTAGGCATTTGCATGGGACTACTTGGACATGAAGGGTATTCACCCAAAAATATGCACTCATAGAATATACCTTGATGAGCAAGCAGGCAACCACAGAGGAGAATGAACCCGACAATAAAGGACATTGTCAAAATAGAGTTATAGAAACTCTTGGCTGCCGGATTCATCTATCCAATTTATGACAGTGAGTGGGTGTCACCACTTGTGGTAGTCCCTCAGAGAAATGGGAAATGGCGAATCTGCGTGGACTATAGAGTGCTGAATAAAACAACTAAGAAAGACCACTTCCTGCTCCCATTCGTTGATCAAGACTTGGACACACTTTTAGGATAAAAGTAATTCTCCTTTCTGGATGGGTTCAGTGGATACAATCAAATCTAGATAGGAGGAGAGGATTAGGATAAAACAATGTTCACCTACCCATGGGGAATGTTTGCTTACCAGGTATTACCCTTTGGGTTATGCAATGCACTAACCACCTTTTAGAGGGTGGTGCTTAGCATATTTTTGGACATGATAGGAGAAGCGGTCGAAGTATACATGGATGAATTCACCGTTTATGGAGAGACCTTTGAAGAAGCAATGTTGAACCTAGAAAAAGTGCTCGAAAGAAGCGAGGAGAACAATCTATCCGTGAGCAATCAAAAATACTTCATGATGATGCAAGAAGGCATCATGTTGGGACACCATATCTCTACAACAAGGCTAAAAGTTGATAGAAGGAAGATTCAGGTTATCAAAGACCTACCCAGCCCTAGGATGAAGAAATAAGTGAGGATTTTCCTCGAATCTACTGGGTACTACCGATAATTTATCGCCAATTTTAGAAAGATTGCAAAACCATTGCACACTCTATTGTCTAAGGACGTAGAGTTCAACTGGACGGAAGAATGCGAAGAAGCTTTTCAATTTCTTAAGGAGAAGCTGATAATTACACTGGTTTTAAGAGGATCAGATTGGGCCATACCCTTCCACATTTATTGTGATGCGTCCAATAATGCGATTGGATCGGTCCTATGACAAAAATATGACAGATTTCTATGCCATCTATTACGTTAGTAAAAACTTGGCAGGAGCCGAGCTCAATTATATGATAACAAAAAATGAGTTTCTTGCAGTGGTGCATGCCATAAACAAATTTTGCCATTACATCACCGGATATAAGGTGTTCATCCATACGGACCATGCAGCCATCAGATACCTAATGAGTAAGCCAGATATTGGTAGGAGAGTGGTTAGGTGGCTCCTACTATTGCAAGAATTTGATATCACCATAGTTGACAAATCGGGCAAGGACAACGTGGTAGCAAAATTCCTATCCAGGTTGACACCAGCAAACTATACGACAGTGGAAGACCAGTTTTTGAATGAACACTTATTTACCATCGACGAGCAAATCTCGTGGTATGTAGACATAGCCAATTACTTGGACACTGGTAGAACCTCACCTTATCTCTCATACCGGGAAAAGTAGGGGGTGATAGAGAAGAGCGCACCCTACCTATAGATCGATGGCCTCCTATTCAAAATAGGATGTGACCAAATCATAAGGAGGTGCATGGCAGAGCAGGAATTCTCAGAGATACTCAAAGCCTATCATGATGAACCTTGCAGAGGATACTTTGTAGGGAAACAGACTGCATATAAAGTTCAGCAGGTTGGGTATTTCTGGCCTAACCTATTCAAAGATGCAGCCGCATATGTCAGCAAGTGCGATGAGTGCCAAAGGATGGGTAGACCAAACCATCATGATGAAATGCCCCTCCAGCCTCAAGTAGACCTGGAACCCTTTGATAAGTGGGGTATGGATTTTGTGGGGCCAATTAACCCACCTTCAATAGGGAAGAGGTTTATCTTAGTATGCACAGACAATATCACCAAGTGGGTTGAAGTCCAGGCACTAAAATATTCAAAAAAAAGAATAGTTGTCGATTTTTTGTTTGCTCACATTTTTACACGGTTTGGGGTCCCCAGGAAAATAACAACAGACCAGGGACCTCAGTTCACTTCAAAGTTGATTGAGGAGCTAATGGAGCAATACAAAATTTGGCATAATAAGACTACACCCTACCATCCATAGGAAAACGAGCAAGTGGAAGTAACAAACAGGGATATTGAGAATATCTTGATGAATACCGTGCATCAACACATAAAGGATTGAACTACATGACTACCAGAGGTAGTATGGGCATACAAAACTACATGGAAATCTACCACAGGTTTCACACACTTCCTACCGATCTACGAGAAGAATGCAATGATGCCCATTGAGTTTGAGATTAAGACGTTAAGAACAAATTTAGAATTGAATTTGAGCTTGGATGATGCTCCAAAAAGAAAAGATTCGGCAACTGGATCAGCTAAACGAAATTTGAATGGATGCTTTACAGAAGACAAAAATCACATAGAAGCAAAGGAAACGGTGGCATGACCGCCACATCAAACTGAAGCAGTTCAAAGAAGGAGAATGGGTACTGTTGTATGATTCCTGGTTCCAAGAAAGGAAGGGAAAGGTTATGCAAATATGGATGGGACCGTGTGAGGTGGTAGAACTCATTAAGAACAGAGCTGTGCGTGTTAGAACTATCGATGATAGAAATGTTTTGTTGATTGTCAATGGCCACCAACTGCATACCTATAGCACGTCTAAAAATGTACTGGTGGGATCCAAAACAGGCATGGAGGAGACCTCATCCCCGTGAATCTGGATCCAAAATCTTAGCAAAACAGAACGATTGGCATGAAAATGCTCACCAAAAAAAAAAAAAAAATAGTAGATAGGTGTAAATAATTTTCTTACAAAGATGTTTTATTTTGTAGGGACGACTCCCGCATGCAAACTGCAGGCATCATGGCCACAGGGCCTAACAAGCATGGAATGCGTCTAACTGCTCGTATTTTTCTTTTTTTCATTTGATTTTTGTAGGTGGAGGAACTGATAGTTCGACGGATAGACATCTAGGACACCAGGCCTGGTTCGGCTCAGCACCCCAACGCTGACACTAATAGTGTTGGCAATTTTGGGTACTTTGGGTACATTGCCTTTGCTCAAATGTATAAGTTGTCATTGATGTCAAAAGGCATTTTTGTGTTGATTTCAAAAGAGTGGAATATCTTGAGAAGCTTCATTATGTTAAAGGGTTTTTATTAAAACCATGGTGACAAGGCTAAAGGTTTTTCTTAAAACCATTTGGACTCATTAAGGGTTTTTATTAAAACCAAGCTTAACTTAATGCAAAGGTCCATGTGTATTATTAATAATTAAATTAACTCAAACCTTTGTCAAAGGTCCAAGTTTAATTTATTATTAATAAAATAATAATTATTATTATTTTAATTATTATTAAAGGGTCTTTCAACCCTTAAGCGAGGAGGAGCGCCGACGTCAAACAGTGAAGGAAAAATGGCTATTTAAGCGGGGATGATTCTCAAAAGTGAGCACCTCCGATTTGACATTGATATCTGCGATTTGTGGTTCTTTGTATTTTTTGATTTGCGCTTGGCATCTACGATTTGATTTTGCACTCGCTTTGTTTGATCTCGCACTTGGCGTATGTGACTTGCATTGCTCTACATCCTTCGAAAAGCGCTTGGTGTCTTCGTTTGAGCTCGCTCTGTGTTTTCGATCTCCGTCGACGTCTTTGAGATCGTGCATGTTCTGCGTCATGGAGACTGTGCTTGGCAAACTCGGTTTTGAGCTTGGGCTACATCCTTACCTTTTGGCTTGACGACAGTGGTTTGTTTGCATGCGGTTTGTGGAAGACGTTTACGTTTTCCAGTTTCTTGGCATCAAAGGAAGATAAAAGAGAGGGCAGCGGTTTGTTATTTCATTGGGCTCTTGTGACCCAACGGCGGTGGCGTTTAAGCGAAAGCGCTAGACGGCAGAGGTGCCGAGTTCGATTCTCTTCGTTGGGAATTTCCTTTTGGTCGCGGTGTGCAAAGAATGGTGGTTGTAAATGCGCGGGAGGTATAAGGTTAAGGTATCATTTTTTGTTTTGACATTGGTTTATTGTTGTTTAATGTTTATGTGGAGTAATAAGGTGTAAAGAGGTTTTACTTTGTATGTTATTGTACTTTGGTGTTTTTACTAAGTTGGAGAAATAAGGTGTTATATTTGGATCTTTATTATTGTGTATTATTGTATAGTTGCTAACTCTAATTGGTGGCAAATTGAGAGTTAGTGTTGTGACAGATTTTGAGTTCTCCTTCTTCATCAAAGTAAAGGTATGGGCAACTTCTTCCATGTATGTTGTTTATGGTATATTTTCTGAAATTGAGTTTGGAGTGAAAAGGTTGTCTACTGGGTATTGTTGTGTAAATCTTATTTTCTGGATATTGAAGATTGTTTATGCATTAAAGTTATTGTTGAATTTTTGGGTGAATGCATAATTCTGGTTGAGGAAGAAGAAGCATTTTTGCAATAGGGTTTATGTTAATAAGTCTTGCTACTTGCATTGAGATGATGAAACCCTAGTTGTTGGTGAAAAGAATATAAGCATCATTGTTATATGAGATATTGCATAGTTGGCAATTGTTGGGTTGTGTTTTATATTCTTGAGAAAAGCATACTACATCTATCTTATTCTTTTGAGATTGAGTTTGAGTTGAGATTGAGTTGAGATTGATATTGGGAGTTAAGTATAGATCATATTGAGTCTCTAACAATTCTCTTTATGTTTCTATGAGATTTGAGATTGAGATTGGGAGTTAAGTATAGAACATATTGGGTCTCTAACAATTCTCTTTATGTTTCTATGAGATTTGAGATTGATATTGGGAGTTAAGTATAGAACATATTGAGTCTCTAACAATTCTCTTTATGCTTCTATGAGGTTTATGAATCACATTGGGTCTCTAACAATTCTCTTTGTGAGTTCATGCTAAGCAAGTTTTTCTTGGTGAGCTTGTTGAGGTTTTGGACAGGTTCTAGTGGGGACTTGTGAGCAGGTTTTGGACAGGTTCTAGTGGGGACTTGTGAGCAGGTTTTGGACAGGTTCTAGTGGGGACTTGTGAGCAGATTTGGACAGGTTTCGGTGGGGACTTGTGAGCAGATTTGGACAGGTCCTAGCAGAGGACTTATGAGCAAAGAGAACTTGAGGACAGAGGTACATTGGTTCTATCAGAGAACCTGAGGACAGATTTGGCAAGTCTTTGAGAAGGCTTGTGTGTAGAGGATTGATTTGTTCATAGAGTTGGACAGATCTGACAGACAGAGGAAGACTTGTACTAGACCGACTGACTATGTTTGGTACAGGTAGCTGAGCTGCTGTGGACGTGATCATAGAAGGCAGAGGTCTCTTAGGCTAAGCATTGAGGATAGGAGGTCTTCGGTGGAAAGGAGTTCCACGTGCTGGCAAGAGGTAGAGGCAGTTGATCTTCTGAGGGATCATTTCCAGAGCAGAGGGGAAGGTATCTCCTTTGAGCAGAGGCTCATAAATTTAGATCAGGGGAAGGTGTCTCCTTTGGGCCGAGGCTCATAAACATTGTAATTGGGAAGGTTTCCCAAAGAACTTTGAGATAACTTTTAGAGAAAAGTTTTGTGGACGTAGCCCAGGCTTTCGGGTGAACCACGTTAAAATTGGTGTCACTTTGTGGATGATATTGTGCATTGTTTTGATATTGCTTTGGGTATATTGCTTTACTATTTTGAAGTATAAAGGAAAAAGTAAAAAGAGGTCTTATACTGTTCACCCCCCCTCTCAATATAAGCTTGTGTTCTTCAATTGGTATCAGAGCGGGTGCCTTCAGAAAGTTTAACGACTTGAAGGAAAAGCTAGTAAAGAACACAATGGATCATTCAAGTGGCAATGCAACACCTATTCTTGATGGGTCATATTTTGGTCTTTGGAGTGCAAGGATGAAGGTTCATCTAATGGCACTTGGGAATGAGGTTTGGGAAGTGATTGAAGATGAGTACACTATTCCTGAACTTGGTCCTAATACTAAAGAAGAAAGGCTCCTACATCACAACAATTCAAAAGCAATGAATGCAATTCGAAAGGCTTACAGAAAGCAGATCTCACCAAAGTGATTCACTGCAAGACAACTAGTGAAATGTGGAATCAGTTGAAGGTGGTTCATACAGGTGATACAAATGTCGAAAGGCCAAGTTGAGACACTTCAAAGGTATGTTTGAACAACTCAAGATGAATGATGATGAAAATATTAGTGACTACATGCTTCGTATGGATGAGGTTGTTAACTCCATGAAAGACTTAGGTCTTGAGCTTGCTGAAAATGATGTTTGTGATAAGATTTTAAGATCTCTTCCTAATAGATTTAGTGAAAATATTTTTGCTATTGAGGAAGCTAAAGATTTGGATAAGTTGAAAAAGGATGAGCTCCATAGTATACTTGCAAGCATTTGAGTTGAGAACTCAAGTGAAAGTTGATGTCAAGAAGGAGGCAACTTTCAAAGCTACCAAGAAATCCAAAGGTAAACAACTTCAAGAGAGTGATGAGTCTTCTAGTGATGAAGAGGCATATTACAACAAGAAAGGCAAGTTCTCTAGAAAGCACAAAAATATGAAAAACGTAAGATGTTTCAATTGTGGAAAGTTTGGTCATTATGCTACTGATTGTACTATTGCCAAGGATGAAAGTGATGAAGATAAACAGGACTGTAAGAGCAAGGATTCTGAAAAGCACAAGCATCATAGGAAAAACAAATATGAGCACAACAATCAAGGAAAGAGGTATTCTCACAAACACAAGAAGAGTTTCTACCTAGACAAAGCAAGTAAGTGTTCTAGTAGTGATAGTGAAAGTTCTTCAAGTGATAATGAAAATGAGATGTTGTTCATATCCGAAAAAGAGGAAGAACCAAAACATAGATTCATTATCATGAAATGTCTTAGATGTGGAAATTTTGGTCACCTTGAGGATGATTGCACAAATAATGATTTGGTTTCTAGTATGTATGAGGATGCTTCAGAAAACTATAAGGAAGATGCATGTATGGTTTTTGAAAAGGGTAGCACCTCTAGTGATAAGAAATCTGAAAAATGCTTTGATGATTCTAAAAGCAAACATATAGAGGAAGGTGAAGTAGATCTTAAAGGTGAACTTATTAGTGCTCTTAGTGCTTTGAAAAAGGAAAGAAAGAAGAATGCTAGACTCAAGGATAAGTTAGATGAATGTTGTATGGAGAGAGATGATCTTATAGAAAATCTTGATTTCTCTATAGCTAAGACACAAGAACTCAAGGATGAGTTAGAGTCTAAGGTTCTTGAGTATAGTGAGTTAGAACAGAAAATGGCTTCTTTGAAAGAGGAAACTAAAGGGTACAAGGATAAGCTTCACAGGTTTCAAGATAGCTCCAAAAAGGTTAAGTCTCTCATCAAAGGTCAAAGAAAGACAACAGATAAAACAGGCCTTGGTTTTGTTAAGCCTCACAAGGAACAAGTTGGAGAGTCTAGTAAGAGACTCCAAAAGGAAGAGAGTTCTGATGAGGAAAGTATTTCAGATCATGAGTCCTTGAATGATAGATGCACAAAAACAGAAAACAGAATTCAGAATGAGAAGAAAAAGTTTTCAGAGCCTAAGAGGTCAAATAAAGGGAAGTTTCAAGGCAGATGTTTTGCTTGTCACAGGTTTGGTCACACAGCTTCACATTGCATGGCTCAAGTAAAGAAGGTAAATGACAGTTTTAGAGGTGGTAATTTCTTTCAAGGGTATTGCTACTCTTGTCAACAGTTTGGGCACAAGGTAGTTTATTGCAAGGCAAATATCAGGAACAGGTTTGATCAAAACAGGTTTGGTCAGAACAGGTTTGGTCAGAACAGGTTTGGTCAGAATAGGTTTGGTCAAAATTGGTGGATTCAAAGAACAGGTATGCCTAAAAGAAATAACATTGTTACTTGTTATAAGTGCAACAATGAAGGTCACACAGTCAGACAGTGTAGAGCTGAAATTTTGGAATACAGGAATAGGAACAGTGGCATGATCAGGTCCAAGGATCAAGGCATGGATAAGAACAGGGATGAGAACAAGAACAAGAACAGTGACAGGAACAGGAATATGGACAAAGAATTCAAGAGAAGGCCCGACAAGGAAGTTATAGACGCCGATGATGATCGGTGCCTAATGGGAGTTTTACTCCCACCCCAGAATTAATCACCTCATCAAGAGGTGGGGGAGGGACTAAGCTAAGAGGCTAATTCTTAGTCCCGAGCCCCAAAGGTGGCCCTTTGCCATTGATGACAAAGGGGGAGAGATATGAGTAAGGGGGAGAGCTTCAAAGTGAAGAGGAAAGCTTCAAGTCAAGGGGAGCAAAACTTCAAAGGAAGATTCTCAGTTGTTAGCACAGATGGTTTCAGTTGGTTTCAGTTTTGGCTCTTGAGAAGTGTTTTCAGTAAAGGTTTGCCATCAATGACAAAGGGGGAGATTGTTGGCAATTTTGGGTACTTTGGGTACATTGCCTTTGCTCAAATGTATAAGTTGTCATTGATGTCAAAAGGCATTTTTGTGTTGATTTCAAAAGAGTGGAATATCTTGAGAAGCTTCATTATGTTAAAGGGTTTTTATTAAAACCATGGTGACAAGGCTAAAGGTTTTTCTTAAAACCATTTGGACTCATTAAGGGTTTTTATTAAAACCAAGCTTAACTTAATGCAAAGGTCCATGTGTATTATTAATAATTAAATTAACTCAAACCTTTGTCAAAGGTCCAAGTTTAATTTATTATTAATAAAATAATAATAATTATTATTTTAATTATTATTAAAGGGTCTTTCAACCCTTAAGCGAGGAGGAGCGCCGACGTCAAACAGTGAAGGAAAAATGGCTATTTAAGCGGGGATGATTCTCAAAAGTGAGCACCTCCGATTTGACATTGATAATCTACGATTTGTGGTTCTCTATATTTTTTGATTTGCGCTTGGCATCTACGATTTGATTTTGCACCATTTCGTTCGATCTGCGCTTGGCGTCTGTGACTTGCATTGCTCTACATCCTTCGAAAAGCGCTTGGTGTCTTCGTTTGAGCTTGCTCTGTGTTTTCGATCTCCGTCGACGTCTTTGAGATCGTGCATGTTCTGCGTCATGGAGACTGTGCTTGGCAAACTCGGTTTTGAGCTTGGGCTGCATCCTTACCTTTTGGCTTGACGGCAGTGGTTTGTTTGCATGCGGTTTGTGGAAGACGTTTACGTTTTCCAGTTTCTTGGCGTCAAAGGAAGATAAAAGAGAGGGCAGCGGTTTGTTATTTCGTTGGGCTCTTGTGACCCAACGACGGTGGCGTTTAAGTGAAAGCGCTAGACGGCAGAGGTGCCGAGTTCGATTCTCTTCGTTGGGAATTTCCTTTTGGTCACGGTGTGCAAAGAATGGTGGTTGTAAATGCACGGGAGGTATAAGGTTAAGGTATCATTTTTTTGTTTTGACATTGGTTTATTGTTGTTTAATGTTTATGTGGAGTAATAAGGTGTAAAGAGGTTTTACTTTGTATGTTATTGTACTTTGGTGTTTTTACTAAGTTGGAGAAATAAGGTGTTATATTTGGATCTTTATTATTGTGTATTATTGTATAGTTGCTAACTCTAATTGGTGGCAAATTGAGAGTTAGTGTTGTGACAGATTTTGAGTTCTCCTTCTTCATCAAAGTAAAGGTATGGGCAACTTCTTCCATGTATGTTGTTTATGGTATATTTTCTGAAATTGAGTTTGGAGTGAAAAGGTTGTCTACTGGGTATTGTTGTGTAAATCTTATTTTCTGGATATTGAAGATTGTTTATGCATTAAAGTTATTGTTGAATTTTTGGGTGAATGCATAATTCTGGTTGAGGAAGAAGAAGCATTTTTGCAATAGGGTTTATGTTAATAAGTCTTGCTACTTGCATTGAGATGATGAAACCCTAGTTGTTGGTGAAAATAATATAAGCATCATTGTTATATGAGATATTGCATAGTTGGCAATTGTTGGGTTGTGTTTTATATTCTTGAGAAAAGCATACTACATCTATCTTATTCTTTTGAGATTGAGTTTGAGTTGATATTGAGTTGAGATTGATATTGGGAGTTAAGTATAGATCATATTGGGTCTCTAACAATTCTCTTTATGTTTCTATGAGATTTGAGATTGAGATTGGGAGTTAAGTATAGAACATATTGGGTCTCTAACAATTCTCTTTATGTTTCTATGAGATTTGAGATTGAGATTGGGAGTTAAGTATAGAACATATTGAGTCTCTAACAATTCTCTTTATGCTTCTATGAGGTTTATGAATCACATTGGGTCTCTAACAATTCTCTTTGTGAGTTCATGCTAAGCAAGTTTTTCTTGGTGAGCTTGTTGAGGTTTTGGACAGGTTCCAGTGGGGACTTGTGAGCAGGTTTTGGACAGGTTCCGGTGGGGACTTGTGAGCAGGTTTTGGACAGGTTCTAGTGGGGACTTGTGAGCAGATTTGGACAGGTTCCGGTGGGGACTTGTGAGCAGATTTGGACAGGTCCTAGCAGAGGACTTGTGAGCCGAGTTTTTGAGAGTTCTATCAGAGAACTTGAGGACAGAGGTACATTGGTTCTATCAGAGAACCTGAGGACAGATTTGGCAAGTCTTTGAGAAGGCTTGTGTGTAGAGGATTGATTTGTTCATAGAGTTGGATAGATCTGACAGACAGAGGAAGACTTGTACTAGACCGATTGACTATGTTTGGTACAGGTAGCTGAGCTGTTGTGGACGTGATCATAGAAGGCAGAGGTCTCTTAGGCTAAGCATTGAGGACAGGAGGTCTTCGGTGGAAAGGAGTTCCACGTGTTGGCAAGAGGTAGAGGCAGTTGATCTTCTAAGGGATCATTTCTAGAGCAGAGGGGAAGGTATCTCCTTTGAGCAGAGGCTCATAAATTTAGATCGGGGGAAGGTGTCTCCTTTGGGCCGAGGCTCATAAACATTGTAATTGGGAAGGTTTCCCAAAGAACTTTGAGATAACTTTTAGAGAAAAGTTTTGTGGACGTAGCCCGAGGCTTTCCGGGTGAACCACGTTAAAATTGGTGTCACTTTGTGGATGATATTGTGCATTGTTTTGATATTGCTTTGGGTATATTGCTTTACTGTTTTGAAGTATAAAGGAAAAAGTAAAAAGAGGTCTTATACTGTTCACCCCCCCCTCTCAGTATAAGCTTGTGTTCTTCAAATAGAATAAAAGCAGGCATGAAGTCAGCCCAAGGAGGCCTGATCACATTTCCTAATCAAATACGACATGGCTACCGATAAAATAAGGTGCCTTCCTCTTCCAAGAAGGTTCCTTGTGTAAATAAGGCACCTTCCCCCACCAGAAGGTGCCCCTCAATAAGGCGCCTGCCGAAAGAAGGCGCCTTCCTCTCCTAGGAAGGCACCCCATGTGAATAAGGCACCTTCCACTGCTGGAAGACGCCCCACCAAAATAAGAATGTGCTAAAAAAAAAAAATACAAGAGTAGGGGAGCCCCTTCCTCATCAGGAAGGCACATCCTAAAAAAAAAAAAAAAAAAAAAAAGAGAGTAGGGGATCACCTTTGTCATCAGGAAGGCGCATCCTACAACCAAAAAAAAAAAAAGTTCGGAGCACCCTCCTTTTTGGGTGCATGAGCCTCAAGGGTGCCTTCCTTACCCAGGAAGGCACATGCATTTGAAAGTGCCTTCCATACCAGGAAGGCGCATCCATCCATCAGGCACCTTCCACACCAGGAAGGTGCATTTATATAGAAGGGCGCCTTCCTCTCCTAGGAAGGCGCACGTGTCCTTAAGGGTGCCTTCCTCTTCCAGGAAGGCACATTCATTAAAGGCACCTTCCCTCATCGAAAGGTGCATCCATGACTATATCAGGAAGGTAGCCCATCAGGCGCCTTCTACATCGGGAAGGCACCACAGCAGGCATCTTTCGCATCGGGAAGGTACTAAAGTAGGTGCCTTCCGTATGCAGCCAACGATCAAGTTTCACACATGCCTCAATCATCATGCGACACATGGCACAAATTTATCTCCAGGAGCACGTAAGTAGAATCCGCCCCAATCAAAGCAAATCTCAAAGAATTACAGGGCAAAATCGACGCACGTTCCAACAACAATCAATTTTTCTAGTTTGTCTTCAATACCTGTCATCAAAGCAACTCAACAACATAATCTGCACCAACAAGGTACCTATCCCCCGTAAATAATCGATGAATCGATGATCCCCATGACACACGAGGCATATAATCAGGTATGCGCATACTCTAATTAGATTTATATGTAATCATTGTTAAAATATGCGAGTACCAAAATATCACCGCCATAAAACAAAAAAAATCATACACCCCCCATGGCCAATCGTGCTAATGTGCACCTCAAAAGGCATGCCTTGTAAGGATTGGGAGTTAGCTGTTCGACACCCTCATTATAAGGAAGGCGCCTCCCTGAGAAAGCAAATAAGAGAAATAGTAGCTTGCAGGAAGGCGCCATGGGAGGTTGATCAAAGAATCATTCGATAAAAAAGAATGATCCAAGCAGCATAGATGGGATCAAGGGGGTAGTGAGAGAGCCCTCTGATCGAGATGCCACAGTTCCTACACATGCCACATCCAAAAATCCTAGGACTTCTCGAAAGAAGGCCAAGGAGGCTATCATAGAGCCGAAATATGATGACTGGGATATGCATCCGTTTGTCGACAGGCAGAAAGTGTTTGAACGGCTGCACAGAGAGGTAAGGGCAGCTAAGCAGGGGAGAAAATCCTCTTCGACAGTTTGAGGAACGTCTGGCATCAGTATTGATCTGGCACATAAGAGTAAATTTTGGAAAATTTATGGCTCAGCACCAGGGCGACCCTCAAAAATAAGGAAATGGTTAGAGAGATGGGGGATATTCAGCCCAGAGTCGGAGGCTGTAGCTAAGGCCGAGGAAGATCCAAGGCCTGATCCTGAGGAGGCCAGAACATATAAGGCCCAGGTGGTTCGTCAAAGGGGAAGTGTTTTAGATATCCCCCTTGCAGTCCCTAGGACCGAAGGAACCAACCTGTGGCAGGCTGCAGAAGCAGCATTTCAGGCAAGGACACCCACAATAGTCATGTCGACCCCAATAGCAGCAGAATAAGGAGAGCAGATCGACAAAAATCAACAACAGCAAGAACGTCCAGATACATGTAATGACCAGAGTGCCTATGATTTTTATGCCATGAGGGCATGGCATATGTTAGGCATGGGGGGATGATGAGTCCTAGAATTGCCTATATTTTTGTATGAGTCTTAACAAATATTATGCGGTGATATATTATGAATTGTATGTTTTTATCAATGATTATGTATTTATTTAATGAGATTATGAGTATTATCTGATTTGTGTGTTTTAGTGTGTTTTTGTGGAGATATTGTTGATTTTTTTAGATTTAATCAGTTGAGGTCTTTTTCATGGACCTGGAACTTTGTTTACTGTGTAACTGATGCATAATTGACAGGCGCCTTCCTCTTCCAGGAAGGTGCTAGAAGAAGGTAGGTGCCTTCCCATTATAGGAAGGTGCCAATTGAAGATAGGCACCTTCCTCTTCTAATAATGCGCCAATAGAAGGTAGGCACCTTCCGCAAAGGAAGGTGCCTCTATTTTTGCACGTTGACCAAATCAAACATGACGTGGGCGATAATAAAAGGAACAAAGCCAATTTTTGGTAGACGACAATCGAAGCTTACCAGATTTCTATCATCGAGTCTAGAATAGACCGATGGTTGTAACCGAGATGTAATAGAAGACCTATGCGTGTGCTATATAAACACACACAGACCTCTCTGAAGATATAGAATATAGAATATAGAACATATAGCAATTATATAGAATATATAGAATACACATTGTAATCCTTTGATTGCATAATAAATTCTACAAGTTCCTAAAGAGTGTTCACATTGGGAGGGATCTGCTAGAGCTTGGGCCCACTCCAAGACAGTATTCTTCCCATTATTTTCTATGCTTTGTAGATTTCATTCTTTCATAGTTTCATTTCCTGTATTTGTGTTTTATTATTACAGTAGGTTTGATTATTTCTTAGATGCATGTATGAATGCTTTCTTTCTGAAGATTTAATTGTTCATATGTATTTTATTGAGGAGTGCATGAGATATTGACAACCTTTTGAACACCCCCCAATAGTAGAGTTAGAAGGACTCATCTCAAGGTGGTATTGTGAATGATCCTATAAGAGATCCTTCGAAAGTTTATGAATCCCTAGTTGATAATTAATGATTGGGCAAGTAATAAAATAGATAGAAAGTTAACCTTGTTTGGCCTGCCACAAGCCACACATAAGTAACATCTATTAAGAAAGTAAAATCCTCTTCTTCCTTTTTCTCCCAAATTATCCACAACCAATATTTATTTAGAGATGCTAACCAAAGGGGTATCTTTCTTAACCTATGATTTCTTCCATGAAAATATTCCACTTAGTTTTTCCAAGAGTAAATCATAGGTTGATTTGACACTAAAAACACCTTTAAGGGTGACCCCAGATAATGGAATATTTCTCCGAGGATGAGCACAAATTATATACTCTCATTTTATCATTGAGTTTATCAAGAGCCTTTGCTTTTGTAAATTTTATATTAATTTCTTCCATCGTACCCCTCCTTCCTTCATTTACATGTAATCACAAATAAAACTACCATATTCATTCTCTAATTCATTCTTGATTTTGAATATTTTACTATCCTTACAAAGTATATGGTTTTACAGCCAAGCATCCTCTCAAAATTGAACTTTTGCTCCTTTACCTACTTTCCATATGACACCCTTCCAAAGCACATATCTGCTTCTTACAAAGTGATTTCATAAATATGAGCCTCTAAAAGGGTCTAAGGTAATAAAAAACCTTTTTGCATATTGATTGTCCAAATACTTGTCCTTTAGAATTCTTGTCCATAATGAATCCCCTTCTTTGATGTTCCTCCATCCTATTTTTGTAGTTAGGACCTTATTCAAATTTTGGATGTTCATTAGACCTAATCCCCATATTGATTTAGGTCTATAGAATCTATCCCATGCCACAAGAGGTACTCTATTCTTGGTGTATGATTGTAACCATAGGAATATTATTTAAATACTTTCTAACATGTTTTCAATTTCCTAGAAAATGTAAACACTAAGAGAAGATACATGGGGATGGATTGAAGAGTGTTTTCAATAGCTAAATTTTCCCTGCATGACTTAGAAGATTACCCTTCCATCATACCAAATTTCACTTAAAATTGCCTAGCAATGGGTCCCAAACATTATCCTTACATATACCAATAAACATTGGCATACTAAGATAAATTGAAGGAAGAACAAAAATATTGCATCCCAACACTCTAGTTATTCTCCTTTGTCTACCCTCAAGTGTGTTTACAAATAAAACTTTGATTTTTTCCAAGTTAATCATTTGGTGAGAAGCCTTCTCATAAAGGTTTAGAATCCTTCAAAATCATCTAGCTTATGCTACATAGATTTAGTAAGAAGAATTGTGTCATCAAAAAATTCTTGGTGGGAAATGGCTCTGATAGATGCATTTCAATCCACTTATCTAACCTAAATTTTGAGCCCCTTCAATACATCATTCCGAATATTCTACCATAAGAATTAAAATGTAAGGTGATACAAAATACCCTTGTCTCAATACTATGCTACTACCAAAGAATCCCATTCGAGTACTATTAAGGGTAACTAAAAATATTGAAAAAGAGTAATAATTACCAATCCACCTTCATATTAAATTAAAGTTAAAGTTATTGAGCACTCTATATTGGAAGGTCCAAGAAACCCTACCATAATCCTTATTCATTTCTAACTTGAGAACCATACCTTCTCTTTCACCTTTGTCCATAGAATGTAATATTTCATGCAAAGTAATAACCCTATCAAAAATATGTCTCCCCTTTAAAAAACCTTCTTGTTTATCTATCATTATTTCTATAAGGATAATATTCAATCTTAATGTAATTGCCATTGAAATATTTTTGTAAATAACATTATAGAGGCTAATTGGCCTACAATCCTTGAAGTTTTTCAAGCCTCATTTATTAGGAATGAAGACCCAAAAGGTGTTAGTGTGCTCCTTAAGAATATTTCCTGAAAGGTTTGACTCTTGAATAATAGCCACCACATCATGTCTAACTATATTCCAAAAATCTTAAAAAAATCTTGCCTAGAATCCATCTGGCCCTAGTGTCTTTTCCTTTTTTAGAGAGAAAATAACATATCTAGATTCTTCCTCACTAACTTCCCTCATAAGACTTTCATTCTTATTCCTTGTCATTAATTTTGGTATGTGCTACAATATATTTCACATAGATTCATCATAATCCTCTCCAAATTGAGATAATAGAGACTTAAAATAATTAACTATTGCTTGCTTAATCTAGACTTCTTAGCTATCTCCCCATGATCTTGTGAGATTTTAGTTATTTTAGCTACACTCCTATGCTTGAGAGTAGAAACATGAAAAAACTTATTTTCTATCCCCTTTGTTAGCCATTTATTTTTAATTTTTTCTTTCATAATGTTTCTTCCCTTACTATCACATTATGTAATTTAGATTGAAGTTCTTGTTCTTTCTTAAAAAATTGAACATCTATTCCATTCCTATTGATTTCCTCCTCTAATTGGATACATTCCTACCTCAGGATTTCATTTTTCTTGAAAATATTTCCAAAATTGCTTATTCCAAACTTTGATCTCCTTCTTCAAATGCTTAAGATTGCTTTCCACAATGAACATCTTGGAGCCTTGAACAGGGTGACTCCACCATTTTTCTATTTTCTTAGAGATATTAGGATGCTTCAACCACATGAATTAAAATTTGAAGTGACTACTTTATCTTGTGATCTCTAGGTTATAATAGAATAATAAAGGGTTATGGTTTGATCCTATCCTTGCTAGAGAAACTAATGAATGGTCACATTCATCATGAAACCATTCTAGTAATTGAAACACTCTATCAAGTCTCACTTGTAAAAAACTATCCCCTAATATTCTATTAGTCTAGGTAAAATTTGATCCATTCAACTCCACATCAAAAATACTACATATTGAATTAAATCTACTAAGGTCTTCCATACTATTAAAAAAATCCCTAATAACCTCTTTCTTTTATCCTGGTATTAGGGGTGTGTTAAAACATCTACCCACTACCCATATGGACCCTTTAGCATACTAACCAATCTATTCCAAATACTTTCACAACTCCTTCCTCCCTTTACTCAATTTTGGAGCATAGATATTTGTAATTAGATAATAAAAGTTTGAGGATTTAGAAGTTACCATGATAGTTAATTGATTTCCTCCTTTGGATATTTCTTCATCACCAAAGAATACTAAGTTCCATAAGGTTAACATTTCATCTAGAGCCCATATGGCTTCTACCTAAAAACTAAAACCATTTTTCCAAGTTTTTGTTTTAAAACCTTCGTAAGCTGACAAGTTTAGTTTTATTATTGAATAAGTACATTTCGTGATTATCTTTTATCAAATATCTAATCAATATTTCTTTGTTATGGGTATTCATTCCCCTAACATTTCAATATAATAACTTCACTTATAGTTTTTGTGATGGATTTATGCCCACCAATATCTAAGATCTTATGTTTCCCTAAGATGACATCCTTATTTATTTATTTTATTCATTTCTCTACAAAAGAAAACCTATCTATCTTCTTCATAGATTCTACTTCCAAATCATGACTCTTTTTAGCACTCTAAGTTAATCACACATTAGATCCTTCATATTCCTAATAAATAGCCTCATTGAGTAGATAAATCTCCACCTCCATATTATTGAATGTCAAAGTAAAATTAAAGGTGCACGACACAACCTTTGGCTATACACAACCGTAGATCTCAAACCCCTCCCATAGTTCTTCATTATTCTCTATATCTACTAGAGACTTATTTTTTGTTGCAACTTGCTTCTGACATCTCTCTATTGGTTTACCTCCAAATTCTTGACTTCATTTTTTTTTTAAAACTCCCTCCCAGGATGTTTCCTTGTAAAGCTCTACTATCCCCAATAGGATTTTACTACATTTCATATATTTCATCATCTATCATTTCATTCCACATATGGCTACCTTCCATATGCTTCTTAGCATCATGGACATGAGGAAATTTATTTTCTTTTAAAAAAATGTGATCTACTTCTAGTTTACACACTTCATTCTAAGGGATATTGCTTCAAGATAATTAGAACTATCAACCTTCCTCTTCCAAATCTTGTCACAAATACTCTCTTCAAATTTAGAATTAACTTTTTGTCTTCTCTTTGAATTTATTTCCTTAGTAACATAATCAATAGCCAATAATATTCTAAAATATTTGGCTATACTTTCAAATACCTCCTCTTCTTAATATTCAAGGGGTGGACTAGGAATCTTGATCCATAAAGGAGCTACATCTATTTTCTCCTTTATGGGGTTGAATCTTGGTGCCCATTTCTTTAGAAATAACCTCACTCGATCCAAGAACCAAGGAGCTTCTAATAAAATATTTTGATAAATATTTTCTACTATGAAAGTAGCTAAGGAAAACCCTTTTGACTTAAAGGAGAAATCAACATGACCTTTTGGGTAGAAGCCTATAAAAGAAGCTAAGAAAAACCTTAATTTTTTGATCTATTATATATTTGGGTAGAAGCCTATAAATTTCTCTATTAGTCTATTATGAAGCTTTTGCTACGCCACTTCAAATATATTATCTTAAATATTAAAGAAACTCCCTTAGAGTTGGATTCAGATGCTATAACTAGATATTTATCTTTCTCCTCCACCACTTTTCTTCCTAACTTGAGTACATTTTTTCCAACTTATATTCTCTTTCCCTCCTTAGAAAAATTATTTGCCCTTTCATATTCCTTGCCCACACCTCCCACACCCCCCTTGATTGATACCACCACTACACCTAGTATCTTACACTACTCTAGAGCTATCTGCGTTCCCATCTGTATCATTCTATAGATTGATCATGGTTCTCTAATAATTATTAATAATCAATATACATCACTTGAAACTAGCATGACATTGATGGATCAAACCCCTTGTTTGTATAAATTCTCACTCTTATAATCATGTAAAAACAAACCTTGCTCTACATAAACCCTCACTCTATACAAACCCTTGGTCTGTACAAACCCTTCGTTGGCTTTTTAAGCCTTACTACCATAGAATATCACAAGTATCAATATAAAATAGCCGTAATATTAAAGGTAAAAATAATAATATAATACTAGAGTAATATATGATCAAATTAATATGTATATCAAGGCCAATATAATATGTAATCAAATATGAATGTAAATGGCCTAAGTCATTCATGAACTATGCATTAAGAAAAACTTACATATTAATTGCTCAAAATTTGTATACAAGATTTATTCCAAACTGGACATCTTAAACCTATTATACTTTTATTTCTCCTTCTTGGATTACCTTCTCATGGAGTAATATCTCTATTATATCGCAATAGTAATGTGAATCTTCAAGTACTTGACTATTGCTCTTCAAGTCTCATGACCATTGGTTTATCATCTTGCCACTTGCATACTAGACTCTTCAAGTTATTCTTACATGGATACTTGACTCTAAGACACTTGCACACATCTACATGACTCTTGCACTTTTACCTGCACTCCTAATCTAAGACACATGTACATCCTCACATTACATATTGGTACTCTTACATACATGACACTTGTTCCCATTCTCTCAATCTACGCTTGCACTTTAACTTACATGACACTTGTGCATTTCCTACACGTTAACACTTACATGAAATGGAAAATATAAATCACACTTCTAAACTAATGACTCAACCCTAATCTATAACATATTTACAATTATAACATTAAGGTACATTAACATGTACCAAATAATGTAGTATTCCTCAACACCCCCCTGTATTACATTATTTGGTTATTGAAGACTTTAGTCTTCAATCTTGGTCTTCATCTTCAATCTCCATATTTGTTATTTTATCTGGTATTTTAGCATGTGATCCATCAACCTCTCATTTAGGTACTTGCTTTTGATTTGTATCTCTTTTTATTTTCTTCTTTTATACTTTCATGATATTCATTTGTTTCTTTATTCTATTCATTTTAGTTTTATTCTTGATCTTTCTTTGTTATATTTTTGAAGTTTCTTCTCCTATATTCTAATGTTCTATAGCATTTGCAACATTAGTATCTTCACAATTCTTTAAAAAATGAACATCTTTATTATCCAATAATTTTACTATAAGAGCTTTCAATTCATTTTATTTAGATGGTTCTTCTAATTATTGTATTATATGAATTTCTTGAACCAAGATTTATTTTTAATTTTCTTCTCTAAATTATAGTTGAGGTTGTTGACATCCATATTGATACTAAGGATGATATTGAGATTTAAATTATTGTGGCTATTGAGGCTTATATCGATATTGTAATTGATATTGCCTTTGATGTATTGGTTTATTTATTTGACTTCCTTAATTTATATTCATTTGATTTCCTTGATTATATCTACAAAAATTTGTGCTATAACCCTTTTTCTTACATATATGACAGAATATTGAATTTCATTTGGATCTATACTTGGAAAGCGTAGCTATATTACTTGGTATATTTTATTTAGATACCAATACATTATTAGTCATTTCATCCTTGACTAAGTTCTCTCTTTCATATTCTTGAAGAACATTGAACAAGTCATTAAATGTAGTCTCCTTGCTAAGGACTTGTAAAAAAGTAACTGAATATTTTTAGCTTTCTAGAAGCACCCTTAGTGTGACTTGAGCAAGAAATTTATCTTCTACTTTCCCTCCTAGAGTCAATAGATTTGCTTTTATATCTGCTACTTTTTGAAGAAAGATATCTATACTTTATCCACTATTGACCTTTAAGGAATACAATTGGGATTGTAAATTTAGAATTGTAGCTTTATTTTTCCCTTCAAATATTTTGCATAATGTATTCCATGCTTATGTAGAAGTTTCTACTCCACTTAAGTATGGTTGAATTTCATCAATTATTTGAAATGTAATCAATATAAGTGCTTTTGCATAACCTTATTCAAATTTTTGTATTTCTCTTTCATCCTCACTAGGTTTTTCTTTGTTTCGTTTACTATATCCCATAGTTTTTCTACAATAAGAATTGATTTCATTTCGTTTTTCCATGATGCAAAATTTGGTCCTTTCAAAAGTTGATATTCAGAAAGGAAACTTTTATTTCTTGACATAATGAAACTCATTCATATTTTTGAAATCCTTTAAGGTAGTAAACCTTATATCTACCAAGTTCAATTAACTATGAAATTGGTAAATTTTAATTTTCTGATCCTTTGATGTAGAAAAAAATTTAAATACCTAATATTAAAGTTGCATAATTTCAAATTTCAAATATTGAATGGTTTGAATTTTCTAAAATAAATATTTAAAGGTTCATAAACTTTAGAAATTTTAAAAACCTTTTAACTCCCAACTTCTAAATATTTTAAAGTTTTAAATACTTCAAAGATTTAAAAAAATTTAATTTATTTTAACCTAGTTGCATTCTTTATCACTCAAAATCTTATGAATTAACTTTAAATTCAAATAATTAATTAAAGAAAATAAACCTTATAACTCCTTTCAGAGTTAATTCAAAACATTTGCCTCCAAAAATAACTAGCACTCAAAAAGGGAAGTAACGTAAAGTACATTACCTATATTGCATCGATAAGAATGTTGCTCTTCGCATGTATGTCTAGGTTAAGAATTTTTCAGAACACTTTATAGCTCATTTATTTGAAGAGAAATGTTCCCTTCGCTATTGCTAGTACAAAATAATGGCATAATATTCTACACTTCTCTTGCTCGTTAGAATTTTTACCTTAGTTACCTAGAAAAATACTTTGGCTCCATCTTGGCTCAAACAATTTTTTATTTTTCTCTTGACTCAGGTGCTTCGGTTCCCTCTAGGCACTTTGTTTTTCTTCTGATTTAGGTGCAATGGCTTCCTTCTGACTCAAGCACTGTGACTTGCTTTTGATTCAGGCATTATGTATTCCTTATAGCTTAGGCTTTGTTGCTTTTTTCTAGATCGAGTGCTTTTGGCTTGGGCGTTGCTTATTTCTATCTTGGGTGTTGTGCTTCCTTTTAACTTGGGCGGCTTTTATAGCCTTTATCTTAGAATGATAACTATAAAAAATCTTGTAGATATTGTTGACTACCTTATATACTATGCTGGATAGCTTCTTCTCTATGTTTTCTTCCTCTTAAATCAAACTTTGTAGATTTACTCTTTACAAAGCCACTTAGTCTCTTTACAAGGCCACTTAGGATTTATCCTTTTACAGGATTGCTTGAATCTCACTAAGCTTGGTTGCTTGTTCTATGTGGATGATGGCTCCACACTATTCTCCTTACTTACTATAGATTCCACTCTAGTGTTATTATCCTTATTTTCTCTATTCTTGCTTTCTTTCTTCTTCTCTCTGTATTTGTTGCTTCTATGAACTCTCTCTGTATTGCTTCTTCTTCTCTCTATGCTTTCTGATTTTGTCTCTACTTCTCTATTTATTATAGTAATCTTGAATGCATATCAATATATGTAAGAATATTTTAATGCTTCTCAATACTTATAGAAATATTTGAATGCTTCTCTATCTCTTTTTCAATCTATGTAGCAATGCTGCTCCTCTATATTGTAACTTTGAAATATTCAATGTCTTAGGTCACACCTAAGAACACAATATGATTCTTATCCTTTCTATAAAATCTAATATCAATGTCAAGGTGGCTTTGAATTTCCCTAAGTGACCAAATTTCTCTCGAATTATTTCTTCCTCAGTCTTCAATATCCAACTTTCATTCTAAGTTAGTTTCCTTTGTCAAATGTTCTACTTCTCTTCTAAGTTGATCCTTCATATCAATATAGTTGAGTCCTAGTCTTAACTAGTTATCCTCAACCAAGTGGAAAGTTCTTAGAATCTAAATCAAGGTGATTGAATGCTTATCCCCTCAATATTCTACTCAATAAGACCTTTAAAATTAGATTCCAAGTCTGCATTGCCTTCAAAGTTGATAGATTCAACTAACCTTATAAAAAGTAGATAAAGTTAATTATTAAAGGTGGCTTAATGAACTGTATCAAAATAGAAAGAGTCAAGTGGTAGATCTGATACCATTGTCAGATTTTTTAAGCCTTAATACCACAAAATATCATTGGTCCCAATATAAATTAGCCACAATATTAAAGGTCAAAATAATAATATATGAGTAGAATAATACACGATCAAATTAAAATGTATATCAAGGCCAATATAATAAAGAAAATAACATTCACTTATATAATAAAATACGAATGTATATGGCCTAAGTCATTCATGAACTATGCATGAAGAAAAGTTACAATATTAATTGCTCAAAATATTATATACAAGTTTTATTCCAAACTTTATATCTTAAACATATTACACTTTTGTTTCTCCTTATTGGATTGCTTTCTCATGGAGTATTATCTCCATAATATAGCCATAGTAATGTGATTCTTCAAGTACTTGACTATTGCTCTTTAGATGACAAGTCTCATGACCTTTGGCTTATCATATTGCCACTTGCATACTAAAATATTCAAGTTCTTCTTACATGGGCACTTAAATATAAGATACTTGCACACATCTACATAACTCTTGTACTTCTACATACACTCCTAATATAAGATACTTGTGCACATGCTCACATTATATATTTACACTCTTACATACATGACACTTGTGCATATTATCTCAATCTACACTTGCACTCTAACTTACATGATACTTGTATATTTCTTGCACATTGCACTCTTACATGACACTTGTGCATTTCATACACATTGCACTCTTATATGAAACTTATGCATTTCTTACACATTAACACTTACATGAAAGGAGAAATATAAATCATACTTCTAAACTATAGACTCAACCTTAATATATTACATATATACAATTATACCATGAAGGTAGCATGGGGTTACATTATCATGTACCAACTAATGTAATATTCCTCAAGGCTCTCACTCTACCAATCATGCAATAAAAAAATCTTGCTCTACACAAAACCTCACTCTATGCAAACCCTCGCTTTGCCAATCATGTAAGAACAAACCCTTAATCTGCATAAACCATCACTCTACACAAACCCTTGATATGCCAACTATACAATAACAAACCCTTGCTTTACCAACAATGCAACAACAAACCCTCACTCTTCATAAACCCTTACTCTTTCAACCATTCAAGAACAATATCTTGATCTACATAAACCTTTGCTCTATTAATCATGCAAGAACAAACCCTTGCTTTGCATAACCTCCCATTATTTCTCTTTGTTTTTTATTTTCTCTTATTTATTTATTTATTTTTATTTGTTGATGAAAAATATAAATAAAACTATTCCACCCATAAAGAACAAAAATATATTTTTAACTAGGATTTAGATTTAACCTTAAATAATGATCAAATATCAATTTATAGCACCCGAAATTAGCATGACATTGATGGATTGAACCCTTGCTCTACACAAACCCTCACTCTCCTAGATCACTATTATCAAGATGGTAGTATGAGTTATGAGAAAACAACTACATTTTAGATAAATCATGGAATAAAACTAGATTTTTTGTCGTGTAATTATTCCTAGAGTATTATATTAGATATGTAATATAAATTACTATTTTGTAATCTAAAAAACATAAACTTCCTTGTAACAATTAAAACAAAAACATAAAAATTTAAAAATAAAATCCTTTGGATGATGAATCTTCTCTAAGTCCTTTAGTGTTTCTTCCTACTCCCTAAGCGATTCTCATTAGCACAATTCTTGTTGTTCTAGTTTCTTCACCTCCTAATTAAATTATATCAATGTGTTCTCTTGATTTGACTCCTTTACCTTTATATCCAAAATATATAATTTTAGATACAAAAATAGATGAGATTGACCCTCCTTTATCTTGCACAATAGTTTTGGACATTAAGGTGGATAATAAAATTGGATTGGATAATTCAGTATGTGCTTTTGATGCTACTTATCCATAAAATGTGCCACAATATTCCACACTTCATCTAATTTCCAAGTGGGTCCAAAATATCGTTAAGGATGTTTAATCATTATCTCTTAGGCATGTTATCAAAATTATCCTTCTCAAGTCTTAATATCAAGGGTTGATGATGTTGGACATCCTGATGTAATAAAAAATACATGAGCCTATAGTGGTAGGCATATATAGGGATTTAATGTTTTTACCGATAGGTGTGGATTTAATGTTTTCCCTGGTAGGTATGGATTTAATTTTTTTCTTGGTAGGTATGGATTTAATGTTTTTTTGGTAGGTGTGGATTTAATAGTTTTCTTGGTAGGTATGGAAATTGCTATAGGCATAGATTTAAGTTGGAAAAAATTCTCATTTTAGAGAAGTATTTATAGAGAATTTTAAGGGTTGTTAACACTATTAATGAAGAATTTCACAATATTTTTGGATGGTTATTGAAGATCTATATTTGGATTTACATTCAGAGCAAGCTTGATCCTGTAGATATCATGGAGGTAAGAATATCTGGTTTTTATTTGTGTGTTTATTACCTTATTTTGGAGGAAGATGAGAAGAGGAAGGGTTGGATATGCCCAGATGAATAGGTAGATCCAAGAGTTTTAGAGGCAAATAACTCATATCATAGTTATGGTGAATGATATGAGATCAGGAAGCCCTAATGATGTGGATAGTGAAATGGATGAAATTCCACATGTGGAAGGGAAAGAGGAACCCCTAGAGGAAGGTCCATTTGAGGTAAGGTTGATCAGGGCCTTGGAAGGAAAGAATTATGGGGTGAATATTGATGTTATCGAGTATGGAGGAGGGTTACAACTAGAGGAGCTATTAGCTTGGTTGAATTGTATAGAAAAATTCTTTGAATGGAAGAATATGATAGAAGATAAAAAGGTAAAATTTGCATGTACTAAGCTGAAGGTCCACACATTGGTATGGTGGGATTACCTCCATAATGTGACTCAAAAAAAGGGAAAATACAAGATCAGGGTTTGTAACAAAATGGAGAAGAAATTGAGGGTAAAATTTCTTCCAATATATTATGAGCAAATCCTTTTTATAAAATTTTAGAATCTGAGGCAAAAAGAACAGAATGTGGAATATTATACCAGTGATTTTTATAAGATCTCCATAAGAGTGACACATGAGGAATATGATCTACAAAATACAACCAGGTATGTTAATGGTCTAAAATTTAGCATTCAAAATGAGCTTAGCATGCTCAAGCCTTGTATTGTAGATGATGCTTATCAGTTAGCCCTAAAAGTAGAGGAAAATTAGAATAGGAACAATTTTAGGAAGAATGTAGGAGTAAAGAGATGACCTTCATCCTCCCTATTAATCATGTCAAAGGAGAATCCTCAAATACAATAGAGAAGGCTGAGGACCCTAGACAAGGTTCCTATACCCCCAAAAGAGGAAGGGGATATTAGAGAGGAAGAGGGAGGACTTGGAATGCTCCCCATAGACCATATGTGTGTTATAAGTATGGTGAAGAAGGGCATAGAGCCTATGAGTATCCTCAAAATCAAGGACAACAATAGAGGTATACCGAACAACCTTAGGTCAATTTAGTTGAAGTGGAGGAGGTGTAGCAAGATGTAGAAGTTGTTGTAGATGTGGGTAAAATTTTGATAATGATAAGGATAATGATAATGGCAAGAAAAGACCAGATTACAGAGAGGGATGGTAGTACCTCATGGCTACGTACAAGAATTTTTAGGATACGGTGCACATCTGGAGGAAAGGTATGCAAACTTATTATTGATGGTGGAAGTTGTGAGAATATGGTCTCAAATGTTATGGTAGATAAACTAAGTCTGAAATGTGAGAAGCATCCATATCCATATCATATAGCCTGGTTTAAAAAGGGTAATGAAGTGGTTGTAGATAAGAGGTGTTTGATTAAATTTTCTATTGGTAATACTTATAAGGATGAGATTTGGTGTGATGTTATACCCATGGATGCATGCCATATATTGTTCGGGAGGCCATCACAATATGATAGGACGATAATACATAATGGAGAAAAGAATAGGCATATTTTCTAAAATATTGTGTTAAGGTTGTTTTATAACCTTTTAAAGAGGAAGGCTAGGGTGAGAGTTTGTTGGCCAGCAAAGAGTTCGGGGTAAAAATGGAGGAAACAGGATTTTGTTATGTCTTGAAAACGAAGAAGGTAACAGATAAGGTTACTGTAGATCTAGAAGAAGAAATTTTTGGAGAAGAAGAAATTCTTCCAATGGAAGAATTTGTTGTAGAAAAAATTCTTCCTATGGAAGAAATTGCTATAGAAGAAATGACAACAAAAGAATTTGCTAAAGAAGAAATTCTTCTTGTGGAAGAAGAAATTTTTGAAGAAAATTTGGAAGCAGTGCCTGGAATCGAACCAAGATCTATGGGCATGGAGCCCATCATCCTTCCCTTGGACCATACTGTTGCTATTGAAGCAATGGAAAATTCAAAGAAGTTGAAGATTCAAAAGAAGAAAATATAGATGTAATACCTGTATTCCTTACTTTTGAGGTTGTTATATCTGTTGGTGATATTATTGTTACAGCCATGGAGGAACTATATTTGGTTGTAGTTTTATTTGTTGTAGATCTAGAAAAAACATATCTTATTGTAGTTCTTGATGACATTGCAATTTTGTCTAATGCATATCTAAAAGAAGACCCAATCTATTTTTCCTTTGTAGTTAATGTTGTTGTTGATGATGTTGCTGTTATTCTGCCTATGGCATTGCAGTTTATTCTACTATTACAAATGTTTCTGGATATGCAAAAAAATATGATGTTAGTTTATCACAGTTTGTAGATCTATAATTGATCTACATCATAGTTTAGCCATATCTTTGGCCAACACCACTACCCTTACTGCTTGATAGTTCCAGATCCTTTCATTTGTTGCAGGTACTAAAGATTGCTTTGTTGTGATATGGAAATTTAATTTTGTTGGAAGATGATACAAATTGGCCTGATCCTTGGTGACCACCACTGCCCTCATTGTTCAATAGTTGCAGGAGTTTGAACAATGAAACTTGCAGGAGTTGCATTCCTTTCAACCAAAGGAGAATAATGTAATAAAAAACTTATGAGTTTGTAGTTGTGGGCACATGTAGGCATTTAATTTTTTTATCAATAGGTGTGTATTTAATGTTTTTCCCAGTAGGTGTGTATTTAATATTTTTTCTAGTAGGTGTGGATTTAATGTTTTTATTGGTAGGTGTGGATCTAATATTTTTTGGTAGGTGTAAATTTAATATTTTTCCTAGTAGGTGTGGAATTATTACAGATATAGATTTGGTTTGGAAAACTACTCGTTTCGGTGATGTATTTCCAAAGTATTGTAAGGGTTGTTAATACTGTTAATGAATAATTTCATAGTATTTTTGGATGGTTATTGAATATTTATCTCTATATTTACAACATACCCCCTCATGTATTAAAGGGTTACCTAGATCAAGAGGATGTTATACGAGTTGTATATGAGTCACTGGTGAAGAGTCAAAGATGTGAGCTTGCTTCTCATCTAGAAGAGAATAATATTATTGGCTATAAATGGGTCTATAAGACCAATGGCCAGGTGGATAAGCATAAGGTACACCTTATTGCTAAGCGATTCTCTCAAAAAGAGAGAATTGACTATTCAAAGAGTTTTTCTCCAATTGCAAGAATGAACTCTATTTAGATGATTCTTTCTATTACTTATTATTATGGTTGGGAGGTTTTTCTAAATGGATGTGAAGAGTAACTTTATTCATGGAGATATCCAAGAGAAGATCTATATGTGATAGAAATATGGTTTTGAACTTGATAGACCTACTTCTTTGGCATGTTAGCCAAAGAGGTCCTTATATGGGATTAAATATGATTCTTACAATTAGTATGACAATATACATTTCTTATTTCTAAATTGTGGGTTTAGGTGATGTGTGGTAGAGCATGACATCTACATCAAATAAGAGGATAATTATATTATGGTGATTGTATTTTATGTTAACAATCTTCTCATCATGGGAAACTTGACTTCTTTGATCCAAGAGATGAAGTCATAACTTTATGATAGTTTTGAGATGACAAATTTGATCTTCATTATTTATTGAGTATTCATATTGATCATACACCCTCTAAGATCATAATTTCCTAGTCCAAATATACCTCAAATATTATATAATGAATTAACATGAAGAATTTTAAACCTACTTAGACTTCCTTTATTTCTAGTTTGAAGTTGTGAGTATAATAAACTACTCCTTTGGTGGATGCTACTTTGTACAAGTCAATTATTGGAGGTGTTCTCTATATCACCCACAATCGATCAAATATTACATTCACCTTTAGCTATTATTCTAGGTATAAGCAGGCATCCATGAGAGTTATTGGATAACATACAAGTAGACCCTTTAGTACATTAGAGGTACATACCATATGGGTATTCACTATTTAGTTAGATAAGTTATAATTTTGATAGGATTTACTAATGTAGATTGGATTGATACTCCACTATACAATTTATTATTTTTCTTAGATTAGGACTGATCTCTTTATTTTGTAGAATGTAGTCCATCATATCTTAATCTTCTATGAAAGCTAAATATTATGTTGCCAATCAGGCCATCAAATGCCTTTGATGAATGCTCATAATTTTGGAGCAATTGTGTCTTCCTTAGTATTTTTCAATCACCCTTCATTATGATAATTAAAGTTCCATGAAGTTTATCTAGAATTTAATATTTCATCAATGCACTAAGCACATTCAAATTTAGATACACTATATTTGATAGGCTAATGGGAATGCTTGATTTAAATGGTGTACCATTAATAGAGTAAACAATAGATATCTTGACCAAGGTCATGCCCAAGGTACCTTTTCCATGATTGCGAGAGTGTCTTGGAGTAGGAGAGTGTCATTTAATGAGTGGCAACTGAAAAAACTATCTCTTTATGCCTCCCTTCATCACAAGGGAGGATGTTGAAATATGTGGTGTTAATATTCACTTGAGGCCGAGATTAGATTTTGTATTATATTTATTGTATAGATATTTGGACCTATGTATAACTTATATAGGTGGATCTATTGTTACAACCATGGAGGAACTATATTTGGTTGTAGTTTTATTTGTTGTAGATCTAGAAAAAACATATCTTATTGTAGTTCTTGATGACATTGCAATTTTGTCTAATGCATATCTAAAAGAAGACCCAATCTATTTTTCCTTTGTAGTTAATGTTGTTGTTGATGATGTTGCTGTTATTCTGCCTATGGCATTGTAGTTTATTCTACTATTACAAATGTTTCTGGATATGCAAAAAAGTATGATGTTAGTTTATCACAGTTTGTAGATCTATAATTGATATACATCATAGTTTAGCCATATCTTTGGCCAACACCACTACCCTTACTGCTCGATAGTTCCAGATCCTTTCGTTTGTTGCAGGTACTAAAGATTGCTTTGTTGTGATATGGAAATTTAATTTTGTTGGAAGATGATACAAATTGGCCCGATCCTTGGTGACCACCACTGCCCTCATTGTTTGCCCTCATTGTTCAATAGTTGCAGGAGTTTGAACAATGAAACTTGCAGGAGTTGCATTCCTTTCAACCAAAGGAGAATAATGTAATAAAAAACTTATGAGCTTGTAGTGGTGGGAACATGTAGGCATTTAATGTTTTTATCAATAGGTGTGTATTTAATGTTTTTCCCAGTAGGTGTGTATTTAATATTTTTTCTAGTAGGCGTGGATTTAATGTTTTTATTGGTAGGTGTGGATCTAACATTTTTTGGTAGGTGTAAATTTAGTATTTTTCCTAGTAGGTGTGGAATTATTGCAGATATAGATTTGGTTTGGAAAACTACTCATTTTGGGGATGTATTTCCAGAGTATTGTAAGGGTTGTTAATACTGTTAATGAATAATTTCACAGCATTTTTGGATGGTTATTGAATATTTATCTCTATATTTACAACATACCCCCTCATGTATTAAAGGGTTACCTAGATCAAGAGGATGTTATACGAGTTGTATATGAGTTACTAGTGAAGAGTCAAAGATGTGAGCTTGCTTCTCATCTTGAAGAGAATAATATTATTGGCTATAAATGGGTCTATAAGACCAATGGCCAGGTGGAGAAGCATAAGGTACACCTTATTGCTAAGGGATTCTCTCAAAAAGAGAGAATTGACTATTCAAAGAGTTTTTCTCCAATTGCAAGAGTGAACTCTATTTAGATGATTCTTTCTATTACTTCTTATTATGGTTGGGAGGTTTTTCTAAATGGATGTGAAGAGTAACTTCATTCATGGAGATATCCAAGAGAAGATCTATATGTGATAGAAATATGGTTTTGAACTTGAGAGACCTACTTCTTTGGCATGTTAGCCAAAGAGGTCCTTATATGGGAATAAATATGATTCTTACAATTAATATGACAATATACATTTCTCATTTCTAAATTGTGGGTTTAGGTGATGTGTGGTAGAGAATGACATCTACATCAAATAAGAGGATAATTAGATTATGGTGATTGTATTTTATGTTAACAATATTATCATCATGGGAAACTTGACTTCTTTGATCCAAGAGATGAAGTCATAACTTTATGATAGTTTTGAGATGACAAATTTGATCTTCATTATTTATTGAGTATTCATATTGATAATACACCCTCTAAGATCATAATTTCCTAGTCCAAATATACCTCAAATATTATATAATGAATTAACATGAAGAATTTTAAACCTACTTAGACTTCCTTTATTTCTAGTTTGAAGTTGTGAGTATAATAAACTACTCCTTTGGTGGATGCTACTTTGTACAAGTCAATTATTGGAGGTGTTCTCTATATCACCCACAATCGATCAAATATTACATTCACCTTTAGCTATTATTCTAGGTATAAGCAGGCATCCATGAGAGTTATTGGATAACATACAAGTAGACCCTTTAGTACATTAGAGGTACATACCATATGGGTATTCACTATTTAGTTAGATAAATTATAATTTTGATAGGATTTACTAATGTAGATTGGATTGATACTCCACTATACAATTTATTATTTTTCTTAGATTAGGACTGATCTCTTTATTTTGTAGAATGTAGTCCATCATATTTTAATCTTCTATGAAAGCTAAATATTATGTTGCCAATTAGGCCATCAAATGCCTTTGATGAATGCTCATAATTTTGGAGCAGTTGTGTCTTCCTTAGTATTTTTCAATCACCCTTCATTATGATAATTAAAGTTCCATGAAGTTTATCTAGAATTTAATATTTCATCAATGCACTAAGCACATTCAAATTTAGATACACTATATTTGATAGGCTAATGGGAATGCTTGATTTAATTGGTGTACCATTAATAGAGTAAACAATAGATATCTTGACCAAGGTCATGCCCAAGGTACCTTTTCCATGATTGCGAGAGTGTCTTGGAGTAGGAGAGTGTCATTTAATGAGTGGCAACTGAAAAAACTATCTCTTTATGCCTCCCTTCATCACAAGGGAGGATGTTGAAATATGTGGTATTAATATTCAATTGAGGCCGAGATTAGATTTTGTATTATATTTATTGTATAGATCTTTGGACCTATGTATAACTTATATAGGTGGATCTATTGTTATAGCCATGGAGGAACTATATTTGGTTGTAGTTTTATTTGTTGTAGATCTAGAAAAAACATATCTTATTGTAGTTCTTGATGACATTGCAATTTTGTCTAATGCATATTTAAAAGAAGACCCAATCTATTTTTCCTTTGTAGTTAATGTTGTTGTTGATGATGTTGCTTTTATTCTGCCTATGACATTGCAGTTTATTCTACTATTATAAATGTTTCTGGATATGCAAAAAAATATGATGTTAGTTTATCACAGTTTGTAGATCTATAATTGATCTACATCATAGTTTAGCCATATCTTTGGCCAACACCACTACCCTTACTGCTCGATAGTTACAGATCCTTTCGTTTGTTGCAGGTACTAAAGATTGCTTTGTTGTGATATGGAAATTTAATTTTGTTGGAAGATGATACAAATTGGCCTGATCCTTGGTGACCACCACTACCCTCATTGTTCAATAGTTGCAGGAGTTTGAACAACCAAACTTGTAGGAGTTGCATTCCTTTCAACCAAAGGAGAATGATGTAATAAAAAACTTATGAGCTTGTAGTGGTGGGCACATGTAGGCATTTAATTTTTTTATCAATAGGTGTGTATTTAATGTTTTTCCCAGTAGGTGTGTATTTAATATTTTTTCTAGTAGGTGTGGATTTAATGTTTTTATTGGTAGGTGTGGATATAATATTTTTTGGTAGGTGTAAATTTAATATTTTTCCTAGTAGGTGTGGAATTATTGCAGATATAGATTTGGTTTGGAAAACTACTCGTTTCGGGGATGTATTTCCAGAGTATTGTAAGGGTTGTTAATACTGTTAATGAATAATTTCACAGTATTTTTGGATGGTTATTGAATATTTATCTCTATATTTACAACATACCCCCTCATGTATTAAAGGGTTACCTAGATCAAGAGGATGTTATACGAGTTGTATATGAGTCACTGGTGAAGAGTCAAAGATGTGAGCTTGCTTCTCATCTAGAAGAGAATAATATTATTGGCTATAAATGGGTCTATAAGACCAATGTCCAGGTGGAGAAGCATAAGGTACACCTTATTGCTAAGGGATTCTCTCAAAAAGAGAGAATTGACTATTCAAAGAGTTTTTCTCCAATTGCAAGAGTGAACTCTATTTAGATGATTCTTTCTATTACTTCTTATTATGGTTGGGAGGTTTTTCTAAATGGATGTGAAGAGTAACTTTATTCATGGAGATATCCAAGAGAAGATCTATATGTGATAGAAATATGGTTTTGAACTTGATAGACCTACTTCTTTGGCATGTTAGCCAAAGAGGTCCTTATATGGGATTAAATATGATTCTTACAATTAGTATGACAATATACATTTCTTATTTCTAAATTGTGGGTTTAGGTGATGTGTGGTAGAGCATGACATCTACATAAAATAAGAGGATAATTAGATTATGGTGATTGTATTTTATGTTAACAATCTTCTCATCATGGGAAACTTGACTTCTTTGATCCAAGAGATGAAGTCATAACTTTATGATAGTTTTGAGATGACAAATTTGATCTTCATTATTTATTGAGTATTCATATTGATCATACACCCTCTAAGATCATAATTTCATAGTCCAAATATACCTCAAATCTTATATAATGAATTAACATGAAGAATTTTAAACCTACTTAGACTTCCTTTATTTCTAGTTTGAAGTTGTGAGTATAATAAACTACTCCTTTGGTGGATGCTACTTTGTATAAGTCAGTTATTGGAGGCCTTCTCTATATCACCCACAATCGATCAAATATTACATTCACCTTTAGCTATTATTCTAGGTATAAGCAGACATCCATGAGAGTTATTGGATAACATACAAGTAGACCCTTTAGTACATTAGAGGTACATACCATATGGGTATTCACTATTTAGTTAGATAAATTATAATTTTGATAGGATTTACTAATGTAGATTGGATTGATACTCCACTATACAATTTATTATTTTTCTTAGATTAGGACTGATCTCTTTATTTTGTAGAATGCAGTCCATCATATCTTAATCTTCTATGAAAGCTAAATATTATGTTGCCAATTATGCCATCAAATGCCTTTGATGAATGCTCATAATTTTGGAGCAGTTGTGTCTTCCTTAGTAGTTTTCAATCACCCTTCATTATGATAATTAAAGTTCCATGAAGTTTATCTAGAATTTAATATTTCATCAATGCACTAAGCACATTCAAATTTAGATACACTATATTTGATAGGCTAATGGGAATGCTTGATTTAATTGGTGTACCATTAATAGAGTAAACAATAGATATCTTGACCAAGGTCATGCCCAAGGTACCTTTTCCATGATTGCGAGAGTGTCTTGGAGTAGGAGAGTGTCATTTAATGAGTGGCAACTGAAAAAACTATCTCTTTATGCCTCCCTTCATCACAAGGGAGGATGTTGAAATATGTGGTGTTAATATTCACTTGAGGCCGAGATTAGATTTTGTGTTATATTTATTGTATAGATCTTTGGACCTATGTATAACTTATATAGGTGGGTTTATTTATAATATTTTATTAATAAACCTTAAGATTGGTTCTTAACTTTGACCTAAAGGTTACTTGTAATCAATAATTTATACTCATTAAGACCAACCATTTATTTATTGGTTTGAGTGCTATTTATTTTTTAGTGAGAGTATTTTGGTGCCTATAGACATCATTCATATTTCTTTATGTTATTTCTACAAGTTTTTTAACTTTTTTTCGTAATTTTTTTATTGCATTCATTTCTATAAATTATCATGATATCCAACATCTAGTCCCAAATCATTATTAATAACATAGAGATTTATTTTTATGGTTATTCACAAATTCTAGTTGTAAAACTAGTTACTATGGTTTTTTTCTTTTCATTAAACAAGCACATTTCTAAATGCTAAAAAGAAAGAATAAATAATGAGTAATTGGTTAATGATGATTTTTTTCTTTTCATTAAACAAGAACATTTATAAATGCTAAAAAAAAAGGATTTTTTTTTAATTGGTTTATGATGTAGTTTATTGATCCAGTTCAGCTCTATGCTTGAATTTAAAAATCTTTCTTCTACATCTTCCCAAGGCCGCTAGTTGTGAGGGAAGTTTAGACTTTGTGGGGGTGTCAAAATTTTAGGCTCTCTACAATATTAATTTATTTCCAAGAAATCCTTGGTTCTTTTGGTTCTTGTAGGATTTATTTTGATATCACCTTGTGCACATCCCTACTATAGTGGTTTCTATGTAGAAGAATTTTTGGAAAAAATGGCAGGGTTAGTCCTTGAGATGAGATATATCATCATTGATGAGGATGTGATAGAAATTCTAAAGAAGGAAAAACTCCACTATTTGATGATGTTTAATGGCCACAATAAGGATATGGTAAAGCATATGATGTGGCACAACAAGATGGTTAGAGTGGGGATCCTAGAGCTTGAGGTTTCCATTCATTTTATAGCTGAAGTTATGGGTCTACCCAGGGATGGATTTGTTCATATTAGAGAGAAACAATCCTAGGCTAGAGAATCTCAACAATTTTTGGGACAAGATGAGGAGCTTGTTAAATTTTAGAATAGTTTTAAAAGAGAATCCCTTAAGGTACTCTGGGATAGAGTGACCTTGGTAATAATGTAGTACTTCACATTGGATGAGAACTAGGACATACTCAGGAGATTCCATTTCACGTTCTTAAATTAGTTACACCACAAGAGAATCATGAATATCCCATCCTTCCTATTCCAATCTATGGAAAAGTCTATGAGTTAGGTTAAGAAAGGGACTGCATTAGATCCCATTCACCAAGGGTTGGCGAAGTTAATTTTTGACCATGTTGTCAAAGCTAGAGGATTATCGAGGGAGGATATTTTAAATTCTTTGGCTAAGGTGGCACCTCTGATTGTAGAGTCTCCAAATTTATCTCAATTTGAGCAGAGTAGTTCCCAAATGCAGGAGGCCATCCACATAACCCCTACTTTAGCTTCAAGGATCAAAGTGGAAGTTTCCTCCTTGAAAGGTGTTGGGGGTAGCAAGGAGAGAACTAGACATTCCAAACACTTGGTGAAAAAATTAGCTAGTGCTAATAAGGCACCACTCTACATTAACAAATCTGAATCTGAGACTTTGCCTCACCTAGAAAGAAAGCTAAACTTTTATTCAAGTTAGCCAATAGGAAAACATATATAATATTTTGATCCCATGGTACTCTTATCACATCAGAGTCCTTCAAAAGGATGTTATTGAAGCTGCAAAATTCTCTCTTTGACTCCATGTAAGAAACCATCTCTTGCGCTAAAGAATTCTTGGTGTTGATGGATTGGTAGCAATGGTATGTGAAGGAACATGACTTGGATAAGAAAGATGCGAAAGCTAGTGGTCTAAATAATTGAGGTGTGGGATCCTCGAATATTTATTTTCCTTCTTGGTGCTAGATTATTTCATTGGTTGGATTCTCCTCTACATGGGAGTTAGTTCTTTTTGTGTTCTTAGGAATTGTTATTTTGCTTCGGTTAACTATTTTGTGGACCATCCATGGGATTTTTTTGGTACCCTGATGATAGATATTTTGGTTTATCCTATTTTGTATCCTATATTCTCTGGGTCTTTCCAGAAGGTAGATTATTTATATTTGTAAAAGGTTAAGGGATCCTTTAACCCCTTATTCCATATAATCATTTTTTTTTATATTATATTTGTAACCTATACACAAAATAGATAAGATAAAAGAGGTGAATAGCTTTGGGGATTTCCCATATCAAGCCCTATTTCACTTAGGTTTTTGTAGTAAAAGTGGAGAAATGATAAAATATAAGGTAGGAAATCATAAACTATAGAGTTATACCTATATTTTAAATATATTATTATTATATTTGTTTCTATTAGTTTTCTATATCTAGTATAGGTGCATAAGCACTATTGGCGCTAACATCAAGAGCATGGGACCTAGTCATACTATTAACTATCAATGCAAATAACTAAATATGATGACCAACCCTACTTCCATAACTTATCAAATCCTACACAAATTTGATATACATATGTAAACAAATATAAAAGGAGACAAGTAGATATAAAAGATAGTAAAAAGATAAGATGAGTCAATGTTTTAAGCTAAGATGTGGATCAAAATATTTGAAATAAATAAGTACAAATGTGAATTAATATAGACTACTACTATAAAATAAATCTTGAAGTTATATGATTTAAGCTTAAAAATACATGATGAAGACTCAAGAACACATGATAGAGGGTACAATTACTATTCATTATTCTCAAATAAAACCCTACTAGTTGTGTGCTAAAGCATTGGTATAAATGTGTTAGCACTATTGGTGGTAACATTGAAAGGATTAGACCTAATTGCACTATCAATCATGAATATAAAAAATTAAATGCAATTATTGTCATGCCATATAGATTCCTATAACCACATTGAAATAGAAGCCTAAATTAAAATAAGGAAATATTCTAATAATTTCTAATAGATATAATAATTCCAAGGCCCTTTATCTTATGGAAGTTCTAATCCATAAAAAAAAAGATTAAGAGTTATGCAACAAAGAGTATAACTATGTAAAAATAAATGTAGTATTAACAATTATAATTTATATTGATTGTTGATAACATATCAAATTGAAATTGTCTCATAAAGGTATGATCGAGATTGCTAATTAGAAATCACATGAGATGGAGATTCTAAATTCTTATTTTTGCTACATTCAATAAATCTCGTAAGGTGGGTGTAAAATAGGATAGTAGATAAAAAAAAAGTTATAATTAATGAATCCTTTTGTATATATAATATTCCCAATGTAAGAACTTCAAAAATTAAATCTAGGATAGTCTTCCTCTCTCATTTCATGATCATTATGAATGAAATCAAAATAGAAAGTATAGAATATGTGAGATATAAAATTTCCAACCCAAAGTTAAGATGTGTGAGATCATTCCTTGATTATTTATTGTGCCATTCTTAACTCCAATTTGATGCTAAGGTGTGGTTTGCTTGTTGTATATGTGGTACTTTTATGGTAAGTAGGATGTTTATGTGTCACCAAATGACAATGACTATAAGCTAATTTTATAGTTTCTAAAATATCCCATTAGGAGAGAGTGCTAGATGAGTTGCTTGTGGTTGGATTAGGTAATAAAATTCTCACTCTTAATTCTATATATATTTTAATTCAATATCATTATTAGCACTAGTGAAATTCATGAACACTATCAATATTAATGGCAAAGATGAATAAATGATATGATTCTTGACTAAATTGAATTAGGATATGAAAAACAATATTAATGATAGTATTTTGTTGAGATTTAAATATTTATCTAATAATTGAAGATGTTTTAATATTATTATGTAATTTGTGTCTTGGATGACACATGCCTTAGTTGTAATTTTGGGTTTTTATTTTATTTGGTATAATTTAAATAGGTCAAAGGAATTTATGATTTGTTGAGAATTTTTTTTATCAATTTGGGTGTTTAGAATATGGTATATTCAAGTTGATTGCAATAATAGAAATATTATCAAATACATTATTACATTCATGAAAAATACAATAAGAATCTCTAATTTTCAATCTATGATTGAGTCTCAAATACTCTTCCATGAGATTATTAAGTCTATAAGTAACAAAAATTTCCTTTTATAAAGCTTCAATCATGATATTTGAGTCCCTCTCAATGGTTAAATCCTTAAGATATTTTATAGTGGCCACTCTTAGGCCTATAATTTATACTAATTGTCTCATTGGCTTTGAAGTGGATGGTGGAAGGAACAAAGCATACACAAAGAATTTGACCAAAACTATATTTAAAAATTCTTGTCTCACCTACTAGGCCTAAATTCCCATGGGTGCCCCCATTAGATTTTGATTTCACTATCCTAACTAGAGGAGAGTGCCAACATGTAAATCTCCTTTGTGTCTATTTATCACCCTTATCATTAGAAAAGGATATCTATATGATACTTACCTTAGTGAACAAATTGAAATTGACACAAAATATGCTGACATGATTATCCCAAGTATAAAATATACTAATGCCACATATAAACCTATAAAAAATATGCAAAAATATTTCCTTCATCTAATATTTAAAATTATATTGTGCCAATACTTTAAAATAAATTTAAACCCCCAAGAGTGATATGTTACTTCTATATTTTTCAACCTTAATGCAAAGTTTTAAAAAATACAATTCTTTTATATAAATATTTATGTCATCGCATATGTATTTTCAAAGTAAGATTATCTTTCTTCCAGTGGTATATTATATTCAAAGCTAAACATGCACATATTCATAAATATTAAATAAACATTAATATGTATAGACTTAATACAATAAAGAAAATAAAGTAAGATTTTGGTCTTTATAATTGACTCTAATGCTAAAAAAATTAATTATTATAGTGGCAAGAACAATTTAGAATTCATAAATGAGATAAATAAAGTAAAATATCTATTTATATTAGATAATCAAAATAGAATATAATAGACTATACAAGTTTTGTAACAATTTTATGGGAACCAAAAATAGAAAGACAAAATATGTTTGACTTTTCTTTTATTTTGGTAGTAAAAGTGGAAAATTAGGATACGAAAAAGAAAATCCCCATGGTGATATGTTGATAGACTAAAATGAAGATAATTCTCTAGGTGATAGATTGCTAGGTTAGGAAAAAGACAATATTTTGGTGAAATATTGACAATATGCTAGCGTATTAGAGGAGATAACTAATCCACTTAAGGAATTAGATTGTAGAATAGGTATCTATGGTAACATTAGAAAGAAACATATAAGTATGATATGGGGTAGCTAACATAACATGCTTAATCAATTTTTTTTTTGAAAAATAATGATAGTAAAAAGCTAATTAAGCATTTGTTATAAGAAGAAACATATGGCATATTAGAATCAATATTTTTGAGAATAGTAGGAACACAATAATTAGATAAACTAGACTAAAAAAATTGATAAGCATGAGATGGCACTTAAGTATTAATAAGAGTTAAAATTGAGCTATGAAGTGATCACATTGTGAATCAAAATTTTAACAAAAAGTGCTATAATTTGGTTGATATCAATTTTTGAATCCAAAATCTAGGTTTCTTATTCATTGATTGACATTACATATTTATAGGTATTATATGCCTATTTAAAAATAATATTTGGGGTCAATAATCATGTTTAGTCAATAACTATATTTAATGAGACAATCACTACCTTTCTAAAAAGTGACTAGGAGGATCTATAAGGTCGCTTGTTTTCCATGTGTTGGCCAACCATATTTTATATAATGTATTTTATTTATATTTTACATTTTATATTTTATATTTCCTCCCAACAACAAAATAATTGGACCCGAATTCATGCAAAAGGGGAGGAAAATCATGATCCATCTAGTGAGAGAACCAACATGCTAAATGAGGAAGCTAAAAGAACCTAGGTGGGTCTAGTAAGTCTTTGTGAGTATGAGTTCCCAACTGAAGTCAAGTGTTGCCTCCAATATGAACTTGATTTATTTCCATGAATGGAAACTATGGTGGTGGAGTTTTATATTGAAGAATCTAGGGATATGGAGAATGACCATCATAAAATAAAGAACATGGCTCCTAGGTCTAAAAATTCTACAAGGTGGAAGGAGTAGGACACTGGAAAATGTGTACAAAATCTAAAATAACAACAAGAGTAGGAAGAAGAAGAAGAATATATGGTGAATAATTTTGCTATGTTAGGAGTCAATTGGATCCATATTTACAATCATGGCAAGAATATGGAATGTGTAGACTGATAAATAATTTCTCAAGCAATCGAAAGTTTCTCTGTTCAAAGAAGTCTAGAAAGGGGAAAATGCTAGGGAAAGGAAGTAATAAGCATTGGAAGAATATTGGTCTTGGTTTCAAGATCCCAAAGGAAGATATTAAAGGGATATACATTGATCATAAGTGTCCATTCATGGGGTTCTATGCCAATCAGGGATCACATAGTGATTAGAACCTATTATAGTGTAAAAATGAACTTCACAATAGTAGTTTGTAGTAATTATCTACACTTTGTCAAGAAGTATCAAAGGTATGAGAAGAGATATTAAAATATACTAGCATACATTTCACCTTGCTTTCATGTTAAATAAGGGAAACTTGTTATTATTGGATAATGTAGGCATTTGTCCAAGACTGTAAAGTTTAATGTCTTGAAAGTGATTGTTGTTGGTTCTAGTGGTGGTGGTGATAATAAAAAGAAAAGCTTTGCTACAATGTAATCCCTTTATATAACAAAGTTTTCAAGTAGTAGTCATATTCATTCAAGTAACAAGGAGGATATTCTAATAAAAATATATGTCGATTTCCTTTTTATCATAATTTGATTTGAATTTTGTCATTTTGTTCTACTTATTTCACTCATTTGAGATTTTTGACATCTAGAAACCCACTTGTTTTCCATGTGCTAATAAACCATATTTTATATATTTTATTTTATTTATACTTTACATTTTATATTTTATCTTTCCTCATCATTGGTGGATAAAAATATCAACAAAATATTTTTGAGCTAAAATTATTGCTAAATAGGCGATTTTTATTTTAGAAAATTTAATTTTAATAATGACATTATGAAAGAACTAAATAGTTGACTCAATATACTCAAGCAAAAAAAGAATACAAAATTATTTTTTGAGTAATATTTTAAATTAGTTATAAGGGATTGAAAGAAGCCCCAACCTTATTACATCATGACCACATAGTGGTATTACAACAACTTGGAAAATATGCATGTATCACTTGGCAACATTTAAACTTTGGTCTCCTCATTGAAAGTCGAGGAATTTAATCAATTAAGCTCATGCCATTTGATTTTGAGTAACTATTTTTAATAGCATATATTGTAAAAAATATTGTCTGCCATAATTAAAAGCATAAACAATTTATCACATCTAAATAAGACTCTAGATTAGTATGCTTACCTTTACAATACTTTATAATTATAGGATATCAAGGAACTAGTTAATTAGCATCTTTAATAGGGGGATGATAAAATACAAACTCCTTCAAATCAAAATAATTTTTTTGAATATTATAATTTATATTTGTAGCTTTTGAATCCTCCACTTAGATGGGCTATTTTTGAGTTTTAATAACTATGTTAGGATATTCATCATATTTAGAATATATAACACCTAGGTTTCAATAATAAAAGAAAAATGTTTCCTAGTAGCAGAGGCCTAGGGCAAGGGGATCCCTTATCCTCCCTTCTATTCATCATTGCTACGGAGGCATTAGGAAGATCAATCCATGCAACTAGAAGATCAGGATTGATTTTTGGAATTAAAGTGACTTCTCAATATAATCCTGTCACTCATCAACAATTCGTTGATGATACTCTATTTCTCACCTTTGCTTCTATTGTTGAAGCTAAAGTTATCAAACATTTACTCCTTCTCTATGAATAAGTGGTTGGATAGAAGGTGAATTTCCAGAAAAGCAAGTTATATTTCCTCAACACTCCTTACAAGTGACAACTCAAAATTAAAAATATTTTGGGATGTGCTATCTCTACTTTACCAACCACTTATCTGGGATTGCCTTTGTCCTTTGAAAATGCTTTTGAATATTTGTGGAACAATGTAATTGAAATATTTCAAAAAAAAACTCATAGGATGGAAGGGTAATATTCTATCCTAGGCAAGAAAAGTTGTCCTTACCATGGCTTATTTCCAGAGCATCCCTATTTATTTCATTTTAGTTTTTAAGACCCCAACCAAGGTTTACCACAAGATAGAACAATTTCAAAAAAATATTCTTTGGACTGGTTCTGATAACAAAAATAGATTTCACTCGGTTGCATGGGAAAAAGTTTGCAAACCAAAGGAGTAGGGAGGAATCAACCTCAGAAGGATTAATTTGTTAAACTTAGTACTTCTGGAAAAATAAGCATGGAGATTAGTAGTAGGGGACCAAGTGGAATGGGTCAATATTGTAAAAAATAAATACTTGTAGGGATCTGAATTTTTATGTGACCGGGCACCTTCTATGTGTTCAACATTTTGTAAATCCATAAACATAACAAAACAACTCCTGAGAAGGGGCCTAAGATGGCATGTTGGATATGGAAAAACTATCAATTTTTGGGAAGACAAGTGGCTAGGAAACCAACCACTTTTAGAAATCCCCAGTTTCAGAGCTTTAAAGGAATTCATTGATCCTCTGTTCGGCTACCAGGTTTCTAATTATTTAACTATTTCTAATGAATATTGCACATGGAAAAGGATTCAATGTCCCAATCTATCAACATAAATCACTTCCTTGGAAGCCCTACTATCTGCTTTCACTTTACCATCAAGGATTGCAAGTGATCAACCCATCTAGGAACCTTATGACATAGGGGAATTTATTATCAAATCAGCATATCAACTTATCCTAGACCCTTAAGAAGTTCTCATTCCTTTAAAACTAGTGTGGATTAAGCACCTGACTCTAAAGGTATCCTTATTTTCTTGGTTGGATATTCAAAATAGGATTCTCACTGTAGAAAATATTAATAAGCATGAAATTCACCTTCCTGATAGGTGTTTCTTATGTATTTATGATTGGGAGTCTACAAGCCACATTTTCCTATATTATACCTTTTCAAGCTCCATCCTGAATAAGCTTTTTCAAAAGTTTCAAATTAGTTGGGCCAATCCTCCGTACATAGTTGATTTTTTCTCTCAGTGGCCCAATCCTTTTAACAATCCCTATCTAAAAGGAATTTGGAAATTTTGCCTTCACCATTATCTATGGCAGATTTTGCTTGAGAGGAATATACATACTTATTCTATAGAGGCCAAGGATCTAGATTCCATCATGAATAGAATTATATTTTTTTTTCCAAGGAAAATGGACTCTCGACACCTAGTGATCCTCATTCCATCCCTAGTTTTTACGCTTCCTTACTTCAGTCCTTACATGTTTCTCTAGAGAATCCAAACCCAGGTAATACTAAAATCTCTAGAAATAACATCAAATGGATACCTCCTCCCCAATATTGGGTCAAGTTTAATTTTTATGGGGTAGCAAAAGGAAATCTAGGTAGAGCCAGGGTAGGGGGAATTTTAAGGGACCACAATGGAAATTCCATATTTGCATTCATTGAATATTTGGGAGAACAATCCAACCATATAGCTGAAGCTAAGGCCTTATGGAAGGGTCTACAGTTAATTAAGTAATTTCTAGGAAGAGTCATCATAGAAGGGGATTCTTTGAATGTTTTCAATTTATTAAAAACCTCCAAAACTCCATCTTGGAAGGTGAAAAGTCTAATTGAAGAGGCTCGAAGCCTAATCCTCTTTCAACACGAAGTCATTATTCAATATGTTTTTAGGTAAGATAATGGTGTTCCTGATAGGTTGGCTAACATTGGAGTCTTTGCCCCCGTGATGATGACATGGACTAACACCATTATGCGTGAAGTTGAAGAAATTGTAAGGTTGGAAAAAGTTCAAAATTTTCAAAATGCATAACAATCATTAATTCAAATTCATAGGAATGAAAAGGTTGTTTTCCCTAGATCTTAAAATTTTAAATTCTTCATATCCTACAAAAATCACCTTTAGCAAACCTATCATATCCTTGATGCGATTTATCTTTTCAAGGTACTCATTAATCCAGATACTTGGTGTAGGTTGGATTTTTTGGCACATCCTCGTATTTTTCTTACACCCCATGCCAATTATCCTTTTCACTGCATTTGGTTTTAGTCCCAATGTTCCAAATTATACCATTTTTTCTGTGATCTACCTGGAGTGATCCTTCCTGATATTTTCTCGTAGAACGCTCCCCATCGATGTGTTAATTTCCATCCTCATCCACCACCATTCCTCTCCTTTGGTTCTCATTGCTTCCTTTCCATGTTCTTGTCCTCTCCCACTTCTTGCTATTTTACAAAGCCCTCGATGACCGTTTTCCTCTACAAGCTTAGTGAGGGGGTTAAGTCTCATAACCTGTTAGGCCAAGCTCTTCAAGGTGTGGAACACCTTTCTATTTTTATGGAAACTAGTAACTATTGGGAACATAAGTTGCCTAAGGAATGTTGTCTTGATCTCCATGATTTGGTCGATTTACATTTCCCTATAATTTACCTCTTCGATAGGAGAAGGAATAGATACTTCCATAAATATCTATATCTAAGCCTGTCAAATGTTTATAAAACTCACCCCGTGGATGGATTTTGCATCTTCTCTATCTATTTATATCGACCTAGTGAGCCATATACCACCCCTACTTCTCTGCTTCAGCTTCTTGTCACCATGAGCTTCATGGAGCTAGAATCACTTACAATTGAACCAGTTGTGAAAGCTATCCTAAGTGCAAGAGGATTTGTGTTGTTCCTTAAGCAATTTTTAGGCTGGGACTAGGACATCAACCTGGATTTCATGTCCATGTGGGAAAAGGGCATCATCATCATACATGGTGTTGAGTTCCAGGTGGATGTTAATATCCTTGCTGAGGTTATATGACAACCATCAATGGGAAGAATAGTGTGTAGGGACAAGCACAACTAGGATATTAAACTTAACCAATTTGAGCCAAAGTCGCCTATGAGGAGTATTTTCAAGCCAAGTATGGTACGTGATGAATTACCCACTGCTTGGAAAGACGTGATGAAGCCCGTAATGGAATAAATCACCATGTATGATCCTAGTTCCCAACTCAAAAGTTTCCATATTACGTGTGTGAACCACTTTAGGGAGGTCAAGCATCTGAACATTCCAGATTTCCTTTACCTATCGATGGATTACTCCATCAATGCAAACTGCTAAACAAATGAGGAAGCCTGGCCCTCTCACCAGGGGCTTTTCAAAGTTGTGTATGCTCATATTCTAGATAAATTACCTAAGGGAAATATGTTTCCTTAGGAGCATCAAGCTGACAACACAAAGGAGTATACTTCCTACACTCCTATATCTAAGGTTCACAATTCCAAAAGGAAGAAGATGCATAAAGACCACCAGGATGCTGAGTTGCTGATAAAAAATAAGGGCAAGGCTGAGGCTACTCCAATGAGAAGTTCACACCACCTTAAGAATAAGGAAGTCTAGAACCAAGGAAAGATGTAGGATGCGACCGAAGATGAATCAGATGATCCTACGAAGAAGATTATCCAAGAATAAGTTATCAAGACCACCACTATTATGATTAGTCATCTAGATAACACCATGGCTAAAATTATGGGAGAAATTATCCAAATGAAAGAGCATAGGAATGCTCTGAATCTCTTGTTCTTTTGCGATAGTTATATAGAAGATACTCCTAATAAGACTACTCCTGAAGCCAAACCGGAGGTCAAGGATGATGATGTCATGGAAAATGCAAAGGATGTATTCAAGGACATCCCTAAGGATGCTACTAAGGATGTCAAGAAGAATGACATCAATCACTCAGTAATTGCCTAACTGACTGCTCTTCTGTGGTCTTATGTTTCTGTCTCATCTGGGATTTTCCTGGTATCCTTTTGGTTTATCTATGTATTCCTTTATGTTTTTAGATATTCAAGGATGCGTTATTGTTTTTTGAGGATAGTGCATCTTTTTCTCCAGCTAATGTACTAAGGCGTTAGGGCACCTTTCAAATGCCCTCTTCAATATAAATTTTTAACTTAAAAAATAAAATAAAAGGATTGACATAATTTTTAATAGAAACCTTTATATCTTTGTCATATTTAGGAAAGGACATACTTAGGGTGTCAACAATAAATGGAAACACATTAATTTAAGTAGGATTACTAGGTACCCAGGTGTTGTAGGTGAGTTGGAGAGGAGAGGGCAATCCTCCAAGGGAGGTCCCAGGTTCAAATATCCACACTACCAAAAAGCTGAATTGGGTATCAAAAATCCAATTGATAATGTTGGTGCGAGCAGGTTCGGGTGCGACTCCCGGATGACTTTGATGGTGTAGAACCCCTTGTTCGTGGTCTCTCAGACCAAGGTGGCCCCGCAAGGGGTTTTTCATTTAAAAAAAAAAAAGGATTACTAGGATCTTTATCATCTTTAATACATAATGCACATAAGGTTTTATCCATAAAATGATTGACATATTTTTTAATGATAACTCTAAGATATTCATCATGTTCAAATTAGGGTATACATAGGGTTTGATGATGAAAATAATTTTTACTTTTGTATTTTTCAAAATGGATTCTAGAACCTAGGGTCACCATCATCATTGTTATCATCATAGGAAAACATTTTCTAAGATGTGAATGGTAAAAGTATTGATACAAATTTCTAAAGGAACCTTAAAATATCCATATTGATCAAGTTAGAACATACCTATAGTTAAATATACAAAGGTTTTTCAATTAAATGCTTATAAAAATGGATTCTAAAACCATAAGCTCTATATCATCATCATAATACAACACACCAAGTTTATTAAAACAATAAAATTAAGCCAATCGAAAATATCATTTCATATTGAGTTCACTAAAAATATTATTAAAAACATGTGTCAAAGTATATAATCAAAAAATACTAATTTCACTAGAAAGAGCAAAAGTGCAAAACCTAGACAACTAGGATTCTAAAGTGAAGACATTAAAAATAATAATACTAATAATTGAACATATTCAATTATGTAAACCAAATATATTATTGAAAATTATAAATAATAAACAAATACATAATTCAAAAGGAAATAATTGCAATTTTATCAAATAAATAGTAAATTATAATGAAAAGTAGAAGTAATTTTTTAGTAAATATTGAATATATAAAATATCTATGAAAGATCCTATTATAAACATGTTGGATTTTTAAAGTCTTTACTATCACAAAATATCACAAGTTATATAACACATATCCTAAATATAAAATAGTCATAATAATAAAGGTCAAGATAATAACGAGTAGAATAATATGATCAAATTAATATGTATATCAAGGCTTATAATAAATCAAATAAAATTCATTTATATGTTAAAATATGAATATAAATAGCCTGAATCATTCATGTACTATACATGAAGAACAACTTACAATATTAATTGCTCAAAATGTATACAAGCTTTATTGCTCCTCTTTCTATTACAACTTGATTATTAGTACTTGACTCTTTTCTTCTTTTTCTATACATTATATGGAGTATTATCTCCATAATATAGCCATAGTAATGTGACTCTTCACATACTTGACTATTGCTCTCCATATGCCAAGTCTCATGACTCTTGGCTTATCAACTTGCCACTTGCATACTTGATGGACACTTGACTCTATAATACTTGCACACATCTACTTGAATATAGGACTCCTACATTCACTCATTATATAGGAAATGTTTTCACATATTTATATTACATATTTGCACTCTTACATACAAGACACTTGTGTACATTCTCTACTCTAACTTACATGACACTTGTGCATTTACTGCACATTCACACTTACATAAAAGAGAAAATATAAATCACATTCTAAACTATTTACTCAACCCTAATATATTATTTATAAATGTACCTTGGAGATACCATGGGGGTACATTAGCATGTACCAAATAATTTATTATTATCCAACAAAACATGCATAAAAATGAGATAAAAATATACCCAAGCATGAAAGCAAGTATACCAACTAGAATGGTATTGAAACATTGACTATTAAGAAATCTATAAAGATATAAGGAAGAATATTGGACTTCATTTTGTAAATAAATCTAGAATGAGATTGTATAGATGTATTGATGACTTAGTTATTTGAATTCACACCTATTTCTAGAAATAAACATAAGCAATCACTCCATTCAAATCTTATATAAAAAGCATAAAAAAATATGAAAGAGAGAAATATATAGTGGTTACTTATAGGTACCATAAATAATAACTATATTATCCATATATTGGAATCACTACACTATGTTCCAATGGATGGAATAGTGGGGGCATTTATACCAATACTAAAACCCTAATTACAAAAGCAAGTTAACCTTAGCCAACATAAAAAGAAGGCTTTAAGGTTAATTACAAGTAATAAGGTGGGTTTAAATATAACAAGACTAATCACAATCCATATGGATTACATGATAAAATAAAAAATAAATTAAATACTTTTGAATAATGATTTCCCATAGGCCTATACAAAAGAGCATCATATAACGTCAACCTTAACCATAAGTTTGATTACACTTTAAACATCCCCCATAATCTAAACTAAGGGGTCAAGGAAAAAAGACATTTATAATAACAATATCTTCTCCACCCCATAATGGATGCTCTATTTGGTCTTTGCACTTTAGGAAGACTCATATGGAGCCCCCTCATCATCTATAAATCCACTAATGCAAAAATACCTCTACATAAGAATATTATTAGGCTAGACCATAGTCATCATCACTAATATTAGATACTCCCACATATATCTAAACAAAATATACACTATGACTCCATATGAGGAAGATAATCCTACATTACTCCCTTCAAACAATTATTTTAATATTCTATAGTCATATAAGGTAAGGTTTGGAAGCATAACTTTTCCTTTTACAACATACATCACCTTGTTTGGAGATTTTAATTTGTTCTTAGGCCACCTTATTTCCATCAGTAGAAAAAATTCTTTGTATGGACCTATTTATGAGGAATTCCATTACAAAATACCAAGATCACTTAGACATAAAGTAGAAGAAATACGAGATCATGAAGGATTAGATCTTCATGAATAATATGCATCAATAGACCAAAGAAGTAAGATGGGATGATTAAAGCATATTCTATATTCTTTTTTCTATATGCCTTCAAAAGAAACAAAAATTGCTACAAATATCACAAATTCAACAGTAACTCCCATAAATATATACCAAATATTTTGATTTTATAACATATGGTAAATTTTCTCTTTCGAAATAGGAAAATATTTTTTAAGGACTATCCTACATAATTCAACTATTAACACTATAACAGGTCCTTGAACTAACATTACCAATGTAAAAAGCTCAAAAAAATATATGATTTGAAAATAAATGGGCTCAAAACACTTTCATATGTAAAAATCATGGCCTTTGGAAGATTTTTCCTAATAGTCTTCAACAAATAAAAATTAACCCTCCAAACCATAGGAGAGCAATATCCAGTTATAGCTCATAATGTTTCATCCATCCATTCTTTGGTGTCTACCACATAATCTATGCCACTTGGTTATCACATAGTTGTTGGGTTCCTATATGCTATATTTTTATTAATTGAGTATGTTTATATAGGTAAGAAAGGAGGTTATATAGCATGCAAGGGTGTCACATCAACCACCACATTAGCCTAGACAACTATGATAAAAATATCCAAAAATTCCATTGTTAATGATAAAACCTTTGCCTTATTTAGGCTATACCATTCATTCTAACCAACACATCCATATTGAACTTATGAATAGTGAGCATGCAATTTTTACTAGGGTTTCTATGATGGTCAAAATAAGAAGGTGTAAGAGGAGAAAATTCCTACCATAATTCAAACAATGGTTCTTCATGCCACCAACAACTTAGCAAAGGATATCCAACCAATTAATCAACCCTCATTCTATGATCAATAGTGCCCACATCTCCTTGAAGTTTGTTTAACATGGTATCCAAAAAGAAAGAGGTATTGTTGTCCACTTGTTAAGGCATCATTTTGACTTATTATCACTTTTAAATTGTAGCAATATGGAGAATGTAGGGATTCAAACCTCAAATCCATAATGTCATCTATCTCAATATACATTCACCTAGTTATTTAAGCACCCTCAATGATTGAATAGGTAAGCATATCTCCATATACAATAATTCCAAAGTCATGGAATTTAAGGGTGCATGTGATGACAAGAGTGCATGCCTTGTATAGGGCACTAATTTTGAATTCGATTTTTTTGGCACCGTTGAGATTTGAATTTTTCCTTTCATAAAATAATGATGAGTAAGGTTACTAAAAGCAAATTAAAATTATAAAAAATGGAATAGTATTATTTTGATAAAAATGAAGTAAGCATATATTTTAAAATATTTTTAAAAATAGATAATATGCTATTGAATAAGATAATCCTCTGTACTTTTTGTGTCAAATATTCTTATGAGGTTTTGAAGAGCAATTCACCCCAATTCTTAGAGTAAGGTTCGAAGGCTCTAATTTGAACTTATGTGTATCCAAGTGGCATTACTCCATACTTGTTATGATACCATGTTGGAATTAACACCTATTTCTAGAAATGAATAAAACTAATCCATCCACTCAAACCTTATACAAAAAACATAAAAAAGGATGAAAGAGATAAATATATAATTGGAACTATTAGAGTATATTACATTATTTGGTACATGCTAATGTACCACCTTGGGTACATCTTTAGATTAGGAGTGTGTCTTAGATTAGAGTGTGAGTATTTACTTTATGCAATGTAATAAATGCACAAGTATTATTAGAATGTGCAAAGTATTCAATAATGTAAATGTGCATAATAGTCCATGTGCACATGAGTCCATAGAGTAGGAAAGTGAAGAGTCTCAAGAAGAGTGAAGGCCAAGAGTACTCCATATGAAGAGTCACATTCCATTATATATGTGTCTATGTGTGTGTGTGAGACACAATGTAGAGTGAGAGTGTGTGGAAGTATGGTGTATTTGAGATCTTTATTCTATATCAAGATACTATTTTCGTGAGCATTTTTTAATGGCTATTTTATGAGTTGTTGCAGAAGTTATTTATGAGTTTTATATGATTTAGATATTGCCATTAACATATATTTCATATAGCAACTTTATTTTAGATCTTGTGGTTATTTGTTTTAAGTATTAAGCATCAAAAGCTAACAGTGGTATCAGAGCCACAAGGGAGATTGATAGGAGATAGGGAGATTTCTTTTACAAAATTTGAAAGTTTCTATTTGGCTAGAGTCTTTCCACAGGGTTGCAGAAAAACTCATGAAGACTAGGACTCAACATAGATTTCTTTCCACTAGATTGAAGAATAACTAGTGAAGATTATTGATTTCAGATTTTTGGAGATTTGAATGTATTTGATTGTTGTTGTCTAAGATTTTGTTGCAAAAAATTAGTTCTCAAAATTTGAGAAGCTTCCTACAATAGATAGAGAAGAATTTCACCTTCGATTGCCTAAAATTCTATGTGCTTTCCTCATGTAGGGATTAGTTTTTGAGTTGCAACAAAAGAGTAGACATTGAAGATTGAGGAGACCCAAGAAAGAGGTCCCCATAGAATATTGAAGAAAGGAGATTAAGAAGACCCAAGAAATAGGTCCTCATTGTAAATTTGAGAAAGAGACCAAAGAAGCCCTATTGAATATTGAATAAAGAGGAGACCCAAGAGAAGAGGTCCCCATTGCAGATTTGAGAAAGAAGATAGGAGATTTGAGAAAGAGGCCAGAGAAGCCCTATTGAATATTGAAGAAAGAGGAGACCCGAGAGAAGAGGTCCCCATTGCAGATTTGAGAGAGGAGATAGAAGATTGAAGAATTTGGAAACCCAAGAGAAGAGGTTTCAAGTAAATTTGGAAGGAGAAAGAAGAAGAATAGAGAAGCCCTATTGAGAAATTGAAGAAGTGGCCATTGGAGAATATTTGAAGAAAGTTTGAGGTAGAATATTGCAAGAAGAAGAAGCTCCTAAAAAGAGGTAATCACATCAAAATTGGGATAATTGTTGTCATTCAACAACAAGCCCAAAAGGATTTGTGAAACTGATTCAAGGAGAAGGATTTTGGCAAGAAGTTTGCCAAATTTGAGAAAGTATTTTTGAAGACTTCAAGACATTCAGATTCTTGAAGAAGAGGCCAGCAAAGAGGCCAAATTTGAAGATAGAATTCAACGAAAGCTAAGGAGAAGAAAGAGAAGAGATAAAAAATTTTTTTTTTTGGGAATTTTTTTTTATTGTTTGGGGGTTTTTTTTAAAAGAGAAGATAGTTTTTTTGGGGGGGGATTTAGAAATTTTTGGGGGAAAGAAAAAGAGGAGGAGAAATCAAAATTTTGGAGCAGCATTTGAAGAGTTTTGGACTGCAAATTTGGGCAGAATTAGAAGAAGATAGAAGAGCTGCAAATTGGAGAAAATTTGGGCAGATTTGGAAGCTTTTTGGATAGCTAATTGAAGAAGGAATTGACAGCCATTTAAGGCAGATAATTGAAGGAGATAGAGGTAGATTTTGGACAGCAAAAAGGTAGCATATTGGCAGCATTTGGAGCTGCAAAAATATAGAGTTTGTGGACAACAAAAAGGCAAATTGAAGGAGTTAGAGGCAGCATATTGGACTGCATTTGGTGCTGCAAATTTCAGTGAATTTGGACAGTGAGTTGAAGGAGATAGAGTTGTATTTTAGATAACATTTGAAGAAGAATTTGAGCTGCAAATTTCAGAGTTTCTTGGAAGCTTTTTGGAAGGAGAAAAGAGAAGTTTTGAGGCAGCAAATTAAAACTAAGAAAGCAGATTTTTGGGCAGCTTTAGGAGCTGCAAATTTCAGAAGATTTGGGCAGCATTTTGAGAAGCAAAAGAGCTACAAATTTGATGGTATTTGGGCAGCAAGTTTGAATATTGAAAGGTGAGAAAATCTAGCTAGAAAGCAAGCTTGAAAGAAAGCACAAATAAATTTGGAGAATTAATATTTTATTATGGAGTTATAAGTTGATTATTATTAGATTTTTTGCAAGTATTACTCCTAGTTTAAAACAACAAGAAAAGTAGTTGTAAATGCAATACGAAGCACTAAAAGGTGTGCATAGTATATGTTTCTAAAAAGGAAATTTAAGTGCATGTTCTTGAAGGAACAATAGTCTCTTTGAACCTGCACAAGTTTTAGAAATAGAAGTCAGTAAAGTAAGTGGAAAAGGAGTAAAAGTATTGAAAAAGAAAGCTTTCAAGCTCACCCATTGAAGCTGAGTTGTGGAGAAGCCAAGCTACATCAAAATAGGTTAAAATATGTAGAAGCAATGCAATAGAAGTGGCAGCCAAAGAAGCCACCATACGTTGAAGGAGGAGCCACCATTTTAGAAAGGAAAAGCCACCCAAGTTGTGGTTGCACCACCGTGAGAGGAGAAACCATTGGAAGAGCCACCACATTGCACAAAGGAGAACTTAGAAAGCCAAATGCCAAAGGAGAACATAGAAGGCCAAGCACTACTATACATTGGAATATGTTGGAAAGAAGAGCAAACATACTACAAAGAAGAAGTGGAGCATTATCAAAGGAAGAGTACTCATTTGAGGAGTTGTAGAGTTCATTTACCACTTGGTATTGCAAGAAATGTAACGCCTAGGATGTTATAGAATCGTTGAATGTAACCAGCCAAAGTTTGAAAATATTTTCAACCAAGTGTTATGAGAAGGATAGTAACTTGGAGCGCCAAAGAAATGTTATAGAAGAAGACAAGTGTTTATGTGCCACTTGGCACTTGAAATAGTGAGTGCCAAACGTCTTAGAAGGGAGTCAAAGCATTTTGAAATCTTCATTCATTGCATGGGCCAAAATTAGCAAAGGAGAGATTCATTTTGGAAGAAGTTTGGGTTGCAAAATCAGGAGAGTGCCTTGCAGCAAGAAGACTATTGACTATTCAACAGTGAAGATCTAGCATTTCACCCAGAATAGCATGTGCCCAGATTATTGAGGTAAATCTCAAATTATTATTTGATTTATTCAAAGGTTGGAGTAATAAGGAGTGTTTATAATTGATTTATGAAAGTTTGAAGTTGATTATTATATTATCACATTGATTAATTAATGCTATTGGAGGAATAAGGTTTATAAGTGGTAAATCAAACCTTAGATACTTTATTATTGCTATTTGGAAAGTTTTATGAAGATTTGAAAAGTTGATTTGAAGATTTGAGAAATTAATTTGAAGTTTTGTAATTGGTTTATTGAAATATTTGCAAATTGATAATTTTGGAGAAATAAGGATTTCAACATCAAATTAGGAATACAAAACTTGCAAATATATTTTATAGAATTTCTAAATTTCTAATTGGGGAGTTATAAGGAATTCAACACCAACATAGGTTTGTGAAATTTAGAATTGAGAAATCATATTTTTGAAATTTGGGAGATAAAAGGATTTCCACCTAAATATTTGAAGAATTGAAACCTTTGTCAAAACTATTGTTTGATCATTATCCAAACATTAGGAAATACAAAGTATACTACAAGATTTGAAGAATTGAAAGTTAGTATTTGATCATATACTCAAATTCAACTCAAAATTTAGAAGTTGAAAAGGTTTTATCAAGGTGGGACAATACATTCAAAACTAGGGAGACATAAGGTAGTCAACCTCAAAGGTTTAGAGATTTGAAAATTAAAATTCTTTATCAAAGCTATTTTACATTCAAAATACTAGGGAGCTATAAGGAATTCTACTTCAAATGTTTAAAATATTAAGTTAAAAGAAACATGGATGAAATAGTGAAGAATACATTTAATGATGAAAAACTATTTCATGAACTAAAGTTTTATTCACAAAACTTAATAGATACTTTTGATGGATACAAATAGTTACCTACTAGTTTAAAAGAAAATTTTTCTTTGTTTCTCACGGAAGCAAAATAAGATAATTTTATGATATTTATTAGTTATATTCATGAAGTAATTTTCAAGACTTGGTGGAATGCTCAAAATATAGTTATGCTTTCTTTAGAAGAATGTTTGATGATATATCTATCATTAATTACTTTTGAATTCTTTCAAGGGATGAAACAAAAGAAATATGAACATACTAGCAATGAAGTATTGAATTTTGATCAATACTATTGTGATGATTGTTGAGCAAGGTGCAGAAATAGTATTGTCATTGTTGTCAACACAGACAAATAGATCAATTGATGATGCAGTGGACAGGAGTTCAGAGGTCAGTTAGAGCATGTACAGTGAATTTCGAAGAAGACAGAAGTGGCCCAGATTCAAAGGATCAAAGAAAAAGATAATTAAGAAAACTGTCGCAATATCGCGACATGTTTTCTGTTGTGATTTCGTGACATATCGGAGGAGAGAGAAAATGCTGGCAAAATTGTCGTGATTTTGTGACATATTGAAGGGGAGATAAAATGCTGGAAAAATTATCATGATTTCGTGACATACCGAAGGAGAGAGAAAAAGCTGGAAAAACTGTCACGATATCGCGACATGTTGGAAGAGAGAGAAAGCACAAGAGAAACTGTTGTGATTTCGTGACATATCGAAGGAGACAGAAAATGCTGACAAAACTGTCGTGATTTTGTGACATATCGAAGGAGAGAGAAAATACTAGCAAAACTATCACGATTTCATGACATGTTGGCAGAGAAGAAGCCAAGTGGAAAAATTGTCGTGATTTTGCGACATGTTGGCAGAGAAGAAAGCAAGTGGAAAAACTGTCACGATTTCGTGACATGTTCGAAGAAGAAGCACATGCAGGGAAAACTGTCATGATTTCATGACATGTTCGAAGAAGAAGGCGCAAGCAAAGAAAACTGTCATGATTTCATGACATGTTTGGAGAGAAGGCGCAAGCAAAGAAAACTGTCACGATTTCACGACATGTTTGAGAGAAAGAGCTTGCAAGGAAAAGTGTCATGATTTTGTGACAATTTGCAAGAAGCGCTAAGGAGAAAAAGTGTCGTGATTTCGTGACATGTCGGGTTTTCGCGACCCGAAGGGAAGAAAAGCGCTAAGGCAAAAATGTGTCACGATTTTGCGACATGTTCCATTTTCACGGGCGAAAGGCAGAGAAAGGCACAAGGCAGCGAAGATGTCGTGATTTTGTGACATGTCATGTTTTCGCTAGTGCAAGCAGAGAAGAGTGCAAGGAAGCGAAAGTGTCGCACTTTTGTGACATGTTCTGTTTTCGTGGGCAAGAGATAGAGAAGAGCTCAAGGCAGCGAAAGTGTCATGATTTTGCGACATGTTTTGTTTTCGCGGGTGCAAGCCGAGAAGAGGTTAAGAAAGCGAAAAGTGTCGTGATATCGCGACATGTCATGTTTTCTCTAGTGCTTGCAGAGAAGAGTGTACGAAAGTGAAAGGTGTCACGATTTTGCGACATGTCATGTTTTTGTGGATGCATGCCGAGAAGAGTGCAAGGAAGTGAAAAGTGTCACGATTTCGTGACATGTCATGTTTTCATTGGTGCATGCCGAGAAGAGTGCAAGGAAGCAAAAAGTGTCACGATTTCATGACATGTCATGTTTTCACTGGTGCAAGCCAAGTAGAGTGTACGGAGGCAAAAAGTGTCACGATATCGTGACATGTGTTTTCGTGCATGCAGGCCGAGAAGAAGACAAAAATGCTGTTAGAGTGGCGGTTCTACTGTCAGAGCTGTAAGAGAACAGAAAATGTTGTCAGAGCCAAAATGAGCAGAGAAGGCTGTCAGAGAGCCGTAAATGAGAAGATAAATTTGTCAGAACAGCAGATACACTGTAAGAGAACAAAAAAGGTTGTCAGAGCCGTAAAATGGGTAGATAAGGCTATCAGTGCCGTAAGTAAGCATTTAAGGCTATCAAAAGCATAGTAAGCAAAGCCAAAAAAGAATGTTTCGTGTACAGTAAGTTAGGGTTAGGGTTGAGCTCTGCACGAGGCATGAGTGTTGTGTATTGCCGAATAAAAGGTAAAAGGAGCTGTGAAAAGAGAGTGTGAAGTGTGTTGAAAAAGATACAATAGAGAGGGCTGTAAGAGAGAATAGCAGAGCTGAAAGAGAAAAATATAATAGAGCTGTAAGTATATGCAGTTCTTGTTAAGAGGTATTAGACCAGTGAGGGTCTTGTAGAAGAGAAGGCATTTTTATGTCATTGAAATAGTTCAGAACTGAAGTCCAAGTTGGTGCTTGGCATTAGGGGGTTGGTGCTCCTTTCTATTGCTACAAATAAATAAGGGGTTGGTTCTCCTTCCTATGGGTATTGGAAAATTGTTTGTAAAGTTGGTGCTTTGCAAAGGCTGGATTTTGATGGGAGTCCAAGCAGTCTAATTTTTGAGGAGTAGCCAAAACTGGTGAACCTCGTTAAATCATGTGTTGTGGAATGCTCTGTTGTTTAATTGCTTTATCTATTTTTAAGTTCTCCTTCTTAAGTTTTAAAGAGTTGTAGATCTGAATTTAAATAGCTACACTGATTCACCCCCCCCTCTCAGTGTCATTGTGAGAATATCAATAGATGATATACTAACTCATTGCATTGAAGATATACCACTAGTAAAGGTGCAAGAACAAAGAGGTAAAAAAAAACAAGAAAATAAGTCAGATCAAGAAAGGAAAAATAAAGATTAAACCTAAATAAGATACTAATTTGAAGAATCCAAGACAGAAACCAAATTTATATTATTGTTATGATTTGCTAACACAATGCTTAGAAGGTGAATCATCATTGAAGATACAAAAGAAATAAAATAAAAATAAGAATAGGAGTCACATAAAAAATGCTAAACATGAACCATTTTGTGCAAGTTCGGGAATTGATCTTAAAGAGATAGATTGAAGATAAAAGATAAAGATTCATATTGAAGACTAAAGTCCTCAATAACCAAATACTATAATACAAGGGGGTGTTAAAGTATATTACATTATTTGGTACATGCTAATGTACCACCTTGGGTACATATTTAGATTAGGAGTGTGTCTTATATTAGAGTGTGAGTATTTAATTTATGTAATATAATAAATACAAAAGTATTATTAGAACAGGCAAAGTATTCAATAATGTAAATGTGCATAATAGTCCATAGGCACATGAGTCCATAGAGCAGGAAAGTGAAGAGTCTCAAGAAGAGTGAAGGCCAAGAGTAATTCATAGGAAGAGTCACATTCCATTATATATGTGTCTATATGTGTGTGAGAGACATAATGTAGAATAAGAGTGTGTGGAAATATGGTGTATTTGAGATATTTATTCTATATCAAGATACTATTTTTGTGAGCATTTATTAATGGCTATTTTATGAGTTGTAAAATATATTTATGAGTTTTATATGATTTAGATATTACCATTAACATATATTTCATATAGAAACTTTATTTTAGATCTTGTGGTTATTTTTTTTAAGTATTAAGCATCAAACGCTAATAGGAACCATAGGTTCCATAAATAATCATTAATATACATAAACAATAATCACAATACTCCAATACAATGGATGGAGTGGTCGGGGTATTTGTATTAATGCCAAAATCCCAATTACATAAATAAGCTAATCTAAGACTACATAAGAAGAAGTATTTAATTGCAAGTTATAAGGTGGATTAACCATAATAAGGTTAACCGCAAACCATAGGGATTATATAATAAAATAATACAATAAATTAAATAATTTTATACAATGATTACCTATGGGCCTATATAAGATTGCATCATACAATCTCGTCCTTGGCCATAAGTTAGATGACACATTCAACATTAGTATGTATTTTAATAGTGGATTGAGTATATAGGAATATTAATATTCAACAAAAATTGTAAATATTTTTAAGGAAACAACCTTTAGGGGAAGAGTAAAAAAAAATCTTCATAGTTTGGTTCAATTTAAACCACATTTTAATAATATTATGAGGATACGAGTATTAAAAATATATATTTTTTAATTAAAAGTTGTTTTAAATTAAAAATGTCCATACTACATAAAGGAAAAAGTGTAACTTAAATAAGCTTAATTAAAAAATAAAACCAAGGTGCATAAAATGAAATAGAAAAATGCAACTTTAATGAACTTAATTGAAAATATAAACATTGTACATAAAATAAGTAGAATAGGTAAGACTTAGTAAATATATAAGCTTGACATACAAGGAAATGAGAAAAGCATCGTTAGGAAGGCAAATTGTCTAAATAGTCACATTTCAACATCTTACATCGTAATTAACAAAGTTAGTCGACACATCTCCTATGTACGGAGGACAAGTTACTTCATTAACTATATGGTGAAAATTAATGTTCTTTTTTTATATACAACATATTACATCAATGTTCTTTTTAAATTTTTCTTCTTGATATCATATAGCATTTTATTAGATCATATCATATACAATTTTTTTTTTATAGTGGATCTATTGAAGATAACAATTATCATTAATTACTACCATGTAACACTTAAAAAGAGGCATAGAATTTACTTGGGATGATACAACCAAAAATTCATATGAATTTATGCCAAATGGCATAAATAGAGGAATCAGTAAATACAAACTTAATGGATATGTAGTCTCCTAATTATGATTATGCATTAGAAGTTCTAAAATATAAACTAGTGAATGCACCTATCCTCAAATTTCAATTTGGAAAAAAAAAATATCAAGTGCATTTAGACACTTTGAACATAAAGTGTGGCACCATGTTAGGCTATCCTTGACTTTACTTTGATATTCTAATACCATAAATAAGATGATGCATTTTTGGTTGGTACAAGGATTTGAAAGTATCATCTTGATGAGTATATTATTTTAATCCTTATGATTACCATCATTACAAGGATGGATCAACTAGATTCACTTTAATATAAATTATATAAAATATTGAAGCTAAAAAAGTAAACAAGAACTTGTGTTTAGTCAACTCAAAAAATATATGCCAAAAGGCTTGGCATGATAGAAATTTCAAAGGAAAATATTTTATAAAAGGTATACTTTATACTCTTATACTATAAAGGATATAAATAACATTAAGATAAGTCAAATATAAGATAGTTGAGATCCTTTAAAACCATCCATATTTTTGATATTGGATTAATAGACTTAGAAAATACTAGACCAATAAAGGTTTAAGTAATTTATGAATGGAATCAACTTGAAGCTATATCATACAAACAATTAGCTACACAAAATTTATGAAATATTAAAATAAAAATATAAGAGTACTAATGATCCAAAAGAATGATGCTTAAATCAATATGACATTTATCACGAGCCATATAGAGCTAATGTTAGGCATTATATTTTAGAGATATATTAGAAAGGTGGGCTACCATGTTTAATCCATTAGAGTACTCAAGGTATCCAAAAGAGAAATCCTAAAGCATACATGGAAAGTAGAATATTATATGATACGAAGCATATAAATAGATATTAAGATATAGTTATTTGAACCCTAGCATAGTAAAATTACTACCCACACTTGATGTGATTAGATATAAGACAAGATGTTACAGTGTGATGCTAATAGCATAAGGATGGCAAAACAATTAGTATGGATTGGTAACCAAGATAATTAATGATTACTAATCCCATGATATATGGATACAATGGTAGGATAATAGGAAAATAAAAAGTGAACATCAAGGAAACTTAGATGACATAGAAAAAGAACATGTGGCACCATTCAAGTAGCATGAGGACCACCTTATCAAGAATAAAAGAAGTGTAAAATGGAGAAATAAGTTAATGCCATGGAAAAAGTTAAAAAGGATGGTGATAAAGGTGAACTTGGAGATATGAATATGGTTAAAAAAAGAAGAAATAAAATGATAATTGTCAGACACATGAAAAAATAGATGTTTCAAGAGCATCAATGGGCAAAAACATATATAAAACAAGGAAATAAAATATCCAATCTTTTTAAAACTCAACTATACTTTAAAATGATATAATATTAATGGAAATTTATATAAGAGTATATTCAAGGAAATAATAAACAAGGAACACAAGAATATGACAATTGGATACAAAAACTGTGCATATTGGGATAATAATTCAATTATATTTAAGGAGAATTACACTCATAAAGTTACATTAATAGTATTTTAGATTGTTTTTTAATTCATGATCAAAGAGAGTTATAGGTTAATAAAATGAGGGAATATATTATATCAATTTTCAATTGCAAAAAATATGGTATCCAAAAAGAAGAATATAATAGTAGCGGAGAAAGCATAAGGTGTAGGGGAAAAGGTCTTGATCCTAAAACATTATAAAACTAATTCCTCTAAGAATAAAAACATCATTTATAGATCTTATAGTATAACTTTTGGTAGTATGAATATTTATATTCATTGCAAGGTAGATATATTCCTATGCCTATATTAACATGTGATATACAATTATATTAATGGGTTCAAAGAATATGATAGATCTAAAAATAATAGGAGGTATAAGAATAGATTTAATGATATTTTTACAATAGGAAAATATTCCAAACTTCCATTTATTATTTAGGTTTTCCAATTTGTTATTAAACATATATCACAATGATGGGCTATGGGTAGATCAATTTTATTCCATCAATTATGAGATAGTGACATGTGTATTTAATGTTTATAACCCCGAAAAAGCTAATTCAAATAAACATAATAAATATTTATATTATGCTTGACTTATTGAAGATACTAACATCATGAAATTCCATTTATGTTTATGATAATAATCCCTATAGGCATGAGGTTTACAATATATATTATTTCTTTAAAAGTGTTTATGAAGTGAAGAAAGGATTGCATGACAATGGTAAGCACTTGAATCTTATATGATAGAGTGATTGAAGAAAAACCATAAAATTTTGCATAGATACTATTGAGGAATTTTAGAAAAACTATTAGAAGGATTAAATCATTACATTATAATATATCCAAATTCCCTCTTAAAGAACCCCATATATTTATTTTTGTGACCATGTACCTTACCATCATGATTATTAAGGAGTATAAGATACATGTATTTCATAATATAGTTTTTAAGTGATTAGAACACTTCTAGTAAAAAATTCTAAAAACATGGACTATTGAGATCATGTAATTATCTAGGTTGTTTGAAATAATGATGTAAGGTATAAATAAATTATGCCACAAGAATTTCAAGAATTCATACTCACTCAAAAGTGTATTTGGATCTATTGATATTGGAAATATTTTTAATACACAACATGAGAATAGATAATATTGTATGATGGTCCATTTCCATATGAATTGGAATACAAGGTAAGTCCATGATTTTATAAAACAATGGTTAAAAATACACATGAGAGATGGTATAATCATATGCTAATTGAATAAAATGAAAGTAAAAAATAAAATGTGGAGGGGCATTGGGGTTAGACACAGAAAAAAATACATGAGGAATGTAGAACCTTAATAGGATGATGAGTGAGTTATAATATTGAATGAGGAAATGCTTAAGCACCATTTTGACAGGTAAGATAACAAGATAAATAGTTGAAATAGAGTTTGAGTAGAAAAGGCTAACTAAATGAACAATAAATATAAAGGAAAATTTTAAATAGGTACTTTTTCAATATCATCTATCAACACAAGATGAGCATGAGAAAATATTAGTTAGCCAAAAATATGCACTTAACCATTAACCTTAGTATTAATCAAACGAGTGTTTAAATAATACATCATGCTAAACGTTAGGAGATATCCCGAGATATCTGCCACTAACGTAGCTAACAAACACGCTTAATGAATAAGTGCTAACAACTAACTACGTAGTCAAATTGACTACGACTAACCTAAGATATTTAGATAAATATCTAAAGGTAAATAGTAAAAGTAATAACCTAGTAGTAAAAGTAAATACTAGTGGTAAAAAGTAACAAGCTACTTTTTACCATGCAGTAAATAAAATCTACCTAATGTAGGGAAAGGGTAAAATATCCAAATGATGGAATATTTACTCTAACATCCCCCCTTATTACATTATTTGGGTAATACATACTTATCCTCCTATACAACAATATTTGGGTAAAGTATATAACTGCCCCAATACAGTGAAAAGGATGTCGATCTACTGGTTCTTGTTCTGTCACAGTACTCTGGCTGCTTCTAAGCAAAAAAGTGGGTCATTCCTCACTTTGTCTTCACACCAAAGAATGTCCTTATAGTAATCACATCATCCAACCGAATTGCATGGGTAACCAGCCGCTGCAATCGCTAGGTGTAGTAGAGTAGATCACTTCATATGAGATTCATTCATTTTACAATATGAGTTTGCAAAATATTAGGTTGCTAAGGTGTCGGTCACAGCCAAAAATGCACCCTTATAAGTTCCCCCCTTCTTGTTGCAAAACATGTTGTATTTAATTTTTGAAAGAAGTGTGACTAAGGTGTCGGTCGTAGCCGAAAATGCACCCTTATAAGTCTTCTTCCCTTGTTACAAAAATTTGTGAAGAAAAGAAATGTATATCCCCCCTTAATTACAAAATATGTGCAACTCAAGAGTTTTGTGAAGGATTTTTACAAATATTGCCTCCTAGGCAATTTTACACCATAAAAAGTCTCTTCTTTTTATTACAAGGACTTCAAACATTAAGAGTTTGCTATTTATGAAGCCTAAAAGAGGTACAAATCACCCCTTATTTGTAAGAACTTCAAACAAAAAACTTATGCTATTCTATGAAGCCTAAAAAAGAGAGAGAGGATAATGGTGCTTTGCCCAATGTGACAAACATGTGTTTTCCCTCTACAATATTGTTTTAGCAATGAGCACTCTGTGTGCTTTTTCTGAACTAGAATCAGAATATAAATTAGAAACTTCACTAGCAATGTTGCCTTTGTTTTGATTTTGTGTTGTGCCTTTGTCTTTCTTGTTTTGCTTGTTTTTGAACCAACACCGATTGGTGTCATGGTTATATTTCTTACAATATGAGCAAAACCATTTTTGAGATTTCTTTCCCTTACCTTTTGAGGATGATCCTCCCTTGTTATAGTTTTCTTTCTTCTTCTCAACCTTATTGTGTGAATAAAGTGCACTATTAGATGCTTCATATTTTTGGAGTTGATTAGCTTCCTCAGTTTGAAGCAAATTGACTAACTCCACAAAGGTGAGAGTTCTTTGTGAAACAGAAAGGGATGTAATCAAACTTTTGTAGGATTCAGGAAGGGCTCTCAAGATAACTGAAGTCAAAATGGCGTCCTCAACTTTGGCCCCTAAAGCATTAAGCTTAGTCTTCAGTTCTGTAGTTCTACAGAGGAAGGTTGCTACTGACTCACCCGACTTCATATGCAGTGTATGAAGTTGGGTTTGAAGGTTGAGAACCGTGGATTGATTCTTTCCTTCAAAAATGGTGGACAAGGAATCCCATGCATCTTTTCCATTCTTTGCCTCACTAATGTGAGGTTGTACCTCATCAGAAGTGGCTAGAAGGATTAACATGAGTAGACGATTGTTATTTTTATCCCATTCTCTTTGATCAGCTCCTGTTGTTGTGGGTCATGGTGTAGTGCCAACAACTAAGTCCCACAAGTCCTCTACAGTCAAAATGGCTTTCATCTTAGTTTTCCAAGCTGTATAGTTATGACCTTTTAGCAATTGAGATTCACTCAAGTATTTGTTAATTGTTGCCATGAGGAAGGTCCTACAATGCACTAAGATGATATTCCTGTCACTCTCAAGTGGTATTTAATGGCACCTTCTTGAAGATTCTCTTGAAAAGAGATAATCAGGTGGAGGAAATTAAGCCAAACACATAAGAGTCGAAAGGTTTAATTCACTCAAACAACTATTTAATGGCACCTACCTTAACACCCTTCAAAAAAGGATGAAAATTTGGAGGAATTTAAGCCAAACAAATAAGAGTGAATTAGGGGTTTTGTTTTGATTTAGGAGAATATATCAAGTTTTTAGAAATGGCTTCTAATTGTGCAATTTGAGTTACACAAATTTGTGAAATTTTGGGGTATGGTGTGTTCTTGATTCTATGACTTATAATTGCAAAAGGAAAATGCAATAATCAAACAAGAATTCCCACAAAATTATTATCACTTAGGTGTCGGATGCAACCGAGAATGCACCTATTTTGCCAATTTTGAAATGAAGGTGTCGAGTAAAATCGAGAATGCACCTTATTGCCAACTTTTGCAACAAAAATGTGTATTTGTGCAAGAATGATATTTTTATGTCTCCTACTTTGTTTTACAATTTTGCAAAAGAAGTACAAGTGTTGTCTTCCCCCCTTAATTTGCAAAATAAACAAAAAATGAGCACCCCTTCCAAGACAAGTCGACACACGACCCGCGTTTGAAAGGTTTCCAGTACTAGTCAACACATGACTTAGTTTTCTTTCTTTCTTCTCAATGTTGCAAAAAAAATAGAATGTGCAAGTACATGAATTATATCTCCCTTTTGAGAAAACAAATGCACACTTACAATTTTGATGTTTTGCAAGTTTTTAAGTTTCCTTGTTTTCCAATTTGCAAGAAAGAATTCAAGTTTGATCCTCTCTTTTGTATGCTTAATTAAAAATGTTTGAGAAGAGTTTGCTAATTTGCAACAAAAAATGTGCTCTTGCTATGTCTCATATCTCCATTTTGTGAGAAAACACAAGCACCTTTGAATTTGAAAGTTGCAAAAAAAAAACTTATTTCTTTAATTTTAATTTGCAAAATTTAAAGAAAGTTTAATTAAATCATTTTAATTAATAATAAAAACTAAAATAAATGTTTTAAATAAATCAATTTAAAGGTTTAATAGAAATTGATTTAAAAATAAAACATTATTTAAATTTAAATTATTAAAAAAAATATTAAAACAAAAACTTTAATTAAATAACTATATGCAAAAAAAAAAAAAAAAAATTAAGTTTTACCTTAGCTTGGGCTTTGTATTAGGCAAAAAAAATGCCTTTTTATACCCGATGGGAGTCGAACCCTTGACTCCCCACCTAGGGCCTTAGCCCGGCCCGATCAACCGGTCGGGCTAGAGGGCCCGACGTGAAGGGAAGGGAATTAATTCCCTTTCTCTTCTTCCCTCGCGCAGGCGGGGAAAAAAAATGTGGGAATTATCCCACATCACCCGTGTAGGGAGTAATTTGGGATATAAAAGGGCTTTGAGGCCCTTATTTGTTTGATTGCCTGTGGGCAGTCAAGTCCACCCGCTACCCTTTTGGTCACCGCCATGTGTCACGGCTATCAAGCCGCCACGTGTCGCGGTTGGTCGGTCAGGTGACGCATGGTCAGTCCACCATGTGTCACTCAGTGTCCTGTCTGGTTGTCGTCTAGTGGCTATCCACCATGTGTCAATTCTCCATGTCACCCGGTCAGCCTCCACCTCACCCGATTAGTGTCTGGTCAACGCTCCATGTCAATGCCTCAGGATCTGTGCCTGAGGTTGCGTTAGTTAGATTGCATGTGTAGCGTCAGGCATGTCAAGCCGTCGGGTTATTGCACCCAATAATTCGATCCACAATCGTGCCCAATATGAGTCATGTCAGGTTTAGGGTGTGGTCTGCATGTGCTGATGTCGACTGAAACGTATGTTAGTCTGACAGCGTCCAGAGCCTGACAAACCTAAGGGTGCTTCTGCCCTCTGATTGTGTTGCCAGTTGTTGGAGGCTCCTCTTTGGTCGATGATGACTGTCCCATCAGGTGGGTCAGGGGGTCACACGTGGGCCTCCTGCCCACTATGTAGGGGTCACGGTCGCAGTCATGCATGGATCTACGCGGACTCTCCAGCTGGGCACTCCTGCCCACGGGGGCCGTGCAGTGGCCACCTGGCCTGCGGGGGAGGGCGCACCTGCCCTCCTCCAAAACCTAGTACACTGCAATCGAGGGGCCGGAGGCTCCTCTCCGGTCCACTCAATAATAAAATTAAATGTGCGACAGCAAAAAATATTAATGAAAAATTCAACTTAAAAATCGATCAAACTCAACAAAGATTGCCTGGCACGATGGAAGAGGGGCCTCTCACCTTCTCCAGTGGAATGAGAGTGGCTCTCGTCTTCGCCACTTGGAATGAGGGTCGCTCTCTCCACGCTCACAGGAACCAGAGGTGAAACCTCATGAATGATACCAATGTTAGTTAGCCAAAAATATGCACTTAACCATTAACCTTAGTATTAATCAAACGAGTGTTTAAATAATACATCATGCTAAACGTTAGGAGATATCCCGAGATATCTGCCACTAACGTAGCTAACAAACGTGCTTAATGAATAAGCGCTAACAACTAACTACGTAGTCAAATTGACTACGACTAACCTAAGATATTTAGATAAATATCTAAAGGTAAATAGTAAAAGTAATAACCTAGTAGTAAAAGTAAATACTAGTGGTAAAAAGTAACAAGCTACTTTTTACCATGCAGTAAATAAAATCTACCTAATGTAGAGAAAGGGTAAAATATCCAAATGATGGAATATTTACTCTAACAGAAAAAGCCTAAGTCTTCAATTCTATATTCAGTCAAGTACTAAATCCATTACCACTTGTGGCCTAATACTTTTATATCAATTGTACCAAATGTTCCTCAATTTGATCTAAGAATGAACATACAATTATAAATTTGCTTAATTGTGAACCACTACCTAATTACTTTAAGTGTTTATAATAGAACCATTACCTTGTGATATGTTAGTGCCAACAAAATCTTGTAACTATAATAATAGAACAAGGACCATCAACCCAACTTTTGAATCATATCACCTTTATACCATGACATATGTATCATTTTATAAATACCTAAATTCTATATGCCACCTCAAAGTCCATGCCATATATCACATTTATAAATACAAGGATTTATTCAATACATACTATATATTTTGCTACCATATTATCATTAAAAATATACATATATAATAGTCCCATTTTTATAACAAGTTTTTAAAATGATAATTTTTTGAAAAAATATTTAAAAATTATGCTAGATGGTTTCACCTATGGAAAAAACTTTGGAACTACATTATATTTAGTGATAATATGGACACCAATAGAACCCTAGGAAACACCATCAACAATACACATGGTATCAACCTCGTAGTTAGAGTCCACATAAATGGAATATTTAAGAAACTTGGGGCAAGGACAATATCAAAATGCAATAGTGTAATATGGGAAACGAGTAGCCCCTCATCAAGTAGAAGAATGCTATGTTTGATTCCACTAGTATCTCCTCACATGACATAGGAATTCTATATCGTAGTTTACCCTATCACTAGTTGTAAGTATCCCATATATCCTCATACTAAAAAAAAATCCCAATACTTGAGGTGGCGTCAAAACTCAAGCACCAATCAATATGCCAATAGTAGTGAGAGTATCAAAACCATTAACTTTGAGGCTAAATCTAGAAACATGTTTAGTGCATATTTTTTCTATGGTAGAGGCATCATAAAAAATAAAAGTGATAACATGAACATCAATAAGGTTAATTTTCCATGATCCTTTTGTACTATCAATTTTTAATTTAACCATATTAGTGACAAATTTATAGCAAAGAGCTTGATTATACCCAATTCAATATCATAAATAAATTTAGTATTGATGTCAATAAATTTTATGGATTTAATGAGTGATAAATCAACAAGGATAAATATAGCTTCAATACCATCAACATCAATCCCATTTACTACAATTAGTATAATAGTATGTCTAACATAGTGTCAACTAGTTTATCCATTACTTCGAGTAGTGGATCAACAAAAGAAAAGGTATTATAACACAAAGTGTTAAGGATATCATTTGGGAAATTAAGTTGTATACACAACTTCAACTAGTGTCTATAGTCAAAAAGACCAAGTTAAAATAGTAATTATTTACATAACACAAAGGTACCTTTGATTTATCATCCTTTGTGTTGGATTTGAATACTATGAATGCAAAAGACACTATAGTATTGGGTAAAGTGCTATATAATAGTGCAAACAAGAAAATGATAAAAAACACATAAAATAAATCTATTGGAAGCAAAAATTAGGGGAATGGTATAAAATATCTATTTCATGCGACCAGTTGTTCTTTTGTATTGCTTAAGGCTAAATTGGAATTATAAAGATAACTTATAATACTATAATACTTTTTTTAGAAAATAACTATCTCAATGATAAGTTTCATTGAAGATATATGTAATGAATCCAATAGAGCCACATAGGCTATCTTTATTATCATTAATGTTATTCCTAGGTTATGTTAGTCAATCCTCGAGCATTAGGCTTATTGATTTAGACTATAAATAAATGTATTGTGTGGTATTTATTTAAACATTTTTACTTGTAATATCCTATCATATCGAATGCACATAAGATATTTTTCCTTCTTTAAGCGGTTATGAGACTTTGTCGTCTCTAAGTGGTGTTACCATATTGGCAGACCTTATGGAGTTATTACTTCCTTGAGTAATAGTGATGTTTCCCTACCTCAAGGGTATTATCTATATTTATCTCATTGTGTGGATTATTACATTGTGGATTTTTATTTGTGAATGAATAATTTGATATATCAATATATTTGAGATGATTTATATTTATGAGATAAATGGATCATAAGAAGTGGTATCAGAGGAATGAAATTGGATCTTTATGAAAATGTAAAAATAGAAAAGGGCATTTGAACTGTTCAAATTATTTTCTATCTAAATTTATGTTTTTCCAAATTCACTAATTTCTATCATTTTTTCTACTACTAAATTTTGACACAATTTTCTTTTGTAATATTATGATTTAGGAAAAACCAATTGCATTTCCCAAACTAATTAAAAAGAGTATCAAAAGTACTTGAACCATTGTGGGGTACCTATATCATTTTTACCATATTATCAATCTAATCAAAACAAGATATATCTTTGGTAATACTTTTTTTAAGCAATCAAAAAAATCCTTGAGTTGTCATTGATTTATAATGTATGTGTAAACCCTTGGTTTACTTGGGTTGGGTATGATATCATGGGCTTTTGAAGAACACAAATACCCATAGGTGATGATTGTATGACCCAAAAGGAAGCATATACCAAGAAATACAAACAAGCAACATAATATATTAAAATATATTAATAGCCTTAACCCTTGTGCTCTTTCTATTTTAGGTACCATGAGTATGCCCCCGATCCTCCTAAAGATCCCAATCCCTTTCCATTTGGTTTTTTTATCTAAAAATCATAAGCAATTGATTACTAAACACAAAAGGATGAATAACATACTCTACAAGGCTAATCATTCCTTACAATGTTGCTCTAAGTAGTTGATTAGAATTCAAACCTAGTTGGATCAATTACTTGTAAAGTGTGGCAGTGGATTTCCCCATATTGAATGCTCTATAGAGAATTATTTCTAATAGGTTTTCTATATTCAATAATAATATAAGCATAAGGGACCTAAGATTCTATTAGAGACCCTCCACTTATAAGGAATTTCTAGTATCTATATTTGAGATAGTTCCAATGACCATCTTATAGTCAATATTTAAGGTATTATTAGCATCAAGAGCTAGGGTACTACCAATGCACAACCTTGGGGTAGGAACCAAAAGTATTCCAATAATAAACTTTTAAAAAATATCCTAGTTGCTTACACATGATCCACATGCACACCTACTCTACTATGGAAGATCTTCCAAGTAAGGGTGAGCTTTTTTTTTTGAAAACTAATTTTTAAAAACTTGTATTAAAACAAAGATCATTTACAAGTTGGGATGAGACTTCTCCCATCCTTAGCCAAAGAGAATACATGTTTATAACAATAAAAGAAAATTTGCATTGGAGCCAAATCTCTTAAACCATATTTCTACAATGGTTGTTCACTTGTTTACAACTATAAAAGAAGATCTACATTGGAGCACAAGTCTCCTAAACCATATTTTTGGAATGGTTGTCTAAATTAGCTAAACACTATATTTTCTCACCAACCTACCTAATCATATCATCCTCAATAACCATGTCATTGTGCCACTGAACCCCTACCTCCTTCTCAGTGCCCATATTAGCCAGGAATTCTGCCACTTTATTTATATCTCTACTCACATAAATTGGAATCACATCATCTAATTCCCTCCACCATTACTTAATTTGAGTGACAAGAATCCTCATCCTCCATGTCTTCAAAGCAAAGTTCCTCAAGAAATATAGAGCTTCAACCCTTATTTGATAATATGATTATAGTATTATCCTCTTGTAACCTTGTTTTATTGCCCAAATAGAAGCAAATTTGATAGCTAAGGCTTTCACTTCATTGTTTGTGGCTCTTCCCAAGACTTGCAGTTCCAAATAGAGCACTGTTCCAACATGATTATGGTAAACCACTCCAATTCCAGCTCTATCCGGATTGCCTTTTGTAGCTCCAATTGTATTAATTTTAATCCAACATTCTAGGGGTGGTTTCCAACTAGCTCTATCCTACCCCTATTGCACTTCAAATTCCTTCTTCATTGCCCCTATAAAAACCTGAGTTTCCTCTTTAGCATACACTACCACAGTTTCTATGACTTTGCTCCAAATGACCTGCCAAACTCCATCTAAAGAATAAAATGTTTCTCTAAAAATTCTTCTAGTTCTGTCCAACCACACTTGCCACCAAATGAAGTTTAATACAAGATCCCAACCAATACAAAGAGATTTAGATTTAAATCTACCCCTCTTCCATATTTTCTAAATATTAATCTGAATCAAATCACCATTATCTCAAATTTTATATTATAAAAACCATCTCTCCCAGATCTGGTGCATGAATGGGCACTCAAACATCACGTGATTGGCTTTTTACTCACTCTTGTAGCACAAAACACATTGATATGGACCAATGATTCCCCTACATCTGATATTATCAAAAGTAATAATTCCATTATGCATAAAATGCCAAGCAAAAATGTTTACTTTTGGCCAACCCTTGGACTGCCAAATATTTCTCCAATCCTCAACCTGATATGTATGAGGAGGAGGCTCTGGAATGATCTTATCATATCCATCCTTCACTATGTAGACATTAAGGCTCCCATAACCCCAAGCTAATTCATCCTCATCATCTCTACCTGTGACAGATATTTCTACCAAGATTTTAGTCATGATGGGTGTCAAATCCAAAGGGATTGAAATTGGCCACTCATCCAACTTCTTAAACTACTTAAAATTATAATCCCCAACTAACTAGTGTTGAAATAAATTTTAATTTGGAACCAACCCCTAGTTTCCATGGCTATTTTTATTGGTTTCAGTTCAGGAAATTCAACAATGATAGGTGGGTAAAGGGTGAGCTTAATTTAGAGTTTTTCACTAATATTGATTTCACTACAAGATGTGATGTATTTTTACTTGAATGGAATCATGATGTGTCAATTCCTAGAACTGATATCCTGATGTTTAGAGGGATCTATCCTTATGGTTGTATATGCAAGATTGATTGTCTCATATGCTTGCACCATGTCCCTAAGAATGGTATGATTACTTTCACTATTTTAAGGTAGACACCCATGCTCATCAACAGATTCTTTAGGAACTAAAGCATCACTATAATCATATTTTATGAATTGAGTTTAAAATGTTGCTCCTACTAAATTTTAATAAGGATCCCCCTACCTCTTATTTGGTTTGATTTATATAGAACTAAAAATTTGATACAATAGAGGAACATTACATTATGTTCAAGGGAATCACATATACCTAGCATATGGATTTAGCTATGGTGGTTTCAATATTTCATCATGAATAAAGGACAAAATTAAGAAATAAGTCAATATGCATATGCATATACCCCTATGATGTAGAGTGTTTAGCCCATACAACTAAAAAGAGGCTCTATCATAATGACATGATTTTAATGTCAATTGGAAATATTTCAATATCCATAATGATGAACATCCATAAGGGTTATTCTATTATATATGCTAATCATGAAATCCTCAAGATTAGACATGTGAGGAATGACATAGCTTCCAAATAGAATCTCAAGAGGGAAAAGCCCTAGAGAAGGAAGTTTACACCCTTTAGTAGGAGGAAGCACTGACTCAAATAGAGACTTAAGAGCACAATATAGATGCCATGTCTGTCTTAGCATTCCTCCACATATAATTTCATGTTAATTACATCATCAAGATGCAGGTCTTCATCAAATGGTAATAGGTCAATATGTTGATTGAAACATGTAGTACTCATAGTATTATTGATAGTAGGACAACCAAATACCTAGTGTTGTATATCACCAATTTAGAATAGGATAAATTCCTTATGCTAATTACCAATGGGTCCCTACCATACATATTCATGATTTTCACATACATATGGTCCCCACACCTGGGTTATAATCCTTTATGCAATGGAATTGGGTAGTGAAAATGTTATCTTGGGAGATCAATGGTTTTTTTAATTAGGGGATGTTACTTTGAACCTTAAATGGTTGTATGTGTAATATATGGAAAATGACAAAGTGATTCATATCCAAGGCATCAAACCTTTGCCTTCCAAGGTTGTTAACTCCCACCAAATGGAAAAATATTAAAGTATGGTAGAGGATTATTTGCCCAAGTTAATTGCATAAAATTATGGGCCATCAAGTAGTTTCCTTTGGATCTTACCTCTGACATGCATTCACTCATTGATAGATATGTTGTAGTATTTGATGAACCTAGGGGAATTTCACCTAAGTAGACCCATGATCATGTCATACACCAAGTTATAGGTAGCTAACCACCCAACATTTTACCTTACCACTATATTATCTAATACAGAAGCTAGTTTAAAAAATCTTGGAGCACAATATTATCTAATACAATATAGTACTTATTAGTATATGGTGGTTATGGTTTGATGCAATGAAAATTCTTAGTGCATGTGACTTAATTTTTACCCCTTCAATAATATTATAGTGAAAAATATGTTCTCTATTCCTCTTATTGATGATTGTTGGATGAGCTACATGGTACCAAATTTTTAAAGCTTGACTTGGGTTTTGGGTTTCATAAAATTATTATTAGAGAAGAGGATATTTCTAAGATCACATTTTCTTTATGCATGAGAGTTAGTATGAGTTTTGAGTCATGCTCTTTGGTATTACTAATTCTTCTTCCACTTTTCAAAGCTTAAATAATTCTATATTTTACCATCTTATATACAAATTTGTGTTGGTCTTATTTGATGATATCCTAGTTTAATGCAATTCATGGTTCACCCATTTGCTTTATGTTGAACTGGTCCTCCATATTTTATAGAAAAATAATTATATATCAAGTGATCTAAGTGTTATTTTGGGGTGTCCAAAGTGGAAGACTTAGGTCATATTATATCTCATGAAGGTGTTAAGGTGAATCCCATTAACATCAAAGCATACAAGTTCAGTCCCTACCTAAATGTCTCAATCATATTATAGGAGTTTTAGGTATAGAAAATTTGTCAATAATTATGGAAATATTATAGTTTTCCTAATGAATCTCACTAAGAAGGATGTATTTTCTTGGTTTAATGAGGATAATATTTGGTGGACACAAAACTATATGAAGCAATAACAATATTTGAATGACTTGGAGCAACACTTTAAGGTGGTGATATGGTATTTTGTTAGCTCTAGCCTTATAAACAATTGTCCCTGAAGACCAAGTCCAATAAGATGTTTGCACCTTACTTCTATGGTCCTTACAAGGTGGGTTTTCAAATTGAGGTAGCTTATCAATTGGAGCTTTCTCCTACTTCCAAAAATTATCATTTTTTTCATATTTCTTGTCTTAAGTAGGGGATTAGTTAGACGGTACATACCTAGATGAAGTTTTTGGATTAGATTAAGAAGGTTGGATCAACCTCTAGTCAAAAGCATTTTTGTAGTCTTATTTATGCACCTTGCCAGGGCCATAACTTTTGCTCCAAGTGTCCGTTTTACCCCGTTATTTTTCAGAACGTGCTGAATGGCATGGAGAACCTAAGGAAAGTGGTCCATATCTAGAAGGCCCAAAATTAGCTTTTAATGTAATTTTTAGTTTTCACAACTAAAAAGTTATCATAACTATTAGTGTAAAACTAGAGTGGGGTTGCTATCTTGGGGTAGTGGGTTTTATTGAATAATGGGTGCATGATTCTATTTTTGATGTCATCCGAGTTTTTTTAGGGTTACTAAAAATAGCAAGTGAGTTACTAAAAATAGTAAGGGGGTAGCGTAGGCTAGGGTTTTTCTTTTTTGAGTATAAGAAGTGGGAGACTCTATTGTAAGGGGATGGAAATTCAGTTAATGAAAAGAAGCATTTGCAGGTTTCTTTTATTAGTGTATTCAGTTTATTGATTTGAATCGTGCGTGTGGTTGTAAACAAATCCCATATGCATAATTTTTTTTTTCTTTATATGAGAGTTGGTTACAACCACACTATTTTTAGTAGTTGGAAAATGTAGGGTTCAAACAACAAGGGTTGCATCCATAAAATCTATTTCATATTGTTGTTTTATAACACTGAAATGGATCACCAGGTGCTAAGGATTCATATTTAGAGGATTTAGATCAAACTAATACCTTTAAAACAAGATTTTTTTAGTCAGAGCATCAGTTGGGCAGAGAAAATAAAACAAAATAATTAAAAATATAGTTTCAACACACACTACGCTTTATTCTCATTATTTACATATTTATAAGAGAAGAGGAGGTGGTGGGAGTGGAGGGATAAGTAGAATGAGGAAGAAGAGGTGGGAATATTGGAGGAAGGGGAGGCGGAGAGATAAGGGAGTTAGAGAGAATAATGGGAAGAGGAGATATTAGAGGAGAAACATAAAAAATTATGCCGACAAAAAATTGTTGCCGATAAAAAGAAGTGCGTTCACACTTAGCCTTAAAACAAGCTTTTTTAGGTCGCTAAGTATGAAGACATGTTCACACTTGCAACATTCTCCCCCTTAAAGTTGAGAGGACTGACTAGACAGTCTCTCAGCTTTATAAATTGAGCTTTAGCCATCCCTTTGGTGAAGATGTCTGCAACATTCTCCAAAGTGCGGCAAAATTTAAGCTCAACAATATCATTTTCCACCATATCTCGGATGAAGTGGTACTTCATATCAAAATGCTTCGTTCTGCTATGGTGGATCGGATTGTATGCCAACTGAATGGCACTGATGTTGTCGCAGTAGATTCTGGTCGGACCACTTTGCTGCTCTCCAATCTCTTCCAACACTTTTCTTAGCCATAGGGCTTGAGTACTAGCATAGGTGATTGCTATATACTCAGCTTCTATAGAAGACAAAGCTACCACAGTTTGCTTTTTGGAACTCCATGTTATTAGTCCTGATCCCAGACTAAAACAGTTCCCTGAAGTTGATTTTCTATCATCAATATTGCTGCCCCAATCACTATCACTGAAGCCTACAAGCTTGATAGTGTTACATTTATGGTACTGGATTCCAAAATCCAATGTACCCTTCACATATCTGAGAATTCTCTTAGCTTCCTGCAAATGCAACTCATATGGGCTAGCCATAAATCGAGAGACAAGAGAAACAACATATTGAATATCAGGTCTGGTGTTGGCGAGAAACATCAAACTCCCAACCATGCTCTTGAAAGTGGTCACGTCAACTTTTGGTGCTCCATCATCTTTGCTTAATTGGATCCCATGTCCAACTGGAGTTGCAACTGGTTTGCAATGCTCCATAGCAAACTTCTTGATCATGTCCCGAGCATACTTATGTTGATAGATGAAGATCCTTGTATCTGTCTGATGGACTTCCATTCCAAGGAAGTAATGCATTAAGCCGAGATCCTTCATCTCAAACTGCTTCATCATGGAGCGCTTGAACTCCATATTCACTTTTCTATTACTACCCATAAATATGAGATCATCCACATACAAGCAAACTATGAGGATGTCGTTACCTTGCTTTAGGTAGTAAAGGGTGGGTTCATTTCTGCTTCTGGTGAACCCAAAATCTTTGAAGTACCCATCAATGCGTGAGTACCAAGCTCGTGGTGCTTGCTTGAGGCCATAGAGTGCCTTTTTCAATCTGTAAACAAGGTGCTCCTTACCTTGTTCTTGAAATCCTTGAGGTTGCTCAACATACACTTCCTCTGTCAAGTACCCATTGAGAAAGGCACTTTTCACATCCATGTGTTGGACTTTCCATCCCTTGTGTGCAGCTAAAGCAAGAACTGTTCTGATGGTCTCTTGTCGAGCTACAGGAGCAAATGTCTCTTCATAATCAATACCATATTTCTGTGTAAATCCTTTTGCAACCAATCTTGCTTTGTGCCTTTCAATGCTTCCATCAACATTGAATTTGGTCTTGAAGACCCATTTACATCCAACACACTTCTTTCCTTTAGGAAGCTCTACCAGCTCCCAAGTATCGTTGTTTTTTATAGAGGTTATCTCCTCTTTCATGGCATCTTGCCATATCTTCTGAGTACAAGCCTTCTCATAACTAGAAGGTTCAAGTTGTGCACTAGTTAACAAGGCATAGTTAACTACATCTCCCCGAGGTTCTTGTTGGGAGTCATCATCACCATACAAATGCATATTTTCAAGTCTTTGTAAAACAGAACTCATCTCACTAGCTTGACTTCTAGTATACCTTCTTTGAAAATTTTTATCCAACATCTGATAAGATGGATGATGTTGGAGAGTTCTCTTACCTCTCGATGGAGAATCAATATCCATTGGTGAGGAACTGACTGACCTTTGTGGAGAAGGACTTGGTGATGATGATGATGAACTGGAAGTCGAATGTCTACTTGGGCTTGGAGGAGGAGGAGGAGTATTCTTGCCTTTCTTTGGTGCTATCTGTTGCACCTGTGTAGAACCTGCATCATGAGATTCAACATCGCTATAAATTTGGGGATTTCCCCATTCTCCCCCTTCATCAAAAATCACATCCCTGGAAAGTATTATCTTTCGAGTCCTAGGATTGTAGAGTCTGTAAGCTTTTGTGTTCTCACAATACCCTACAAAAATGCATGCTTGACTCTTAGGATCGAGCTTCTTTCTCTGTTCATCAGGAATGTGTGAGTAAGCCAGTGAACCAAACACTCTAAAATGCTTGACATTCGGTTTCTTACCATACCATGCTTGGTAAGGAGTTTTCCCTTTCAAACTTGAAGTAGGACTCCTATTCAAAATATACACACTGGTCCTGGCTGCATCCGCCCAATACATATTGCTCAAATGCTTCGTTTGAAGCATAGATCTTGCCATCTCTACAATGGTGTGGTTCTTTCTCTCAGCCACACCATTATGTTGTGGAGTATAGGCAGCAGTGAACTGCCTCTTTATTCCATGTTTTTTACAAAAATTCAAAAATTCATTAGAGGAGTATTCTCCTCCTTTATCTGATCTGAGACACTTAACAAAATATCCACTCTCATTTTCAACTCTTGCTTTAAAATCTATGAAGCAATCAAATGCTTCATATTTATGCTTCAAGAAATATATCCAACACATTCTTGAAAAATCATCAATGAAAAGAAGAAAGTAAGAGTTGTTACCAATGCTCTTGGTCTGCATCGGACCACAGATGTCCGAGTGCACTAGCTGGAGTGGATAACTAGCCCGCCATGCTTGTCCATGAGGAAATTTGGTTCTAGCATGCTTGCCCAAGGCACAACCTTCACAGACTTCCTTATTGTCCTAAACTTTAGGAAGTCCGGTCACCATCGCTTGAGAAGTTAACATCTTCAAACTGGCTGAATTCAAATGATCGTATCTCAAGTGCCACAACACACTTGGATTTGCAATAGCAACATTTACTAATTGATCTCCTCCTGGTTGGCCAAAATTTAAAGGAAATAACTCTGTTCCTTGTCATTGGCACTTGAGTAATGACTCTATCACTATTACTCTTATCAAAAATAGTACATTTACCCTCATCAAATAGCAACTTATAGTTCTTCTCTAACATTTGACCAACACTTAAAATATTGTGTTGGAGATGAGGTGTGTAATAGATATCACTTACTTGTTTCATGCCTTCTTTTGTTGGAACCTCCATGGCTCCAATGCCTTCAACTACCAATGACTTGTCATCTCCCAATTTGATGTTGGATTTGTAGGAAGAATCCAGAGTAGCAAAGAGTTCTTCTTTGCCACTCATATGATTTGAACACCCAGTGTCCAAGATCCAGGTATCATTCAGGTTCTGATCTGACTTGCCATATGAGAGAAAGAGATTTGAGGTCCCTTCCTCTTCTCCAAAATTGCCATACTGACTACTCTGACTCTGCTCCCTTGAGATGATTTCGACCAACAGTCACGAGCAAAGTGGCCAAGTTTGCCACAATTGTAGCAAGCTTGTTTGGACTTGTCACTTCCTTTTCCTCATCCTGGATGCTTCCCTCTGTTCTATTGTCCACCTCTATTCTGACCTCCACCTCTGTTTGAAGATCCTCCTCTATTAGGAGTTCCACCTCATGGACTATTCCTACCTCTACCTCTGTGTTGACCCCTGCCTTGTCCTCTACCTTGTCCTTTTCCTTCTTGTGAAGCGAAGGCTTTGTCATCGCCTCCATGGCTAGTGGAAGGAGATTCCTGCAATCTCTCTTCATGTGAAAGAAGAGAACCAATTAGTGCATCAAAGGAAAGTGCAGTCAAATATTTTGACTCTTCAATAATGATTGCTACATGATTCCACTTAGGAAGAAGTGTTCGCAACACTTTCTTCACCACAACTTCTGGTTTAATCTCTTCACCTAGAGTGACCATTTTATCTACTACGGCTTTGACTCGCACGCAGTAGTCTCCTACTTTCTCATTCTCTTGCATTCTGAGATTTTCAAAATCTCTTTTCAGAGTTTGAAGCCTGACTTGCTTCACTTGATCACTCCCTTGAAAACTTTCCTTTAAAGCATTCCAAGCATCTTGAGCTGTTACACAAGATGCTATTCTAGGAAAGATGCTTTTATCTAGGGCTGCTTGCAAATGATACAGGGCAAAGGAATTATTTTTCTGTGCTTCTTTCCTAGCTTTTCTATCAGCAGCACTTAAAGCAGTCCAGTCAGTAGGAGAGGGTTATGTGTAACCCTCTTCAACTACATCCCACAAACCTTTACCTATCAACAAGGTTTTCATCTTTATTGACCAGTATTCATAATCACTACCATTGAATTCTGGAATTGGAAGATTTGAATTTGAAGCCATTTCTACTACTTGAAAGCAAACTTTGATTTGACTAAAAATAGGAAGTACAAAGCAATTACAAGTTCAAATCAAATCTAGATTTCTTAACTCTCTCACTGATTTCTTCTTCTTCTTGTGGATTGTCTAGTATTGGAGGTCCAAAATTGTCTGCAATGGAATCCTCATCATCATTGATGACAACTATTTTAGGAGCTGCCGTTGGCTCGACCTGTGCTGGCTCAGGCTCTAGAGAGCATGGGGTATAACTTTCACTAGATTGTTCCTCCAGCTCAGCTGGAGAGTAGCTATCACTGGCTTGATCTACAAGTGCGGCTTCAATTGTATCAGACTCCTCCACTCGTTGTCCGAATATATTGTCTTCTGAGTCAGCCTCGTATCCAGAATCGGGCTTCCTCTGGTGAGCTATCACTGAATTCTGTAGTTGACTGAATACAGTTTGTATTCCGTCTCGTCGGACCCTCTCATCAAAAGATTCAGTAGATTCTCTCCGTAGTAGAGAGCACAAAGCATGGTAACATCCGGTAGATCTGATCATCTACTCATTATCACAACAGATGAACTGAGTTATAACATCAATTTTCAAGGTGCCCAAAACAAACTTTATCTTCGAAAAAATATCTTTCCAATTCCACTTAAAAAGTTTTTCAAATTTTTTTATAAAGTCTTTAAAAAAAAATTTAATAATTTTCTTTATATCCTTAATTATTTTTTAAATAACCTATATATTTAAAAATAATTAACAATATAAAAATGAACAATTATTAAATTAATTATAAAGCTTTTTAAAAAAAATGAGAAAAAACAATTTAAATTAAAAAAAAACCTTTTCTTAAGCGATTCGAACCCTCGACCGCTTCGTTCCAAGTAAGGTACTTGGGCCACTACACCACGCGGCCACCTTTGGGATTAAAAAGCATGCACTTCACCTTAACCCTTGTAGTATGACGTGCCAAAAAAAATAAAAAAACAAAATTTTATAGACTTGCTCCGGCGGGTTTTGAACCCGGGTTCTCCTTGCTGCTCGCGAGGAGCCTTTACCGTCACACTACGATGCCTGTCGAGTATAGAAGAAGACCTCCTTCTTCTTATACTATCGACGGGCATCAAAAATTAAAAAAAATAAAAAGGATTGTCCCACATGCACCGGGATGGGGGTTTTTAAGATTTTTATACGCGTTCACCCGCATATACCATCGATTGCCTTCGGGAAATCAAACCATCCAACCTTTTGCCAATGAAGGACCAACCGACACTTGCCACATGGCATTCACGCCACTCACCATGCCATGTCAGTGCCTGCCTTGCCACCATGTCAGCATGCCACATCAACGTCTGCCTCGTCGCCATGTCACCTCTGCCAGCTCAGCTCCTCGAGCTGCGTTCCAAGTCTGCACCTGCCACCTGGCACCTCGAACCGCATGCCCAACTCTTGTTGGCTGCCACCTCAGCCCTACGTCAGCTTTCCTCGGTTTGCATGCCTCCCCACGTGCGCCTCGGTCCACGTGCTATTGCACCAAACTCCTACCTCGAACTATGTGCCACCAATCAGCGTCCACGCCAGCTCAACTCTCTACGCCCGCCTCGAGATCCGTGCCCTCGGATCTACTTCAAAGACTATCACCTCGGGATCCGTGCCCCATGCCTCGGAGTCTGCACCCGCCTCGGCTCTGATACCAGTGTTAGTCAGAGCATCAGTTGGGTAGAGAAAATAAAAATAAATGAACAAATTATTAAATTAATTAAAGTTTCAACACCATCTAAGCTTTATTCTCATTATTTACATATTTATAAGAGAAGAGGAGGCGGTGGGAGTGGAGGGATAAGTAGAATGAGGAAGAGGAGGCGGGAATATTGGAGGAAGGGGAGGCAGAGAGATAAGGGAGTTAGAGAGAATAATGGGAAGAGGAGATATTCGAGGGGAAACATAAAAAATCGTGCCGACAAAAATTTGTTGCCGATAGAAAAGAAGTGCGTTCACACTTAGCCTTAAAACAAGTTTTTTTAGGTCGCTAAGTATGAAGACATGTTCACACTTGCAACAACTTTACCAAGGTTTGAACCTGAGCCTCTTCTTAAATTTTTTTTATTTTGCTACTATCAAATTTATTTAGAATCTAATGACTTGGTGGATTATTAAATCATCTTAAAATATTTTAAAAAAATTAGAATCTAACGACTTGGTGGATTATTAAATCCTCTTAAAATATTTTAAAAATTCAAGAATCCATTATATACATTCTTTTAAAAATGTTGTAATTTCCTTATTCTTATTAAACATGTCTAGTTTGTAAATTTTCAAAGATCAAATATTATATTGATATGAGCAACAACTCTCGATTACATATTTCTATTAGTAACCATGTTGAAGGAGAAAAACTCAAAAAAAATGTATGGACTTAAAGGATGCTTCAAGAATTTTATTTGCTGATTTTTACATGAGAGGATGAGTTGGTTTGGAATCTATCAAAAAATGTGGATGCTAGGTCAAGTTGGGGTATAAGGATTTAAAGCAATCCAAATTTTCTACTCCCAAGTTATTTTCTTAGAAGAATGTTTGGCCATGAGAGACTTTATCAAGGCCTCAACATTCCTTTGGTTAGAATTTCAAAGTAAGATTTATATAGGAGAGTCTACAAAGAAAAAGATATCATGGACCTTTCAAATGTGTCTTGTGTGAAAACTCAAAACATCACACTATTTACTTTTTCCTTGTTCCTTTGCTTACATCACTTGGAGTTATTTTTTTTAAATATAAAAATATATTTGGGTATATCTGTCAACATAGAAAGAATTGATGAAATGTTAGATTAATTATTTCAAAGCTAAAGCCTCAACATTCCTTTGGTTAGCATTTCAAAGTAATCTTCATATAGGAGAGAGTCTACAAAGAAAAGGATATCATGGACCTTTCAAACGTGTCTTGTGTGAAAACTCAAAACATCACACTATTTACTTCTTCCTTGTTCCTTTGTTACATCACTTGGAGTTATTTTTTTAAAAATAAAAATATATTTGGGTATATCTATCAACATAGAAAGAATTGATGAAATGTTAGATTAATTATTTCAAAGCTAAAGCATTATGTATTCTCTAAGGCTTGGACCTACCACGAGTTATTGGAATTTATAGCTTGAAAGGAATATACGTTTTTTAAAAATCATGCCTAGGTTTGAAACCATATTATTGTCTCTCTTATAGAATGTTTACAGATATGGTTCTCGTCATGGGAAATCTCAAGTGTAAAAAAACGAGATGCTAAAAACTTGGTTAGAAGATTTAAACATACATGAAAGAGTCATCTCCAATAATGACATTAAAACAAAGGATCTACCCTAATCTAAGGTAGAACAATAATATCAATAAATTGAGTGTATCAAAATTAATTTTGATGGTACTTCTAAAGAAAATCTAGAAAAATCTAGTGGAGGTGGTGTTTTAAAAAATAATGAAAACACAATTCTCCTTACTAACTCATAATCATACATAACTTCAAATAAATACTAAGCAAAGGATAGGCCAGTTCTTCATGACCCTTCTTCAAAGTACCTTTTTTATTTCTGTGTAGCTAACAAAGGGATTAGGTAGTCTCACTTGTAAAATGAGTTTTGGACCTTTTCTCACCTTTTGTTAAAATTACAATAGAAAAATGATGGAAATATATTCTACTTGAGAGCATTCACAAATTATCATTAATGTTATAAAAAAAAATTGAATGTGGAGATTGGATAAAAAATAATATTATTGTTGATGTTCATCTGTTATGGGAAGCAATATTTTGGAAATATGAATTTTAGAAGGTAATTAGACAAATTAATCAAAATGATGTTAATGAGTTGATTATGGAAACATAGAGTTTGAGGTACTTACTCCCCACCCACACCCTCATTTCAAATGAGGGTGGGGGTCGGGAGTAAGTACAACACACAATTGCAACACTTTTTGCTACATATTTATAAGAGAAGAGGAGGCCGTGGGAGTGGAGGGATAAGCAGAATTAGGAAGAGGAGGCGGGAATATTGGAGGAAGGGGAGGTGGAGAGATAAGGGAGTTAAAGAGAATAATGGGAAGAGGAGATATTTGAGGAGAAACATAAAATATCGTGCCGACAAAAATTTGTTGTCGATAGAAAAGAAGTGTGTTCACACTTAGCCTTAAAACAAGTTTTTTTAGGTCACTAAGTATGAAGAAATGTTCACACTTGCAACAACTTTACCAAGGTTTGAACCTGAGCCTCTTCTTAAATTTTTTTTTTATTTTGCTACTATCTAATTTATTTAGAATCTAATGACTTGGTGGATTATTAAATCATCTTAAAATATTTAAAAAAAATTAGAATCTAACGACTTGGTGGATTATTAAATCCTCTTAAAATATTTTAAAAATTCAAAAATCCATTATATATATTCTTTTAAAAATGTTGTACTTTCTTTATTCTTATTAAACATGTCTAGTTTGTAAAGTTTCAAAGATCAAATATTATATTGATATGAGCAACGACTCTTGATTACATATTTCTATTAGTAACCATGTTGATTATGGAAACATAGGAGTTTGAGGAACTTACTCCCCACCCCCACCCTCAAATGGATGGGGGTGGGGAGTAAGTACAACACACAAGTGCAGCACTTGTTGCTACATATTTATAAGAGAAGAGGAGGTGGTGGGAGTGGAGGGATAAGTAGAATGAGGAAGAGGAGGCAGGAATATTGGAGGAAGGGGAGGCGGGTTGATAAGGGAGTTAAATAGAATAATGGGAAGAGGATATATTCGAGGAGAAACATAAAATATCATGCCAACAAAAATTTGTTGTCGATAGAAAAGAAGTGTGTTCACACTTAGCCTTAAAACAAGTTTTTTTAGGTCACTAAGTATGAAGACATGTTCACACTTGCAACAACTTTACCAAGGTTTGAACCTGAGCCTCTTCTTAATTTTTTTTTATTTTGCTACTATCTAATTTATTTAGAATCTAATGACTTGGTGGATTATTAAATCATCTTAAAATATTTTAAAAAAATTAGAATCTAACGACTTGGTGGATTATTAAATCCTCTTAAAATATTTTAAAAGTTCAAGAATCCATTATATATATTCTTTTAAAAATGTTGTACTTTCCTTATTCTTATTAAACATGTATAGCTTTTAAAGTTTCAAAGATCAAATATTATATTGATATGAGCAACAACTCTCGATTACATATTTCTATTAGTAACCATGTTGAAGGAGAAAACTCAAAAAAAATGTATGGACTTAAAGGATGCTTCAATAATTTTATTTTCTGAATTTTACATGAGAGGATGAGTTGGTTTGGAATATATCAAAAAATGTGGATGCTAGGTCAAGTTGGGGTATGAGGATTTAAAGCAATCCAAATTTTCTACTCCCAAGTTATTTTATTAGAAGAATGTTTGTTCATGAGAGACTTTATCAAGGCCTCAACATTCCTTTGGTTAGCATTTCAAAGTAAGATTTATATAGGAGAGTCTACAAAGAAAAAGATATCATGGACCTTTCAAATGTGTCTTGTGTAAAAACTCAAACATTCACACTATTTACTTCTTCCTTGTTCCTTTGCTTACATCACTTGGAGTTATTTTTTTTAAATATAAAAATATATTTGGGTATATCTGTCAACATAGAAAGAATTGATGAAATGTTAGATTAATTATTTCAAAGCTAAAGCCTCAACATTCCTTTGGTGAGCATTTCAAAGTAATCTTCATATAGGAGAGAGTCTACAAAGAAAAAGATATCATGGACCTTTCAAATGTGTCTTGTGTGAAAACTCAAAACATCACACTATTTTCTTCTTCCTTGTTCCTTTCTTACATCACTTGGAGATATAAAAATATATTTGGGTATATCTATCAACATAGAAAGAATTGATGAAATGTTAGATTAATTATTTCAAAGCTAAAGCATTATGTATTCTCTAAGGCTTGGACCTACCACGAGTTATTGGAATTTATAGCTTGAAAGGAATATACATTTTTTAAAAATCATGCCTAGGTTTGGAAACATATTATTGTCTCTCTTATAGAATGTTTACATATATGGTGCTCGTCATGGGAAATATCAAATGTAAAAAAATGAGATGCTAAAAACTTGGTTACAAGATTTAAACATACATGAAAGAGTCATCTCCAATAATGACATTAAAACAAAGGATCTACCCTAATCTAAGGTAGAACAGTAATATCAATAAATTGAGTGTATCAAAATTAATTTTGATGGTACTTCTAAAGAAAATCTAGAAAAATCTAGTGGAGGTGGTGTTTTAAAAAATAATGAAAACACAATTCTCCTTACTAACTCATAATCATACATAACTTCAACTAAATACTAAGCAAAGGATAGGCCAGTTCTTCACGACCCTTCTTCAAAGTACCTTTCTTGTTTCCGTGTAGCTAACAAAGGGATTAGGTAGTCTCACTTGTAAAATGAGTTTTGGACCTTTCCTTACCTTTTGTTAAAATTACAATAGAAAAATGATGGAAATATATTCTACTTGAGAGCATTCACAAATTATCATTAATGTTATAAAAAAAAATTGAATGTGGAGATTGGATAAAAAATAATATTATTGTTGATGTTCATCTGTTATGGGAAGCAATCTTTTGGAAATATGAATTTTAGAAGGTAATGAGACAAATTAATCAAAATGATGTTAAGGAGTTGATTATGGAAACATAGGAGTTTGAGGTACTTACTCCCCACCCACCCCTCATTTCAAATGAGGGTGGGGGTGGGGAGTAAGTACAGCACACCAGTGAAGCACTTGTTGCTACATATTTATAAGAGAAGAGGAGGCGGTGGGAGTGGAGGGATAAGCAGAATGAGGAAGAGGATGCGGGAATATTGGTGGAAGGGGAGGCGGAGAGATAAGGGAGTTAAAGAGAATAATGGGAAGAGGAGATATTCGAGGAGAAACATAAAATATCGTGCCGACAAAAATTTGTTGTCGATAGAAAAGAAGTGTGTTCACACTTAGCCTTAAAACAAGTTTTTTTAGGTCACTAAGTATGAAGACATGTTCACACTTGCAACAACTTTACCAAGGTTTGAACCTGAGCCTCTTCTTAAATTTTTTTTTATTTTGCTACTATCTAATTTATTTAGAATCTAATGAGTTGGTGGATTATTAAATCATCTTAAAATATTTTAAAAAAATTAGAATCTAACGACTTGGTGGATTATTAAATCCTCTTAAAATATTTTAAAAATTCAAGAATCCATTATATATATTCTTTTAAAAATTTTGTACTTTCCTTATTCTTATTAAACATGTCTAGTTTGTAAATTTTCAAAGATCAAATATTATATTGATATGAGCAACAACTCTCGATTACATATTTCTATTAGTAACCATGTTGAAGGAGAAAAACTAAAAAAAAATGTATGGACTTAAAGGATGCTTCAAGAATTTTATTTGCTGAATTTTACATGAGAGGATGAGTTGGTTTGGAATCTATCAAAAAATGTGGATGCTAGGTCAAGTTGGGGTATGAGGATTTAAAGCAATCCAAATTTTCTACTCCCAAGTTATTTTCTTAGAAGAATGTTTGTTCATGAGAGATTTTATCAAGGCCTCAACATTCCTTTGGTTAGCATTTCAAAGTAAGATTTATATAGGAGAGTCTACAAAGAAAAAGATATCATGGACCTTTCAAATGTGTCTTGTGTGAAAAATCAAAACATCACACTATTAACTTCTTCCTTGTTCCTTTGCTTATATCACTTGGAGTTATATTTTTTAAATATAAAAATATATTTGGGTATATCTGTCAACATGGAAAGAATTGATGAAATGTTAGATTAATTATTTCAAAGCTAAAGCCTCAACATTCCTTTGGTTAGCATTTCAAAGTAATCTTCATATAGGAGAGAGTCTACAAAGAAAAGGATATCATGGATCTTTCAAATGTGTCTCGTGTGAAAACTCAAAACATCACACTATTTACTTCTTCCTTGTTCCTTTGTTACATCACTTGGAGTTATTTTTTTAAATATAAAAATATATTTGGGTATATCTGTCAACATAGAAAGAAATGATGAAATGTTAGATTAATTAATTCAAAGCTAAAGCATTATGTATTCTCTAAGGCTTGGACCTACCATGAGTTATTAGAATTTATAGCTTGAAAGGAAAATACGTTTTTTAAAAATCATGCCTAGGTTTGGAACCATATTATTGTCTCTCTTATAGAATGTTTACAGATATGGTGCTCGTCATGGGAAATCTCAAATGTAAAAAAATGAGATGCTAAAAACTTGGTTAGAAGATTTAAACATACATGAAAGAGTCATTTCCAATAATGACATTAAAACAAAGGATCTACCCTAATATAAGGTAGAACAGTAATATCAATAAATTGAGTGTATCAAAATTAATTTTGATGGTACTTCTAAAGAAAATCTAGAAAAATCTAGTGGAGGTGGTGTTTTAAAAAATAATGAAAACACAATTCTCCTTACTAACTCATAATCATACATAACTTCAACTAAATACTAAGCAAAGGATAGGCCAGTTCTTCACGACCCTTCTTCAAAGTACCTTTTTTATTTCCATGTAGCTAACAAAGGGATTAGGTAGTCTCACTTGTAAAATGAGTTTTGTACCTTTCCTCACATTTTGTTAAAATTACAATAGAAAAATGATGGAAATATATTCTATTTGAGAGCATTCACAAATTATCATTAATGTTATAAAAAAAAATTGAATGTGGAGATTGGATAAAAAATAATATTATTGTTGATGTTCTTCTGTTATGGGAAGCAATATTTTGGAAATATGAATTTTAGAAGGTAATTAGACAAATTAATCAAAATGATGTTAAGGAGTTGATTATGGAAACATAGGAGTTTGAGGTACTTACTCCCCACCCACACCCTCATTTCAAATGAGGGTGGGGGTGGGGAGTAAGTACAGCACACAAGTGAAGCACTTGTTGCTACATATTTATAAGAGAAGAGGAGGCGGTGGGAGTGGAGGGATAAGCATAATGAGGAAGAGGAGGCAGGAATATTGGAGGAAGGGGAGGCGGAGAGATAAGGGAGTTAAAGAGAATAATGGGAAGATGAGATATTCAAGGAGAAACATAAAATATCGTGCCAACAAAAATTTGTTGTCGATAGAAAAGAAGTGTGTTCACACTTAGCCTTAAAAAAGTTTTTTAGGTCACTAAGTATGAAGACATGTTCACACTTGCAACAACTTTACCAAGGTTTGAACCTGAGCCTCTTCTTAAATTTTTTTTTATTTTGCTACTATCTAATTTATTTAGAATCTAATGACTTGGTGGATTATTAAATCATCTTAAAATATTTTAAAAAAATTAGAATCTAACGAATTGGTGGATTATTAAATCCTCTTAAAATATTTTAAAAGTTCAAGAATCCATTATATATATTCTTTTAAAAATTTTGTACTTTCCTTATTCTTATTAAACATGTCTAGTTTGTAAATTTTCAAAGATCAAATATTATATTTATATGAGCAACAACTCTCGATTACATATTTCTATTAGTAACCATGTTGAAGGAGAAAAACTAAAAAAAAATGTATGGACTTAAAGGATGCTTCAAGAATTTTATTTGCTGAATTTTACATGAGAGGATGAGTTGGTTTGGAATCTATCAAAAAATGTGGATGCTAGGTCAAGTTGGGGTATGAGGATTTAAAGCAATCCAAATTTTCTACTCCCAAGTTATTTTCTTAGAAGAATGTTTGTTCATGAGAGATTTTATCAAGGCCTCAACATTCCTTTGGTTAGCATTTCAAAGTAAGATTTATATAGGAGAGTCTACAAAGAAAAATATATCATGGACCTTTCAAATGTGTCTTGTGTGAAAACTCAAAACATCACACTATTTACTTCTTCCTTGTTCCTTTGCTTACATCACTTGGAGTTATATTTTTTAAATATAAAAATATATTTGGGTATATCTGTCAACATAGAAAGAATTGATGAAATGTTAGATTAATTATTTCAAAGCTAAAGCCTCAACATTTGTTTGGTGAGCATTTCAAAGTAATCTTCATATAGGAGAGAGTCTACAAAGAAAAATATATCATGGACCTTTCAAATGAGTCTTGTGTGAAAACTCAAAACATCACACTATTTACTTCTTCCTTGTTCCTTTGTTACATCACTTGGAGTTATTTTTTTTATTATAAAAATATATTTGGGTATATCTATCAACAGAGAAAGAATTGATGAAATGTTAGATTAATTATTTCAAAGCTAAATAATTATGTATTCTCTAAGGATTGGACCTACCACGAGTTATTGGAATTTATAGCTTGAAAGGAATATACATTTTTTAAAAATCATGCCTAGGTTTGGAACCAAATTATTGTCTCTCTTATAGAATGTTTACATATATGGTGCTCGTCATGGGAAATCTCAAATGTAAAAAAATGAGATGCTAAAAACTTGGTTACAAGATTTAAACATACATGAAAGAGTCATCTCCAATAATGACATTAAAACAAAGGATCTACCCTAATCTAAGGTAGAACAATAATATCAATAAATTGAGTGTATCAAAATTAATTTTGATGGTACTTCTAAAGAAAATCTAGAAAAATCTAGTGGAGGTGGTGTTTTAAAAAATAATGAAAACACAATTCCCCTTACTAACTCATAATCATACATAACTTCAACTAAATACTATGCAAAGGATAGGCCAGTTCTTCACGACCCTTCTTCAAAGTACCTTTTTTATTTCCGTGTAGCTAACAAAGGGATTAGGTAGTCTCACTTGTAAAATGAGTTTTGGACCTTTCCTCACCTTTTGTTAAAATTACAATAGAAAAATGATGGAAATATATTCTACTTGAGAGCATTCACAAATTATCATTAATGTTATAAAAAAAATTGAATGTGGAGATTGGATAAAAAATAATATTATTGTTGATGTTCATCTGTTATGGGAAGCAATATTTTGGAAATATGAATTTTAGAAGGTAATTAGACAAATTAATCAAAATGATGTTAAGGAGTTGATTATGGAAACATAGGAGTTTGAGGTACTTACTCCCCACCCACACCCTCATTTCAAATGAGGGTGGGGGTGGGGAGTAAGTACAGCACACAAGTGAAGCACTTGTTGCTACATATTTATAAGAGAAGAGGAGGCGGTGGGAGTGGAGGGATAAGCAGAATGAGGAAGAGGAGGCGGGAATATTGGAGGAAGGGGAGGCGGAGAGATAAGGGAGTTAGAGAGAATAATGGGAAGAGGAGATATTCGAGGGGAAACATAAAAAATCATGCCGACAAAAATTTGTTGTCGATAGAAAAGAAGTGTGTTCACACTTAGCCTTAAAACAAGTTTTTTTGGGTCACTAAGTATGAAGACATGTTCACACTTGCAACAACTTTACCAAGGTTTGAACCCGAGCCTCTTCTTAAATTTTTTTTTATTTTGCTACTATCTAATTTATTTAGAATCTAATGACTTGGTGGATTATTAAATCATCTTAAAATATTTTAAAAAAATTAGAATCTAACGACTTGGTGGATTATTAAATCCTCTTAAAATATTTTAAAAATTCAGGAATCCATTATATATATTCTTTTAAAAATTTTGTACTTTCCTTATTCTTATTAAACATGTCTAGTTTGTAAATTTTCAAAGATCAAATATTATATTGATATGAGCAACAACTCTCGATTACATATTTCTATTAGTAACCATGTTGAAGGAGAAAAACTCAAAAAAAATGTATGGACTTAAAGGATGCTTCAAGAATTTTATTTACTGAATTTTACATGAGAGGATGAGTTGGTTTGGAATCTATCAAAAAATGTGGATGCTAGGTCAAGTTGGGGTATGAGGATTTAAAGCAATCCAAATTTTCTACTCCCAAGTTATTTTCTTAGAAGAATGTTTGTTCATGAGAGATTTTATCAAGGCCTCAACATTCCTTTGGTTAGCATTTCAAAGTAAGATTTATATAGGAGAGTCTACAAAGAAAAAGATATCATGGACCTTTCAAATGTGTCTTGTATGAAAACTCAAAACATCACACTATTTACTTCTTCCTTGTTCCTTTGCTTACATCACTTGGAGTTATATTTTTTAAATATAAAAATATATTTGGGTATATCTCATCAACATAGAAAGAATTGATGAAATGTTAGATTAATTATTTCAAAGCTAAAGCCTCAACATTCCTTTGGTTAGCATTTCAAAGTAATCTTCATATAGGAGAGAGTCTACAAAGAAAAGGATATCATGGATCTTTCAAATGTGTCTTGTGTGAAACTCAAAACATCACACTATTTACTTCTTCCTTGTTCCTTTGTTACATCACTTGGAGTTATTTTTTTAAATATAAAAATATATTTGGGTATATCTGTCAACATAGAAAGAATTGATGAAATGTTAGATTAATTAATTCAAACCTAAAGCATTATGTATTCTCTAAGGCTTGGACCTACCACGAGTTATTAGAATTTATAGCTTGAAAGGAATATACGTTTTTTAAAAATCATGCCTAGGTTTGGAACCATATTATTGTCTCTCTTATAGAATGTTACAGATATGGTGCTCGTCATGGGAAATCTCAAATGTAAAAAAATGAGATGCTAAAAATTTGGTTACAAGATTTAAACATACATGAAAGAGTCATCTCCAATAATGACATTAAAACAAAGGATCTACCCTAATCTAAGGTAGAACAGTAATATCAATAAATTGAGTGTATCAAAATTAATTTTGATGGTACTTCTAAAGAAAATCTAGAAAAATCTAGTGGAGGTGGTGTTTTAAAAAATAATGAAAACACAATTCTCCTTACTAACTCATAATCATACATAACTTCAACTAAATACTAAGCAAAGGATAGGCCAGTTCTTAACGACCCTTCTTCAAAGTACCTTTTTTATTTCTGTGTAGCTAACAAAGGGATTAGGTAGTCTCACTTGTGAAATGAGTTTTGGACCTTTCCTCACCTTTTGTTAAAATTACAATAGAAAAACGATGGAAATATATTCTACTTGAGAGCATTCACAAATTATCATTAATGTTATAAAAAAAAATTTAATGTGGAGATTGGATAAAAAATAATATTATTGTTGATGTTCATCTGTTATGGGAAGCAATATTTTGGAAATATGAATTTTAGAAGGTAATTAGACAAATTAATGAAAATGATGTTAAGGAGTTGATTATGGAAACATAGGAGTTTGAGGTACTTACTCCCCACCCACACCCTCATTTCAAATGAGGGTGGGGGTGGGGAGTAAGTACAACACACAAGTGAAGCACTTGTTGCTACATATTTATAAGAGAAGAGGAGGCAGTGGGAGAGGAGGGATAAGCAGAATGAGGAAGAGGAGGCAGGAATATTGGAGGAAGGGGAGGTGGAGAGATAAGGGAGTTAGAGAGAATAATGGGAAGAGGAGATATTCGAGGGGAAACATAAAAAATCGTGCCGACAAAAATTTGTTGTCGATAGAAAAGAAGTGTGTTCACACTTAGCCTTAAAACAAGTTTTTTTAGGTCACTAAGTATGAAGACATGTTCACACTTGCAACAACTTTACCAAGGTTTGAACCTGAGCCTCTTCTTAAATTTTTTTTTATTTTGCTACTATCTAATTTATTTAGAATCTAATGACTTGGTGGATTATTAAATCATCTTAAAATATTTTAAAAAAATTAGAATCTAACGAATTGGTGGATTATTAAATCCTCTTAAAATATTTTAAAAATTCAAGAATCCATTATATATATTCTTTTAAAAATTTTGTACTTTCCTTATTCTTATTAAACATGTCTAGTTTGTAAATTTTCAAAGATCAAATATTATATTGATATGAGCAACAAATCTCGATTACATATTTATATTAGTAACCATGTTGAAGGAGAAAACTCAAAAAAAATGTATGGACTTAAAGGATGCTTCAAGAATTTTATTTGCTGAATTTTACATGAGAGGATGAGTTGGTTTGGAATCTATCAAAAAATGTGGATGCTAGGTCAAGTTGGGGTATGAGGATTTAAAGCAATCCAAATTTTCTACTCCCAAGTTATTTTCTTAGAAGAATGTTTGTTCATGAGATATTTTATCAAGGCCTCAACATTCCTTTGGTTAGCATTTCAAAGTAAGATTTATATAGGAGAGTCTACAAATAAAAAGATATCATGGACCTTTCAAATGTGTCTTGTGTGAAAACTCAAAACATCACACTATTTACTTCTTCCTTTTTCCTTTGCTTACATCACTTGGAGTTATTTTTTTAAATATAAAAATATATTTGGGTATATCTGTCAACATAGAAAGAATTGATGAAATGTTAGATTAATTATTTTAAAGCTAAAGCCTCAACATTCCTTTGGTTAGCATTTCAAAGTAATCTTCATATAGGAGAGAGTCTACAAAGAAAAGGATATCATGGATCTTTCAAATGTGTCTTGTGTGAAAACTCAAAACATCACACTATTTAATTCTTCCTTGTTCATTTGTTACATCACTTGGAGTTATTTTTTTAAATATAAAAATATATTTGGGTATATCTGTCAACATAGAAAGAATTGATGAAATATTAGATTAATTATTTCAAAGCTAAAGCATTATGTATTCTCTAAGGCTTGGACCTACCACGAGTTGTTGGAATTTATAGCTTGAAAGGAATATACGTTTTTTAAAAATCATGCCTAGGTTTGAAACCATATTATTGTCTCTCTTATAGAATGTTTATAGATATGGTGCTCGTCATGGGAAAACTCAAATGTAAAAAAATGAGATGCTAAAAACTTGGTTACAATATTTACAATACATGAAAGAGTCATCTCCAATAATGACATTAAAACAAAGGATCTACCCTAATCTAAGGTAGAACAGTAATATCAATAAATTGAGTGTATCAAAATTAATTTTGATGGTACTTCTAAAGAAAATCTAGAAAAATCTAGTGGAGGTGGTGTCTTAAAATATAATGAAAACACAATTCTCCTTACTAACTCATAATCATACATAACTTCAACTAAATACTAAGCAAAGGATAGGCCAGTTATTCACGACCCTTCTTCAAAGTACCTTTTTTATTTCCGTGTAGATAACAAACGGATTAGGTAGTCTCACTTGTAAAATGAGTTTTGGACCTTTTCTCACCTTTTGTTAAAATTACAATAGAACAATGAAGGAAATATATTCTACTTGAGAGCATTCACAAATTATCATTAATGTTATAAAAAAAATTGAATGTGGAGATTGGATAAAAAATAATATTATTGTTGATGTTCATCTGTTATGGGAAGCAATCTTTTGGAAATATGAATTTTAGAAGGTAATTAGACAAATTAATCAAAATAATGTTAAGGAGTTGATTATGGAAACATAGGAGTTTGAGGTACTTACTCCCCACCCCCACCCTCAAATGGGTGGGGGTGGGGAGTAAGTACAACACACAAGTGCAGCACTTGTTGCTACATATTTATAAGAGAAGAGGAGGCGATGGGAGTGGAGGGATAAGCAGAATGAGGAAGAGGAGGCAGGAATATTGGAGGAAGGGGAGGCAGAGAGATAAGGGAGTTAGAGAGAATAATGGGAAGAGGAGATATTCGAGGAGAAACATAAAAAATCGTGTCGACAAAAAATTGTTGTTGATAGAAAAGAAGTGTGTTCACACTTAGCCTTAAAACAAGTTTTTTTAGGTCACTAAGTATGAAGACATGTTCATACTTGCAACAACTTTACCGAGGTTTGAACCTGAGCCTCTTCTTAATTTTTTTTTATTTTGCTACTATCTAATTTATTTAGAATCTAATGACTTGGTGGATTATTAAATCATCTTAAAATATTTTAAAAAAATTAGAATATAACGACTTGGTGGATTATTAAATCCTCTTAAAATATTTTAAAAGTTCAAGAATCCATTATATATATTCTTTTAAAAATGTTGTACTTTCCTTATTCTTATTAAACATGTCTAGTTTTTAAAGTTTCAAAGATCAAATATTATATTGATATGAGCAACAACTCTCGATTACATATTTCTATTACCAACCATGTTGAAGGAGAAAAACTAAAAAAAAATGTATGGACTTAAAGGATGGTTCAAGAATTTTATTTGCTGAATTTTACATGAGAGGATGAGTTGGTTTGGAATCTATCAAAAAATGTGGATGCTAGGTCAAGTTGGGGTATGAGGATTTAAAGCAATCCAAATTTTCTACTCCCAAGTTATTTTATTAGAAGAATGTTTGGTCATGAGAGACTTTATCAAGGCCTCAACATTCCTTTGGTTAGCATTTCAAAGTAAGATTTATATAGGAGAGTCTACAAAGAAAAAGATATCATGGACCTTTCAAATGTGTCTTGTGTGAAAACTCAAAACATCACACTATTTACTTCTTCCTTGTTCCTTTGCTTACATCACTTGGAGTTATTTTTTTAAAATATAAAAATATATTTGGGTATATCTGTCAACATAGAAAGAATTGATGAAATGTTAGATTAATTATTTCAAAGCTAAAGCCTCAACATTCCTTTGGTTAGCATTTCAAAGTAATCTTCATATAGGAGAGAGTCTACAAAGAAAAGGATATCATGGACCTTTCAAATGTGTCTTGTGTGAAAACTCAAAACATCACACTATTTACTTCTTCCTTGTTCCTTTGTTACATCACTTGGAGATATAAAAATATATTTGGGTATATGTATCAACATAGAAAGAATTGATGAAATGTTAGATTAATTATTTCAAATCTAAAGCATTATGTATTCTCTAAGGCTTGGACCTACCACGAGTTATTGGAATTTATAGCTTGAAAGGAATATACGTTTTTTAAAAATCATGCCTGGGTTTGGAACCATATTATTTTCTCTCTTATAGAATGTTTACAGATATGGTGCTCGTCATGGGAAATATCAAGTGTAAAAAAATGAGATGCTAAAAAATTAGTTACAAGATTTAAACATACATGAAAGAGTCATCTCCAATAATGACATTAAAACAAATGATCTACCCTAATCTAAGGTAGAATAGTAATATCAATAAATTGAGTGTATCAAAATTAATTTTGATGGTACTTCTAAATAAAATCTAGAAAAATCTAGTGGAGGTGGTGTCTTAAAATATAATGAAAACACAATTCTCCTTACTAACTCATAATCATACATAACTTCAACTAAATACTATGCAAAGGATAGGCCAGTTCTTCATGACCCTTCTTCAAAGTACCTTTTTTATTTCTGTGTAGCTAACAAAGGGATTAGGTAGTCTCACTTGTAAAATGAGTTTTGGACCTTTTTTCACCTTTTGTTAAAATTACAATAGAAAAATGATGGAAATATATTATGCTTGAGAGAATTCACAAATTATCATTAATGTTATAAAAAAAAATTGAATGTGGAGATTGGATAAAAAATAATATTATTGTTGATGTTCATCTGTTATGGGAAGCAATCTTTTGGAAATATGAATTTTAGAAGGTAATTAGACAAATTAATGAAAATGATGTTAAGGAGTTGATTATGGAAACATAGGAGTTTGAGGTACTTACTTCCCACCCCCAGCCTCAAATGGGTGGGGGTGGGGAGTAAGTACAACACACAAGGGTAACACTTGTGTGCTTTGTACTTACTCCCCACCCCCACCCTCATTTCAAAAAATTAAATAAATAAATTAGACCCTCATTTCAAAAAATGGTCACATTTTCATAAAATTACCTCCAATAATAATAAATGAAGGATAAAAATATTGTTAACATGTTAGCCTGGTTGAATAGGAGGTCCATAATTTGAACCTCTGGGATGTGAAGGACAAAAAAAATTCTTGTGGCTTCCTTCAATATAGTGGTATACTTGGATGGGACCACATTGCTGACCACCTAAGAGCGATAGTGGGATAGTTGGATGGGACCACATTGGATGAGACCACCTAAGATCGACTCTTGAGATTTCTTTCTAACCTAAAAGTTTTGTCTACCTTTGTAGCATAAGTGGAGAAGGCGACCCTACCTGTTGAATGCAAAGGGGACACAAAAAATCTCTTGTAGCTTCTTTGACACAAAAAATCTCTTGTGACTTCCCTCTAAATAGTGGTATACATGGCTTTCGAGGTTTATTTCTAACCTAAAAATTTGTTAACAATGGTTTTGGCTTTGGCTCTTCTTTGGGAGATCCAAGGCCTAAACTATGGTGTGGGTGAATGTGTGATAGGATGGGTGTGTGTTTGGCCCCTATTAATAATTTTAACTTTTACCCTTATGAGAGGTCATGGTAGGGATAAGGTCACACTAACCAAGATAAAAAAATATATTGTTAACCTTTAACTAAAAATTAATAAAAATAATATATTTATTTCCACTCGTAATATTAAAAAATAAATATAAATAAAAATTCTATATTCTTCATTTGAAACCTAATATTTAGAAAAAAGTTATAATAGATATGAGAAAAAATTATCAATAAATAATTTTATTTTTTGGATGAAAAAAACATTATATTAAAATGGCTTAATCATACAAAAAAAAAGGGTGTGTGGAATTTGCACACCCCAAACACACAACCAACATACTAATTGTGTGTATGCTATACAACTAGCAGAGCTAGTGCTATTAGTTGTTTTTTTTGGGTAGTTCTCTGCTTGTAAATAATTTTATTTTGATACTTATTAGCTAGCAGAGCTACCAAAATAACTGTGTGCTATTAGTTGTTTTTTTAAGCAGTTCTCTATTTAATTTTATTGTAAATAATTTTATTTTATACTTATCATCTTGTAATTTATTTTTAAAAAATTATTATTTTAAAATCATTATCCTGGTACATGTTTTATTTATATATAATATTATCCACTTTATTATAATAAAACAAATGATTTCACTACAATATATTATATATTATTAAAAATATTATATAAAATTTATTAAATATTTTCTCATATAAATTCAAAATATTATTATTTACGAATCCTTATAACCATGTATTCTCCTTTAATATAAATATTTATGATTTTATATTTATATTGAAGTTGCAAGTCTTTTACTAAACAATACTTAATAATATATAAGATAAATATAATATATAAAATATTATATATATGTTAACTGTCTATAAATATTTTTAACATATATCTTGCATACTCTATTGAAGTACCCTAAACTTATAAACGTATATAAAAATATTATTACATTTTAATTTTAGAAATTCGGAACACACCCACAAAATAAACCTATTTAAAAAGAAGTTTTATAACCTAATTAGAACCTTGATGATCGTACAATAATAATAATAAAAAAAAAAAAAAAAAACAAAGTTCTATTAAATATGCGACTATTTTATAAGAATGATCAGCAATGGAAAATCTTCCGGAATGTAGACACACGTTTATAAAATCGATGAAGATGAAGAAGATATAGAAGGTACATACGAAGATTTCAAAGAAAATATAGAAGGTACATATGAGGATTTCAGCTTTGCTGACAAAAATAAAAATTTCATAGACTTCAAATTATCAACATTTTAAACCATAGTTCGGTTTTATCATAATGAATCTAAAGAACTAAGACGCATAGTCCACTTGCGAGAGGAGATCACATGCGTGTAATCCACTATCCTCTTTACACAAGTATGGCCCTTTGAATAGAGCTGTGAATCCAGTTCTACTCTGTAATCACACCTGTAATAATTATCATTACTGTAACTATTATCTTTTCTATAGATGTTAAATACTAATACCACATCCCAGAACCTCGAATCATTAGATCTTGCCAATGATGAGTGAGAAGATAAATTATACAAAAAAAAGTTCCTTAAGCACACACCAATAACTCAATAACTCTTAATTATATACACTGTATATTCCAATATTGCAAGCAGAATGATATCTCAAATTGCAGGGTGTGGTGGAGGCTTATTAGCTCCGGGATTCTGATAGTCTAAGTGCTCTTCTACCATCTTTCGATGTCCATTACTGGGCAAATTGTTATCAATATCTGCAAACCCCTGGGAAATAAAATCCCATAGACAGAAATCATTCACAACTTCATGTTAAATTATAACAAAGCTCTAATCTGTGAATTATGAACAACTTTCTTTACCTGAGCTACCCCAGATAACTCACGTTCGTTACCCTCTTCGATCGTTGCAAAAGTCATCTCTGCCAAAACCAAGAGAAATATTATAATAATAAAGACGAAGAACCCAAAAAAAAGAAATCGAAGTAAACCTTGCATAATATTCAAGCACCAGACAAAATAAAAATAAATGCCTATTCTAATTTAGGAGGAAGGAATATTACCTTGGCGGTGTAGGATACAAAACACAGTGAGTGAAGCTGTTGCCATGAGAACAACAAATAATAAAGCCAAAGAAGACCTTGCCATTGTTGACTGCACAGTAAAATACGAGATATCTATCTGAGTGTGTGCATTTGTGTGAAGAATGAGATGAGGTGGACAATATATAATTTGGAGTCGCTTCCAAATGGGGGAGATCCACTATGGGTGAAGATACCGTTTCCACGGGGCTGTGATGGGCGTGGGATGTATTGTCAACAATTAGTGGAATGACTTTTTTTACCGCCCGACATTTTGTCGGGTTCAGTTGTGGAGAACATGGGCTACCATGTCGTTCCGTCTAGATTTTGAGCAGATCATTTATTACCTATTGTCAACGAGAATGATTATATACTTTATGATTGACCAATGTTGAGATGACAAGTTTGGAAACTAAAACTCCAGTGCCCGGGAATCCCTGATGTAATGTATCATGCGGACAGATGAAGAATCCCTGATGTAATGTATCATGCGGACAGACGAAGATTTCATAGTTCTTTTTTGATGAATTTTAAAGAAATTTTTTTGTCTGAGATGAACATTATGCATTTTAATTTGCCTTTTATATTAAGATGAATTTACAGGTGTCACAACACTCGAAAAACGCAAAAATCCAAAGAAGTTAGTAGAAAATGACAAAAATGACAAAAATGGTGAAGTTACAAAGAACATATTTCCAAATGAGTAGAAAATGTTTGAGTAACTAGCTTTTTTCCGTTTTTGAGTTCTTCGAGTGTTGTGCCCGGGGTTTTTTTGAACCCTTACTTTGGTTTGGGTTCTTTTTCTTATTGTTTTGTTCTGTTCAGTGTGGTCTGTTTTTTGGTATTTTTTTGTTGTTGTTTTGTTTATTTTGATGGTTGTGTAGAGGATCTCAGTTGAGTCTCCTCCTATCCCACTTTGTAAAAGGGTTAGGGTCCCTTTCAAAACCCTTTCCATCAATCAAAAAAATTGCAAGTATTACATAATTTATAGTCATTTTAGCATGAGTTATTTCTGCAATAAAATTTACATTTGGATGCAGAGGTTCAAATATTTCTAGAAGATAGATGTGTAGTTTGTCAAAATATAATCACATGGTTAGTTGAAACACAATTATAACATGGTTAGAATGTAAAATAGTTGGAATCCTAAGGTCCATATTTTTTAAATATTATAGTGACATAGTAACCATGTAATATGGGTGGGGTGCATTTTAATTTGTATCGAAAGAAACATAATTTTATTTATTTTTATATTATATATATATATATTTATATATATATATATATATATATATATATATATATATTTAGATGTATGTATATAAAATATTGTGATAACATCATTATGAGGTAATACATATGATTATTTATTATTTCATTTTTTTTTTTCAATGAATTTACACATGGTTTGTATGAGGGGTCCGGGTCCCCTCATAATGAGTGGTATTTGAACCTTAGACCTCTCAAAGAGAGGCCAAAGTTCTTACCACTACAACAAGCTTGCAACTATAATTTTTTCAATGAGTTTACACATGTTTTTATGAGGGGTCTAGGTCCCCTCATACTAAGTGGGGTTTGAAATTTGGATCTCTCAAAGAGAGACCAAAGCCCTTACCACTATTACCATTTCAATATTATATAAAAATAATCTAATAATTTTATTTATTATTATAATTTATGTATTTGGATGTATATACAAAATTTCATGCACATCTTGAATGCAAATGCAACTATTTCAATATGGTATAAATTTTTAGTATTCTTGTCACTATAAAGAATACAAGAAAAAAATGGTTGAGTTGGTCAAAGTATTTTAATAAAGATTACATATTAAATTTTTAGTCATGTTAAAAAACAACGTATGAAAAATTGAATTTGAAAGTGAAATTTTTTCAATAGCGTTTAAAATCTTAAAGGATGTTTAAAGTAGATGTTTTAACATAGTTACTTTTTTTTAAAGAAAAAGAGAAGATACAAAGGAGCTAAAGGCACCAAAAACATAGCATACAAAAGATATCGAAAAGGTCACTAAAAATCAAAAAGTGCCAAAGGACTAAGGCACTAACATTCAACAAAAGAAGAAAAATAAAAAATAGAACCAACAACATAAAGCTCACACGCATCCTCCTCTTTGCTGAGCTCTATTCCTAGTAATTTTGAGATTGGAATATTTGCTTTTAATAGCATTGTTGGCAAGTGCATCTGCAGTCTTGTTAAATTCTTGATGAATGTGGAAATAGTGCACTTGAGTAAAATTTTTAATTAGCTCTTTCATTCTGACCAAAATGAGTTGAAGTTGAATGGAGCTAACCAAATTATCCTTGGAGAGAGCATTTATAATAAGGGTAAAGTCCCCATAAATGTGCAAGTGTCTTATCTGCTGCTCAATAGCCATCTTCAATCCAAACTCACAAGCCAAAGCTTCTGCAACATTGTTGGAAGCAATTCCAAGGTTGATACAATAATTGATGGTAAGCCTTCCATATTCTTTCATGATCACTCCCCTTGTAGTAGCTATGCTCGAATTAGACTTAGATGCCCCATCAAAGAACAAGGCAGGGTAATATATCTTTGGGGGCATTATAGCTAAAATATTCATGTTGGTATTCTTGAAGATCAAGTTGACTAATAAGATTCAATTCTTGCATAGTTAAAATTTGTTGATTTTGCTTATATTTGAATGTGGCTTTGAAATTGGTCACAAGGTCTCTGACTATTCTTTCAGTGAGGATGCTATTATTTTCCTTTTTACCTTCAAAGATCAACCTGTTCCTGTTATTCCAAATGTTCCATATAACAAAGAATGGGATGACATTCCAAAGGGATTTTATTAAAGGCTTTCCCTTAAGACTCCACTTATAATTTGATTGCCAATTGATTAAACATTACTCCAGGTTGAGAATACCAAATAGGGGAGAGCCAAATTGGAAGTCTATATTTAACCATATAGGTGTAGTAGAGCTAAATTCAAAGAATAAGTGGTGTATAGTTTCATTGTGTTTCATACATCTCGAACACACATGGGAGCCAAAAATATTATTTTTTTGTAAGTTATGGCTTGTGAGGATCTTATTTTGAAGAACTAACCAAGAAAATATTTCTACCTTGGGAGGCAATTTTAGATTCCAAATCGCAGCCAATCTTTTATTGGGAATTCCAACAAGTTGCATTTGAATACCCATCTAAACAATATAAACACCATATTTATTGATGTCATCCCAAATAAGTTGGTCCATATTTTTTTATGTGCATCCGTTTTATATGAGTGTGTTGTTTCTTGAAATGTTCCCATTCAACAATTAGGGGAAATGGCAGAGGAGTTTCTTTCCATTCCACAATATTGTTGTGCCAATATAGAATTTCAGAGAGCTTAGATATTTGTAATTGTTGTAGCTCTTATTTGAGAGCTAGGCTGCAACTACTTAGAAGAGGAGGTTTGCCAAGAATGGGATCATGCCAAAGGTCAATTTGAGTGCCATCAACTGGAAGCCAAGAGACCTTGTCTAGAATCAATTGCTTGGCTTCTACAATATGTTTCCATATTAAAGAAGCACCTAACCTCATATTCAAATTTCTCATTAGGTGCATTCTTGTAGTTGAGGCAACATATTTTATTTTTAAGATCCTTTTCCATGGGGTGTATGGAGGCTGACATAGATGCCATAACAATTTGACCCCTAAAGCAAACTATTTTAGCATGAACTATACCAAGTACCCCTTGATTCATTCTTGTAGCAACTGATTCCCAGGAAACTAAATGAAATTTATTTTTATTTTTTCATTCTGTTTTAACTTAATTACTTATTCTTAAACGTTCAACATTTTAAAATTGAAAATTTATTTTTTGAAATAATTTATTTATCTTAGACAAAATTATTATAACGAGTGAGCTTTTGATGGTTATGAAGCGAAAAGGATACAAAATTTTTAATTCTTCTTTCACATATAACTTTTTAAATTCAAATGTATTATTTATTGTACCTTCAACAATTATTTCTCAAATTTATCAACACCAATTTACATGTGAATTCACTAAAAAAATCAATCTAATCAAATATCAAATCCAAGATCCAATATTGAAGTAAAATAAAGTTTTTATTTAACATCTATTTTTAACATTAAAAAAGCTTTTTACATTAGCAATAAAAAAAACTATATGTTTCAAATAAAATAATTTCTCTTTTACGGTTCTAATCAAGTTGGAATATATATATATACATATAAAATGTTAAAAAAAATATTTAAATTAACCAATAAAATAAAGAAAACTATCTTAGACAAATTTCCTTGAAATTTATTTATAAAACATATATATATATTATTATATATATATATTATATATATATATATATATATATATATATAAAATGTTAACAAAAACATTTAAATTAACCACACAATTTTCCTTGAAATTTATTTATAAAACATATATATTTTGACCTAACTCTCCATGGCAAACACTCTATTGCTACTATCCAACCTATCTCCATCTAGGTACACGTGGTTTCCCTAACCATTGTGTTGTCCTTGTGGGATATTTTTTCATTCTTTTTAAATATATTTTGTCTATTTTTTTTTTGTAATATTAAGAGAGGGGGTTTTGTCTATTTTTTAATTCATGTGTATATAATTTTCTAAGCATTTTAATTATTTAAAAATATTGAAATACAAACCATATTTTTTAATTATGAGAAATCCAAAAACTTTGAATAAGTTGTTATAAATGTTAAATAAATTCCATAATGAATATGAGCAAGGGGTGGACCTCACCTCTTATTTCCATATATTGAGTGAATTCAAAGAATAAAATATTCTCCTGAAAAAGAAAATAAACTTGAGTAACATAAGGGAAATTATTTATGGGAGCCTTGTAAGGATATACTTGTTCAAATAATGAACACCCTAGCTAGAGTTAAATGAATAAGGAGACTATGGTAGATCCTATTCAAGAAGCAAAAAACACATTAACAACAATAATATGATCAATCATGATATAATAATATTAAAAAATAAATGTAGGTTATATTTAAGATGATAGAAAGCTATAGAATAATATTTAAAATAAATATAAATTAATTTGTAAGTCAACATGAATACTAACTAGATTTTTGATAGTTCAATATTTATTGAAATTGAAATTGAAATTGAATTCAAATTACACCATATATCATGGTTTGAGTGAGATGTTACCTATTTTTAAGACTAGGGAGTAAGACAATGGTTTGAAGTGCAAGAAAGGTTTGTGATGATACACTATTCAAATTTTAGTTTATTGAGGGAGATATGGGAACTGTAGCTAAGGCCGGTTCTCCAAGAGTGTAATAATATTTTTTTTCTAAATTATGATGCTCTACATCAAGAGTAGGAAGACTTACACTTACCTTGTGTTATCAATGATTGAACTCGTGTCAATGGAAAATGTGTTCAAGTTTTCTCAAGTCGTAAGCATCTAATTTATAGTAAAGAATTCCAAGTGTGAGAAGAAGTGAGAGGCATGATTTGTCATCGCCTCCATGTATTCCATGTGCACTATCTTATTAATTAGATATGGTAACAAGAATAATTGTCCCATTTTCAGGAAGGTACTCAAAACTTCTCCTCTTTTACCTCCATGTTCTCCTTGTGAACAAACACTACAAAATGGAGCAAAAAAAACATCACATCAAGATAAGACAATTGATTAGTCCAAACACAAATTGTATTTAGAGATGTAAACAAAATACATAGACTAAAAAAATATACAAGAGAGACTCGAGTAGAAAAGAGAAGAAGGAAGAAGAAGAAGAAGGAATAACATAGAATATGGGTGCTAGAGCTACATTTATAAAAGAGATATTAGTCAGTTCTTGAGGATTCTAAAAGGTCGACACTAACCATTAAAAAAATGGATTATTTTCAACACCTCCCAATAAATTCATTTTAGCAATATCCAAAACAAAGACACAAGTCTTATGAGTGTTTCATCAAAGTTTGGGGTGTTATAATGAATGTTCTATATCTGGACTCATATAAAATATTTAAAGCCTAGAATATCTCTTAGACAAAAAAATATAGCTTCATTAAAAGTTTTGGTGAAGATATCTACATTTTTTTTTTTATAGTATTGGAGATGAATTACTTATTTTTGAATGAGTTGTCTAATGTGGTGATGGTAGACTTCAATGTGCTTAGTCTTGGCATGGAACATTGGATTCTTGGTAAGCTTAATGGTACTATGATTATCATAGTACAATATGATAGGTTGTGTCTAGTGTTGTGGTAATTCTAATAGAATATTCCTTAACCACTTGATATTTTTGGTTGCCTTGTTTGTTGCTATGTACTTCATTTCTATTGTAGATAAGGAAATTGTTATTTGTTTCTTGTTATACCAAGATATAGGAATTGAGCCAAGTGAGAAGACATATTCTATAGTTGATATTCTATCATTTGCACAATCTACCCAATATAAATCAAAATAAGAAGTAACTTTCCACTATATGAATACTTAATGCTCATGTTTAGTGTACCTTGCACATGCCACGATATCCTCTTTATAGATTTCCAATGGAGAAATTTTGGAGAATCCATTAATCTGAATACCATACTGACTGCATAAGACATATCTGGTCTAGTATGCATAAAATATATCAAGATACCCACAAGTTGTATATAAAGTATTGGATTTATTTCATCTTCTTCCATATAATTACTCAAATTTGTACCTACTAAATTGGAGTGGATACTTTTGCACAATTTTACAGCTTGAATCTAACTAGTAAGTCCTTGGCATAGTTATTTTGAGAAAGGAGGATACCCTCTTTAGTTTTCTATACCTCAAAGCCAAGAAAGTAATGGAGTCTGAAGTTATTCATTTCAAACCTATACCTTAGTCATGGCTTCACTTCAATAATTTTTTATAGATTATCACTTGTGATGATAAGATCATCCACATAGAGTATAATGATGAGTATTCCACTATTGAAGGTTTTCACATATAGGTTTGGATCATAGGGACTACTATTAAATCCTTCAAGTTTGAAGAATTCATCAATATTTGCATACCAAACCCTTAGAGCTTGTTTCAATCCATAAAGTGACTTCTTTAATCTACATACTAAGTGTTCTTCCCCCTCTTTCACAAATCCTTGAGGTTGAGACATGTAAATTTCTTCCTCTATCTCATCATTAAGAAAATCATTCTTGGCATCCATTTGATGAATTTTTTGCCTAAAATGAATTATAATTGCAATGGTTGTTCTGATAATGGTGATTTTGGAAACAAGAGCAAATTTTTCTCCATAATGAATTCCTTATTTTATAAAGTAACTCTTGGCCACAAGTCTAGTCTTATATTTTTCAATACTCCCATTGGATTTGTACTTCCATCCACTTTCAAAAATATCTTTGTCCATGGATGGTTCCACCAACTCCCAAGTATGATTTGTGATCAAGGAGTTATATTCATATTGCATGGCTTGTTCCCATTCCATTTTTTCTCCGGCTTCCTCAAAATTATGAGGATAATTGGTTTTCATAATTATTGTTTGATTTGTCATTTGGGCCTCCTTATATTTGTTGAATGTTTCTTTTCTTCTTAGGAAGACTTTCATTTCCATTAGGATGTTTCTTTTTTGAATTATTACTAGTTTCAAAGTTATTAATTTTAATTTGAGAAGGATGCCATTGAGGAGTTGTGACATTGCTTTTAATGCCTTCATTGAACATCCTTATTGATAAACACATATTTGGTTGAAAGATCATATAATCATTATCCCTTCTTGTGATAATCATATCCAACAAAAATGCATTTAATGCTCTTACTATCAAACTTTCTAGTTCTTATACCATCTAGCACATGAGCATATGCTTTGCAACCAAACACTCTAAAATAGTTCACATTGGGTTTCTTTCCACTCCATGCTACTTTTGGGGTGATATTATTAAAACATGACATATCAAACGTGTTTAGAATATGAGTTACTATATTCAATAGTTCTGCCTAAATTTCCATAGGGAATTTCTTAGATTGAAATATGCATTGAGCCATTTCAACCTATTAGGATATTTTATTACATTATAATTAGATCATGCATTATTAGTTAAAAGGTTATTATTAGCTAGAATATTATTTTAATATTTCTTCCATGTAACGATCTCCTAAATTGGGAGTATTGATCTTCTAGTTTGTAACCCTTAAGCATGTATTAAATAGGCTCTTGCCTCAATGAATGAATTAAGTTTTTTTTTTCCGTCCAAATTTCTATTTTTTTATTTCAACCATTCCATTTGTTGTGGAGCATATCTATTAGTTTTCTCTCTCCAAATTCCATGCCACTCACAAAATTTCTTGAAGTTGTGATTGACATATTCTCCTCCATTGTTGGTTCTTATTCTTTTGATTCTTTTGTTACACTGATTTTCCACAAGGGCCTTGAAAATTTTTAACTTTTTGAATACTTCATCCTTGGTCTTGAGAAAGTATGTCCATGTATTTATGGAGAAATCATCTATAAAGGTTAATACATATTTTGCTCCCCCTAGTGATTTAGGATTAATTGATCCATATAGGTCACTATGCTCAAGCCCAAAAAATTCTTTTTCTCTTTATGCACTCCTGTCAAATGGGTCCTTATGTTGTTTTCCAATCGTACACCCTTCACAAACACCTATGTTTGCTTTGATCCATGGAGGGTCAAGAACTATATCTTTTTTTGATAATATAGATAAACTTTGATTACTTAGATTCCTAAATCTAAGATGCTACAATTTGCTAATAGAATCATGCATTGTCACATACACAACCTTGTTTGCAATCTCTAAATCAAGTTTATATATTTCATTTTATATTGTTCCTTTTGTTATGAATCTGTACCCATCCATTATATTTTTTATCAAATATTTTTCTTGATAAAATTCTTACATCCATGCTTTATTATCTGATTCATTGAGAGAAGATTCTTCTTCAAATTTGGTATATTAAGTACATTTGTAATTTCCAATTTCTTGTCATTATTATCTTTCATGGAAATAGTGCTAATACCTTCAACAACAAGTGAAGAGTCATCACCTAAAATAACCTTGTGCAAGACAATATTTTCTTTTGTAGAGAGTCAACATATTATTTTTGACAAGTCATATGTTGACTTGCACTGAGTCAATATACCAAGCATCTATAAGGCTTCCACAAGCAACAAAATAAGTGAGCAACATTTTTTTGGGACATTCATCCTCTTGGACAAAATATAATTGATTCTTTAGTTGGAATATTTGAAAACTACTTGTGTTATTTTTGTAACATTGATATGCTTTATGTCCATGTTTACCACACTTATAACAAGTTAGCTTAAAGTTATTCCTTTTATGATTTTGATTGATGTTCCTTTCATGCCAATTTTGTTGGCTTCCTTGTCTATTTTATGGTTTGCTAATATTTTCTTCTTCCATTTGTTATGTTGGCTTATATTTATTTTATTTATCTTTATTAATAGATCTCCACATTCCTTTAGTCATCAGTGCTTGTCCAATTTTACTGGATTCACCTTCTAATTTCTTAAGTTTCTCTTATTCACTTAGTAAGGTCCCAAATAGCTCATCCAATATCATTATGCCTAATTTTTCTAGTTAGCTCAAGGGTAGATACAAAGTTATGATATTTACTAGGTAGGGTGTCAGTAAGAAAATTCATGATATCTTCATCTCTATATGTTTCCTACACAGTGGATATCTAATTTTTTATCCTTTTTAATTTGGTGAGGTGGTCATTCATACTCTCTCCTTCCAACTTGAGATGTGTCAATTGTCTCTTTAAATCCATTATTTTAAGTTTGTTAGTCCTCTCATACATAGTAGAAAGAGTGTCTCAAACCTATTTTTGTGTTTGAAGCTCTTGAATATAATACCTAATTGAAGGATCTATCTACCATAAGATGTGTGTTTATGCATTCATGTCATTTTTGTCCCATTTAAATGTTTATTTGGGTCTATTGGTCTATCTTATATTGTTAAATACCATAGATATTTTATTTGTGTTATTATTGTCATTTTCATCTTTCATGTCTCATAATCTATGCCATTTATCTTTTCTAATACCATGAAGTTGTCATTTGAACCCATGATTGAAGTAGTACCTTGAAAGGACAAAAATTACTACCATAAATACAAGAGGATTAAAAGTAAACCTCTCAAAGCACCTCCACGCAAAAAAATTTTTTTAATTAGTTGCCTTAGAATTGGACTTCTTATGAGCCAATCACTCAAGCACTTTAACAAATTATGAGAAACATTTTACAATATTTATAAATACCTCCACAAGTCCATTTTACACCTTTCCTAATTTTTTAAATTGTCAATTCAATCACCATCATATAAAATTTTGATAGTTAGAACTAAGAAACTCACTCACAAACTTCAATTTGGAGGTCTTTGGCATATGAACTTGGACAACTAAATTTGAAAAATTCTAGGTTTTGAGATGTCATGATATTATAAGCCCTAAATCTTCCCTTAAAATTCTTAAAGGTGTTCCTCGATTGACTGAAACCTTTGTAAAATCCATTAATGCATCAAACTTGAAAAACAAGAGGTGATTCTAGTCAAAATATTAAATCCAACCAGCATGGAAAATAAAGAATCCAATCTAAATCCATCCATTTTTTCACATTGATATTGATAAATAGATGGTTTTTTCTAAGGGAATGATTAAATTTAGAAAAGTGAAAAACATGATATTTTTACAAAAAAAGGGATAAATATGGTAATTTGTTCCTCTTCAATTTTTTTTTTCAATTGATGGCTCTTTGCTCTCACCAACTGCAAGAGATACACACTTCTATCAAGACTCACAAATATTTCAATCTTCTTCAACACAAACCACCATCGTCACCACATCCTTTGCAGTTGATTTGAGATGGCCACTCTTGGGACTTGGATCTATTACCAAATGTGAAAAAACACTATAGAAATGGAATAAAAATAACACTTTAAGAGAATACAATTGATCAGTCCAAATACAAATTGTACTCCAATATGTAAAACTTAATACATAGGCTAAAAAAATCACAAGAGAGACTAGAGCAAAATAGAAGAGAAAAAATGAATAAGAGGAAGAAGGATACAAAATATGGGTGTTGGAGATACATTTATAGAAGAGAGTTTGGTCAGTATCTAAGGATTTTAGAAGGTCAACAGTAATCATCGACATCGGTAACATTAAAGGGTTATATATATATATATATATATATATATATATATATATATATATATATAACATGAGTATCTTTTTATCTCACACACACACACACACACACACACACACACACACACACACACCATATATTCAACACTTCACTTTACAAGACTGAAAGTGGTAGAGGTTATATATATAAAACTTTAATTCTATAAAATTAAACTATTTTTTACATGTTTGTTCTTAAATATAACCACTGACATAAATTTCTAATATTTAGAATAATGGATTCATATTTACACTCTAAATAATCAATTATATTGATGTGAATACTAACTTATTTAAAAAATCTATGTTTGATATAAACATTACCTTATTTTTTAAACATGCAAAAGTATATACAATTGATTAATATTTTTAATTGCTTATAGAATGACATGATATTAAGTTGTTAATTATGATTTGGTAATTGAATTGTTGAAACACTATTGTATAATTATTCATAATTAAAACAATTAATTGTATAAATTGTAAAGCAAACACTTAAAATTGTTAATATTTAAAAAAAAATCATGTCTGGTCCTCATCCGTTATTTGTATTATTAGTTTTTTAACTAAAACAATGTCTAGGAATAGGCCTTTATAGGGTGATTATAACATTATATTATATTATTGTGACAAAATATAAATTGAGTTTATTTTTTATAAGGATGAAGATTTTGGAACATTAAATAGGAGGTTTAAGGTTTGAATATGGAAGGAAGTAGGTTTATAACTCACGTAATCTTGAATCATTAAAAACTATTTTTTTATTGATTGAATGAAAGAAGGGTTTTGAAAGGATCCTTGAAAATTTTATGACTAAAACAGAGCCTAAAAAAGAGGACTACATGAGAACCTCAGAAAAATTATAGAAAAGGGACAATCAGGATCCATCTGCAAGAGGGGGATCCTAAAAGCAGAAGCAAAAATAATGCATCAAAAGAGAGAAAGAGAGATCCTCCCATGATCATAACTGGTCAAAACCAATTACAGGGGTGTCCATAAAATTACTCTTAAGGTTTTTCAGGATATGTGCAGCCTCAGAGGAGGATCCTAAAAGTAGAAGCAAAAAAAATGCATCAAAAGAGAGAAAGAGAGATCCTCCCATGATCACTAGTCAAAACCAATTACAGGGGTGTCCATAAAATTATTCTTAAGGTTGTTCAGGATATGTGCAGCCTCATTAACATAAGTTTTCATCAAGTTGTTCATCCTTGATGAAATCCTTCAGGTGAGTAAGGTAAGACTCCAAACCAAAATGAGGGTCTAAAAACTCCACATCCTAGGATATCCTCCCTCATTATCAATCTTAAGCTAAAATATTATGGACCTCATATCGATTTCTACTATATTTTTGAATCCTTCACCATCCTTAGCACTAACATAAGGATCCTTTTTGGTAGAGTCTATGAGATTTAGATTGGGGCTTCTTACCCCCTCCAAGGGAATTCCCTAAGTGATTTCTAAAGGATTTTTTAATACTAGAGTCCATTTGCTATTTATTCCAAGAAACCAACCTTAAGAAAGATTATGATCCATTGGAAATTTTCTCATTCGTCTACCTTCTTCTAATTTCTTGATTTGAGGGTTTGCCCACCTTTCGATCAACTCCCACATCTAGATTACTTTTTTTTTAATTTCTCATATTTGGTCCCAGGGTGGGAGACACGTTTTCCCTTATTGAATCAAATCTAGAGGGTTTAAGTCCTTCTGAAAATTAGGTTTGCATACATTACTTTGAGGATCTTGCAACACTACTTTACCTATTCTAAGTAGTTAGTTTATTTTCTAACAATTCTTTCAGAGCTTGGAGAAAAAATATTTGGATTCCTTTGTGGAGAATCAGAAGAGGTACTAACTAAAATGGAAAACTAAGAACTTACCTAGGAATCAGGTGCCAAACCCTTTTCCTCTTCCAAATAAAAAGTATATTTTTGCTTTTGAGGGATTTCCTAGCCTTCCAGTTGTTCTTGTTTCTCAAGAATATGAAACTCTTCCTCTTCGAAAGGGTTATGAACTATATGCTCTTGAGTCTTTCTAAACTTCTTGCTATATATGAAAAACTTTCTTTTTTAGGTATAGAGTTATTTCCATGGGAAGAAGATGGGTCTTTTACCTCCTTATGTTGCCATACATTTTAAATATAGGATTCTTCTTGCTTGAGCATGCCCCATAGGTATGGACTAGCTTCTTACAAAGAGAATAGAAAGGGGTTTATTCTCGTAATTTATCTCTTGAACCTAGGAACACAAAACTAAGACAAATTACATAGAACTTGGGGGTTTTTCTTCTAGATATACATTCACACACATTCTCCATTGATAATTCTAGATTGGGCTTTGGTGGCCAAATCAATCATCACCAGCTCTCCAATCCCTCTCATTATATGAAGCAAAACCTCATCATGCCAAAGTTAGAGTGGGAGCCTAGGGAGGCTTACCTAGAGAGAAATAATATTAAAACTTTGCAAGTTAGGGTTTAAATCAGGACCCCATTTGTGCAAGAAGAGGCCTCTTCTTCCAAAGAACTAGGGACCTCACATAGGATTCTATCCAAATCATCATCATAGTTAAATTTTAAAAGAAAGAAATATTTAGGGAGGGTAACAATTTCTAGATGTTTTTGTGGTTTTCATTTGGTGAAAGCCAAAGTGGATAGAATCGACATTAGGATGAGGACCCAAGAATTTTTCCACCAAGATGTAGGTACCTCGATCTATAGCTAGTTTCAGAAGAGTTGAGGGGACACAAATTTTACCTTGGTTAGGCCTTAGGTTGAAAGCATAGCTCAAGGATTTTTTGAACCTTTCCTTACACACAATGTCTGCCCATGAGTGATATCCTAGGTTGAAGAGAATCTAAAGGGACTATAGACTAGGAGGGTCCCCATCCCTAGACTGTGCAAGATCCAAATACCACACACCATCAATATTTACCCTCTTATCCACAACCAAAATCTCACTAGATTTAGTCTTGCATTTGCTCATTTTAAAAAATTCCACATCATTAAAAACTACTTTCCTTAATTTACTTTTGCAATTATATTATACAATTGATAAAAATATCCAAATAATTTATCTTGATATTTATTATATATTAATGTGGCATTGGTTTTATTTGTTATAGTATTCTTCTAAGTAGTCTCATTCATATATCAACCTCTCATGCTTCAACATATTATAAAAAATTAAAAATAAATTATAAAAAATTCAATGGGGCAAGGTGACTTGTAAGGGTGGAATGTGAAAGGTGCTTTACAAAGATTCTTTGATAGATATTTCTCATCAAGGTTTCACTCTTTTTATATGATATAAATTTCTTCCAATCTCACTTTGTCACTCCTTATCCTATCTAACCTTTAATAAAATATCTTTATAATATTACATTGCTTCTTTTTCAAAATATTTCACACCTAGATTATAACATAAAAGGATATATCTATTTTGGCGGTAGCATAGAAATTTGGTATCTCTATCACCTTTTTAAAGGTATCTTTCATGGATTTTTTATCTTCACATGAATTTCCATTTTTTAGAATGTTATGTTTTTATTTTACATAATCATCTTGTACATTTTGTTGACTTTTCACATGCTTTTATACATAATTGATTTTGGATTTAATTTTTTTATTTTTTTTAATATTTTCTCAAAGAGCTTAATATTCTAGATCTTGGTATCTATATTTAGATATATTATATATTGAATAATTTTACAAATATATGATCCTTCAAACTTAGGTTCATTTCACCACAATAGATAAAGGTCTTCAAGGCACATAGGAGTATCAAGGATATCCATTACAGTTTAGGATTATGGAGATTCATAATAAAGTATGTATTGTTGAGGATGGTCTTAGCACTTCAGGGTTTCAAGGGTAGCATAAAGAATATTGTGTTTTCAAGGTTATTCCTTGTGATTCAAGTTCTCTTGGGTAGTATAAACATTTAGATAAATGTTACATCATGAACGAATTTGGAAAAATGAAAACATTGATAATAATAAAATTGTTGGTGGAAATTGAAAGAGAAGAGGAATATCCTCAAAGAAAAAACAAATAACAAAGGGACCAATCTCATAAATAAAAATTAAAGTTGATGATGACTATTAGAGGTATGAGTAAGATCCCTAAAAAAGAGTTGTCATGGAATCAATAGATTGTTACGCTTCTGAGTTTATTTTAATGCAAGAAATAAAAATAAGTAAAAAGGAGTGTAAGGATGCATTAAAAAAGATTTAGATTACTAGACATTGTCTAGTAGTTTCTAGTATAGAAGCCTTAAAAGGTATTGCAACAATACAAAACAAATGCAAATAGGAGGGATCAATGCTGGAAATAAACAACTAGATTGTTTGTACTTTTTATATGGAAGAAAGAAATATCAAAGTTAAAATTTTTTAAGCTCTAATTGTACTTACACTTCATGATAGAATTTAGAAGGATGTTAGTTTTTTTTATGTTAAATTCCATGATGATATATGGATTCTTAGGGGAACTTCAAGAGATTTCTATATCTTTGAAAAAATGAGTGGTACTTTAGGATGGTTTAAATCAATGGAGGAATTTGCTTCATTCAATAATTCAAATTGACTTTGAGATGTTATTCCTTTAAGATTTCAATACCTATGGGATAAAAAATAGATGTATTAGGCAAAATCATACATAAAAAATAATGGATAAAAAATAATGGACGTGCTTTATATCTAATATATGGTCAAAAAATAAGTTTATAATATTATAAATCAATTCTTTTAATATATGATCTAAGAAATAATGGTTATCTAAAGCTATTTTAATTTTAGTTTATGGTTTTGAGGCTTCAATCTGTTTAGTAGAATGATTTTTTTTTGAAGGATCATTTATGTATATGATTTAAGAAAAAGAGAAACATATAAACAAGGAAAATGAAGGTTTAGAATGTAAAATCTATTGGTAACACAAAAATTTAGAAGAGATGGATGAAGGAAGGAAAAAATACCAAATTTTTTCTTACTACCCAAAATAGATATATATATTTTATAAAATTAATTATAAGAATGTTAGATAATAAAATATTGAAAAGTAAACACTGAATAATTTTAATGATACTTGATATTATTTTTAATTACTACCAATTAGTTTTTCTCTTTAGTCTATTCACAACAACTATTTTTTAAAATATTTTTAAAATATATCCTATGTTAAATATATGCTTTGCATGCTTTCCTATTTGTGATTAACATTATTTTATTACTAACGTGCTTTTCTTTTTTCAAAAATTTACATTTTTTTCATTAAACCATAGGAGAGGGCAAGTGGGCTATTTTAAGTAGATATTTACTTATTTATAAGTTTGTGAATGTCATACTAGCCGATCAGTAGAAGCCACACTAAAAAAGGGATTCCTTCTTTCTCATAGCTTTGATGGATGAGAGGAATGACCTTTAGGATATCCCTCAACCTTTATAAGTCCTTTGGGGCCTAAGAGCTTTAACCTATGTTTTTTCCCTTTTAAAATAGAGAGGAGAGGTAAGCTCACTTAATAATCAATGAAGGAGAGCTTGTATATAAATGAAATCATTTTCCTTACCTCGAAAGCTTGAATAGGGGTGCTTGCTCTTATAGGGATAATGATAAGCACTCAATTGTCATATATAACCCTTAAAAAAGTGCTATGGATTATGTATTACTTATGCCATTAAAAGACATAGGCTCAATCAATTCTTAGCTTTATTGTTCTATGTTATAAGTTGAGACTAATAAAATTAATATATTTTTAATATAAGTTGTGTGTTTTTTATAAATTATTTGTACTAATCAAATTAATATATTTTTAATATAAGTTGTGTGTTTTTTATAAATTATTTGTATAGTTGAATTATTTTTTTTAAAAGAATTTGAAAAAATTATATTAAAATAAGATTATTTACAAGTTGGAATGAGACTCCTCCCAACCTTTAGTCAACAAGACCACCCATTTCCTCCTTTTAGCTTTCCAACCAACTTCCATAACTCTAAAACCCAAGAACCTAAGAACTAACCACTTTTGATTACAACACTAAAAGGGGATAGGCATTGGAGTCAAATCTCCTAAACCATATATCTACAATAGTTATCCAAATTAGCCAAACACTGGATTTCCTCACCAACCTGCCTAATATTATCATCCTCAATATCCACATCACTATGCCATAGAACCCCTACCTCCTTATCAGTACCCATCTTAGCCAAGAATTTCACTTTATTCAAAGCTCTACCCATATAAATTAAAATATCATCATTCAATTCCATTTACAACTCATTAATTTGGGTGACAAGAATCCTCCACCTCCATATCTCCAAAGCAAAGTTCCTCATGCAATCCAGGGCTCCTATTAATATTTGAGACTCTAATTCTATGATTATCCTCCTATAACCTTGTATTGCTACCCAGATAGAAGCAAATTTAATATCTAAGGCTTATACTTCATTGTTCTTAGCCCTACCCAAGCCATAAAGTTCTAAATAGAATATTATCCCAACATGGTTCCTATAGACCACCCCAATTCTAGCTTTACCATAATTTCATTTTGAAGCTCCATCAGTATTAATTTTTTTTTATTGGTAGAAAGGGTGTTGAAAGGTCCCTGAACCTTGTACAAGAGAAATTACATGAATTCCAGATCGACCGAGGTGGTCCAAGAAATAAATATCAAAGAGCAAGCAAACCTCCACACGAGGAAAGGTGTCACGAAATCGTGACCAAATTGGTGATGTCACGAAATCGTGACAAGTTGCACCGTTGCTGCCAAGAGAAGAAAGGATGTCGCGAAATCACGACAAGAAGCGCCATCGAAGCCGAAGGAGGGAAGAAGTCACGATATCGTGACATGTTGCAAGGTTGCTGCCAGAAGAGAGGAAGTGTCGCGATATCACGACGTGTTGCTAGGTTGGAGCCGAAAGAGAAGAAGAGTCACGAAATCGCGACATGAAGGAAAACCGCGACCGGACAGAAAAGGTGTCACGAAATCATGACAAGAAGTAAGACCGCTGTCGAAGAGAAGAGGTGTCACGAAATCGCGACAAGAAGGAAGACCGCAGCCGAAGAAAAAAAGTGTCACGATATCGCGACAATTATGGAAGACCGCTGCCAAAGAGAAAGGGTGTCGCGAAATCGCGACAAGATGGAAGACCGCTGTCGAAGAGAAAAAGTGTCACGATATCGCGACATTATGGAAGACCGCTGCCAAAGAGAAAAGGTGTCACGATATCGCGACAAGATGGAAGACCGCAGTCGAAGAGAAAAAGTGTCGCGATATCGCGACAAGATGGAAGACCGCTGCCAAAGAGAAAAAGTGTCGCGATATCACGACAATATGGAAGACCGCAGCCGAGGAGAAAAGGTGTCGCGATATCGCGACATGATGCAAGGAAGAGAAAAAGTGTCGCGATATCGCGACAAGATGGAAGACCGCTGCCAAGGAGAAAAAGTGTCGCGATATCACGACAAAATGGAAGACCGCAGCCGAAGAGAAAAAATGTCACGAAATCGCGACATGATGCAAGAAAGCGCCTGAAGAGAAAAAGTGTCGCGATATCGCGACATGTTGCAAAAATGCACCCGAAGAGAAAAAGTGTCGCGATATCGCGACATGTTGCAAAAACGCACCCGAAGAGAAAAGGTGTCGCGATATCGCGACATGTTGCAAAATCACGGCCGAAGAGAAAAGGTGTCGCGATATCGCGACATGTTGTAAAACCGCAGCCAGAGAGAAAAAGTGTCACGATATCGCGACAAGTTGAAAGACCACTTCCGAAGGAGAAAAAAGTGTCGCGATATCGCGACAAGTAGCAACCTCGCGGCCAGAGGAAAAAGGGATGTCGCGATATCGTGACATGCTGAAATTTCGTGGCCAACGGTGAAAAGTGTCGCGATATCGTGACAAGTTGCCAAAACGCAGCCGAAGGGGGAGAAGAAGGAAGAAAGGACGCGAAAACTCGACCAGTTCCAAGAGCAAACAAACCCGGTCCCCTGTTAACCACTCACATTGTGCAGACATTGGAACTTGTAGAAGCGTCCCTTAGGCCAATGGGAAAGGAGTCTCTCCAAACATGAATGTCCGTTTTGCCAACTCCCTTGTTAGCAAGCCAGTCCACAGCTTTGTTGCCTTCCCGGTACTGATGCTTAATGACTAGTTCTGGGTAAATGCCAATTAGTGCCTTGCATTCTTGGAAGATCGAAACAAGGGCCCAGGGAGGCACAAAAGTCCCATTGAGCCAGTTGATGCAGTGCAGTGAGTCTCCTTCTATGATAAGTTTATTGATGGTCAAGCCTTCCAAGAGAATCAAGCTTTGGAGCAGAGCCCGAGCCTCTGCCATATTGTTAGATTGAATTCCCAGGTTCTGAGCAAAGGCCAAAATAATTTCTCCTCTATGATTTCTGAGAATTCCTCCTCCGCTAGCCGCTCCTGGGTTGCCTTTGGCCGCACCATCGAAATTAAGCTTGTGCCACCCGGTAGGAGGTAAGACCCACTTGATGACAGACCTATCAACAGAAGAACGGGGTGTGGCAGAGAAATTGGAAAGATTGAAAAGTTTTGTTAGGTCCGATTCAAGGCCAGGCGGGGGGGGTTTGGAAGACGAGACAAGAGAGGCATTCTCCGTAGCAAGGGCCAAGATTTTGGCAACAACAATCTTCATATCAGTGGCTTGGTTTTTGAAAATTTTGGCATTTCTCTCAAGCCAAATCTGCCACAGGAAGATGTGAAGGCAAGCTTGCCACATGAATTTAAGTTGATTGTTCTTGAAAGGTCGGGGCCATTGTTGAAAAAGGAGGGGAATGGAATGAGGGAGGGCTACGGAGATGACGAAGGTGTTAAGAACCTGGTTGAGCACTGCAAGAGAGAAGGGACATTCCAGAAAAACATGCGAAGTTGACTCACAGGCATTTTTACACAGGATGCACCAATTGGGGATGAGTAACCCTCTGATTATCAAGTTGTCAATGGTGAGGATTCTATTTTGGATGGCCAACCAGCAGAAGAATTTGACCTTGGGAATGATCTTGGGAACCCGGACCTGATTAGATAAGTCCCGACCATCATTGGGAGTTTCTTGACCGTAGTAAGCTGATTTAACAGTGAAATTCCCTGAATCCTCAAGGTTCCAGACCATGGAATCATCTTTGTGAGAGCTGGGGATGATGCAAGTCCTCAGAAAGTTTTGTAACCGCCTGAGCACCTCTGTGATATGCCTAGGCCCATTAAGAGCCAGGTGTTTCCATTCAGGTCTTGTAATACCTGGGTTAATGAAATGACACACCTTATCTCCAAAGGTGGCTTCGGTAACCGTCTTGAGCACTGCAAGATGAGGATCTTGGCTGAGAGGTTTGTCACGGATCCATGGGTCATCCCAAAAATGAATGGTCATTCCAGTTCCAAGACACCACCTTAAGCCTTCCATGATGATCTTCCTTGTTTTGGTGACGCCATTCCAGAAATGAGATCCGCTAGGAAGGTTGTGCTCTCCAAGAAAGGGAACCTGATGGAGGTACTTAGCTTTGATGATGTCAATCCAAGTGACATTTTCATTGGTGGTAAGTCTCCAGGACTGCTTGGCAATGAGGGCCATGTTCATCCGCTTGATGTCCCTGAATCCGAGTCCTCCATCCTTTTTCTTGGAACAAACCCTATCCCAGGCAACAAGGGAAAATTTGTTCTTGTTTTCGTTTCCCGCCCAAAGGAATCTGCGTTGAATTTGCTCAATTCTTTGGCAGATGGAAGCTGGAGCTTTGAAGATAGATAAGAAAAAAATAGGAATACTTTGCAGGCAAGCCTGGACCAGAGTGGCTTTGGCTTCCTGACTGAGCATTGAACTTTTCCAACCTGCAAGTTTCTTGTTGAGGCGATCTAAAATAGGGTTCCACATAGCCGAGACCGATTTGCCATGGAAAAGCGGTAATCCAAGATAAGTAGTTGGAAGGCTCCCAATGATACACCCAAGGATCTCAGCAATCCTATTTTGCCTGTGGATGGGAGTATTGAGAAAGTATAGCTTGCTTTTGCGGTAATTGACTTTCTGGCCAGCCGCCTCTTCATAAGAATCAAGAATGTTCTTAATGATTTTTGCTTCGGGAACAGAAGCATGAGAGGATAGAATAGTATCATCCACAAACTGTTGATGGGAAATGGCATTGGTTGTTGAGGCTGGTTTGATCCCGGAGACGAGTCCACTATTGCAAGCAGCAGTAAGGGTTCTTCCAAGGGTTTCGACCAAAATGATGAAGAGGAAGGGTGACAGAGGGTCCCCTTGACGGATGCCTTTGGAACTTTGGAAGAAGCCAGCGGGAGAACCATTGATAAGAACAGAGAACCAAGCAGTAGAGATACATTCATGAACCATCTTGATCCATTCTTTGTGAAACCCAAACTTCTCTAGGACCTCGAACAGGAATTTCCAAGAAACCCGATCAAAGGCCTTGTTCATGTCAAGCTTAAGGAACATACTGGGTTTTTTATTTTTTGATGCCAAATGGGCCAATTCATGGACGGTTATCACTCCATCAGCAATGAATCTACCTTTGACCGAGCTCCCTTGGCACTGGTCGATGATGGAGGGAAGGATGTCTCTCAGCCTGTTTGCCATAACTTTGGTGATAAGTTTGTAGATGACACTACAGAGACTAATAGGTCTGAAGTCGGAGAGAGAAGCACGATCATTGGACTTGGGAATTAAAACAATGAAGGTGGAATTGGCTTCTCTCGACATCTTTTTGGCTCTCTGGAAGAATTTAACCGCAGCAACAACATCAGGGCCCACAATGTCCCAAAAGTGTTGAAAAAACTGGGGTGGGAAGCCATCGGGTCCAGGGGCCTTATCAGGTTCCATTGCAAACAGAGCTTCTTTGATCTCCTCTTCAGTGAAGAATTGGAGCAATTTCCCATTATCATCGTTAGACACCAACTTTGGTATGTTCTGAAGCAGAGAACTTGCTGTGCGGGGGTGGCAGTCAACACTTGGACCTAAGATTTCCTGGAAGTGGCGCACAACTTCCTGTCTGATAGCATGGATGTCAGAGACAATGGTTCCATCAGCCTTGGTCAACTCAGAGATTTTATTTGAGCCTCTGTGGTGCATGGTGGAAGCATGGAAAAACTTCGTGTTGGTGTCTCCTTCTTTGAGCCAGAGGCTTCTGGATTTTTGCCTCCAGTAGGACTCTTCCTTAGCCAAGGTATTGTGAAAGTTTGAAAGGAGGTTTTTTTCTTCCATGAAAGTTTCGACCCTCTGATCCCCTCCCTGAATCAGATTTTCCACCCTTTTGAGCTCATCCATCAGATGCTTTTTTCGGTAAAGAGGTTGCCAAAAACCTCCCTGTTCCAAGCATTTCAGCTTGAGCTTGACCGCTTTGAGTTTGAGGAATAGATTCGTGAGAGGGTTTGGACAAAGGTTTTGCTGCCACCATTGTCGAATACACCGACCTAAATCTGGATGGGTGAGCCACATATTTTCAAACCCGAAAGGGGTTTTGAAGATTTGTCTGGGGCGGGAACAATCCAGAATTAAGGGGTTATGATCGGATCCAATTTTTGGGTGGCTATGAAGCCTGGCATCGCCAAAAATAGGAATGAGTTCTTTGGATAAAAGAAATCTGTCAAGCCAAATTTGGATGTGATGAATGCCCACCCGTCTGTTGCTCCATGTGTAGTTGGATCCTTGGAGCGGCAAGTCCATTAGCTCGTTGAGGTTGACAAAATCGTTGAAATCTTCAATGCAGCTGCTAGTGATCGGGTTGCCTCCTTGCTTGTCAAATAGGTGAAGGGGAGTATTGAAATCGCCACAGAGCATCCATGGAAAGTCAGGAAAGTTATTGCGCATTGCGAAAATGTTATCCCACAACAATCTTCTATTGACAGGGTTGTTTGGTCCATAAACATTGGTGGCAATCCATTGGAGGTTAGTGACTTTATTAGTGAACAAAATGTTGATGGTTCTGTCAGATACTGAAAGAACTCTCCCCTCAATAGTTGATGGATCCCACAAATAAAGGAGACCCCCAGATGCCCCTGAGGAGGGACAAAAGGCAAAATTGTTGTTTTCCTAGATTAGCTTGCAAACTTGAGTGCTGCTATTCTCGTCCAGTTTGGATTCTTGAAGAAACATGATATTTGGTTTTAGGTTTTTCCTTACTAATTTGACAGTCCTCTGTTTAGCAGTTCCATTGAGGCCTCTGACATTCCAAGAGACGAACTTCATCGAGTTGACTTGGGGTTTGCTTTGCGACCTCTGCCTCTCCCTCCATTAGTATTAATTTTAATCCATCCTTTCCAGGGTCTTTTTCAACTAGCATTGTCCTATCCCTCCTACACTTTAGCTTCATTCTCCATCGTCCCTATATCAACATGATTTTTTTCTTTAGTATACATTGCCAATGGTTTTATGACTTTGCTCCAAATATCTTTCTAGATGCCATCCAAAGATGAAAAGGTTTCTCTAAATTTTATTCCATTTATCTCCAACCACACATACCACCAAATAAATTTTAATCCAAACTTCCACCCAATACAAATATATTAAGATTTATATCTACCCCTCTTCCATATTTCCCAAATATTAATCTGGTTTAAATCATCATTGGCTCATATTTTATAAGCTAAAAACCATTGCTCTTATATCTAGTGCATGGAAAGGCACTAAAACATCAAGTGGTTGGATGTTTCCTCACTTTTGTAGCATAAAATATATTAGGATGGACCAATGATACCCCTACATCTCAGATTATCAAAATTAATAATTCTATTGCACATGAACTACCAGGCATAAAATTTTACTTTTGGCCAATCCTTGGACTACGAAATCTTTCTCCAATATTTAGCCTGATATGGATGAGTATGAGTTTTTAGAAGGATATTATCATATCCATCCTTAACTATGTAGACTCCAAGGCTCCCATAGCCCCAAGCTAATTCATTCTTCTCATCTCTACATGTGAGAAATATTTGTGCCAAGGTTTTAGCCATGATGGATGTGTTGGAAATTTTGAGTATATTCTTGTCATTGATGTCAAAAGTGCATGGTAGTAAAGGCAAAAATATTTCCCATGGTGAACATTATTCAAAACAAATATATCGAGTGAAGGTTTAAATATTCAATATTTGATATTAGATTTAAATATTTAATATTTAAATATTAGATATTACAAAGTTAATATTTTTAATATTAGCATTATGAATGGGCCGACTTTTGGGCACCAAAAGATGGATAAAAGGTTATGTATAAATTAAAATATCATAGTTCATTAAAAATATAAGGCTTTAATTTGAAAATATTTAGTTAACTCGTGGGTTGCAGTATGACAGTCGCAATATAGAAGAGCATAAAATAAGTGGTGGTGAAAAGACGTATGCAGAGGTGAACTTGGCATGAGAGACAAATGGAGTAAAAGTTTCATCACCATGTGATGAAACAGGATGCCATTAAGGACATCACTGAGGGTGCACAGTGTTCTTTGAAGAATGAACCAACGTCTGTTGCATAAGAGAAAACTGGTAGCATGTATAATAGAGGAGTTGCAGCGACTGAGATATAATCATCAAATATCAATACGAAAGTTTGGTGGTCCTGCAGATTGATGATGGTCGTGCATACTTCGGTAAACCTATAATCCTCGTTTCATAAGACATAGCATTGATATTTCCATACAATGATTTTGACAGTGAAGAACTAAGCTTCAAAGACAACATATTAATATTGAGGTAACAATGAGAAGGAACAAGAGCCTTTTGGCTAATAATAATTGCATGTGCATGTTTGAAGATCGAGCATGCAAGAGAAGATAAAAGGGGAGTAATGTAAACGAACAAAGTAATAAACATGCTTTTCCTGCATTTGAGTCTCAAAGTGATGGCTAAATCAGTCGGTTGTTAGGCTAGCTCTAAGACACTGGTGGGTAGTAGGTTGCAAGATCAAAACCCACAAGTGTTATTTCTTTTTCTTGGCAGAAAGAGGTTTCGTTTGGCATAAGGTATGGACAAGTTTTTTTTTATTAATAGAGGTTAAAAAATATTTCATTCGCTATTTAAAATATGGAGAAAGAGTTTCGTTCGTTGAATTGTATAAGGGTGATTTATTTGATTGAGATAGGGGATATAAAGTAAGGAGGGATAAGATGTATTAGGGTATGTTTTGAATTGTAATATTTGCACATCATAAAGAAAAGTTCTAAGGGTTCTACAAGTAGCATTGTCATGAAGTTAAAAGAAAATAATAGAGTATTGTTTTTAGTCCTACTATGAACATTTGTGAATGTGAAAATTCATGTGGATGTTTGGAGAAGATATCTTGCAATCAAAACCTTGAAGTGGTATTAGAAAATCAGTTGTTTGTGATACAGGTTTTGAAGACATATCTCCATAAGATCAAATTAAGAGGTATGGGCACATCACTCCTTGTTTAAAGTGTTTGTTTAAGTGAATGTTTTAGAACATAAGGTGGAGTGAAAAGGATTATTTGATAAGCATTGTTTAAAATATTTGAGTTTGGATTTGGGCTTCATTGTTGAATATTTTGGAAAAAATTGGGATAGAATTTGAGAATAATATGTGCTTCTATTATTGAAAGAGGTTAAGACATTTGTGCTAGAGATTGTGAATTACTTGTGCTAGGGTTGAAGACAAGTTAGTGCATCTTTGTGAAATATTTAAAACATTGGTTTGAGAGATATTGATAGCAATTGTAAAGGTATTTGAGATCAATTTTATGAGGGAAATTGTGCATTGGTGTGATTAATCTTTGAGAGAAAAACTGCAAGAAGAATAGATCAGTTTTGTTATACATTATTTTGATTTGATTTAAAAGGGATTTTACAAGAGATAGAGATTGGTTAATTGAGTACAAGATTTGTGAGTGTGAAACATATTGAGTTTTTGATAGAGCATATCATTCTCTATATGTTCCAAAGGTTAAAAGAATTCTAAGTAGAATTTTTTTGTGTAAATAAAGATTTTATGAAAGAGATTTAAGTTGTGTTTTGTATGCAATATTTGGAAATAGTTGAGAAAATATTTTGAGAAGGCTTGAAAGTCTTTTGAGAAGGCTTGAAGGCATATTTGAAATAGAATTAAGAGCAGGTTTTATTTTTGATTTGTTCAAGCCTTGTGTTAAGGCTTGTGGTAGATTTGAAACAAAATTGAGACCAGGTTTGATTATTGATTTGTTAAATACTTGTGTTAAGGTTTGTGGAAAATTTGAAATAGAATTAAGAGTAGATTTATGAGCAGAGTTAGAGCAAATTTATGCTAGACTTGGGATAGAGTTTGGTGCAGATTTATGAGCAAAGTTAGAGTATATTTATGCTATACTTGGGGCAAATTTTGGTGTAGATTTGAGATAGATTTGTGAGTAGGCTTTGAAGGTGACAGAGTAGAGAGGATAGAGGTCTCCAGTTGATAGAGGTCCACTAGCCATAGTAGTGGGGATAGAGGTCTCCTATGGAGAGAGATCCATAAACTAGAGTAGTGGAGGCATAAGTCTTCTAGAAGTTCACCAACCAAAGCAGAGGAGATGGATTTCTCCTATGGATAGAGATCCATGAACCAGTGTAAGGGGATATATTTCTCCTATGGATAGAGATCCATGAACCAGAGCAAAGGGATAGAGTTATCCTATGGATAGATATCCATGAATCAGAGCAAGGGAAAAGAGTTCTCCTATGGTGTAAGATCCATAAACCAGCTGGGGAGATAGAGTTATTCTATGGAGAGAGATCCGCAAACTAGTTGAGGGGATAGAGTTCTACTGGATCAAGTTACACAAAGTAGAGAAAATGGGATAGATTTATCCTGTGTGAAGAGATCCACAAATAAGAGCATAGGGGATTAGTGTCTCTTTCAGAGAGAGGTCCATAAAAATTGTAATAGGGAATTTATTCCCAAGAGATTTGTTGAGAAAATTTAGAAGAAATATTTTCTCCGTGGAGTAGCCCATAATGGGTGAAGCAGGTTAAATTTGTGTCTCTCTTGTATGTGATGATTTATGCATTGATTTTATTATTGCTATTGATATTGCCATTGATAATATTGGATAATATTGTTTGGGAAAGAAAAGTAAAAGTTGGTCTTATACTATTCATCCCCCCTCTCAGTATAATATTGTGTTCTTCAATTGGTATCAGAGTGGGTTCCTTTAGGGAAGCCTAACAAATTGAAGGAGGATCTACAAGAACACACATGGAAAGGAAAGGAAAAATAAGAACCATGAGACCTAAGAAGGAAGGAACACACATGGCCATGAAAGAAAAGGAAGAAGAATTTTTTTTCTCTAAGAGGAGAAGTGGAAATAGGATAAAGCAGTAGAAAATAAACTAACTATGTAAAAAGAAATGAGAAGGAACTAAGAATACTCAATTTTTTTATTTGTGGTAACTTTGGTCATCTTGAATATCATTGTTCAAAAACTGGGTATAGTAGCAGTGAAGAAGAATATTTTATTTGTGGTAACCTTGGCCACAATGCAACTTATTGTAATGGGTTTAGTAGCAGTGAAGATGAAAAAGAAAACATGGATAGTCAAATCAGGTATGCAGAGGAAATTGTACTTTCGACAATAGAAGAAAAAGCAGACACTCCTGTTTAAGTAGTAAGTAGTGATTCAAGTGATAGTGATGAAAGTCTCTCAAATATGGAAGAGTATGAAGATGCTCTTGAAAAGTTAGAAGAAGAGAAAGAGTTAGAAAAGGAAGAGGAAGCCATAGTTGAGGAACTTGTTGCGTTAAAAAGTGAGAATTCAGAATTGAAGGTTCAAATACAAGAGGATGAGAAAACTAAGACAAAGCTTCTACAAGATCTCTTTGACTTGAAAGTTAAGGTTGAAAAGGCAAGAAGAGTTGAAGAAGGTATGGCTGAGTAGTTAAAGGTAAAATAGCTAGAATGTGAAAGACTTGTCATTGATATTGAATAATTAAAAAGAGAGAACTCAAGATCGAAAGCCCAAGTACAAGAGGATAAGGAAAAAAAATAAAAATGTTTACAAGATCTCACTAACCTTAAGGTTAAGGTTGAAGAGGCAAGGAAAATTGAAGAAGGTATGGCTGAAAAATTAAAGACAAAAGAGCTAGAGTGTGAAAGAAATGAATATGAGGTGGTATCTCTAAATATGGAAGTGAAATATGTAAATGATAAGCTACACAGGTTTGGGAAAAGTTCAAAAAGTTTGGATAACATTACCAAAGCACAAATATCTTCATTTATCAAAACAGGACTAGGTTATGAAGAAGGTCAAGAGGTACAAAAAGGGAAGTCAAGCTCAAAAGAAAAGAAAGTCTCAAAGGAAGCATCAAAATAAGTGATTGAAGAAGAACCTAAGACTTACGTTGATGTATTAAAAGGTGATAGTATCAAAAAGGAAGCAAAAAATGCACCATCAAGAGACAAAGATCATCAAAGCACAAGGAAAGAAAGGATAATGAGATCAAGGCAAGATGAGTATTTCTTCCAGGGTGATTGTTTCTCATGTAATCAGTTTGGTCACAAAGTAGTGCATTGAAGGGTTTATAAAAATAAGTTTTATGGATTCACCAAGGAGAACTTCAATTCATTCGAATATGATTATTACTTCTAAGGATATTGCTACTCATGTAATAATATTGGACACGAAGCTATACATTGCACGAATCATGGCAGAAATGAATTTGGCTTCACCAAAAGGAACTGTAATTCATTTACACCTTTTAGGAACTACAACATCAGGTGTTACAGTTGCAATAATTTTGGGCATACAGTAAGATGGTGTAGAACAAAATTTTCAAAGCTTCCAAGGACCGACAAGATAGAGGGATCTAAAAAGGGTAAAAGAGAAATGACTTCAAATTTATGGAAACAAAAAGCTAAAAAAAGAGAAGAGCATTTTAAATTGGGAGTAGGCTTACTCCCACCCCAAAATTAATCACCTCAAGGAGAAGATGTGGTGATGGGGCTGAGAAAAGAGTCTTATCTTTAGACCCAAAGGAGTCTCTTTGTCATTGATGTCAAAGGGGGAGAGATTTGAGTAAGGGGGAGCATTCAGTCAGGAGGAGCAATTTCTTAGGGGGATTAGATTTGAAATCAAGTGGTTTGGAAAAAGGAACTTTTATAAAACGGTTGCCATCAATGACAAAGGGGGAGATTGTTGGAAATTTTGAGTGTATTTTTGTCATTGATTTTAAAAGTGCATGGTGGTCAAGGCAAAAATATTTCCCATGGTGGACATTATTCAAAACAAATATATCAAAGGAAGATTAAATATTCAATATTTAATATTAGATTTAAATATTTAATATTTAAATATTAGATATTACAAAGTTAATATTTAAATATTAGATATTACAAAGTTAATATTTATGTGTCCGTTTAGATGGGCACAAAAATGCACCCAACCCTCCCTCGGATGCATTTTTGCACAAGGCCCCCCCAGATATAGTTTTGCACCCAGACCTTCCTTGGATGTATTTCTGCACCCAGATCCCCCAAATATAGAAATGCACCTAGCCTTCCCCTGGATGCAATTTTGCACCCGACCCAATCCTCCCCAATCGGGTGTAAAATTGCATCCGGCCCGAACCGGGTATAAAACTACATCTGAGGGAGTTAATGAAAAAATGCACCCAGTTCGATGCAAAACTATGTTCGGTCTTAATCAGGTGTAAAACTACATCTAGGATAGTCGGTGCAAAACTACATTCGACCCGAGATGGATGCAAAATTACATCCGACCCGATATGGGTGCAAAACTACACCTGATCGAGGGAGGGTCGGGTCGATTGCAAAACTACATCTGGGGGAGCCAGTGCAAAAATGCACTTGATTCTATGTAAAATTGTATTCATTCCAAACTAGGTGTAAAATTTGCATCTGAGGTAGCTGGTGCAGAAATGCACCCGATTCGATGCAAAACTACATCTAGCCTAAGATGGGTGCAAAATAGCATCCAGCCCGAGATGGGTGTAAAAAAACATCCGACCTGATATGGGTGTAAAAATGCACTTAGCCTAGGGAGGGTCGGGTCAGGTGCAAAAATGCATCCGGGGTAGTCGGGTGCAAATGCTTCCATTGCTCCTCTATCGAACCACTGCTCCTCTACAACATTTTTCTCCATCGACCATCTATTCTTATAATAGTTTGAATGTTTTAAGTGAAATTATCATTGGCATGTTAGTCATTTATAGTGTTATAGTTGGCGTGTTGGGCGAGATAATTTAAAATTTTATAAATATAAGGCGAAAATGATCCATAATTTAGGCAGGAGTGTTGAAGAGTTAAAAAAAAACATAATACCATTATCAACTAATAGCAATTCAATACCTAAAAAAAAATCTCGACAATTTTGGATGAAAGGATCAACATCCAGGGTCCTCCAAACTTGCCAATTTGAATTTTTGAAAATGCAAATATTTGCCCTATTGGCGAATATTCGTCGATGTGCATAACCCTGCTAGGGACCCATTAACATAAAAATGGAAATGACTCACCTAATTCAAGTTCACCTACTGATGAGGACATCATCTAGCTTTAGGCATTAGGATTAGTTTAATTCCTAAGTCTATTATTTTAGCTAGCATAAGTCTTATTTTATATAATAATTCATGAGCCTCTATTACTCACATGAGATTCCTAGTTGGAAGCTATTTTAGGCAACTTAATAATTTGTTAGCTGCTAGGCTTAGTTTGCATTACTTAGCTATAGTTGTTATTTGTTAGGAAGATTTAGGTAATAATAGCTATAATTAGCTATTAGTTATCAATTTTGTTTTATTTTCTTCCAATTCTCACATTCGTTGAGATTTGAATGATATTTTTCTATTGTAAAGTTTTCCTATTTAAATTTTGCTAATGAATAAAATATGCAAATTATTTTCCACATCAGAATTGGTATTGGAGAAGATTTCATCCTATGTGAGGTTTCAAATTTGCATAAGTTGAGTGCTTGTCCACTCAAAATATTTGAACAAGAGGTTATGTGGCCTTAAATTCATTTCAAACAAAAGGTTTTTATCCTTTTGTCTGGTTGTGCCACATTGAAGTTATATTCTCCAAACAATTGGTGTATCTAGTGACTCCAAGAAACAAAAACACTACCATTTCTTGACTGCATGATTGAAGGAGATCAATTTTCTAATCATGTCATTGTGCATTACGTCTGGTGGAAACCACTTTGTTTGACATATGAAAAGAGTCATTGGAGGCTCCATGGAAGTGATAGTTGGACATTAGCATGGTGCAACCCACTATGATGGAAAAATCTCATGAAGCATAAAAGGACATATGGATGTAGGTCATGGAAATCCATGTGGTTTGACTCAGTTGATAATCTATGGATGATAAACACACAAATAGATAAATACGACTTGTTTGATGAGTTCACGTAGTCATAGTAAAGTTTACACATTCCACTTGGACTTTCTAGTTGGAATTTTGGTGCTACATATGCCTACAACTTGATGACATGCAATTTTGAATCTGTTTGTGCACATAAGAAATACTGATGGAAATATCTTTTTATGGACATTGTCATCACTATAGCATGGAGGAATTCCAAATTGGTAGATTGTTTGCATTTGAATTTTATTCCAATGTAGACCCTCATATGTAAACAACAAGGCATTCATAGTTGACATCTAATTCATAATTCAATTATTGTTTGCATTCATTGGATATGTCATTTTCAATAGAATTTTTATCCAAAATTATTGTACAATGATATCAAGCATGTTGTCAGTACATGGGTGAATCAAAAAAGGTAGATGTTCAACCAACTCCACTATGTGGTGATTGGATTGAACCAAAAAAGGAAAATGTGTTTGGTTAGCATGAATGGGAAAGAATTAAATATTGTTGATCAATTTTTATTGTGCACGTCAAATATCCTCACCGACGTGGATGTCCCTTGGTCACTAGGGGTAGTTTTGTGTCCTTGTCACATGATGTGACTTATCTCCACCTAGTCCTAGACCACTTGCTTGATGAGAATCTAATTCAAAATGAGGAAGTAGCCATTTTTCCAAACAAATCATTTTTGAATGGATGAGTCTACATGGTGGTTGATTATTGTAATCTGCTAGTTAGTCGTGACTCAAGCTAGCATCCAAGACTTCATAATTGTAGTTTAGTCTATGACGATAAAAAATTAGATGTTGATGGGGTATTTTTCCTAATATAAGAAGGTGAGGGTTCTTCAAAACTCATATGTGTCATGGCTCATATGGGTTTCAAGACATCCATCATTGACCATAATATTACCTCCAAATTATTCTACATTATGCCAAGTTGGTACCCTTTGGTCAATTTTCATTGCTTGATGAGCACTCTCGACTGCTCAAAGCTAGCCATAGTTTGCATCATCAAATTGGCTATTGATCATGTTAAAACTAACAAGGTGTACATGCCCTATTCACCATTGAGTAAACATGGTCCATGTGATTGAACATATTGATAACATAATTTTATTGAATGTTCTACAATTTGCATTAGCTTGTGAAGACATGTTTATAATAGTTGGTTAACATAAGCTACTTTTGAGTCACCTCACAAGTGTTCTACAACTAGGAAATAGATCATCAAAATAAATTCTAACATGTGGTGCCAAAGTTCAAACCTATAGAACACAAGAAAAATAAACCAATTACAAGTTTTTATTTGGACATTGATTCCATATGCATGGAGTGACAAGTATTGGGAGCATTTAAAAGTATTTGTGGATGATACGTTTAATAGCTAGCCAAGCTAGCTAGTGGCAATGCCATTTCTAGTGCATGAAATTTGACCCATGTAGTTTTTGACACTTGGAGGGCTTTGAGAAGCTATGGAATTTGATATGTTTGTCCTATTATGAAGACCTTCATTGACCGAAACCATTTGTCTTATTATGCCCTTTGACTATGGGCCCCCGAGAAAGTTCAAACCTTTTTTTAGAGGGCAATATTTTTTTTATATAACTAACTAATTAATTATTCTTTTAATTAATTATTTATTTATTTTGTGCCTTCATACTTTTCAACTTACCTTTTTGCTACATTTTTTGTAAAATTGGTAAATTTTGTAAGCATATGTAACTTCCAAAAGATGTTTATTTTGTAAATTCTTGAATAAAGGCACACACATTGTAACCCATTATTGTAAATACCCTTTTGGTCTTTAGGAGTCAACTTTGTTAAGTGTTGAATTATGTCTGATCACAAATGACATCATCTTAGTATACCAAATGTATGCTTTACCTATAGTATTTGGTATATTGGCCAATAAAGTCCAAGAAATGATAGTCCAAAGTGCCCCTAGAGTGAAGATCTATAATAATGATCAATGGATAAAGATAAAATATGAAATAAAGACTTATGATGGGCATAGAAATCCTGATGTCCTATATAGTTGGATAATGGACATGGAGACTTGGTTTTCCTACATAGAGGTTCTTGTTTGTTAGGCATACAGTTATTACATTATTGTCTTTAATAATTCACTTTCCTATTGTATGCATCCAAATGGTACCTACCCTAAGAAGATAAGGTTAAGGGAGGCGATATTTGTTTATCTTTATTATAGGTATGTATTTCTATATATCCATGTACTATTTTTCATCAATACCAATTATTTAATTAATTATTCTTTTAGTTAATTTATTTTTATTTTGTGCCTTAATTATTTTCAATTTACCTTTTTACTACATTCTTTTTAAAATTGGTAAATTTTGCAAGCCTATGTAACTTCCAGAAGATGTTTATTTTGCAAATTATTGGATAAAGACACAAAATTTGTAACCCCTATTGTAAAGACTCTTTTAGTTTTTAGAAGTAAACTTTGTTAAGTCCTGGCATCTGATCACAGATGACATCATATTAGTAGACCAAATATATGCTTTAGTTGTAGTAGTTGGTATATTGGCCAATAAGGTCCATGAAATAATGGTCCAAAGTGCCCCTAAAGTGAAGGTATATAATAATGATCTATAGACAAAGACAAAATATGAAATAATGACTTATGATGTGTCTAGAAAACCTGATGTCCTAGGTAGTTGTATAATGGACATGGAGACTTGGTTCTCCTACATAGAGGTTCCTGTTTGTTAGACATAAAGTTATTACATTATTGTCCTTAATAATTCAATTTCCTATTGTACGCATCCAAATGGTACCTACTCTAAGAAGATAAGGTTAAGGGAGGTGATATTTGTTTATATTTATTATAGGTGCCTATGCCTATATATCCATGTACTATTTTTCATCAATAATAATTAATTAATTATTTATTTATTTTTTGCCTTAATTATTTTCAATTTACCTTTTTACTACATTCATTGTAAAATTGGGAAATTTTGCAAGCCTATGTAACTTCCAAAATATGTTTATTTTATAAATGCTTGGATAAATATGCAAACTTTGTAAGACCCTTTTGGTCTTTAGGAGTCAAATTTTTTAAATCCTGGCTTATACCTGATGACAAGTGACATAAGATTAATAGACCAAATATCTGCTTTAGCTATAGTAGTTGGTATATTGGCCAATAAGGTCCAATAAATCATAGTCCAAAGTAGTGTTTTGAAACTCTCAATTCACAAGAAACTCGGAAGGTTAATTTTGGCGAGTTCTCAACAACTCGAGAGAAACTCACCCAAAACTCGACAAAAACTCAGGAAAAAAAGATCGAAGAATTTCAACAAAAATAATAACATTTTCCTCTTGAAAACCTCTATCACTTGTATCCAATACCTCTCTCACGTTGTATGAAGCAACCCCAGAAAACCTTTACCACTTGTATCCAATACCTCTCCTACACTGTATAGAGAAATCCAAAAAATAGCGAACTTGGAATACAAATACATTATCAACAATAGTAAGTGCAGAGTTTGGATTTCTTCAATAAATATACTTAAATATATATTATACATATAATCTCCTACCTCGTACTAATATTGGCCCCTGATTTGATCCCGTACAAGTCTCAACCCCTACCTCTATCCATACGAGCCCCGATCCCTACCTCATCCCTATCTCCCTTGTCTCTCCCCTACCTCGGACTTGGCCCTTATCTATTCCCTACCTCCCCTATCTCTCCTTTACCTCAGCCTTGGTCCCAGCATATTCCATTTCTCCCCTATATTTCCCCAACCCCTGCCTCTCCCCTACCTCTTTCATAGGTGAACACCCCCACTCCCGAAGGGCTGCTCTGCACCATTGTTAAAACCCATATAATTTTTAAAATAGAGGGCGCTATTGACTCTACTCCATCAAGGATTTTATCTACTCATGGTGAACCCGAGCTTCATATTTTCTTGGAGTTCACAGTTAGAGTCCCGCTTCTTATTTCTTTTTATGCGATCGTCCAAGGGCCAATCAGCTCGCTCTACCAGGCTGGCTTGCCTGAAACAAAAGCGCTTTTTAAAACAGGTAAAGTTTAGGATGTACGATTCTTGGTGAGTAATCATCAAGTACTCGATGAATAATGGCCAAGTAACTCATCGCGAGTCGGCGATTTACTCGACCTGATTTTTTAATTAAAAAAATGTGTAGGGTCTGCTAACCTGTGATTTATGAGTACTCATAGTTACTCTGCAAGTATCGAAACACTGGTCCAAATTTCCCCTAAAGTGAAGGTCTATAATAATGATCTATGCACAAAGACAAAATATGAAATAAAGACTTATGATGGATGGGTCTAGAAATCCTAATGTCCTAGGTAATTGGATAATGAACATGGAGACTTGGTTCTCCTACATAGAGGTTCTTGTTTGTTAGACATAAAGTTATTACATTATTGTCTTTAATAATTCACTTTCCTATTGCATGCATACCAATGGTACTTACTCTAAGAAGATAAGGATAAGTAAGGTGATCTTTGTTTGTATTTATTATAGGCACGTATGCCTATATATCCATGTACTATTATTCATCAATAAAAATTAATTAATTACTTATTATTTTAGTTAATTAATTATTTATTTGTGCTTTAATTCTTTTCAGTTTACCTTTTTACTACATTCTTTGTAAAATTGGTAAATTTTGCAAGCTATGTAACTTCTAAAAGATGTTTATTTTGTAAATGCTTGGATAAAGGTATAAAATTTGTAATCCCTATTTTAAATACCCTTTTGGTCTTTAGGAGTCCACTTTTTTAAGTGTTGGATTATACCTGATCATAAATGACATCATATTAGTAGACCAAATGTATGGTTTACCTATAGTAGTTGGTATATTGGCCAATAAAGTCCAAAAAATGATAGTACAAAGTGCCCCTAGAGTGAAGGTCTATAATAATGATCAATGGACAAAGAAAAAATATGAAATAAAGACTTATGATGGGTATAGAAATTCTGATGTTCTAGATAGTTGGATAATGGACATGGAGACTTGGTTTTCCTACATAGATGTTCCTCTTTGTTAGGCATACAATTATTACATTATTTTCTTTAATAATTCACTTTACTATTGTACGCATCCAAATGGTACTTACTCTAAGAAGATAAGGTTAAGGGAGGTGATATTTTTTTGTCTTTATTATAGGTATGTATACCTATATATCCATGTTACTATTTTTCATCAATAGCAATTAGTTAATTAATTATTATTTTAGTTAATTTATTTTTTATTTTGTGCCTTAATTCTTTTCAATTTACCTTTTTACTACATTATTTTTAAAATTGGTAAATTTTGCAAGCCTATGTAACTTCCAAAAGATGTTTATTTTGCAAATGATTGGATAAAGACACAAATTTTGTAACCCCTATTGTAAATATTCTTTTGGTTTTTAGGAGTCAACTTTGTTAAGTCCTCGCTTATATATGATCACAAATGACATCATATTAGTAGAACAAATATAAGCTTTAGTTGTAGTAGTTGGTATATTGGCCAATAAGGTCCACGAAATCATAGTCCAAAGTTCCCCTAAAGTGAAGACATATAATAATGATCTATAGACAAAGAAAAAATATGAAAAAAAGACTTACGATGGGTCTAGAAATCCTGATGTCCTAGGTAGTTGGATAATGGACATGAAGACTTGGTTCTCCTACATAGAGGTTCTTGTTTGTTAGACATAAGGTTATTACATTACTATATTTAATAATTCAATTTCCTATTGTACGCATCCAAATGGTACTTACTCTAAGAAGATAAGGTTAAGGGAGGTGATATGTGTTTGTATTTATTATAGGCGTGTATGCATATATATCCATATACTATTTTTCATCAATAATAATTAATTAATTATTTATTTATTTTGTGCCTTAATTCTTTTCAATTCACCTTTTTACTACATTCATTGTAAAATTGGTAAATTGTGCAAGCCTATGTAACTTCCAAAAGATGTTTATTTTGTAAATGCTTGGATAAAGATGCAAAATTTTTAACCCCCTATTGTAAAGACCCTTTGGTCCTTAGGAGTAAACTTTTTAAAGTCTTGGCTTATACCTGATGACAAGTGACATAATATTAATAGATAAAATATCTAATTTAGTTGTAGTAGTTGGTATATTGGCCAATAAGGTCCAAGAAATCATAGTCCAAAGTAGTGTTTTGAAACTCGTAATTCGCGAGAAACTTGGGAGGTTAATTTTGGTGAGTTCTCAGCAACTCAGGAAAAAATTGCCCAAAACTTGACAAAAACTCAGGAAAAAAGATCGAAGAATTTCACAAAACTAATAACATTTTTCTCTTGAAAACCTCTATCACTTGTATCCAATACCTCTCCCACGTTGTATGAAGCAACCCCAAAAAATATTTACCACTTGCATCCAATACCTCTCCTACGCTGTATAGAGCAATCCCAAAAATAGTGAACTTGGAAAACAAATACATTATCAATAATAGTAAGTGCAGAGTTTGGATTTCTTCAATAAATATACTTAAATATATATTATACATATAATAACCTACCTCAATATTGTACTAATATTGGTCCCTTATTTTATCTTATACAAGTCTCAGCCCATGCCTCTATCCATACGAGTCTATATCCCTATCTCTTACCTATCTCCCCTATCTCTCCCCTACCTTGACCTTGGTCCTTGCATCTTCCATGCCTCCCCTATCTCTCCTCTACCTCAGCCTTGGTCCCAGCATATCCCCTGTCTCCCCTATATTTCCCCAACCCTAGTCCCCTACCTCTCTCCTACCTCTTTCATAGGTGAACACCCCCACTCCCGAAGGGCCACTCTACATCGTTTTTAAAACCCACCTAATTTTTAAAATAGAGGGGGCTCTTGACTCTACTCCATCAAGGCTTTTATCTTCTCATGGTGAACCCGAGCTTCGTATTTTCTTGGAGTTCACAGTCATAGTCCCACTTCTTATTTATTTTTGATGTGATCGTCCAAGATCCAATTAGCTCACTCTACCAAGCTGGCTTACCTGAAATAAAAGTGCTTTTTAAAATAGGTAAAGTTTGGGTCATACGAGTCTTGGTGAGTAATCATCGAGTACTCAGTGAATAATGGCCAGGTAACTCACTACGAGTTGGCAAGTTACTCAACCTGAGTTTTTAATTAAAAAACTCATAGGGCCCGCTGACCTACGAGTTTTGTGAGTACTCATGGTTACTTTGCAAGTTTCTAAAAACTGGTCCAAATTTCCCCTAAAGTGAACGTCTATAATAATGATCTATGCACAAAGACAAAATATGAAATAAAGACTTATGATGGGTCTAGAAATCCTAATGCCTTAGGTAGTTGGATAGTGGACATGGAGACTTGGTTCTCCTACATATAGGTTCTTGTTTGTTAGACATAAATTTATTACATTATTGTCTTTAATAATTCCCTTTCCTATTGTACGCATACCAATGGTACTTACTATAAGAAGATAAGGATAAGGAAGGTGATATTTGTTTGTATTTATTATAGGCACGTATGCCTATTTATCCATGTACTATTTCTCATAAATAAAAATTAATTAATTAGTTATTCTTTTAGTTAATTAATTATTTATTTTTACTTTAATTTTTTTCAGTTTACCTTTTTACTACATTCTTTGTAAAATTGGTAAATTTTGCAAGCTATGTAACTTCTAAAAGATGTTTATTTTGTAAATGCTTGGATAAAGGCATAAATTTTGTAATCCCTATTTTAAATACTCTTTTGGTCTTTAGGAGTCCACTTTGTTAAGTCTTGGCTTATACCTTATAACAAATAACATCAAAATAATAGATACAATATCTTCTCTAGCTATAGTAGTTGGTATATTGGTCAATAAGGTCCAAGAAATCATAGTCCAAGGTGCCACTATAGTGAAGGTCTATAATAATGATCAATGGACAAAGACAAAATATGAAATAAAGACTTATGATGGGTCTAGAAATCCTAACGTCCAAGGTAGTTGGATAATGGACATGGAGACTTGGTTCTCCTACACAGAGGTTCTTGTTTGTTAGGCATAAAGTTATTACATTCTTGTATTTAATAATTCACTTTCCTATTGTACGAGTCCCAATGGTACTTACTCTAAGAAGATAAGGATAAGGGAGGTGATATTTGTTTGTCTTTATTATAGGCATGTATGCCTATATATCCATGTACTATTTTTCATCAATGTTATGTGAGACTATTGTTTCTACCATTAGTGATATTAGAGCTTGAATACCCCAAGTATCCTCTAAACTTGCAGCTTAAGGCTGATTTGGTTTAACAAAAATAGGATCTATGTTCTTGGTTACTCACTACTCTATCCACCAATTCCATCCCCCCATTTGGATTTTCTAGTTTGGGTTTATTGTAGATGCTAAGCCTCTTGTTTGTCTCTTTATCAAGCAAAGAGTCATTTTGAGCCAATTGGTATCTCCTCCTACGTGCATCTGGTTGCTATTTTTTTGTATGTAACTAATACACTAGGATCATCAGGGTGCCATGACTCTCTCCAAATTGGCCATGACATATGTCATGGATGATTGATCAAGGCATATTGATAAAATTCATCTCTTTTGATACTGCTAACATTGGTGGGCCACACATCTTCTATTACTAATCCACACATCTCTATTAACTACCAAGCATCAACATGACTACAACACACACTTTTACATCACCGTAGCATACATCTAAATGTTGTCGCAACACTTAAAAACTTTACCACTAGTGTACGTTCACATGAAAATTTACTTGTGAGCCCTCTATCGATCATGATATGCTTATGCATGTCACAATTTTCCTGTGCCTAGGAGTAATCAAGATCAAATCTTCTCTATTCACAAACAACAAGTTGAACCATTTCGCTATTCGTGCACAACCCCTTTTACATGCTACTATGTGAGCCCCCCTAGATGTCAATGTGATGCAACCCAAAATTGGCTAAAGCCATCTTCTCTCTATCATAAAACACCAGTAATAGATAATCATGGTTCGTAGTCCCTGTAACTGGTTCTAGTGTAGTTGACATCAGCTATATATTTTTGTGAAGCTAGATTCATCGATATGGAGAAAAGAGGTGCAACTATGGAGGAGGATAGAGTAGTGGATGTCCATCGAGGAGGAAATCACCCTCTTCTATAAATTAACATGTAGGTGCCTTTGCAACAAAATTCCTGGCTATGGCAACACCTATGCCATTGGATCTACTTTGATTATCGATGTTGAAGAATCTTCTATTCTATCAACTTGTAGGAGCTACATAAGTTTTTATAAAAAAAGGCTACCATTTGCAATTACTCCACTCCTGACAACCAATTTAATTATGTGTGCTACCAAAACACTAGTATTTTTTCCCATTCACTATGGTGCTAGAGTAGGGATCAAAGTTGAGTCCAAATTGTGTGTTGCCATTCGTGGGCCTTCTAAAAGGAGAGACTATGAAGTTTGATGCAATAATTACCTTTTGAATGATCATGCCATGTAATCAATCCCATTAGTGGTCCCATAGTATAACTTGACATAGGTAAACCAATATTGGTGATTGTTCTCATAGTGGACTACTCAGAAGAACACATTTGACCAAAGACCATGATGAAAGGAAGCAAACAAGAGAAAAGGTGTTGCTCAAGCAAAGCAGTCGAGTGAGGGGAAGCAATAGAAATGCAATAAATTTTTAACTCTAATTTTTTTATCCCACATTTTTTGTGGGATGGTATCTCAACCTCTTTAAGAGGCTCTTTCCATCCACAAAGATATATCCAAGTAGGACCTTGTACACCACATGGGGCTTGGAGTGCCATACGTGGAAATAGTTATTTATTTGGAAGTCCAAATGATGCAACAAAAAGTGGCTAAATAGGACGTCTCAATTTGCCCAAATTTTAAAAACCATGTGAGATTTATCCCACATCCTCAATGTAGGAGCATTGTGGTCCTTCAAAAATAATTGTACCTCATCATTGAATTGCTAGACCAAGGGGGTTGGTGTGGAGACATGGAAGTTGCTTGAAGAGGGACACATGGTACATTTTGGACAACAAATAATTTGGAAGACAAAAATCAAATCAGTGGGCTTCTCCATCATCACATTTTTTTAGGCTACAAATCTTAAGATTTCATTATTTTTTAAAATTAATTATTTTATTAGTTGATTTTTTTACAAAAATTAGTTAATTAATTGGTTAATTAGTTTTTAATTAATTAATTAATTAGTTTAATTAATCAATTAGCTAGTTAAATGATTAAATAAAATTAATTGCTTAAGATTTAATTTTTGCAAACCTCACTACTTTCATGCATTCAATGATTTGCAAAAAATATTTAATGCTTTGAAAAGGACAAGCATATTGTTCCAAAACCCTAAATTTGTGCAACTTGCATAAGGCAACATTTGGTATTTATGATGCCTCTGGCTCACACTTACAGGTAATGCTGTCATGATTGGGCTATTGTGTTTAATGCCTAATATAACTACAACAATGACATCTGGGGTCTATCCCTATAAACCATCGGGGAGAAATAAGGAAAGCCCATAAAAATTTTCACTCTATAATTACCCTTTATTCACTTCTATCACTCGACATAAATCCTAAAATTAAGTTCCTCCAAGTATTTAAGGGAAGTTACGCCCTACATATGCGGAGGTCTTTTTAAGTAGGTGTCAAAGATAGAGTGAATCCCTTTCAGTACTACCTATGTACCATGTATCATTCTACTTCTAGTACCTTAAGGTCTCTCTTACGTACGGCCATGTATATTGAGAGGACTAGCTTCTTCCACCTCCCAAAGGGTATTTAGGAAGAGCAAGTATATCAAAAGGTTTGGTCTATTGGACTAGTGGTATATAGAAAGGGAGACCATTTGGAGAGATAAGGAACCCTCACAATGTCCATGCCAAAAGTGTTTCTCATAGATTCTCAGCTCTTGAAAGGTCCAAATTTTTCTCCATGGAAGACAAAGATGTAGACCATATTGTAAGTTGAAAATCTATGGGATATCATGACTATAAAAGTCACATGGCCTACAGATGATGTTGATGTCAATGGTAAAGCAACATATGATGATGCCAATGCAAAATCCCTCATGATCATCACACTTGCAATAGCTAATGAGATTCAACCTCATATTTGTGAAGCAAAAAGTGCCAAGGAAGCATGGGATATACTCACCACCATTTATGAAGGGAATAATCAAGCAACTATTCTTCACCTACAATTCCAACTACACACTTTGAGCATGAACAATGGAGAAACTATAGAAGCATTCCTTTGTAGAGTTGCAGACTTGAAAGCAAGATTGAATGCAATGGGAGAGAAAGTGGAAGACAAGCTCTTAGTTCCCATTATACTTAGAGCTTTACCATATTATTTTAGAGTGCTAATTACCTTCCTCCAAGTCTCAAATAGATAAGTTTATTTTGAGGAGTTGGTAAATTTGTTGCAACAAGAAGAAGCTACCAACAACTTGAGGGATCAATTTTCCAATAGTGCACTCATTACCAAGAAATTTGGTAATAAGAAACCACCAATTGGTTCTTACCACAAAGCTTCCACTCAAAAGGGTTCTTCCACACCCTCATATTCCTCCTCACAAAAGAAACCTCAAAATCCAAAGAGGTATTACCATATTTGTGACAAAGAAGGGCATGGCGCCAAATAATGTTGGAAGCTCAAACATCGTCAACCACAAAAGAAGAAGGCTCAATACAAACCACATCCCAACCAAAAATAACTCAAAGGGCATATTGTGTTTGAAGTCTCTAATTTAGATTTAGAGCAAGCACACAAGGTGCTCATGACTAAGGCCGAACCCAAACATAAGGATAATATTTGGTACATTGATTCAAGTGCTAGTAAGCACATGATAGGGGACAAGGAGTGGTTTGATTCTTTTGAATCCAAAGAAGGAAAACTAATGACAATCATTGATGATAAGACTTATCAATTCAAAGGTGTAGGTGATGTCTCCCTTACTCTTCTAGATGGACAATGCCACATAGAAAAGGTACTCTATGTACCAAGACTTGCAAATAATTTGTTGTTAGTTCCTCAAATTCTAGATAGAAATATGGTGGTTGATTTTAGAGTTGTTGATGGATAAAAGAGGTGCTTCATTACCAAAAATGATAAACACATAGCAATTGGTTCATACAAACATGGCTTGTTTTCTCTAGATGCCCTATCTTCTCCTCATGTTGCATTGGCTACCACAACCAAAGAAGCAACCTTTGTATGGCACAAGTCACTATGGGTATCTTAGTTTGGGATACTTACTTTAGTTGAGTAAGCATGAAATGGTATTAGGATTGCCCAACCTCTCACTAACATTTCCAGTATGCTTGGATTGCTTAGCAGGGAAGCAACATTGAGTCCCTTTTGAATTGAGCACTTCTAGAGCTAAAGCATCATTGGAGTTGATACACATCAATCTGTGTAGACCTATGCCAAAAAATTTTGGTGGTAAGAGATATTTTTAGTTGTTTGTTGATGACTACTCTAGAAGAATGTGAGTATCCTTTTTACAGCTGAAGTCTGATGCATTCATGTATTTTTAGCAGTTCAAGAAATGTGTTGAGAAAGAATCAGGATATTTCATTAAGGCCCTTCACTTAGATCGAGTGGGAGAATATACCTCCAATTATTTTTAAGATTTCTTGCACATCATGGGATAAAGAGACAACTTACTACAACTTATACTCCACAACAAAATGGGGTTGTTGAAAGGAGGAATTTTTCCATCATGGAAATGGTTCAATGTATGCTCACTAGAGCTAATCTTGGGCAACAATATTGGGTTGAAGTTGTCTCCACTATAATGTATCTCCTCAATAGAGCTCCCACAAAAGCACTTCAAGGAGTTACACTTGAAGAAGCATGGTCTAGAAGGAAGCCATCTATTTCTCATCTAAGAATATTTGGTAGCAAAGCATACATGCATATTCCAAAGAATAAAAGGAGCAAGTTAGATGAGAAAACCCTGCCATGTATCTTTCTTGGATATGATGATGAATCCAAAGGGTATCGATTGATAGACCCTATCATCAAGAAAATACATATAAATTGAGATGTATTTATTGATGAAGATGTTGAGCCAAAAAAAGATACTAAAGATGCTCCTATTGTTAGCATAGAACTTAATGAGGAATTCCAAGAAGATATTCCAGTTATGAATAATGAACTTGAAGCAATTGTTCCCACAAAATAATGAAAGACTCCAAAATGTATCTAAAAAACCATCAAAGACACCAAACTTGATGTACCTTATAATATTACTTCCACTCAACCATGTACTCAAAGTATGACACATCAAGAAGTAAATATGGGATTGATGTCTTTAGTCATGGAGCATACAAAACCCACATTAGTGAAGGATGCACTTAGCTTACCTCAATGGAAGGAAGCTATGGAAATAAAATATAAGTCTCTATTGAAAAATAATACATGGGAGTTGGTTGATCTACCTAAAGGAAAGAAGCCCATAGGCTACAAGTGGGTATACAAGATCAAATATAAGGTATATGGATCCATTGATAAATACAAGACCCAACTTGTTGCTAAGGGCTATGCTAAAAAATAAGGCATTGACTATGAGGAAACATTTGCACCAATAACTAAAATGACAACCATTCATGTTCTTTGTGCAATGGCAACATAGTTTGGTTGGAAGCTACATCAAATGGATGTCAAGAGTGCCTTCTTAAATGGTGATCTCAAAGAAGAGGTGTATATGGTTCAACTCAAAGGCTTTGCTATTGAAGGACAAGAACAAAAAGTTTACAAACTGAAAAAGTCTTTGTATGGGTTGAAGCAAGCTCCTAGAGCCTGGTACATCAAGATTGATAATCACCTATTGCAGCATGGATTCAAAAGAAGTCCCTCAGATGCAAATCTCTATTTCAATAAAGTTGGCTCTAAAATAGTGATCATTGTGTTGTATGTTGATGATATGATCATCACTAGAAAGTTCAAATGAAATGGTGGATGCAGTGAAATATGACTTGAAAAAGTCTTTTGATATGATATATCTAGGACTTCTACATTATTATCTTGGCCTAGAGGTCTGGAAAAGAAAGAATCACATCAAGATTTCACAAACAAAATATGCCAAGACACTCTTAGAAAAATATTGGATGATAGATTGTAAACCCAAGGCAACTCCAATGGAACCAAGGTTACAGTTGTCTAGATATGATAAATCTCCTCAGGTATCTAGAACTCTCTATCGATAAATTGATTGGGAGTCTCATATATCTAAAAAACACCAGGCTAGATATAAGATTTGTTGTAAGTTATCTTTCGAGGTTCATGCAGGAACCTAAGGTCAGTCATTGGAAAGCAATAAAGAGAGTATTGCATTATGTCTATGGAACAATTGACTATGGCTTGGAATATAAGAAGAATGATAAATTCTTCCTTCAAGGATACATGAACTTAGATTATGCAGGATCACTAGATGATAGGAAGTCAACATCTGGATACATATTTCATCTAGGATATGGACCTATCTTGTGGCACAAAAAGAAACAACATGCAGTTGCACTATCATCCATAGAGGTAGAATATCGTGTTGCATGAGGAGCTATGTGTGAAGTGATATGGCTACATCACATTCTTTCAAGTATGGGACTTCAAAAAAATCTACCAATACACTTGAAATGTGATAATCAAGGTGTTCTAAAATTAGTCAAGAATCTAGTGTTCCATGAAAGAACAAAGCACATTGAAGCCCAATGCCACTTCATTCAAGATGAAATTTAAAAGCATAAGATTCAGCTCGAGTACATTCCCACTGACAAACAAGTTATGAATATATTTACAAAGGTACTAGCACATGTCAAGTTTGAGTTGTTTTGAAGCTCTCTTTATATTCCAAATAATATAATAAGAGGGGATATTAGGCATTTAGTTATTGTATCATTTAGTGTATTTAATAATTCACCTTCCTATTGTATGCATTCCAATGGTACTTACTCCAAGAAGATAAGGATAAGGGAGGTGATAGTTGTTTGTCTTTATTATAGGTACATATGCCTATATGTCCATGTACTATTTTTCATCAATGTTGTGTGAGAGTATTATTTATCCCATCACTATTGAGAAAAAAATACCTTTTGCAAAATTCATACTGTCAAGCTTAACCATGCTTGTGGTTATGGAATGACAAGAGGGCAAAAATCCAATTACCACTTGGGATGTTCTAATATAAGCTTTGAAGGACACTTTTTACCCTTCAAATTATGAATAGGAGATCAATTTCAAATGGTACAAATTAAGAAAAACTCACAATATGACTATGTAGAATTATGTCTTCTAGTTGAATAGGTTAAGGATTTTGATTCATGTGAAATATTTAGCGGAAGCCTTCATCATCAAATTTACAAGTGTACAACTTGAACCTTTATATCAAAATTTGTAATATATTTTCTTAGCTACATTGGATGCAATGTTCAATCATGCATAATTAGTTAAATAAAAACTTGCTAGCCAATCGAGTGGATATCGATATTAAGGCGCTTCCAAGGTTCCCAATAAATAACAACAATAATAGCTAGTGAATAAGACTTATTATACCTTTCCTTATTCCTCTATTTCTTATTCTTCTCCCTCTTCTCTTTCTTTTAATAGCAATAAATTTTATAATCCTTGTAAGGGAAGAGGTCATATGGAATCTAAGTGTTTTAGAAAGAGGAAGAACATTATTGTACAATCTCAAAAGGAGGAACCACAAGATGGTCCCATTGAGATCATAAGAGAAGATAGAGAGTATGATTAATTGAAGGGTTACTTAAAAATGTTACAATCATGAATCATAATGTGTATGTAGGTGGCTATGATAATTTATTTATCACAAAATCACACCTAACTCATTTTTTTTGTGGATTGTGTCATTGACTATGGATCACAAAAGAACTTGATTGTGAGATCCATAATTGATAGATTGTAGGTACCTTTGGAACAACATCCCCATCCATACTCACTTGGATGGAAGGACAATGGTTCCACCTCATACATCATAGAAACTTGTACAATGTCCTCTGTATTTGACCTGTATTTTATGGATAGAGTCACCTGTGATGTGATTTTGATGGACTGTTATGGTCGAATTATTGGAAATACCTATTAGTATGACAAAAGGGCTTAGTATGATGCATATAACAATATATACACCTTGCATGATGCATATAAGATATTTTGCATTCATGGTCTTAAGAATACAAAATTTTTGCTCTACTCCAATCAACCATAAAAATTGCATTAATATTTAGTAGGTCATAGGACACACCAACACCAGTTGCACCACCTTCTCCTTGTAATGAGGTGATCCCTTATTCTTCATGATTTCTTCCTCTTACTGCTCCAACTACTCTTATTGTTTCTTCTAGTATTAAGTGACCCTCTTCTTTGTAGCCTCCATTATCTAGGAAAGTTCCTATTTTGTAGCAAGCTTGGTAGACTTAGTAGCAGGTCTTTGGTCCTCATCAATTTCATTAATAGAATGAAGATAGTACTATGGCCAAATATTGTATTCCAGCTAGTGTAAATCTAGCTGCAAGAGGTCAGAACATGAACCTCCAATCACATAAAAATTATGACAAATGAAAATAAATCGATAAATGCTTTATTTTATCATTCTTGGATTTCACCCATTTTACAATGTGATACCAAGGGAAAATATATCCCAAAATAAACCCTAAATCTTAAAAGCCTAAAGATAATAAATTACCATTTGTTGGGCAATTTGTGCTTTTTAGCCAAAAATGATATTTTTTTAGGAAATCACCAAAAAACACGGATACCCCTCTAAATTAATACACATCATAATATCATCCATATTAATCCTCCTAGAAAATATCAACACCTACCCAGGTCTAAGAAGTTATTAAATTCCAAATATCTTTTCTTCCAGTTTTCTAAAAAACACTAAATTCTATTTTTGGGGCACTAGATGAAGCAATTAGGGCCCGATAATATCCTAAAAAATCATTTAGGCCACAAAGTATCCTAGCCATAATATTTTAATCCTCTTTATCTAGCTCCACATAAAATTTCAAGGCAATCCAATGGTTGGATCAAAAGTTATGCCCTTCGAAAGATAAACTCCTGCATCACCAACACATGCATCGATTTCCATACTCAACTTTGTCTAGGCCTACAATGACATGGTATATCAACCTTCGATCTATCTAGATAGAAAGATATGTCTTCAGCGTTTGGTGTCTCACCCTACTAATTTTATTATAAAGGTATTGGAGTTAATGCTTCTATTGTGGGGAGGTATGATAAGGACATCATGTAGCTTTAGGCCTTAGGATTATTTTAATTTCTAATTCTATTATTTTAGATAGTATAAATATTATTTTATGTAATAATTCATGACCCTCCATTTCTCACATGGGATTCCTAGTTGGTAATTTTTTAGCCAACCTAATAATAATTTGTGACCCTCCATTTATTAGTTTAGCTTTAGATAGCTAAATTTGTTAGTTGTTAGGAATATTTGGATAACAATAACTATAGTTAGCTATTAATTATTGTTTTTGTTTTTTTTTTCTTCCAATTCTTACATGCGTTGATATTTGAAAGATATTCTTCTATTGTAAAGTTTACCTATTTATATTTTACCTATTTAAAGTTTACTAATGAATAAAATATGCAAGTGATTTCCCACATCACCTATCCCAAATATTTACTAGTTAAAACTCTGTTGAATAAAGAAGTTGGCTAGGAGATCTACCTCTAGTAAAGCTTTCCGGCAAAAGATTTATTATTTAGCTCTGATCTCCTCAATACTAAACCTCCATTTGTCTTGGGATGACCTACTTTATCCCAACCTACTAACACCCATTTCCTCGCTCATTTTACTCCTCCCCATAAAACTTTTCTAGCCATATTGTCCAAATATTTCCATATGGTATGTGGGGCAACAAGAATAGAAAATTTATAAATTGGCATGGCATGAATGAATGAATAAAAAAATTTAATATATCCCACAATTTTAACCACTTGTGAGACTAGTGGTTAATTATTTCTTTGATATGATCCAAAATATTCCTCTAGATAGCTATATTCAATTTTTTAAAATGCAAAGGGACCCCAAATAGACCATCGAGAGATAAGTCCTCATGAATCCCAAGATCTTTAAAATTCTATCCTAAAGCCATCAAGATTGAAGAAGAATAATTTGGATTTCTTATCATTGATGACTTGTTTTGTGGCCCTAAGGTAAACATTAAGAGTATCTCTAATCATTCTTGCTTCCCTGAGGTTGGCCACTTACACCAATCCTATATCATCCATAAATTATAGGTGATTCAAAACCTCCTCATCCACCTTGATACCTGTTAGCAAACCCTATTGATGAGTTGAGTTGAGTTGATTGAGCCTAGTCAAGTGATATGTGAAGTGATTGTTCAAGTCCTATGAAAAAAACTATACCATTATTCTAATTTGGGTTGAGAGTAATATTAGAACATATTGAGTCTCTAACAATTCTCTTTATGCTTCTATAAGATTGAGTTGAGTTGAGTTGAGATTGATTTGAGTTGATTTGAGTTGAGATTGAGATTAGAACATATTGAGTCTCTAACAATTCTCTTTATGCTTCTATGAGTTGATTTGATTTGATTTGAGTTGAGATTGAGATTAGAACATATTGAGTCTCTAACAATTCTCTTTATGCTTCTATGAGTTGAGTTGAGTTGAGATCATTGTTGTCATCCATTGAAGAGTACATTGCCATTCATTTTTGAGTTCATATTTGAGATTTGCCTTGATAGATTTGTGGATGATATTTGAGTGCTACTTGAGCATGATTGATTGAGCCTTTGAGAAGGCATTTGTGGATAGTTTTGAGAAATATTTGTGGAAAGTTTTATGGATAGATTTATGGATAGAGTTTTGAGTAGATTTGGACAAGTTTTGTGTGAGCTTGTTATTCATATTTGGACAGGTTCTGTGTGAGCTTGTTATTAAGCATTGGACAAGTTCTATGTGAGCTTGTTATTCAGCATTGGACAAGTTCTATGTGAGCTTGTTAAGAAGGTTCTGTGTGAGCCTATTGAGTAGGTTCTTAGTGAGCCTATTGATAGAGCTTTGGAGGTGACAAAGTACAAATGACAGAGTCTCAGTGGATAGAGATCTAGTAGCTAGCACAGTTGAAGATATATCTGAGTGAGGAGTATTCAAGTGGAGAGAGTTCCATAAGTTAGTGTAGTAGAGAGACATAGTATTATAGAAATCTCATAGCCAGAGTAGAAGGGGAAAGAGTTCTCTTGTGTAAGATATCCATGAACTTATTATTAGGGTATCAACATCTCCTTTGGACAGAGATCTATAAACATTGTAATTGGGAGTGATTCCCAAAGAGATTGATTGAGAAAGTTTTAGTAAAATATTTTCTCCGTGGAGTAACCCACATTGAGTGAACCACGTAAATTGTGGTGTCTCTATTGTGTATGGTATTTTATGCATTGCTTTGATTACTGCTATTGATACTTCTATCTATACACAACATAATATTGAATTAGAAGAAAAAGTAAGAAGTGGTATTATACTGTTCTCCCCCCCTCTCAGTATAATATTGTGTTCTTCAAACCACCCCAAAAATCTATATGGAGCAAAGGAACCACCATGAAGGATCATACTACCCAATGAGGACTGGGATACACATCAGGACACAAGAAAATAAGACCAAAAGAGCATCACGTAGCGGGCTTGGAAAGTGGAGCAACAAATCTGAGGATTTCCACAGGCCACAAAATCCCCTTGCATATGAGATTGAGCTATGTGGAAACCATATGAAACAGAGAAATTAGAGGTATAACCACAACCCATGGGAAAGGGACAGGAAGGTCCTAGGGAACCCAAATTGAAGGAGCCATAAGGTTAACAAGTTGCATACAACAAGCACAAGTCCTCTCTAATACCAAAATATGCAACTGGAAACCCTAGAAAACCTCCAAATCCATCATCGAACAATGTTTGGGAACCAAAAAAGGAAGACCAACGAGATCTCAATAGTAATAAAAGTAGAGGCCTCATCCAAGCCAAGAAAGATACACTGAGAACCCACTAGGTAGACCAAAATCAGGAACTCAAAGAGAAGATCCATATAAAAGAAGTACGTGGTCCTCCAAGACCAAAAGGATGTTGTGAAAACATATTCAAGAAGCACCAAGACGGATTCAAACTCCTCTCTCAAAGTCGTGATGCACCACAACTAAAGAACCACTAAAATCTAGTACCAAGTAGAAACTTGCAATAAACCTAGGATAAAACTAAGATCACCAGGGAGAAAGGATCCCTGAAGTATTATATAAAATCCAAGAAAAGTCCTAGGGACATCCCAGAATAGAGGTACATGAATTAAACCCTCAATAAAGTTGGTAAATGGGTGGACAAAATGAAAGGTGACCTCCCACCCCAAGGAGATTTTTTGCAACACTAGCTAGCCAAGAAGGAAGGGCCATGGAAGTGCCTAGGAACTAGGACAAAACCAAGGGAAGGGGAAGTAGGAAAGCATATTGGGATATCCCATGGGATATCCCCTACAGTTCCCCTATGATGGCATCCTTTATTATCGGCTACTTCTGGTTATGCATTATCAAAACCCTTGCAATCTCTAATTGTGCTAACTCATACACTCTATTACTTTCTCTAGGATATGAGTCGAAAGAGGGCCTTGAACATGACTATTTTTGTTTTTATTATTCCCATCCACTCCTTACATGAGTTGTTCTTCTTGTTTTTCCAATAATATCTTGAAGATATCATACCTATTTGAGGGCTTGGCTTGGGTTTACTCTTTACCATATTTTTTCTTTTTCCTACTTCTTTTGAGTTATTCAAACCATCTGATTGTGCTTCTCCTCCCTAATATATGATGGCTACTTATTTGTTGACTGTAGACTTACCCTCCTTAGAAATATTTAACATTCCCAAAGAAGCCCCCATTTTGTGATAATATTTTCTGAGTAGGATGAGACTAAATGCCTATATTTATGGTAAACTTCATATCTTAAGGGTAGCACCTCATAATCCAGTTGTTGAATCCAAGATAGTCCTACAAGTTTGAGTTCTACCTTTATCGACAAAGGTTGGATGAGATCCATTTCCATGTATAATCTAGAAAAAATAGTTGTGTTTCCTTCCATTGTGTCTATAGAAACACCCAAATATCTTCCAAGAAAATTTTGATGATTTCCAATACATGCTCACTCCAAAATTCCATTGGGAGTGCATACAAATGGACACAAACTGGGATAGCAATAAATTCAATTTGAGTATTGAATTCCACTCCCCAGTGTTGAACAAATAATCCTATTGAACCATAGTTACTCTTTTCTAATTCGAATGACCTATTTTTTTGACAAGTGAGGAAAAGCTAATAATAAATATCCATTACTAATCACTAAGAGGCTCCTAGTTCTACCATACCCGTGAATGAAAAAAATTTAGGGTAGGGTGAATACCCATGAATTTATAGATAATGTCATGATTGACTCTATATAATATTGATTCTTCTAATATACTCTACTCAATGATAACCTTTGGACTTTATTTAGACTATGGCAAGCATCCACAAACTCTTTGAGATGTTGATATTTTTCCAAAAATTGTAAAGAGCATTTATAGTGTATTTTTTTGTGCTTCTTCAGTCTTTGTTTATGATTTTTCCTCCAAAAAATTACCAATAAACTTTGTCTTTCTAAAGGAGGATTTGGAGGCATATCCATTTGGCCCTCCTAGAGAAACAATCTCATCTTCGATTCTGTAGCAACCATAAAGTACATCTACATGACTGATGCCCTTGTATAGTTGAATTATTAATTAGATTTTATTTATTTATTTAAATTAATGATCTATAATTATATCATTATATTCCAATGAGATAGTATAATGTAGAATAATTTTTATTCATTTTATAAAATCATGAGAATAATTTTTCTTATCTTTCTCACATAGAATTTAAAATTTTCATTTATTTTGGAACAATGAGTGAAGTATTCCATTCAAATTAGATCACCCTTTGTTTTCTTATTACAAGGTAGAATTACTAATGTTCAATTTACAAGTGTCTCTAAAATTTGAGACTATAAGACTATGATTGTAGAATAAATATTTTAAAAATCTACTCAAATATATAAAATTTAAACAATGTACACATTTTCATGACTAAATTTTCATCATCTTTTATAACAATTGGGATGGTTTCAAATAATCCATGTAACATATTGCTAGAATTTATCCTTGGTAAAATCACAAATTATAATACTCCAAAAATTTTATTAGAATATTGTTAAATTTTCATGTCTATTTTATAAAATAAAAAATTAATAGAACTAGATACCATGGGTTCGTGTTTAGTCTAATGCATGGCATATGTATGAAATTGCTAATAAAGTAATTGACAATGAACAAAGGGTAGTGGTATAATTCTAGTCTATTATTTTGAAAGTCTCTTGCACATCCAATTTATACCTTATATTAAATATCGTAATGCTATTATTGGATTTTAAAATAATATGTATATCCACAAAGATAGAGCTCATCCAAATCATTCACATTTAAAAGTTTTTTCCCTTTAAATTACCTTTAGAAAAACAAACAAATTAACACTTTAAACTATGATGAGTAAGTCATCTAGCCACTTAATAAGCTTATTGTGTACTCTTTTAAAATATGTATTTGGGTTTGACCTACAAATTTAAAATCCATGTTTTAGAAATGTTTAGACCAACCTTCTAATGTTAAACAATTAGAGTTTGCTTGTGGATTGTTCAATTTACACATAATGATGGGATGTTTATTGTCTATAATAATTAGAGGTTGTTGCATACAAATTTAGTTGTAATTATGGATCATCCCTTATATAAGAATAATTGTGAAGAAAGAGACTATTCTACTACTATTAATCTAATTAAATGGTGATTTTTTTCTTCTTTAATAACTAACTCTTTTTGGATTAATCCGTTTATCACCATTCTTTTATTTACTTTTCAACATAAAAATCTGAATTATTACTTTCTTTTAAAAGTCTTCTTGTAATTAATGAATTTCTTAAGTAGTTGAATTGTAAGCAATATTCAAGTGTTATCTTTTCATTAATGTATTGTGCTCAAGCTATATATTTTTATGTCATTGCTTATTTATTTAACTTTATCATATAAAATAAGGTTCATATTTTTTAATTTATTATATGAAATTGAAATGGGCTCCAACTGTATTATATAATGGTCATATAATGGTACTATAACAACTTGACAATTGTTTTTTATTAGTTGGACGGAAGGAGTTTTGAAAGGATCTCCAAACCTTGTAAAAAAAAGAATCTAATCTCTAGCCACTAGGAGATTGAGGACACTTAAAACGTTAAAGCCAACCACACCTTGGATACAACTACCTACACCTAGATCAACATACTAGCCAAACAGACCCAGATACATAAGCCAAACAGAGACAAAATCTGGGCACACAGGTCTACATGTATAAACATGGACAAAAATTGAGCATGCAGGCCCAACCAAAATATTCAAAAAACAAATTCTAATAGTGAAGGTTCCATCCATATGCCGTAAGTATTCTTATTTTAATTTGACCTTTGCATGAATTCATTGTCCATTGATATAAGGCCATCTGGGAAATTACCCTCCAAATATGAAGATTTTGTTGTGTAAAACCTTGATTAGCCAAGAAGTATGCAACTTTGTTACCTTCCCTGAACCGGTGTTTGAATTGGATTTCTTCTAAATTTTGAATCATTCTCCTGGATTCAATTATAAAATTTGCAACAGTCCAGGAGGAATTTTGGTTACCATTAATCATGTTGATAACATTGAGTGAATCTCCTTCTATGATTAGTTTCCTGCAATTCACCAAGTTTAGTTGGGAAAAACCCTAAAATAATGCTTGAGCTTTAGAAATATGGCTAGTTTGGTGACCCAAGTTTTTAGCAAAGGTAATTAGGATTTTGTCCTTCGATTTTCTAAACAAACCCCCTACACCCAGTAGACCTGGGTTCCCTTTAGAAGCTCCATCAAAGTTGAATTTCAGCCAACCCGATGGAGGGGGTTCCCAAATTGTGCTAGCCTTGTCCTGACTCACCTTACTCATTGTATTCTGAGGTTGAGTTAAAAAATCCAACGATATCTCCAAACCGATCCCCTCTTCACAAGTTATCAAATTCATTTTTAAAGCTTTCATATTTTCCAATGTATCTACAATGGCCCTCGAGAAGACTGACCACTCAAGATGGAAAATATTTTTTTTGGAATGGGCATTCCTTTCCTTCCACACCCGCCATAAAAAATGGGGTAACCCAAATTTCCAAAACTAGCATAGGTGGGTAGAGGAGAAGGGGGATACCCATTAAAAAACTAGGTCGTCCAACGATTTAGAAGAACCCAAGCAACACCCAACTCAAAAAATAATTGATGAAAGATTTCAAGGATATAGGCACAATGGGAAAATAAGTGGAAAGACAATCCAAAATCCAACCACACAAGCACCTGTTAGGGAAAATAATTCCCCGTTTTTGAAGATTATCAAGAGTAAGGCACTTTCCCTAAATTTCCAACCAAAATAACACATTGACATTAATATTTAGGCCTTTAATCCAGACTTTATTTATTTACAACAACTTGACAATTATACATGTATGTTTGAGAAGATTTGAACCTTGGTCTCTTCCTTGAAATTTGAGGAATGCTATTTTACAAAATAAGGTTAATATTAATTTCCCATAACTTTCAAGCATTGGACAAGTTATGTGTGATCTTGTTATTAAGCATTGGATGAGTTTTGTGTGAGCTTGTTATTAAGCATTGGACAAGTTCTATGTGAGCTTGTTATTCAGCATTAGACAAGTTTTGTGTGAGCTTGTTAAGTAGTTTTTGTGTGAGCCTATTGAGCAGGTTCTTAGTGAGCCTATTGATAGAGCTTTGGATGTGACAGAGTATAGAGGACAGAGTCTCAGTGGATAGAGATCCAATAGCTAGAATAGTTAAAGATAGATCTGAGTGAGGAGTATTCAAGTGGAGAGAGGTCCATCAGTCAGTGTAGTAGAGAGACAGAGTCTTCTAGAATATCACATAGCCAGAGTAGAAGGGGAAAGAGTTCTATGGAAGAGATCCATGAACTTGAGATCAGGGGATCAACATATCCTTTGGACAGATATCCATAAACTTTGTAATTGGGAGTGATTCCCAAAGATATTGATTGAGAAATTTTTAGTAAAATATTTTCTCCGTGGAGTAGCCCACATTGGGTGAACCACGTAAATTGTGGTGTCTCTATTATGTATGGTATTTTGTGCATTTATTTGATTACTTCTATTGATACTGATATCTATACACAACATAATATTGAATTAGAAGAAAAAGTAAAAAGTGGTCTTATACTGTTCATCCCCTCTCTAAGTATAAGCTTGTGTTCTTCAAATGGTATCATAGCGGGTTCCTTCAGAAAGGCTAACAACTTGAGGGCATATTCTAAAAAGAACACAGATGGCTTCATAGAAAGGATTATATTCAAATAAGGTTCCATTGTTTGATGGTAACAATTATGCTTTTTGGAGCATGAGAATGAAGAACTACTTGATATCACAAGAATATGAGGTATGGCAGATGGTTGAAAAAGAGTATAAGGTTGAAAGTGATCCTAAGGAAGATAAGACTACCAGGAAATTGGTTGAGATCAATGCAAGAGCAATGAATTATATTTTGAGTGGGCTACGTGAGATAGATTTTATAAAGGTCATGGTATGTAATTCAGCTAATGAGATGTGCACCAAGTTGAGGAATACTTATGAAGGAGATTCCAAGGTAAAGTTGGCAAAACTACAAACTCATAGAAAAATATTTGAGGAATTGAAAATGGAAGATTCTAAAGATATTGCAAAGTTCTTACTTTGAGTTGATGAGATTACTAACACTATGAGAGGCCTAGGTTTTGATATGAAAGAATCAGAAGTTACTCAAAAGGTTTTGAGATCACTTCCCATGAAATATGATGCAAAGGTTTCAACAATAGAAGAAACAATGGATATCAACAAGTTAACAATGGAAGAATTACAAGGTACTCTCATAGCTTATGAGATGAGGGTAAGTAAGAATCAAGCTCCAATAAAAGAGATTTCATTCAAGGCTTCAAAAAAAGAGAAAGGGAAAGTTTTAGAAATAGATAGAGTTTTAGAAAATGATGAGGAATCTAACTTCATCAAAATGAATAAGGACTCAAGGAATTTCAGAGATATAAGTAAATTCAGGTACTACAAGTGTGGTGATCTTGGTCACTATGCATACAAGTTTCCACATGAAGAGTTTAGTGATGATGAAAAACAAGGTCACAAAAGAAAATAAGATGGAAAGCATAAGCATGACAAAGATGACAGATTCAAGAAAAACATGTATGAGAAGAACAAAATTTTTCGTAAGGCAAAGAAATCTTACTACATTGTAGAAACAAGTGATAGCTCAGATCATAATGATTGAGACAATTCAGATGATGAAAAGGAAGAGCATTTATGTGTGGTCAAAGAGATCATAGATCAGGGTGTTGCAATGGTTTCAGTGATAGTGAAGATGAGATGACACATCAAGGAAACATGCATGGTCAAAGAAATCTTGAGAGTTTGTTTGCTATAGAATATTATAATGATCTTAGTTATAGTGAAGATGAAGAAGGGTTTTTCTATGGATAAGAGAAGAAGAAGAAGAACATTCACTCCAAACATAAGAAGTTAAACAAGAGGATAATGTCTCAGTTGATCTAAAGGAAGACTTCACTATTATCCATGAGCAACTACAAGAGGTTAAGGAGAATCTATAAGAATTGAGATGTTCCCTACATGATAATTTTGATCCATCACATGACTCAAAAGGTCAAGATATTTGTACTAAGAAGGAAACATGTATTTCAAAGGCTATAGATATGGATGCCAAGTTGCTACTTGACACAAATGAAGAGAAAGAAGAGGAATATTCCAAAGCACCAAAGGTCCCATATTTTAGGTTTGGGGAATCACACTCAAAAGGAAAGGAAGTTCTAAAATATGAAAGCAAGGAAGCACCTAATATTTGTGAGGAAAGTTCCAAAGTTCCTATGGCTCCAAATATTTAGTTTGGATCTTGTTTTGAGATAGGTGAATCAAGTTCAAAAGGAGAAGAAAATATTGAAAAGAAAAGCAAGAAAGAAATTAAGGAAGAGGATTTAGATACTACAAAGAAGGTTCAAGGATGTAATGCACAAGTTGAAAATGATCATAGGGATAATGATCAAGAAAGGGTCTATGGATTAAAGAAGTTGGATTTTGCTAGATGAAACTTCAAATGAAGAAGGTATGATTTTCAGGGACATTCCTTCTCATGTAATAGGATTGGTCATAAAGCTTTTCAGTACAAATAAAATGAGCAACATGGTTTTGGTTTTAGAGCTACACAATTCAGAAGTCATGGTAATAATGGTCATGAAAACAGAGCTTCACAATACAAGGTTCAGGAAATGAATGGCTATGGAAATTACTTCAAGAAAGAATTCAGGATATGGGCACCATCCAAAGGCTACAATATCAAGTGTTTTAATTGAAATAACTTTGGTCATATTGCAATATGGTGTAGGAATAAATTCCAAATAGGTTCAAGACAAGAAGGTCAAACAAGTTCAAGACAAGAAGATCAAGTAATTCATCAAGATAAGGATATCAGAAAAACATGGAAGGAAGTTGATAGAGGAAAGACTCAATGTAATATGGGAGTAAAGGTACTCCCACCCCAAAATTAATCACCTCAAGAGAGAAGGTGGTCATGGGGCTATGCTTAAGAGTCATATATTTTAGCCCCATAGGTGTCCCTTTTGCCATTAATGTCAAAGGGGGAGAGATTTGAGTAAGGGGGAGAGCATTGAGTTAGGGGGAGCAGCCTCCAAATAGAGCTTTGAGTTAGGGGGAGCAACCTCCAAAGAGATATTTGAGTTATGGGGATCAGCATCCAAAGATAGTATTGAGTTAGGGGGAGCAGCCTCCATGGAGAGTATTGAGTCAGGGGGAGCAACTTTGATTCTCAGAGATGGCTTTTGTAGTGATTGTAGTGATTTGCATTAGAGGTGTTGCCATCAATGACAAAGGGGGAGATTGTTGGAAATTTGAGTTATTTTATGTTTTCATTGATGTCACATGGATTATTGATGTCACATTGATTTTTGGTGGTAAAATCACTTCATAGATAATCATCTATGATATTTTGGAGAGCATGGATATATACAGGGTTTTTATGAAAACCAAGGTAAAATAAAAGGTTTTATTTAAAACCATGGTGGGCTTATGTGGAAAGGGATTTTATTAAAAGCCAAGGTGGAATTTTGTTTCATCTAAAAAGGACCTCCGATGATGAAGATATTAAAGTTTAAAGTTTAAGTTTAAATTAATGGAGGGCCCACCTATGTGCAATTAATGGAGGTTGGCATATATATATGTAAAGGTTTCAATTTATTTAGGAAATGGGGCATATTATATATCGTCGAAAAGCTTATTTCAAGGGCTATTTGACTAAATTATTTAGAAGGAGAAATAAGGTGTGTGTAAAGAGATATTTCTGATTTTACAAAGGGGTTCCAAAAATGAAGTTTGACTTGTTCTTTTTCAAAAGGATTAATTCTTTCATGAGGTGACAAGGTATGCAATATTTTGATTTATTTTATTTTATGGTATAAGTGGTTTTGGGAGTGAAAAGGTTATGCAATGTTGTGATTTATTTTATTTTATGGTATAAGTGGTTTTGGGAGTGAAAATGTTATGCAATGTTTTGATTTATTTTATTTTATGGTACAAGTGGTTTTAGGAGAGATAAGGAAGTTGTGCAATTAAAGGCCTTGGTGATGATTATTGGAAAGTGGAGTAATGTTGATTATTTTGTGATCTACTAACCCTTGTGAATATTGGCAAAAGAATTTTGTGATTGTGGTAGATTTACAAAGAGGTTTTTTAATCTTCATAAAAGGTATGGGCACATTCTTCTATTGATTGTTTATGGTGGCTGATTTATGAAATGTCATTGGAGGGAAAATGATTGTTTGTGGTTTCCTTTTCGAAATTGGTTGGTTGAATGCTTCAAGGTTTTTTGAATTGAGAGTTGTGTGTAAACCTTGTCTGATAATCATAGTTGTTGAATCCCATTGGTTGTGAAAGAACTTTAGTTAGAAAAGAACATGAGTATACTTGTTATGTGAGATTTGTGGTTGAGCATTTTTGGAAATATTTGAGTTGGTTGATACATACTTGGACTAGGGTTGTGTGAGAAAGAGTTGTTCCTTGTGATGATTGGTTGAGTTGATTTGATTGAGCCTAGTCAAGTGATATGTGAAGTGATTATTCAAGTCCTATGAAACAAACTATACCATTATTCTGATTTGGGTTGAGAGTAAGATTAGAACATATTGAGTCTCTAATAATTCTCTTTATGCTTCTATAAGATTGAATTGAGTTGAGATTGATTTGAGTTGAGATTGAGATTAGAACATATTGAGTCTCTAACAATTCTCTTTATGCTTATATGAGTTGAGTTGAGTTGAGTTGAGTTGAGATTGAGATTAGAACTATAGACACCAAAATCTAGCACCCTTTAGTTCACATTCACCACCTCACCATCAAATCCTGCATAATAAAGATATATGCCTAAGTTCTAACTTAGGGATATAAAATCCTGCACATCATTATACTTTCCTAATTTATTTAATTAGGAAAATCACCCTAGGATACCCTGTCTACCCATTGGACATGTGTCCTGGACACTTCATCCAACATCCATGCCACATCTTACCCACTCCTGTCCCCTTTGTCCTTGCACATGAGACAGATTCCCAACACCCATGCCACAACTCCTTTGTTGTTGTCCCCTTGTCCCTTCACATAAAACAACATCCCACATCCCACTCCACTTGGAGCCACATCACCCCAGTTAAGTGAGCCACATTGAGTGACTCACTATAACTACCCCTTCCACCTGGCAGTCTAGATTTGCCACTTGGCAAGTCAGGCTTGCCACCTCACATTCCCCTCCAAAGCCCCAGGCAGCCTATAAAGGCACCATCAATCCACCAAATAGAGGGAGCTAAATTTGCATACCGATAGGCTACCAAAATAGATCTAGACCCAACGAGAAATTGAGAGTGCGAGCTTGACTCTGACCGTTGGCTCAAATTTTGAGGCAATCTGTTATTCAACCGAAACCACCCGTCCGTGGTTCCATAGTCGAAAATATGCATCCATGGTTTCACAACCGTAGGTCCACGGTTTCCAGCCCACAACCGTGCTTGTGGTTCCACAGTCCCGAGAACAAAAATAGATTTCATCGATAGAGATTAGCGATTTGAGTATTAAGCAAGGCTTTATTTGTTAATTGTTTTGTGCTATCTGCTTTTCATCCATATCAGTAATAGGTTTATGTGTAGCATTGGATTTATTGCTTGAATATACGGGTGCTACTAATCCCCTTTGTTGGTTTGCATGTGTGCAGGTAACAAGTATCTTGGATAGGCTGCTAAAGCTGGAGTGGTCCCGTGCTGGATACCAAAGCCCACTCACCCTTTGAAGTTATGACTGGATACGAGGAGAACATTGTACATTGCGAAAGATCTGGAGAACTCCCAGAGAGAAATTTGTATCACATTGAGGCAAAGATTGTAACATTGTACCCAAGCTACTTGGGACAATCCAAAATATTGTAAATATGTATCGCAAGAGTCAATATATATAAAGGATTTCATTATTTTGGGCAATCTCTTTGTGTCTGTGTGATTTTATATTGCAAGTGTTCAAGTATTTTAGTTACAAAAATGGCGATCACGGTGGGACCTCCCAAGGGTTTCATTTTGTTTTGCCTTGCTTTATTTTAATCTTACTAATCTCTGTTTGCATGTACAGGTGCTAAGGATTTGAAATGCACAGGAATTTGATTTTGAATTATTTAACCTGTTACTGTGGAACCGTGCATCCGTGGTTTACCTTCTGAGGAAACGCTCATTCGTGGTTGTTGCACTATTGAAACACGGACCAGCGGTTGAAAGCTAGGAGCAGCAAAAGGAACACAGGTCTGTACCCTATGCCATATTTTAAAATTTTTCTTTAATATTAGTTTTAGGTTGCATTTAAGTAGATTAAGAGTCTTAGTCCTGTATGCCTTTGTTTGCATATTAGGTCTTAGGAATAGAAAAACTTACTTAAATATTGCATTCATATACGAAATAATAAAGGGAAATAAAATGAGAATTGGCATATGCATAGTAGGGAACAATCATCTTGCATATACCAGGTTAGAAATAACCTAGGTATTTCTTTTTTGGGGTTTGGGCCTGTATTCGGCTTTATTCTGTTGATAGAAAGGACCCGCACACCCGTGGTTGGGATTTCCCCAAATGCACATGTGCGGTTGGCAAACCGCGTACCCATGGTTTACCAGAACTAACCGCCCACCCGTGGTTAGCCCTGTTGAACAAAATTTGGTTGAGTCTTACCTGAATTTGCAATTTTACCCCTGATATGATTTTGTTTGCTATTCTATGTTTTTCCTACTTTTTGCATTAGGCATAAAAACAGAATTGCATGTTAGATTTGCATCGCACAATAGAAAACAAAACCTTCACACACACACGTATAATTAAAACATTGGTCCGATTGGATTTCATCACCAACCCCCAATTCAGACCGGTGATGTTGGAATTCATCTCCTTCCATCGGCTTGCCCCCTAGATCATCCGTAGATAGGATAAAAGCACTCTTTAAGCTGGTATAAGTCATTGGTGTTCAAGTTGTCTCCCACTATTGGAACGATTGTTGAATCAAAGTGGAAGAGCTAGGCGAACCCCCCACTGGGATTTAAGCGGTGTACCCTAGCATCTTTTGAGAAATCACGCTTGGTGCTAGTGTTCTTAATCACCATCTTCATTGAGTTCTATTATTCTATTCCAAAAAGAACAAAATATCTTCAAAAACACACAAAAACACACCGAAAAAAAAATTCAAAAACTTAGTGCAAACTAGGGTCAAACACTTTGTATGTTTATTTGCTTGGCGTGTTGTATTGCATTGTACTTTATTTTTCATTCACATAGATTGCATATTAGCGTATGGTAGTGACTCGTAATCAAGCTAAGAAATTAGTGTCAAGCCGAAGTCAGTGGTCGTCCCCTATGGCCTCTCAGTATGGCAATGTCCCTCACACTTCGGTGGTGGGACAAGTAGATGTGCCCCTTTCTATGTCCCCGAGTCTTGATGTAGGGCCTTCTAGTAATGCCCCCAACATGGACATAGACATTATGCATAGAGCTACTCACACAACTATACCTGAGACACCTAGGAGTGAACCTCCTACAGCGGTAGACAGTCAGGTCACCATGATAGATATGGACACTGTTAGAATGTACTTGAATGCAGCTAGAATGGTCTTCCCATCATTACCACCACTCTCCATCCCATCACGTGTTGTACCCTCATCACAACAAGAATCCATATTTGCCTATCCATAGCAGTCACAACAGATTTTCACCAATCCTCTCTTTGAGTTGGCTATTGTAGCATTAGCCAATCAACCATTGTCATCCAACCAAATTCCCCCCACATTATCACAACAAATGACCATTACCACTAATCCCTTGTATGAAACAATTCCTATTGTTTCACAAGCCCCAACATCCATTCCTCCATCCACACTTGTAGGACATACATCTCATACCATTCCACAGTTAGTGGCGATACCCTTTGCTACTTACCCCCCATATACCTCCACTACCATGGTTGTTCCACAACCAATTCAGTCCACCACATCACAGGTAGCAGTCCCTATGTCAAATGCAATTGCTATGCAACAGGCTTTCTTACAGTTGCAGCAAATGATTTTAGATAATGCTAACCGTAGCATGAACCTTGACCCTAACCAACATTTGCAAGGGATTGAGCAAAATATTCCACCTACATCTCATCAACCTAATGCCTTTATCCAAGATCCATCTTGGGTAATGCATCCTCCCTCTACCACTGTGGTTCACAATCAACCACCGCACCCATATGCTAATGCAGTAGGTCAGCATAATATCATACCTTCATCACCCCATCCATATCATAACATCCCTCAACATCCATACCATAACACATTTTTGCCAAACATGTCTTATCATCCCCAACCTACATACAATCCACCCCATTACCAGCAGCATCAAGTACATTCGAGTGTCAGTCCTGTAGATGATCCTAGATACCAGTTTTTATAGAGTCAGATTGATAGTCTTGCCATGCAAACCCCAGGCTTGCAATACCAAAAGCCAACTTTAAGGCAACTACTCAATCACCCCATTCATGCTTCGGTACCAGAGCCACCATATCCACATGATTTCCAAATACCGAAGCTTGAATTTAAAGGAGAAGAGGATCCCCGTGAGCATGTAACAAGATTTGTGAATGCATGCTTCAGAATCAAAAGTAGCGATGCATTGCTATTACATACATTTCCTCAAACATTAGGGGGAAGCCCAAGACTGGTACAACCATCTCCCGCATCAAAGTATTTTTACCTTTGAACAACTAGCGGACCAGTTCCTGGAAAGATTCACCCTAAATGTTAGAAAACAAACAACATTGACTGATTTGATTTACCTAAAACAATATGACGATGAATCAATCTATGACTTTGGCAACAGATGGAGATCAATCATGATCAAGTTACCATTTTCACTCCCTATGCCAGAGATAATACGAATGTTCATGAAGAGTTTTGGTAGACCCATCTCTTCATTGCTACAACTACAACAGTATAGAACATTCGATGAGGCACTCGCCCAAGCAAAACTGATTGAAGAAATCAAAATTCAAGAAGGCGAGATTAAGCCTAAGAAGAAAGAGTGGCACAATAAGAATCAAAAGGGGAATAACCACGGTTAGTCCAAGACCACACAAGTTAATCAGATAGTTTTGAGCCAACCACAGTCAAATCAACCGGCTCAAACACAAATCCAACAACCCCAACAACAACAACAACCACACCAACCGAATTATCAAGCGGTTCCACCCCCACAACAGGCACAAAATCAGACACAACCTGCGAAAAGGCAACAACATCATTTTAAGCCAAAAAGAAATTACACGCCAGTACAAGAGCCATATTCATTAGTATTTCAGAAGTTGTATGTGGCAAAATTTTTTAATTTACTGAAAATGAAACCTGATGATCCTAACAAACCAAAGACAAAAGGTTACAAAGAACACCTCTTTTGCATCTATCATAGACAAAGAGGACATGATATTGAAGGTTGTCATGGATTTAAAGGAATTGTGCAAGATTTATTGGAAGTGGGTACAATCAAAATTGACAACCCACTAGCCCAAAATAACCAAAACCTAGGCATATATCAGACACCTTTGCCACATCGAGAGGTGAATCAACAACCGATGGGAGCATCAACTTCTACAGTTCCTCCCAATCAGGTTAATTATGTGTCTCAACTACCACAAGGTTTTGTAGGGGCTATCAGTATAGTTACCCATGGATAAAGGCAAGCTAATCGCACAACCCAGGCTTCGGCAACATCACCAACTAATGTGCCCATACAACTTGGATCGAGTGGGCCACCACCACCGTTCCACAACCGCCCTGTTGTTACATTGAACAACCGGTTAACACAGAGTTTGAAGATGGCTTCAGCAAAATTGTCAATTTATGAACTAATACAACAATCAACACCTCATAGGGAAGCATTGATGGAAATTTTAAAGTCTATTCAAGTACAATAAGAAGACCCCAATGCATTCAATTCCTTTGTGGGTAGTGTGCAAAAGTGCATGGAACCCTCGATAGTATTCTATGACTTCGAGGAAAAACAAATATCAGCAGATTCACCTGATCCGCCATTGCACATAGTAGCTCACATTGACAGGAAACCCTTCAAGAGAGTGCTTATTGATACAGGTTCTTCAATCAACCTCATTACCACACCTGCCATGATGAAGCTCAACGTCCCATCATCTCACATCACAACATCCACATTCACTCTTAGGGCCTTTAATGACGCTTTATGCTCAACTGTAGGGAATGTTGTTCTTCCCGTCACCATGGGGGTGAAAACAATACATGTTCTCTTTCACATCTTGGAAGGGGAAATGCAATATAACATACTTCTTGGACGCCCTTGGATTAGGGAAATGAAATGTGTGCCTTCAACATTGCATCAATGCTTAAAATATGTGCATGAAGGCAAGGTACATTGCATACCAGCTGACACCTGAACCTTTCAAATACTGCAACTTTATTTCAAATCCTTATGAGCCTTTACTCCCATCAACACATCTAACCATCCAACCACTAGTCATTAGAACCATTCCATCAAACACCACATCATCAAAAGCACCCATTCTAGAAGAGTTGCCTATAGTTGATCCAGCTTTCGCATCTAAAAGCGTTAGCTCAGCGCATCCTTCAAACACCACATTTTATTTTCAAATTACACCCACTCATCCTGCTAATCAATTGCCAGCTCCATCTAGTACACTTCCAGATTCAAAGCCACTATTCACATTCAAAGCACAACCCACATCATCAGCCACTACTTCACAATCATTAGAACCCGTAGTCTCACAAATAGGGCCACCTGTTAGAGATAATCCAACGTCGCCAATAGAGCCAAGAGCTAAGGCTCAAGAACCCTCTTCATCCATCGAGCCATTAGCCACACAACCATCTAGAGTTGCAGTACATCTCGCCAATCCAAGTATTGGTGAGTACATTATTGAAAGTGTCATAGTTACACCACCTATCGAGTCAGTCAGAGATTATGGTCGCCCTCGCGACCCACCTTTAGCTATTGGTGATATATATAGAATGGGTTCTCAAACAAATGCAATCAATTTCATATATGGAGGGATGGATTCTTCATCGGACCCACCTCCTCAAAATGACAACTCTTTACAAGAGTTTAATGAAAACATTGATTATCTATCGAACCCAAGTTTCCTAGTGAGATATTTTCGAAGGGTTAGTTGGCAAGGATATGGACTTGGAAGACATGAACAAGGTCCTCACCACATTATTGAACCAGAATATAGAGAGCCAAGTGACCGCTCCGGTCTAGGCTATAAACCTTCCATCGCAAGCTCTTCGCTTAATCAAGCTTTCCAAGAACTTGACATAGAATGCGAACAAGAGGAGGAAAAGAGCGATGATGAGGATGAACCTAATGATGAGGATGAACAAATAGAAAGTAGATACCAAATCTACAATTTTTACCCTCGAGAGCAAGCTTTACAATGAGAAGCATATTATGAAGATCCTACTGAGATAGCATACCTTAGGCAAGACCTTGAGCCACTAATGCTAGGACCTCATACAAATGCTAATGGCTTCTGGATGAGTGACAGTGATGATGATGAAACTGAAATGATTTTTATCAACCATGCTCTTGAGATACAAGCCGGAGAATGCTCCAAGATGAAGCACATCCTAAATGGTTTAATCAAGAAGAAGAAGAACCTCAGGAAGAGATAATATATGGAGAAACCATGCAGAAGGATAACTGGTATCAACAAAAGTTTCCAATAGACCACACACTTTTTTGGCTAAACAAAGAGCGTGAGGGTCCTGAACCAGAACCTCCTCCATCACATTGGCAAAGCATACAACAAAACCAATCACACACATTAGGTCAGTTGCAACCTAGAGAATACGAGTCATCAATTATTGAATCGCAACCACCTCATTTCCATCAAGTCAACATGATTTCTATTGATTTGCTCACCCCACTCCGCAATCCATATAATGAGACAAAACCGATCTATATCGACACCAGTCTCATAGCCATGGACAAGATTTCATCCCCACCATCCACTACTGACTTCATCCTGTCCAAAGAGTTGTTGCACGCTTCAAACGCTTATATTTTGCAACAACCTTCATCATCAAACAATTTAGTTTTTCAAACTGAGATAGAGGGGGACACCCCAGACACATTTGAAAATATGGCAGATGATATCCACCTCATCCCGACTCCACATCAGCTAGAAGAAGGTTCTCACATGCTAATAGAAGAGTCTATAGATGTGAACCTTAGTGAAGACGTGGACAATCCCTAGATTGTCAAAATAGCAAAATAATTATCCATAGAAGAAAAATAAAGCATCATAAACATGCTTATTAAAAAGAAGGAAGTGTTCGCATGGTCCTACAAAGACATGCCTAGCTTAGATCCGGACTTGGTAGTCCACAACCTTACGCTAGCACATGATGCCAAGCCATTCAAGTAGAAGCTTAGGAAAGTTCATCCAACAGTCACATTAATTGTGAAAGAAGAGTTGCAAAAGTTATTGGATGTACACTTCATAATACCAATCGATTATCCTAAATGGCTTTCAAACATGGTACCCGTTCGCAAACCGAATGGGGGGATACGAGTATGCACTGATTTTTGATATTTAAACAAAGCGTGTCCCAAGGATGATTTTCCTTTGCCAAATATAGATCAATTAGTAGACTCCTGTGTTGGTCATGAAATGCTCTCCTTAATGGACGGTTTCTCCGGATACAACCAAATTTGGATTAATCCCAAAGATCAACATAAAACAACATTTACAATGCCTTGGGGGACATTCTACTACAGAGTGATGCCTTTTGGATTAAAGAATGTAGGAGCTACATATCAACATGCCATGACATACATATTTCATGATTATATGCATAAGATAATCGAATATTATGTAGATGATCTTATTGCTAAATCAAAAATGCATCTTGAACACATAGATGTGCTAGAAAAGGCATTTGATCGATTAATAGAACATAAGGTAAGGTTAAATCCTAAGAAGTGTGTATTTGGTGTCACATCAAGAAAACTTCTAGGATTCATTGTTTCCAAGCGAGGCATTGAAGTAGACCCAGGCAAGGTAAAAGAAATATTAGAAATATCACCTCCCAAAAACTTGAAAGAGTTGCGAAGTTTGCAAGGAAAAGTCCAATCTATTCGATGATTCATTGCACAACTCTCAGATAAATGTAGGTCTTTTAAATGCCTATTACAAAAAGGAGTGATATTTTCTTGGACAACTGAATGTTAGGAGGCATTTTATGATATAAAGAAATATCTAGCCTCATCGTCGGTTCTTACGCCACCAAAAATAGGAGTCCCATTTCACCTATACATTTTTGCAATAGATTTTGCTTTAGGAACAATGCTTGCACAAAAGAATGAGAAAAATAAAGAGCAAGCGGTTTATTACATCAATCGAACATTGGTAAGTTATGAAACAAGATATGCTTATGTCGAAAAGTTATGCTTAGTAGTGGTTTTCGCCACCAAGAAACTTAGACATTACATGCTAAGCAATACCACCTATGTTATAGCTAGAGAAAACCCTCTGCGATACATGATGACTCACACTTACAACAACACCCGCATTGCTAAATGGATAATGCTTTTAACGGAATTCAACCTCGAATTCACAAGTCAAAAATCCATAAAAGGGCAAGTGATAGCTGATCAATTAGCGGAAGCTCCGCTGCACAATGATACACCATTAATAATTGAACTTCCCGACGATTCAGTATTTTTTGTCACAAAACAAGAAGAAATAGTTTCACCTGAGGATGAAGTAGATATGACAATGTTCTTTGATGGATCAAAGTGCGAAAAAGGGCAAGGTGCAGGAGTTGTGTTTTACACACCTGAAGGAATACCCATTCCTTTATCATTCAAACTTGACTTCACATGCACTAACAATAATGCAGAATATGAAGCCTTAATACTAGGTCTTAAATCAGCTATAGCAATGGGAATAAAAAGAATAAGCATTTTTGGTGATTCTCAATTGGTTGTCTACCAAATAAAAGGAGAATACCAATGTAAAGAGTCAGTCTTAAAGAAATATCATAAAGTAGCATTACAATTGCTAGGAAAATTTGACTGGTATGAAATTAGTAACTTGCCATGATCAACAAATAGATTTGTGGATGCAATGGCTTCCTTGGGATCTCTCATCCCTAAAAATGAACATGGAGAAATGCAACCGCTAATCATAACAACAATGTCTAAACCATCAATTCAAAAAGTAGAATCTATAGGTGAGAAGAATGTTTGTTTGATACATGTCGAACCTTACAATTCTTACCTTGATGAGATAAAATATTTTCTCAAGTCAGGCACACTACCAATAGAAATGACACAAACTGCAAAAAGAACATTCAAACAAAGAGCCATTCGTTTCACTTTACTTGGATATGTGTTATATAAACGTAGTTATGATGGAATATTACTACGATGGTACTTGCGGTGGTCACTTCAGCGAAATGGCAATTGCAAAAATAATATTGTGCATGGGATACTATTGGTCGACAATGGAAAATGACTTGCAAATATGTCAAAAGATGCCAAAAATGCCAACATCATGCAAACTTGACCCATGTGCCATCACAAAATTTGCAACCCATTCAAAGTTTGTGGCCCTTTTCACAATGGGGCCTTGACTTGATCGGTAAAATAACACCTGCTTCATTAGGACAACATAAATTCATCATAACTGCTACAAAATACTTCACAAAATGGGCGGAAGCAATTCCAATGACAACTACGACTGGACCTCGAATAATGGAGTTTATACTTCAACATATTATCTATCATTTTGGAATACCCTCAAAAATAATTTTTGATAATGGAAAGTCATTTAAGAATAAGGATGTTAGAGCATTGTGCAATAAATTCAAAATCCTACACAACTTCTCAACACCTTATTACCCACAAGCAAACGGGTAAGCTAAAGCAACAAATAAAACAATCATATCCATTCTCAAGAAAGTGGTAAAAGATAATCATCGAGATTGGCATACTCACCTCCCTTTAGCACTATGGGCTTACAAAACAAACATAAGAATGCCAATGAGAGCAACACCATTTTCACTAGTTTATGGTGTAGAAGCAATATTACCATTGGAGCTCGAGATACCATCCTTGCGAATCGAGATATAGGAATTCATGAACGATGATACAACTAGACAGGAGCATCTTGACAAATTGACAATTATTGATGAGAAACGTATCAATGCTATAGAACATTTACGAGTATATCAAGATAGAGTCAAGCACGCTTACAACGCAAAAGTCCATCCTCGTGAATTTCAAGTGGGGGACGTAGTGCTCAAAGAAAATCAACAAAATACTAATGTTTTACCACACGTAAGGGATAAATTTGCAGCAAATTGGTTGGGCTCATATATAGTAAAGAAAAAATTGGGACAAGGAACGTACAGACTCTCCAAATTAGAAGGGAAATTGGATCCAGAGCCACTCAACATTATGCACCTAAAGGCATTTTATGCATAAAACGACTTGCAATATATGTATATATATGTACATGGCTAAAAAAAAATAAATAAATAAATAAAATAAACAAAAGATTCCATTTTACAACATTGCATGCATTTCACATTGTAAATAGACATTTTAAATTGCATTTTTTTATATTGCATTTGCATTTCAATTATATGTTCATACAAATATATATATATATATATATATATATATATATATATATATATAAAATGTTGCATCCATCCCATCCCTTGCTTAGTAATATTTAATAGTAGTGATGATACGACCAAGAAAATAAATTCCAAGAATTGGGGGTATTCAACTAAGATTCTTTACAAATCACAAATGATACACATCATATATGATATATCATACAATTTTCAGTCACTCAAACATGTCTAGTGAAAAAACCAAACTTCATGAAGTGTCCAATTTTCTTTAGGACCAAAGCACTTTCATCACATTAAGAAAATCTTGAGTATGGTAGATTGACCCAAAAGCAATCTAGAACCAAATACACTTTTACAAATCTTAAAACATCTTGAATAATAGAAAGATAACGCCAATTTGGGTAAACCTCAAAGCGAAAAAAAGTTAAATTCTTCGCTTACCCTATCATGCAACATAGTCCAAAAAAAAATAGTGGTTATCACCACTACCACAATGAAACAACAAATATAAATAAATGTAGAGTAGTAAGGATAGGGTAACATTCTCATCATACTTTGGTTGAGAATATGATTCCCCAAAAATCTACACAAAAAATAATTAACAACACACACCACAAATCTCTAAAGCTGAAAAGATCGTACTATGTTCCCCTCAAAAAGTTATGTAGTCATCACAAAGGCTTAAATATCAAACCATTGGACTATGGAGTGAGCCTCCACCGGGGCTATAGATGCTTGACTGGCAGTGGAGTAAACTCATGCAGGACGACATGTCTCTCTCAAGAGGGATACCTCTGAACACACACACGGGTAAGCTAGCCAAAAGGAAAACCCAGAAAGGTATCATCCAAAAATTACTCAAGATGGGGCAATAAACATCACAATCACATGCCCTGGTTCTGGATTACTTAGGGTTATCGACACACAAGATTTAGAAAATGAACTTCACTTGCACACAATATGGTCCTAAAGAAAGTAAGATAACATTCAAGAAAAATGGTTAACATTACTAGCTTCTTTGAGTATTTGAGAATATTTTCAGTTACATATCAAAAACCAAATCATTATCCATATCACCATCCACATACCATTTATACATACCACATACATCACCACAAATAATAATCAAGTGGGATACCCCCAATTGCAAATATGAATGAGTAAATGTCAAATACTCTGAGCTAAATAAGATTACATGAGCACCACGCATACCTTCATTCAGTTACATAACTATAAATCAAAATGCATTTTACATGTTCATTTGCATTCATTATCATAGCACTAACATAGAAATATAAGATTACATAATACAAACATTGCAAAGCATAAACAAGAAAAATACATATACAAATAACACATGTGAATACCAAAATAAAATGCCATGTATATATATATATATATATATATATATATATATATATATATATATATATACGAAAGTCTACAAAGTACAAAATGCCCAAAGGTAGTTGTAGACACCAAAATAGCACCAATCCGATTACGTGACAACAAGCACTGATTGCACTAACACACAGCCCCCAGGGCAGCCCCCAGAGGTTAAACAGTGGTTCTAACCACTTACACAGCAGTTTTGCAAGTCAGGGATCAATTTAGCACCTTTTAGACACTTTATTGCTTATTCGTCCCACCCAGGGACGAGTGCGGATTTGTACTCGTCCTACCCAGGGACGAGTGCGAATTTATACTCGTCTCACCCAGAGACGATTATTAGCGCTCGCTTCGGGGTGGGACGAACGCCAGGTTTGACCAGCAAAAAGTCAGACCTCAGCGCATGACAACTCAGAACTGCCACTTAGCTTTTCTTGCATGGCATAGGAGTGCGAGTGAGTTCTTTTGACAACTCATATCTGCTAATTGACTCTCCCTTCACTGCATGGGAATGAGAGTGAGCTTTTTAGGACAACTCAGATTTGCCACTTAGCTATCCCTTCATTGCATAGGAGTGCAAGTGAGCTTTTCTAAAACATACAAAGACATGCACAGAAGCAATTAAGAAGCCCTTGATCAAGAAGAAGTCTTCTCTTCACACAAAAAGCATTCATGCAAAGAAACACTTTTGCATGTTAATTCAAAGAGACCCCTTGGGTCTATAAAATGGTGAGTTTCCTCACCCAAAAGAGATATCGAGCAGGAGCATTTTGAGCGACGAAGTGTTGCTAATTCATTTACTTGCGATTTGTGTTTTCAACATCCATAATCTCTTAATCGAAAGAGAGGTTATTGGGTGACTTTTGAAAGCACGAATCAAGAACCAACACCAATTTTTTGACCACAATATTCTACCAATTTGCCGACAACACATCACATCAGGTTTCGGACCCATCCTAAGCGGATTGGTGTCGAAGCAAAGTTTCACTCGCGGGTGGTTTGCCTTCGGGCACCCCCCGCTTTATTTCTTTTATAGTATTTAGCTAGTTTCATGTTTATGCTTTTGTCAAGTCTTCATTTCATTTAGATTCATTTTAATCATAGTTAGATTTATCTTTTATTTTTCATACACAGGTGCTACTGATTCTTTGTTTGTTTCTTTGAACGCAGGTTTGCAGCATTGGAGGAGTAGCGAGGAATCGACCTTTATCAATGCAAGCGGCGACGACGTTTTGGTTCGCCCATCTTATATGTGGGCACGCGGAAGAAGGAATTCTGAAACAAGTTGTAAAAGAGCAATATTTAACGCTCCTATCCCATAAAAAGGAAGGAGACGCATTGTAACACGAATTTGCAAAGCATATCAATAAAAGGGCTGATTTTTATATTGCTTTAATATCTTGTGTTCATGTTCTTTCTTTTTATGCAATTTTCAATAACATAGGGTTTAAGCGTTATTTTAGTTTCATTTACATTGCAATTTTAGTTTATCCTTTTTGTTTTCGGAATCTCGTGCTTTCAATGGCGATCACGGTGGGACCTCTGTCCTCTATTTTTTTTTTAGGTTAAATTACTGATCTAAAATTGCTTGTTTTTTTTATAGGTACCTATTTTTCAACATCAGACTGTTATTCGTCTCTGCAAGTGATGATTACAGAATTGGTATTCATTTCACCCCGGGATGAATAAATTATTCGTCTCACCCTGAGACGATTACTATTCTGATATTCGCCTCACCCAGGGACGAGTATAATTCTGTGCAATTTTCAGAGCAAATCAGAAACATCCGATTAGGCAGAGAAGAGGTAGGGGTTTTTATAGCTTCTATCAAATTTCTATTTTTCTATTTTCTGGTTTTCGGTTTTGTATGGCTTAGGGAAAGATTTCTTTTTCGTTTGCCTGTTTCAATTTTTGCAAAATTAAAATGAACCCCACACATCACGTGGTATTTTAAACCAAGGCGTTGGTCATAAAACCCCAACCCTTGAGCAAGACCAAAGGTGGATTCCATTATCACTTTGGCTTGAGATATTGCATCCATTACCTCGATCGTGACTGTTGCTAGACGTAAATCCTGACGAAAGCTGACCGAGTGTAGCTTGGGGTGATTCCCAGCACGCGAGGATAAGTCTTCTATGGTAGGTGTCATAAACGAGAGCGATTCCCCTTCCGTACCGCCTATGTTCCACGTATCATCTGCTCTCACGTACCTATAGTCTCCCTCACGTAAGGGCGGGTATATAGAGAGGTTGGTATATCGGTCCGGCAATGGTATATTGAAGGGGCGACCATTTTGGGAGTCATAAGAGCCTTCATAATTGCATTTAAACGTTTCACAAAATTTTCAAAAAAAAACAAAACAAACAACAAAAACACACTAAACCAGATTTAGGGCACACTATTAATCTTTAAAAGAGATAATCATTGCTTGTGTGTGTATGCTATTTTCTGTTTAGACAAAAAAAATCAAAAATCAAAAAAATCATAAACAAAGATAAAAATCTACGCATTTTGTCACTCGCTCCAAAAGCTCCAAGGATTCCCGCAATCGCTTGGTCACCCCAAAATGCTCCAAAGGTGTCCATGAACCCTTTGGTCAACCCAAAAGCACCCTGAAGGTGCCCATAAGTGATGCAGGAGCATCCAACAAAATATGGGAAATTTTATATTTTTCTCTAAATTTTAGTGCATCTTGTCGGGGCCATAACTTCTCAACCGTAGCTCCGATTGACTTGAAATTTTACAGGGAGTTAGTTGGGAGAGTTTTAAACAAATATAACTCTTTGGAGTTGTATTTGTCTAGGAAAGTCAGTTTTCGAGGCCAAATTCCATCATCTAGTGCCCCAAAATTAGGTTTTAAAATTGCTCACCTAATTTTTTACGCTTTTTGAGCTGTTCGAAGGCTAATATCTCCTAATGTATTTAGAGTTAGGACTTGAAACTTTATTTATGGCTTATCTATTGTAAGAGGGATGCGCACACCAATTTTGGGCCCCATATGACTCATTTCAAATTTTTGGGTTTTTTAGAGAGACATTGTCATGGTGTTCACTCGCAGCCAAGCCCAATCACGGGCGGATGCTGCGAAGAATGTCCGAGGAGGCACGAGTCACCTCCATTATAGTCCCCAAGATTTGGTCATACCACCTTGGTGACCTAACACACAAGGCAGTCCCCTCCACACGTTAACGAAAAGGGACTATAAGGGCACCTCTTCTAGGGGCATTCATGTTCAGCATCACACCCAGCACACACCCTTCCATGAGGGGTACATCCATAAGAGAGCTCCATTAGATGCTTGCTATGAGTGGTCACCGTGCGATGAAGCGCTAGGTCAACATAGGGTTCGACGGGAGGAACCACATGATTACACTATCCCTCCTTCACCCCCTCTAGTTTTTAGGACTACAAGGACAAATACAGAGCACAAGGCTCCTCAGGCGGGGCGAGCCAACTCCGCTCGTTCCTTTTTCACTTATGCAAGAGAGCACGAGGAAAACCCTTACCTTCCTCAAGAGCAATATACATCGAGGAAGCAATACGCCTCCGCAATTGCTAGCTATCAGGATCACCTACTGAGGACAAAGCCTCGGGGGAGTGCTGCTACCCCCAACAGAGGGAGGCGACCTATAGAGATCTCGGATCACCATGACCGGGATAGATATCTAGGAGAGGCATCTAGACCTTCTAGACATGAGACGGTAGGACCAACTATCTTAGAATCTATCAAGCATATTGCACGTCGGATGCAACTCACACTACTTGAGCTAGAACAACAATAGTTAGAGCAACAATATCTTTTAAATCAAGAGTGCCTTCAACGCCAGGAGGATGAGTTTTTACAACACACTATGCAGGTGAAGACTCCAACCCCTCACATGCATAAGACAAAACATTATGAGAGACACAACTGGGTGCAAGACAGGTCTCTACGACCTTATCAAACATTGCCTTCGACGCCTCCTAGACTTGAGCGGGAGGCCAATCCTAAGACCAATGACGGGCGCCTTCTTCAGGCACCCACCCAGGTTCATGGGCCACCCCCAAAAATTCTTCAAGAAGCCTCTAAGGAACCTGAGTGAGAAGAAGAGCGGTATGAAATGCCATACCAAGGCATGGGGGGTGCTATCCTGTCACCCCTCCATAGGCCCCAAGTTCCCCACAACCTTCAACGAGAACAAATCAAAGAGGAGGAGCTCAAATCCCCCGATACAAGCAATGCGCTGCCAGAGCACTTAGCATCGATAGAGACCAAGATTTTGGGGCCCCAAAAGCCCAACTTACATGAAACTCCTCTCACAGAGGATCAACCCCTGGTTGTAGAGCTACCTGATGACGAGGTCTTCCATATCTCAAAATCACCAGATTCTGATGAGCCTGACTCTCTCGCCAAAGATGAGTCAGCATATGCAATAGCGCCATGGGACTCGTTCGAGTTCGACAACATTACTTCATAGGTGGTCTCCATGGGTGATCATCACAAAAGTCTCTTAACCTTATTCCCTTTGGAGGCTCCCATCGAGCCCGTGCCATTGCAGGAAAATCAGGTCCCCCCGCAATGAGCGGAACAACCCCATGAGGACCACATCAATCTACTCGAACAAGAAGAGCCTAGCATGTCGCAGATAGTTTTCGGGGCCAACGAAGGCCTTTGGATCATCGATAATTATTACGAAGACAAAACTGAGATGGCATATCTCAATCATGCACAATGACACAATCACCCTGTAACCCATGACGAACTGATGGCACAACTAGGCATAAGACTAGGGCATGAGTGGCGCATAGACCCAGCCCACTGGCATCACATGTTGATCCCGCTCCTTTGGGAAGATCATGAGCAACTTCCACCCAGAGATATCATAGCACCATTAGTGCCAAAGGCAGACCCTGTCCTCCTATCCGTGCATAAGGCCGATCCATTCGTGCCAATTCCTACAGAGCCAGATCCGGTGCACACAGATCATCAAGCTGGGGGTACCTCTATTCCCTGAAGAGCTAGTGGGTTACACCAAATGCTCCAAAGGTGTCCATAAACCCTTTGGTCAAACCAAAAGCTCCAAGGATTATCACAATCGCTTGGTCATCCCAAAAAGCTCCAAGGATTATCGCAATCTCTTGGTCAACCCCAAAAGCTCCAAGGATTATCGCAATCGCTTGGTCATCCCAAAAAGCTCCAAGGATTATCGCAATTGCTTGGTCATCCCAAAAGCTCCAAGGATTATCGCAATCGCTTGGTCATCCCAAAAAGCTCCAAGGATTATCGTAATCTCTTGGTCATCCCAAAAAGCTCCAAGGATTATCGTAATCTCTTGGTCAACCCCAAAAGCTCCAAGGATTATCGCAATCTCTTGGTCATCCCAAAAGCTCCAAGGATTATCGCAATCTCTTGGTCAACCCTAAAAGCTCCAAGGATTATCGTAATTTCTTGGTCAACCCCAACAGCTCCAAGGATTCTCATAATCTCTTGGTCAGCCCTAAATGCCCCAAAGGTATTTATAAACCCTTTGGTCAACACCAAAAGCTCCAAGCATTACCATAACTGCTTGGTCAAAATAAATATTCAAAAATAAACAAAAATAACACAAAAAAATCATCATCACAAAAACAATTGCATTTCAATTCCATGCATTCTCAAAAAAATCATCATCACAAAAACAATTGCATTTCAATTCCATGCATTCTCATAAACATCAAAATCACAAAAACAATTGCATTCCAATTCCATGCATTCTCATAAAAATCAAAATACAAAAATATAGGTTGCATTAAGCATTGCATCCATACATTGCATACTTCGATAGGTCATACAAGTCACAAGCACCATAGACAGTCATTATTTGGCAATTCCATCATTTCCACATCAACTCCATTTTCATACACGCATACATCCAGCATATCACCCTTTTATTTTAGCATCGTCAGTTGTCTCCTAATGTATATAGGGTTTTCGTCATTCAAATGTCTTTAAATTTCTAGCCAAAACTGTACACAGTTAAGCAGATTTTACACGGGAAAGTTTTACTTGGATCACGCCTTGTTACGTAGCATCCCAACACAAATTAACACACATATAAAAATTCCTAAGTTGTGTGAACGAAAGATGAAACCTGCACAGTAATCTAGGTCACCATAAGCGAAATGACTATCTTGCTTATCCCCCTATGCAAATGACCCTAGGAATGTTGAGAGTTGGCAAAAGGACAAGCATCCTCCCTACCCAATTCCCCATGAATCCCAAGTTCTCAAAAGTTGCAAAAACATCAAAAATTTGCAAAACGTCAAAACACTAAAATTTGACATCCTACAGTGCACACATCAAAAGGCACAAACAATAGTGATTCTCATCACTCCATATTCAAATCCCTTGCTCAAAAAAAAAAAAAAAAAAACAAGACGAGTACTATCATAAAAATAAACAGTGATTTTATCACTATAAAGAGCAAGTATCCCCATACCCTTGAAGAAAAGAAGGGAGTCGAACTTGAATCCCTGGAACTCTCAGTATTTCGATAGGTCATGAGGCAAGCTTCGATCCCGGTTTGGTTGATAGCCTATTGGTCATCGGCGGTAAACCTCCCGCATGACGATATATCTGTCACATTAACTTGTGTGCAGATCAATGTTTGCATGTGGATGAGCTAGCTTATGGTATCCTAGATAACATCGCAGACAAATCGACTAAATACAATAAAGGAGTTAGTGGAGCTAATTAGGTGATCCTCAAGACAGGTTCGGTTGAAAGCCCATCTGGCACTGGCGGTATCCTGATGAATAACACATAAATGAACTCAATTGCACACATAGGGATGTGAAATAACTTGGTTAAATTCAAGTCAGATTTAGACCTTGTTTAGAAGTCTTGCGAGATAAATGTATAGTCTTGGCTAGTTAGTTAAAATATCTGAATCTCAGAAAAGCTTAACTACATTTTAAAACAACTGGTACATTTCATTCCGTACATCACCATCAAAATATATGCAAAATACAAAAACACACAGTTATCACATGCAAAGTCATTCCACAAAGTCATCCCATTAGTATAGCAAGTCAGTCAAATCTTGTACAGTCTATGGCGCATCGACACATCATCAACAACTCATTTCATTCATTCCATATCCATACATCATACAAATTAGAAACATCACATTCATAATCACCTCTGCATACATCAAACACATACATAAAAAACATGCCACAAAAAAAAAAAAAACAAACGTCGGGGTTTACAATGTCCTTATCTGTCTCCCAAAGAAGGCTACCATGGCCGGACCGCTCCATGAGAGATCAGATTTTCACCAATGTTCACTCCAAATGGCATCCTAAAATGGGTTCACACCCACCAAAAATAGGTCAAAACAATCGAGAAACTGCTCGAGCATTCACCGAATAACATCTGAAGGCACCCTTACTTAAGTCATCTTGGGTCAAGCGACTCGTCGCTTTTCTCATGGTAGTCATTCCTTCATCGATTCGTCGCTTGAGGGGGTAGTCACACTTAAGTCACCAATCAACACACACACACCCAATCAAGGCAATGGCATGCATTCAAAGAATCATTGACAAAGACAATCACGCTCTTGCTTGGGGCAACAAACAAGCAATAATCACAAAATTGATCAAACACTTGGCATTCCTGAAGCATGAACACAAGGTTCCCCCGTGGACAAAAGGTTGCGCCCTTTGCCTATTCATGACTGATCAATGTCCAAGCTCAAGTCACACCTCACCAAAATAGGTTAATACTTGAAATCAAGTTCCTTAGCTCGTCAGAAGCAAGGATTCAAGAATGCATGCCCTTTCCATACTTGGGGCATCAAGAGTTGGTTAGGTTACTGAGAAACCCTAATCATTAGTGCTTTGGTTATCTATTTTTGCTCAGCACTGCACCATGTGCAGCGCTTCCCAAAAAGGGGCATCTATAGACACCAAAATAGCACCAATCCGATTACGTGACAACAAGCACTGATTGCACTAACACACACAGCCCCCAGAGGTTAAACAGTGGTTCTAACCACTTACACAACAATTTTGCAAGTCAGGGATCAATTTAGCACCTTTTAGACACTTTATTGCTTATTCGTCCCACCCAGGGACAAGTGCGGATTTGTACTCGTCCTACCCAGGGACGAGTGCAAATTTATACTTGTCTCACCCAGAGACGATTATTAGTGCTCACTCCGGGGTGGGACGAATGCCAGGTTTGACCAGGAAAAAGTCAGACCTCAGCGCATGACAACTCAGAACTGCCACTTAGCTTTTCTTGCATGGCATAGGAGTGCGAGTGAGTTCTTTTGACAACTCATATCTGCTAATTGACTCTCCCTTCACTGCATGGGAATGAGAGTGAGCTTTTTAGGACAACTCAGATTTGCCACTTAGCTATCCCTTCATTGCATAGGAGTGCAAGTGAGCTTTTCTAAAACATACAAAGACATGCACAGAAGCAGTTAAGAAGCCCTTGATCAAGAAGAAGTCTTCTCTTCACACAAAAAGCATTCATGCAAAGAAACACTTTTGCATGTTAATTCAAAGAGACCCCTTGGGTCTATAAAATGGTGAGTTTCCTCACCCAAAAGAGATACCGAGCAAGAGCATTTTGAGCGACGAAGTGCTGCTAATTCATTTACTTGCGATTTGTGTTTTCAACATCCATAATCTCTTAATCGAAAGAGAGGTTATTGGGTGACTTTTGAAAGCACGAATCAAGAACCAACACCGATTTTTTGACCACAATATTCTACCAATTTGCCGACAACACATCACATCAGGTTTCGGACCCATCCCAAGCGGATTGGTGTCGAAGTAAAGTTTCACCCATGGGTGGTTTGCCTTCGGGCACCCCCTCGCTTTATTTCTTTTATAGTATTTAGCTAGTTTCATGTTTATGCTTTTGTCAAGTCTTCATTTCATTTAGATTCATTTTAATCATAGTTAGATTTATCTTTTATTTTTCATACACGAGTGCTACTGATTCTTTGTTTGTTTCTTTGAACGCAGATTTGCAGCATTGGAGGAGCAACGAGGAATCTACCTTTATCAACGCAAGCGGCGACGACGTTTTGGTTCGCCCATCTTATATGTGGGCACGTGGAAGAAGGAATTCTGGAATAAGTTGTAAAAGAGCAATATTTAACGCTCCTATCCCATAAAAAGGAAGGAGACGCATTGTAACACGAATTCGCAAAGCATATCAATAAAAGGGCCGATTTTTATATTGCTTTAATATCTTGTGTTCATGTTCTTTCTTTTTATGCAATTTTCAATAACATAGGGTTTAAGCGTTATTTTAGTTTCATTTACATTGCAATTTTAGTTTATCCTTTTTGTTTTCGAAATCTCGTGCTTTCAGTAGTATACATCAGAGCATTGAGGCTCATACTAAGATAAAATATACAAAAAACAAAAATAAGGCAATACAACATCTAGCTAGTATCGATAGGATACCTTTGTGGACCCTACGCTGTAGAAGCCCCATGAGAGCTAGAAGTACGATGAGTCCTATGACTCATCTCAATCCCTCCGGTAGCAGTGGCAGCAGATGATGAAGGAGGAACATGTAAAGGAATCTGACGCTCATGAAGAATGTTCTCCAACATCTCAATGTAGACAACCTGCTTACGTAGGGTCCTCAAATCAGCACCCTAGCGAGCGACCCTCTAAGAAATATCTGCCCATAGAGAAGCAATAGTTAGAGAAGAATCATCACCTCCAACACCTGACTGCAACCGAGAAAGCTTGCCCTGTAAATGGGTAATATCACCATCGAGTTTGGTGATCTCTACATCCTTAGAATCCATAATAGTGTTGCTAGGTACAACCCATAGCCCTTCCACCTTAGTTTGAAGACGAGTCACCTCACTCTGATACCGTTCTAACTCGGCCTTCACTCGACCCAACTCCAAATCTAGGCTATCTTGCTCAGCCTAAAGAATCCCCCACTCCTCCTTTGACCATTGAGGAGATAAACCCTCATCATCATCGCCACCACCCTCCTTAGGCTGCTGAACATCCGTGCCCATGTCAGCTCTTGAAGAGCTACCACGTCGATGCTTCACCGACCAAGGAACCCATCCACCCACATCAACATCGTCACCACTCCCATCATCATCTATAATGATACTAGGAGTCCATAGAGGCTGACTCGCAAACCAAGCATCATACTCAGTAGTCATGCCAACATCATCCAAATAAAGCACCTCCAAGTCTGATTTGTCAACAAGATCATCAACTCACCAGAAATTAGGAGCAACAGGTAACCCCAACTCACCACCCCATCGCCTGTACATAACAGGCGCATCCGAAACATCCTAAATAAGACCAAACTACTATAGTACATGAGAGAACTAGATAAAATCCATATCCCTCAAATGGGCGCCAACAACCCATCATCCCCGCCTAATGCGACGAAGCTCCACTGCATTCGTCGCCGAATCCAAACCCCTCCAAGGTTGCCAACACATCAGGTCCCTATTCAGATAACTCAAGATATCTCTGAACTCTAAAGTACTCATAATAGATCGATTGACCTCCTCATTGAGTAACCACCTGTATGCCCGGGGAGAGGTGGCATCCACACCACAAGGTAAACCAATAGGGCGACCAATGATAACATGCTCCCAAAACCAAATTTGGAGCAACAAACTGCAGCCCAGGCCCTTGCACCCATGCCTCTTCACCTCATAGAGCTCGCTATAAACCTCGTAGAGAAGAGCGGGAGCCTAGGATAACCGACGAGGATTAGCTATCAAGTCAAGAACAATAGGCACCTGGTTCCACGGGATCCTCGATCCCATGGAATTGGGTAACAACATGTTGCTCAATATGTACATCATAAAGGTAGGCAATGCACCCAAGCTGCCAGCTGTAAAGAGATCCAAATACGTAATGCCACCCTTGCTACAATCAATGTCCCACATCTCGCCAAACAGAGGTAAAAGGGCCTCCTTCTTGTCAAGGCCAACACGAACGATAGGACCATTGATAGGGACGTAGAAGATACGGTAGGTATCCTCGACAGTGATAGTCAGCTCCCCTGTTGGGAGCTAAAATGTGCCCTTGTCTGGATCCCAACACTCAACAAGTGTCGAAAGGAGATCCTCATCATCTCGAATGGTGCCTAACAGCCCGCAACCATCTAAACCAATGGTTCGAAGTAGAGTCCAATCATCATCATAAAGTGCTTTCCACACTTTTAGAATGGTCCTCGGCCACCTATGCCGAGAATCAAGAAGCTTAACCTGAAAAGAAAACATATAAAAAAACAAAAATTAGCACAAATTGCTAGAAATAAAAGCAAAAACAATTTTTTTTACCTATGTATGGTAATAAAACAAAAAAAATGATTTTTTTTTTACCTAACCTAGGTAATAAAGCAAAAATGATTTTTTTTTACCTATGCATGGTAATAAAAAAAAAAAAAAAAAATTTACCTAATCATGGTAACAAAAAAAACAAAAAAATGATTTTTTTTTTACCTAACCTAGGTAATAAAACAAAAAAACAATTTTTTTTTTTTACCTAACCTAGGTAATAAAAACCAAAAAAAAAAAAAAAAAATTACCTACCCTAGGTAATAAAAGCAAAAAAAAAAAATTACCTAATCATGGTAATAAAACAAAAAAAGATTTTTTTTTTTACCTAACCTAGGTAATAAAACAAAAATGAATTTTTTTTTTACCTATGCAAGGTAATAAAAAAAAAAAAAAAAAAAAAATTTACCTAATCATGGTAACAAAAACAACAAAAAAAAAGAATTTTTTTTTACCTAACCTAGGTAATAAAACAAAAAAACAATTTTTTTTTTACCTAACCTAGGTAAAAAAAAAAAAAAAAATACCTACCCTAGGTAATAAAAGCAAAAAAAAAAAAATTACCTAATCATGGAAACAAAAACAAAAACGAAAAATTTTACCTACCCTAGGTAATAAAAGCAAAAACAAACGCTTAATGAGAAAAAAAAAATAACCATTTACCAACCCCACTTAATTATCAAACAAGCAAAACAAACAAGAAAAAAAAAAAAAAAGGGGCAACACGCCTACCTCGGCAAACCGACCGCCAACTTCCACTCCAGCCGAGCCACCACCACCGCTCCCCTCGCCAACCTCCATCTCACTCATCACTTCAACCAACCAACCAATGACAACTGGCATAATGATTTTGAAAACGACAACAACCTATAAATAGTCGCTTTTAGCGACGAAAAACGTGCACCCGCATTTTTCACGGGGCGCAAAAACGCAAACACGCGTTTGGAGGCGCAAAATGTGGAAACACGGTTTCATAAAGAAAAACGCAAATCCGCATTTTTTTGCCAAAATAACCGCAAGTCAGCGGTTTCAAAAAAAATAAAAAATAAAAAAATAAAAAATAAAAAAAATGAAAATTCCAATCCACCTAATCATCTGGAGTGAAACTCGTATCTAGTGGATTATCCTATACACCTAGCGGTTGCAGCGACTAGCAATCCATGCAAACCGGTTGGATGGGTAAATCACCATAAGGAAACTCATTCAGAAATCACAAAAAAAAAAAACAACAATGAATCAAGTCGAAAAGTCCCTAAGTCTATGAGCTTAAATGTGTTCTAAAATAGATTTGCTAGGGTAAAAAGCGGAACAACAAACAACAATTTGGTAATAATCAAAAAACCGCTTGAGCATCAAATCCTCGATGACTGGTTCCTTAAACCCATTATTTGGAAGGAATTGCTAAAGTCATAGTGGGTGAAAACTCAAAAGAGTGGTCAGAAATTTTACCATGTATTCTAAACATTAATAAAACCAAAAACAAAATTGCAAGAACAAAATAATCCAAAACTTGGGGCACAAAGAAAATCATGACAAAATTCATTAACAAAATAAACATCATTGAATAAACAACCCACTTTCAACATTCATATTTTGTCAATTGGCTTATGGGTGTCAACCTTTACCCAATCATCAATTGAGGGGGTAAGCAAACAAATCAAAATTCTAAATTAATTCATTCTGTGTCAAAGAGAAATGAACCCATTCATCCAATAAAGTTAGATGTCATTGGTTTTTCCATCGCATTGTGTTGTACACAACGCAGTACAAAAAGGGGCAACTGTAGACACCAAAATCTAGCACCCTTTAGTTCACATTCACCACCTCACCATCAAATCCTGCATAATAAAGATATATGCCTAAGTTCTAACTTAAGGATATAAAATCCTGCACATCATTATACTTTCCTAATTTATTTAATTAGGAAAGTCACCCTAGGATACCCTGTCTACCCATTGGACATGTGTCCTAGACACTTCATCCAACATCCATGCCACATATTACCCACTCCTATCCCCTTTGTCCTTGCACATGAGATAGATTCCCAACACCCATGCCACAACTCTTTTGTTGTTGTCCCCTTGTTCCTTCACATAAAACAACATCCCACATCCCACTCCACTTGGAGCCACATCACCCTAGTTAAGTGAGCCACACTGAGTGACTCACTGTAACTACCCCTTCCACCTGGCAATCCAGATTTGCCACTTGGCAAGTTAGGCTTACCACCTCACATTCCCCTCCAAAGCCCCAGGAAGCCTATAAAGGCACCATAAATCCACCAAATGGAGGGAGCTGAATTTGCATATCGACAGGCTACCGAAATAGATCTAGACCCAACGAGAAATTGTGAGCGTGAGCTTGACTCTGACTGTTGGATTGAATTTCGAGGCAATCTGTTAATCAGTCGAAACCGCACGTTCGTGATTCCACAGTCAAAAACGTGCATCCGCGGTTTCACAATTATAGGTCCGTGGTTTCCAGCCCACAACCATGCTTCCATGGTTCCACAGTCCTGTGAACAAAAATGGATTTCATCGACAAAGATTAGCGATTTGAGTATTAAGCAAGGATTTATTTGTTAATTGTTTTGTGCTATCTGCTTTTCATCCATATCAGTAATAGGTTTATGTGTAGCATGGGATTTATTGCTTGAATATACGGGTGCTACTAATCCCCTTTGTTGGTTTGCATGTGTGCAGGTAATAGGTATCTTGGATAGGCTGCTAAAGTTGGAGTGGTCTTGTGCTGGATACCAAAGCCCACTCACCCTCTAAAGCTGTAACTAGATACGAGGAGAACATTGTACATTGCAGAAGATCTGGAGAACTCCCATAGAGAAATTTGTATCACAGTGAGGCAAATATTATAACATTGTACCCAAGCTACTTGGGGCAATCCGAAATATTATAAATCTGTATCGCAAGAGTCAATATATATAAAGGATTTCATTATTTTGGGCAATCCCTTGTGTCTGTATGATTTTATATTGCAAGTGTTCAAGTATTTTAGTTACAGAATTGCACATTATTCATTGGCATTACACATCACAATTCTACATAATAATATATGCCTAAGTCTAAACTTAGGCATATAATTCTTGCACATTATTCATCCTCATTATACATTTTAGTTTTGCATAACATTATGTGCCTAAGTTTTGACTTAGGCATAAAATCCTGCACATAATTGTATTTTTTGGATTTTATTAAATATGGAAAATATCCTCCTAGGATACCCTCTCTCCTCACTTGACATGTGTCCTGGCCACATCACCATCACTCTTTTGCTACCTCTCATACACCCTTGTCCCCTTGGTCCCTTCACATGGGGGAACCCTCCACATTTCACTCCACTTGCACCTACTCATTTGCCACATCTCACACCTCACTCCACATTTCACTCCACTTGCATTTACCCACTTGCCACATATCAAACCTCACTCCACACATCACTCCACTTGCATCTACCTACTTGCCACATCTCCCTAGTTAAATGAGACACTTCTAGTGACTCATTGCAACTATCTAGGATAGGTGGCTATCCAGTCCTTGCCACTTGGCAGTCCTGGATTGCCACCTATCCTTCCCTCCAAAACCCTCAAAGGCCTATAAAGGCACCATCACATGTCCAAGAAAGGGGAGGAGAAAATGCTAATGTTATGTTACCCGGATTGTGTTGTGTAAGCCATACTCATTGTTTATTTTCTTCTATCCATATTCATTTACATTAGTCATTTTTATTTACATTTATCATTATCATTGTGACAGGTGCTACTAAATCGTTGTCCATTTCCATGTGTGCATATTTTAGGTTCAACAAGCTCCAGCTCATCACGGTGGTCACGACAAACCCACCTTCCACATTGTTGTAGCATGAAGATACGAAGACACCATCCTTGATCTATAAAAGGGATTCCCCTTTGGCACATTTATTTGTAAAATGCACCCTAAAAGGGTCAAAGTGTATCAAAAGGGACTTTCCCGAACTTAATAAAATGTTTTGTTTTATTGCAATGGTGTTGTGTTTTTATGCTACACATAAATTAAATCTGGTTGATCCTTCAATTTTTGAGTGACTTGTGTTCAAGCAGATTTGTCCAAGGTTGTCATTGACGCCTACTCCATGGGGCTACAAAACATGGAAAACTTATACTTCATCATTTTGCATTAAGGAATTACTAATAGTCACTAGGACAACGAGATCCTAGGGTGATTGGTTCCTTTATCTCATCATATTGCATGTCAATTAAACCAAAATGTAAATTTACGACAACATAAGTCCACCCCAAAATTGGGGCATCCAACTTGATATTGATTTCCAATATTTATATCAATCACATCATGTATTTTTACAAACATCATCATCATCATCACATCATTTAATGAACCTTGTATCTAGTGGATTACCCTATACACCTAGCGGTTGTAACGACTAGCAATCCATGCAATCCGGTCGGATGGGTAGCTCACCATAAGGACACTCATTCAAACATTCAACATCAAATCACTATGGTATTAAATCAGCTAGGTCCCTAAATATTTGAGCTTAGATGTGTTCAAAACAAATTTGCACAAGGTTATCCTTCAACCCTTCCGTTGGGTCAAAAATGGAAAACAACCAAAAACAATTTGGTAATAATAAAAAATCACTCGAGTATCAAATTCTCGAATGACTGGTTCCTTGAACCCATCATTTGGAAGGAATTTCTAAAGTCACAGTGGAACAAGAACTCCAAACATGATCGAATATTTTACCACAATATTTTGTGCATCATCGAAACCAAAGGCAAATTTATGAAAACACAAACAATCCCAAACTTGGGGCATCAAGTTGATCAAAATAACATACATTTGCATCACATCCACATCATTCAATCAACCACCTCCTTTCATCATCCACATTTGGTCAATTGGCTCGTGGGTTTCATCCTTTATCCATTCACCAATTGAGGGGGTAAATAAACAAATCAAAGTTTTCAAAAAAAGTCATTCATTCTTTACGTCGAGAAGATTTGAGTCCATTCCTCCATCAAATAAAACCACGTCTTTTATTTTTCCACCACATTGTGTTTCACACAATGCAGTACAAAAAGGGGCATCTGTACACACTAAAATCTAGGCACTTGCATTACACATCACAATTATACATAATAATATATGCCTAGGTCTAAACTTAGGCATATAATTCTTGCACATTATTCATTGGTATTACACACCACAATTTTGCATAATAATATATGCCTAAGTCTAAACTTAGGCATATAATTCCTGCACATTATTCATCCATTTTGCACATTTCAGTTTTGCATAACATTATGTGCCTAAGTTTTGACTTAGGCATAAAATCCTACACATAATTGTATTTTGTAGATTTTATTAAATCTAGAAAATATCCTCCTAGGATACCCTCTCTCCTCACTTGACATGTGTCCTGGCCACATCACCATCACTCTTTTGCCACCTCTCATACACCCTTGTCCCCTTGGTCCCTTCACATGGGGCAACCCTCCACATTTCACTCCACTTGCACCTACTCACTTGCCACATCTCACACCTCACTCCACATTTCACTCCACTTGCACTTACCCACTTGCCACATATCACATCTCACTCCACACATCACTCCACTTGCATATACCCACTTGCCACCTCTCCCCAGTTAAGTGAGACACTTCCAGTGACTCGTTGAAACTATCTAGGATAAGTGGCTCTCCAGTCCTTGCCACTTGGCAGTTCTGGATTGCCACCTATCCTTCCCTCCAAAACCCTCAAAGGTCTATAAAGGCACCATCACATGTCCAAGAAAGGGGAGGATAAAATGCTAATGTTATGCTGCCCGGATTATGCTGTGTAAGCCATACTCATTGTTTATTTTCTTCTAAACATATTCATTTACATTAGTCATTTTTATTTACATTTATCATTATCATTGTGACAGGTGCTACTAAATCGTTGTCCATTTCCATGTGTGCAGATTTTAGGTTCAACAAGCTCCAGCTCATCACGGTGGTCACGACAAACCCACCTTCCACATTGTTGTAGCATGAAGAGACGAAGACACCATCCTTGATCTGTAAAAGGGATTCCCCTTTGGCACATTTCTTTGTAAAATGCACCCTAAAAGGGTCAAAGTGTATCAAAAGGGACTTTCCCGAACTTAATAAAATGTTTCATTTTATTGCAATGGTGTTGTGTTTTTATGTATACAAGAACATATTGAGTCTCTAACAATTTTCTTTATGCTTCTATGAGTTGAGATGAGTTGAGATCATTATGGACCATTGTTGTCATCCATTGAAGAGTAAATTGCCATTCATTGTTGAGTTCATCTTTGAGCTTTTCCTTGATAGATTTGTGGATGAGATTTGAGTGCTACTTGAGCATGATTGATTGATCCTTTGAGAAGGCATTTGTGGACAGTTTTGAGAAAGCTTTGTGGAAAGTTTTATGGACAGATTTATGGATAGAGTTTTGAGCAGATTTGGACAAGTTTTGTGTGAGCTTGTTATTCATATTTGGACAGGTTCTATGTGAGCTTGTTATTAAGCATTGGACAAGTTCTGTGTGAGCTTGTTATTCAACATTGGACAAGTTCTATGTGAGCTTGTTAAGCAGGTTCTGTGTGAGCCTATTGAGCGAGTTCTTAGTGAGACTATTGACAAAGATTTGAAGGTGATAGAGTACAGAGGATAGAGTCTTAGTGGATAGAGATCCAGTAGCTAGCACAGTTGAAGATAGATCTGAGTGAGGAGTATTAAAGTGGAGAGAGGTCCATCAGTCAGTGCAGTAGAGAGACATAGTCTTCTAGAAGATCACATAGCCAGAGCAAAAGGGGAAATAGTTCTCCTGTGGAAGAGATCCATTAACTTGAGATTAGGGGATCAACATCTCCTTTGGACAAAGATCCATAAACATTGTAATTGGGAGTGATTCTCAAATAGATTGATTGAGAAAGTTTTAGTAAAATATTTTCTCCGTGGAGTAGCCCACATTGGGTGAACCATGTAAATTTTGGTGTCTCTATTATGTATGGTATTTTGTGCATTGCTTTGATTACTGCTATTGATACTGCTATCTATACATAACATAATATTGAATTAGAAGAAAAAGTAAAAAGTGGTCTTATACTATTCACCTCCCCTCTCAGTATAAGCTTGTGTTCTTCAAAACACCCCGAAAAGCCAGATGGAACAGATGAACCACCATGAAGTATCATACTGCCCAACAAGGGCTAAGATACACATCGGGACACAAGAAAATAAGACCAAAAGAGCATCCCGCACCAGGCCTAGAAAGTGGAGCAACAAATCTAAGGATTTCCACAGGTCAAAAAATCCCCTTGCATACAAGATTGAGCTATGTGGAAACCATAGAAAGCAGAGGAATCAGAGGTAGAACCACAACCCATGGTAAAGGGACAAGAAGGTCCTAGGGAACCCAAATTGAAGGAGCCATAAGGTTAACAAGTTGTAGACAATAAGCACAGGTCCTCTCTAAGACCAAAAGATGCAACTAGAAACCTTAGACAACCTCCAACTCCATCATCGAACAATGTTTGGGAACCAAAAAAGGAATACCAATGATATCTCAATAGTAAGCAAAGTAGAGGCCTCACCCAAGCCAAGAAAGATACACTGAGAACCCACTAGGTAGACCAAAATCAGTAACTCGAAGAGTAGATCCATATAAAATAAGTACATGGTCCCCCAAGACCAAAAGGATGTTGTGAAAACCTACTCAAGAAGCACCAAGATGGAGTCAAAATCCTCTCTCAAAGCGGTGATGCACCACAACTAAAGAACCACTAAAATCCAACACCAAGTAGAAACTTACAATAAATTTGGGATAAAACTAAGATCACCAGGGAGAAAGGATACCTGAAGCATCATAGAAAATAAAAGAAAAGTCCTAGGGACATCCCAGAATAGAGGTACATGAAGTAAACCCTCACTCAAGCTGGGAAAGGGGTAGAAAAAAGGAAATGTGACCTCCCACCCCAAGGAGATCATTTGCAACACTAGCCAGCCAAGAAGGAAGGGCCAGGGAAGTGCCTAGGAACTAGGATGAAACCAGGGGAGGGGGAAGTAGGAAAGCGTATTGGGATATCCCATGGGATATCCCCTGTAGTTCCCCTATGATGGCATCCATTATTATCGACTACTTTTGGTTATGCATTATCAATACCCTTGCAATCTCTAATTGTGCTAACTCATAAACTCTATTACTTGCTCTAGTATATGAGTCGAAAGAGGGCCTTGAGCATGACTATTTTTGTTTTTATTATTCCCATCCACTCCTTCCAAGAGTTGTTCTTCTTGCTGCTCCAACAATCTCTTGAAGATCTCATACCTATTTGAGGGCTTGGCTTGGGTTTACTCTTTACCATATTTTTCTTTTTCCTTCTTATTTCGGGTTATTCAAAACATCTCATTGTGCTTCTACTCCCTAAGATATGATGGCTACTTCTTTGTTGACTGTAGACTTACCCTCCTTAGAAATATTTGACATTCCCAAAGAAGCCCCCATTTTGTGATCATATTTTTTGAGTAGGACGAGACTAAATGCCTATATTTATGGTAAACGTTATATTTTAATGATAGCACCTCACAATCCAGTTGTTGAATCCAAGATAGTCCTACAAGTTTGAGTTCTACCTTTATCAACAAAGGTTGGACGAGAACCATTTCCATGTATAATATAGAAAAAATAGTTGTGTTTCCTTCCATTGTGTCTATAGAAACACCCAAATATCTTCCAAGAAAATTATGGTGATTTCCAATACCTGCTCACTCCAAAATTCCTTTGGGAGTGCATACAAATGGACACAAAATGGGATAGCAGTAAATTCAATTTGAGTATCGAATTCCACTCTCCAGGGTTGAACAAATAATCCTATTGAACCATAGTTACTCTTTTCTAATTTGAATGCCCTATTTTTTTTGACAAGTGGGGAAAAACTAATAATAAATATCCATTACTAATAAACCACAAAGAATATTCACTAAGAGGCTCCTAGTTCTGCCATACCCATGAATGAAAAAAATTTAGGGTAGGGTGAATACCCATGAATTTATAGATAATGTCATGATTGACTTTATATAATATTGATTCTTCTGCTATACTCTACCCAATGATGACCATTGGACTTGATTTAGACTATGGCAAGCATCCACTAACTCTTTGAGATGTTGATATTTTTCCAGCAATCGTAAAGAGCATTTATAGTGTATTTTTTTTGTGCTTCTTCAGTATTTGTTTATGATTTTTCCTTCCAAAAAATTTTCAATAAAATTTGTCTTTCTAAGGGAGGATTTGGAGGCATCTCCATTGGGCCCTCCTAGAGAAACAATATCGTATTCGATTCTGTAGCGACCATAAAGTACATCTACTTGACTGATGCCCTTGTATAGTTGAATTGTTAATTATATTTTATTTATTTATTTAAATTAATGATATATAATTATATCATTATATTCCTATGAGATAGTAGAATGTAGAATAAATTTTATTCATTTTATAAAATCATGAGAAGAGTTTTTCTTATCTTTATCACATAGAATTTAAACTTTTCATTTATTTTGGAACAATGAGTAAAGTATTCCATTCAAATTAGATCACCCTTTGTTTTCTTATTACAAGGTGGAATTACTAATGCTCAATTTACAAGTGTCTCTAAAATTTGAGACTAGAAGACTATGATTATAGAATAAATATTTTAAAAATCTATTCAAATATATAAAATTCAAACAATGTACACATTTTCATGACTAAATTTTCATCATCTTTAATAACAATTGGGATGGTTTCAAATACTCCATGTTACATATTGCTAGAATTTATCCTTGGTAAAATCACGAATTATAATACTCCAACAATTTTATTAAAATATTGTTAAATTATCATATCTATTTTATAAAGTAAAAATTAATAGAACTAGATACCATGGGTTCGTGTTTAGTCTAATGCATGTCATATGTATGAAATTGCCAACAAAGTCATTAACAATGAACAAAGGGTAGTGGTATAATTCTAGTCTATTATTTTGAAAGTCTCTGGCACATCCAATTTAAACCTTATATTAAATATCATTATGCTATTATTGGATGTTAAAATAATATGTATATCCACAAAGATAGAGCTCATCCAAATTATTCACATTTGAAAGTTTTTTCCCTTAAAATTACCTTTAGGAAAACAACCGAATTAACACTTTAAACTATGATGAGTAAGTCATCTAGCCACTTAATAAGCTTATTGTGTACTCTTTTAAAATATGTATTTGGATTTGACCTACAACTTTATAATCCATGTTTTAGAAATGTTTAGACCAACCTTCTAATGTTAAAGAATTAGAGTTTGCTTGTGGCTTGTTCAATTTACACATGATGATGGGATGTTGATTGTCTATAATAATTAGAGGTAGTTGCATAAAAATTTAGTTGTAATGGTGGATCATCCCTTATATAAGAATAATTATGAAGAAAGAGGCTATTCTAATACTATTAATCTAATTAAATGGTGATTTTTTTCTTCTTTAATAACTTATTATTTTTGGATTAATCCTTTTATCACCATTATTTTCTTTACTTTTCAACATAAAAATCTGAATTATTACTTTCTTTTAAAAGTCTTCTTGTAATTAATGAATTTCTTAAGTAGTTGAATTATAAGCAATATTCAAGTGTTATCTTTTCATTAATGTATTGTGCTCAATCTATATATTTTTATGTCATTGCTTATTTATTTAACTTTATCATATAAAATAAGGTTCATATTTTTTAATTTATTATATGAAATTGAAATGGGCTCCAACTGTATTATATAATGGTCATATAATGGTACTATAACAACTTGAAAATTGTTTTTGATTAGTTGTATGGAAGGAGTTTTGAAAGGACCTCCAAAACTTGTAACAAAAAGAATCTAATCTCTAGCCACTAGGAGACTGATGACACTTCAAACATTAAAGCCAACCATCCCTTGGACACAACTACCTACACCTAGATCAACATACTAGCCAAAAAAACCCAGGCACATAAGCCAAACAGAGACAAAAGCTGGGCACATGGGCCCACATGTATAAACATGGACAAAAATTGAGCACGCAGGCCCAACCAAAATATTCAAAAAGCAAATTCTAATAGGGAGGGTTTCATCCATACACACTAAGTATTCTGATTCGAGTTTGACCTTTGCCTGAATTCATTGTCCAACGATATAAGGCCGTTTGGGAAATTACCTCTCCAAATATGAAGATCTTGTTGTGTAAGACCTTGATTAGCCAAGAAGTCCGCAACTTTGTTACCTTCCCTGAATCGGTGCTTGAATTGGATTTCTTCTAAATTTTGAATCATTCTCCTGGCTTCAATTATAAAATTTGCAACAATCCAAGAGGAATTTTGGTTACCATTAATCATGTTGATAACATTGAATGAATCTCCTTCTATGATTAGTTTCCTACAATTCACCAAGTTCAATTTTGAAAAACCCTAAAATAATGCCTGAGCTTTAGAAATATGGCTAGTTTGGTGACCCAAGTTTTTAGCAAAGGCAATTAGGATTTTGCCCTTCGAGTTTCTAAACAAACCCCCTACACCCAGCAGACCCAGGTTCCCTTTAGAAGCTCCATCAAAGTTGAATTTCAGCCAACCCGATGAAGGGGGTTCCCAAATTGTGCTAGCCTTGTGCTGACTCACCTTGCTCATTGTATTATGATGTTGAGTTAAAAAACCCAATGATATCTCCAAACCAATATTCTCTTCACAAGTTATCAAATTCATTTTTAAAGCTTTCACATTTTCCATTGTATCTACAATGGCCCTCGAGGAGACTGACCACTCAATATGGCAAATTTTTTTTTTGGCATGGGCATTCCTTTCCTTCCACACCCGCCATCAAATATGGGGTAACCCAAATTTCCAAAACTAGCATAGGTAGGGAGAGGAGAAGGGGGAGACCCATTAAACAACTAGGTCCTCCAATGATTTGGAAGAACCCAAGCAACACCCAACTCCAAAAATAATTGACGAAAGACTTCAAGGGTATAGGCACAATGGGAAAATAAGTGGAAAGACGATCCAAAATCCAACCACACAAGCACCTATTAGGGAAAATCATTCCCAGTTTTTGAATATTATCAAGAGTAAGGCACTTTCCCTAAATTGCCAACCAAAAGAACACATTGACTTTAAGCTTTAGGCCTTTAATCCAGACTTGATTTATTTACAACAACTTGACAATTATACATGTATGCTTGAGAATATTTGAACCTTGGTCTCTTCCTTAAAAGTTGAGGAATACTATTTTACAAAATAAGGTTAATATTAATTTCCAATAACTTTTTCAATGAGAGCACTATTATGAATCCAGTATATAATGCAAGAATAGATAATTAACTTGCATTGTTATAAGTGGAAGATATATTTTTACAAATTTTTTAATTTAAATTTAAATTAAGAATTCTACATAACATTAAAACAGTCATCATAATTTTTAAGATCAAAATATTTTAAATATATAAAATATTAAATACATTATCTTATAACATATCTAAAAGATTCACATTTTTATTTTTTCCAAATAAATATAACCTAAAACCACTATGTTCTTTAATATGATTCCTATATATATATATATATATATATATATATATATAAATAATTTTATATAAAGTTTTATTTTATTTTATATACATATCTAATACAAACAAATTTACCCTTCCGCTTCTCATACATACTACCAAATCAATTCTGGCTCGATTTCTTCAAGGCCATTGATTGTCTTCTATTTAAATTCATTAAAAGTTATGAGTAAGACGTAATAGATAAACATGACTAATGTTATAAAAATAATTATTTTCTATACATGGTTTTTCTTTTCTATTATTATTCTTTTGTTAACAACAACTCGCTTTTTCTTTTCTTTTTAATTTTTTAATATAACACATTTCTTCCTTTTTAATTTTTATTTTATTAGCATGCTTTTTTTTTTTTTAATATATACCTTTTACAATCAAACTTAAGCTTTGTCCTCTCCTTTTGATTCTTGATTTTTATATATAAATAATTATTGTATAAATAAAAGTTTTTATAAGTGGTATAATTTTTGGGTTTTCATCTCGAAACCAGGTTTAAACATTGCATAAAGGACGGATACCCTTTCAAAAACTGGTGTGTGATAGTAGTTGAGTACTTGTTGAAGGGTTATCCATTTGATTCTCTGGAGAGTTAAGGTCCTGTTAACTTTGTGTTTATCCATTAGGCTATGGTTTATAGAGGTTTCCTATACAATACAATTATTAAAAAAAATAATTGCATAAATAAATTCGCATGCATTTTTATTATTATCATTGGATAGCTTCTTGCAAAGCAAGTGCTTTCAAATCTTGAGTTCAATGAATACCATGTGATTTCTAGTATTGGGTAAACCAACTTGCAAATATGCCATGCCAATGAGCAGATCTTGTCATTATCGTTCAAGCATATTGATTAGAGGCACAAATGAAGAGGTTGATAAACTTATTCTAAGGATATTAGTGCAAATAAAATCACAAAATAGAAGGAAAAATAATATTCACATATAATTAATACAAATGTTTATCTTGGAAAAATCTTGACCAGGAAAAAACTAGCAGAAAATTAGAGCTGCTTCTCTTGCTCTTTTCTTTATTATTTATATGCATGTTCTGCTGCATGCACTTTTACAAAGCACTTACCGAGAAGAGACCAAGGTTCAAACCTTGGGGGCATGCTTGTTTGCAAAGGTAGTAGTTTGCTTTGAATATTTTAAGTGCACGTCATACTGATGATGATACAAATCCCAAGTGATTGGTGGTCCTCTTCCTCTTCACACCCCTTATAAAATAAGGAGGTGGTATAAGCTTGTTGGGAGAAGCCTAGTTTGAACCCTGCACTTGGTAGTTACTAAAAATAGTGTGGATGTAACCAAATCCCCTATATATATACATCTCGCAACACCCAAAAATAAGTTCATGAGCTAAAATAAAACCATCCCAAAAATAAGACCATGGGCTAAAACCACTCATACATGCTAATTTAAGGAGATTTCCCACAAATAAAACTATGGGCTAAAATAAGACTACCCAAGAATAAGACCATGGGATAATACCACCCATACTTTCTAATTTTAAAGAGATTGCCTAAGAATAAGACCATGGACTAGATAGGACTACCCAAGAATAAGACCATGGGATACAACCATCCAAACCTGCTAATTTAAGAAGACTTCCTAAGAATAAGACCATGTGCTAAAATAAGACTACCCAAGAGGAAGACATGGGGCTAAAACCACTCATACTTGCTAATTTAAGGATATTGCTATCTCCGTGAGTGTGGTCTATCGGCAAGGATGCCACTTGCATTATCGGTGATGTGACCCGGGTTCAATCCCCATGGTGGATGTGTATAATAAGTATTACTCAATTTTTTTTTTAAGGAGATTGCTTAAGAATAAGACCCTGCAATTTCGAGTATACAATCATAATTTCACTCGAAGTAGTTGCCCTCTTATGGGGGAACTAACCTAGAGTATTACAAATATTAATTAATAACTACTTGGTTCAACAATCCTAACCCTCACTTCACTCCATAAGAAAATCCTCATTCCATAGTCTTAAATACAATGTATCTATCACTTTAAACAATGGGCTATCATACAAGCCAATTTCTATAAAAATTGACTAGTATTTATTAAACTTGAATACAAGCCTTCTATATTTAAGAAGCATTAAATTATGTTTAATAATCTCATATCATATTTGTTGTCTCATTTATGAGATAAATAATTTTATAGAGTTTTTTTTTTTTTTGACGAGGAACCTTTTATATACAACATATCCGCAACATGTGAGGGGAGAGATTTGAACCTGGGCCTCTTGATAACTTGAGAGTTTTAACTACCCACTTGCTCTCCAACTCCATTACTTTCACTAATTAGAAAATCCTTACTTTCAATTAGAGTTTTAAATGGTACTTTTCCTTACTGTTTATCAGTTTTTTACAAGAATCATTCATGTTTGATATTATCCAATATAAAGAGTTAAATCATTAAAAGTAAGACTCACTTCTTCCTTGTGCTTCCTCTTTGCTTACATTTTATGTTAATTTTTATATTGCTCACACTATAGACTCTGATTATTAATATTTTGATATTATTAACATAAACATTCAAATATTAAATATTAAAGGGAAAGCATATTAGCAAATGCACTATAAGTAAAAGGAACCTTAATGACACCATTCTAGTGGATTTAAATACTTTTTATTTCTAATAATATTAAAACTAAAATTTATTTCTAATAATTTTAATTTTTAATGTTATTAGAAATATTTCAAACTTAAAATGTTATTTTATATTTACATGCTACACTTTTATTCTATTAAAAAAATTGTTTACTTAGATTTTTTTAAATTTTTTTGTTGTTGTACACATTCATCTACTCATAGTGGATATAGCCTAATGATTAATTTATACATCAAAATCATTATTTACTAAGTTATTGTATTAGTCCAACTAATGCCATTAAGCTCTAGCAATAAGAACAATTGTGCAAATAGAGGTAGAGGCAAACATTTCAAGGATCCCATTAAAAATAAAGACTAAAATACAACCTCAAAAAAGGGATATTGATATACCAATACAAATATTGAGTAAGAAATTGAGTGTGGGAGTATTAACAATTTGCTAGACAAGTTTTTCAAATCTTCTAAGAGTAAGCAAATTATCTACACTCAAATGATTCACTAGATGATCTATTGAATTAAGGAATATGGAGACAGGGTTATGGAACTCGAGGCACCAATTTTGAAGAAAAATCCTAACATGTGATTATTTTATCCTCAAGTAGCACTAGTTCAGGAGTTGGAACAATTAAAATCACGTAGTGTAACATTAGAGGTAATTTTTATTGTCTAAGCATCTTTTTATTAAAATATGCTACCAAATTAGGAATTTACTAAGAGTAAATGTTTTACTATAAATAAGTGTTAAGAACTCATTTGTAAGAATCCTATAACAATTTTTTGGAATACTAGATGTGGGCCCATGAGATTTCCCACATAGATTGGTCCTAACAAATTTTGGTGGATTGTCAATTCGTGTAATATTTTGTTTATCAAGATGCATGGAAGCCCTATTGGAGTTGATAATTTTTTACATAAGGGCTAGTTAGAAGTTTGAAGGCTACCTCTTGGGTTCTAAATTTGACTAAGGTATGAAAGCTCAACTACTTCATAGTCTATAACAAGAGTAGCCAAAGTTTTGCAAAGGTGATGTCAACAATGACACATTGAAGCCCTAACCAGTACAAGATAAATAGGCCAGATAATATTAATGGGGGACATCAGCACTAAGTCCACAAGGGCCTCGATCACCGAGATTCAAAAAAAGCACAAATGGTTGAAAGCATGAGTGGATAGAAATTTAAAACAACAATTTTAATAAAGCCTCACAACAATCCTAGCTAAAAACCTAAGACCCAAATGATAAGAAAGAGCCTATAACAAATAGCAATAAAAGAGGATGAATCTCGAATAGGTCTGGCATGGGACACTTGGACACTTATTAACCCTCTAGATTAAAATAGTTAGACAAGAGAATGATTATTAGTCTTCTGGAGCTTGTAATAGTATCAACTACCACTAATAGAGGTGCATAAAAATATGATAGTTGGTACAACAATAAGGTATAGTGGGAAGATTTGAACATGCTTAAGGGAATCAATCCTACTCAAGACACATGGCTACTAAAGGTGGTGATTGGTTGTTGGAACAACTAGCTGAAACAAATAAGAAGAGCTACATCCACTTCCCTGTGCATGTTAATTGAACATGAGTCCTAGATTGAGTTAGGCTATGCCATTTTTGTTAGGCCTATGACAAGACATCCTTGTAATCATTAGCTAGGATAATATACTAATCTATAAATAGCACAATTTACCTTAGTATGAGGGTCAACAATATGAGTGTTTCCCTCTTGTATAATATGTAATTTTACTTTACAGTTTTAATGAATCAACTTGTTGTTTGACCTTTACCAGTAATGTATTGCTAAATTATTTCATGTATGCATACTCTATATTCTCTAGATATTTCTATATAAGGTTTTATGGTGGTTTATTATGTTAGGCCTAATTTGTTTTTTATATTATCACCCTAGGCTATTAGAATATTCGGGATGCATAACAATAATTATTGTCGTTCTACTTTCTTATATAAAAAGTTTATTAGCTGATTGTTCTGTTAGGCCATGGATGTTGTATGGACTATCACCGAGGACTATTGTAGTAGTAGAGGTCATGATATAAGTTTAATTTATATTCTTCAATGCTTTTCTTAGTGGTTGGTCTATTAGGTTCTGTTGAGTGGTATTTTCACACACTTGTGAAATTACACTCTTCCTTAGGATTTGGACTCCAAATCCCCTCTTGCAAAGAAGTTAAACAACCAAATTCTCCAAGGTCTCCATTGTATTAGCATTTGCAACTGTGTATTAGTAATCTCAAATGAAAATAATCAATTTAAAATGCTTGGAACACCTTAGTGATTGCAAGTAACTGTAAACAAGGGGCAATGTTGGTTTATTTCACCATGAAGCTTTAGTGATTGTTCATTATTTTACTTTTTTTTTAGATTTTGTAATTTTATTAATGTTCATTTTAAATAAATTAAACCCTCTGGAAAATAAAATAAAATGAACAAGAAATACAGAAAATTAAAAATAGAACACGTTCAGTCTGATGCTATCCTATTCCGACAAAACCGAATACGTGAGAGTTTCGTACATGCAACCTAGCCTATTTGACCTGCAAAACAAACACAATCAAAGTAAACTAGGTGCTAGCTCCTAGGGTTTAAAATAATTTTCAGATTGCAGACATTCACATGAAATAACCCAAAATAATGGCATGTACGAAACTCTCACGTATTCGGTTTTGTCAGAATAGGATAGCATCAGACTGAATGTGTTCTATTTTTAATTTTCTGTATTTCTTGTTCATTTTATTTTATTTTCCGGAGGGTTTAATTTATTTAAAATGAACATTAATAAAATTACAAAATCTAAAAAAAAGTAAAATAATGAACAATCACTAAAGCTTCATGGTAAAATAAACCAACATTGCCCCTTGTTTACAATTACTTGCAATCACTAAGGTGTTCCAAGCATTTTAAATTGATTATTTTCATTTGAGATTACTAATACACAGTTGCAAATGCTAATACAATGGAGACCTTGGAGAAGTTGGTTGTTTAACTTCTTTGCAAGAGGGGATTTGGAGTCCAAATCCTAAGGAAGAGTGTAATTTCACAAGTGTGTGAAAATACCACTCAACATTTTGGCGCTAGAAGGAGGGCCTGAACCGGTTTATTTTAGATTGATTTAAATGCTATAGGGATTTAAATTTTGAATATTTCATGCCCTATTTGTTATTATCTTTAACCCTCTTTTAACAATACAACATTGTACTATTAAAAGGAGGACATGAATTGCTATGCATCGTTCTAACGCTTTGATTGTTCATACAGGAATAATGTGATTTAATTTGATTTAAAAAAAAAAAGTAATAAATAAATAAAAAAATAATTTTTTTTTTTGGTATTAAAGTTATATTCTTTAAGATTTACTAATGGCTATGTTTTCACCATGGATGACAGGTAGCCCATTGAACATACCAGGAGTACAACATTATTTGCCCGTTGGTTTTGAGAGATGTCTTCCTCAATTTTTGTCTAACGGGACAAATACTGTAGGAGAACATATTCAAGCATTCAAATTTGTTGTGAATCACTTAACAATTTGGCATGATGATGTTGTTTGTAAAATGTTCCTTTACACCTTGGACAAAGTGGCGTTTGATTGGTTTACAAGTCTGCCCTTAGGGTATATCACTTCTTGGGCTCAGCTAGAGGCAACATTTCTTAATCAATTCAAAAAAGAGCAAGTTGACCCAATCCGCATGTATCAGCAGTTTGTCACTATTAAAAAGGGACCAGGTGAAAATGTGAAGTCATTTTTTGAAAAGTTCTTTGGACTATATGCTCAATTAGTGACATTTTATGCTCTTCAAGAAGAAATGGCTCTCCAAATATATGTAAATGCTCTTGACCCACTCACTTCCACATATTTGCGAGGGATGCCTCTAATCACATCTTTGTCACAAGCCTATACTCAAGCAATGGCAATTGAGCAACAATTGAGTTGTCAAAATTATGGTGGGGGTTTTGGATCGTATAATCTTCAATCATTTAATACATATTTTACCCATCCAATGATTTATCCATCTCAACCAAATTCAAGTGTAAATCAATTTCAGAATCAACAATCATTCCCAAGCTTCAATCAATTTCAAAATCCTCAACCTACTATGCAAGATCAACCATCTTTCTTAAGTATGAATCAATTTCAAAATACTCATCTTGATTCAAAAGAGGTTTCTAAAATCAATTTCAATGATTTTCACAAGAGTATGATTTTAGGCAAGGGAGGAGTACTAGATCCAACTAGTATTGAAACATGTGACAAATTGGAAACCCTTGACTCACCAAAAGATGAATTCTATGAGGATGAATCTGTTTCGGATGACATTGTTGAAAGTAATGGCCTAGAAAATTCACACCTTCCAAATCATGTTAAACTTGAATCATGGGTTACACATGTGTATTATGATAGCCTTATCAATTTGAATACAAGCAATAACCCAATTTTGGAAGTAATTGAACCATCTAAGGAAGGTGAAGATAAACTTGATGAGAAACATGTTGATGAATTAAAATATGATGAAGAAATAATTGAGCATCACAATTTGACTTTGAAAGATGATCATTATGATTCTTGGGAAGAGTATGCTCACTCCAAAACTGCTAATGAAATTTGTGTGCCTATTGATATGCAGGATAATACAATTGCCCTTTCACATGAGGATATTACAAGTCTTGTGCAATCTGAGAATGTTTTGGAAGAAGGGTTGGAATCTCATCAAAGGTTGGAGAAGGATAATGATTTTACTACCATGGATGAAGAAGGAGAATCAATTGTTTTTGTTCCCCTTGAGGGGCAAGAAATCAAAAATCTTGATCCACCTATTGATTCTACAATGTCTATGCCATCTCAAAATGATGAAATTACAAAGCCTAAGTGGTGTGGGTTTGATACTATTGATGATCCTAATGAAAATATGGATTTTGAGGCAACTCAAGCCATTGATCATGGAAAGGTGTCATGTGACACATATTTTGAAGAATTAGGCTCTTGTTTTGAAAAGGATGGACGCATGTTTGATTGGGTGCCTAACTTTGGTGTTTTTGAACAGGTGTTGGATGATGAAGAAGACAATGAAGAAAAAGAAAAAGCTACTAACACTCATCAAGTTGTGATAAATTCTAATCATGATGGGTTGAGTATGGGTGACAAGGTGAAATCTTTACCTTTGGTAGTAGCCACAAAAATTTTAAGTGATGGGTTACATGATGTCCCTTTGGATGCTAATGTCATTAATGATGAAATGTCAAATCTTGGTGATGTTTGTCAAGTTTTGATTGATTTTGATTGCTTTAAAATCTCGAAAAATAATTTGAATTCAAAATTTTTAGAAATAGGCTCTTGCTTACAAAGTCTCATTTTGGATAAAGAGAGCCTAGTTCTAAATCATGAATCGAACTATGAAACAGATACTTTCAAGAATAGACAAGATAAAATTGAATATCATTTATTGTCTAATCATTTTAGTATTTTAACGCTCACCTATGAGAGTACTAATGGAATTAAATCTAATTGGTGGGGTGAGCAAGGGAAGTTAAAAGTTGGTGCATGGTGTGGTCTAATTTTGTTTTTGGTGGATTCCTACAACATTTGGCATGCGTATCATGTTACATTTTTGTTGAAATGTTCTAACCATGTTTGGGATCCAGGAAAGTAATAGTCCAAGCTTGGCATCATCTTGTACTATATTGTATATAAATTTTGGTTTTGGTTTGGGTTTGTGTTTTCAAGTTTCATTTTGGGATTGTTATTTGGATTAGGATTTCATTTGACATGTTTAGTTGTTTTGATAAAAAAAAAAAAAAAGAAGAAGAAAATTTGAGATATCAACTTATGCCTAAAATCAGGAGAATATGAAACATTGGAATTGTGTTGTAGAAAGCTCCACAAGTAACACAAACATTTAAATATTATCGTTTGGATCTTGTGATGCATGAAGTTGTCAGTTTTGCACATTATGGTAAAACAAATGATATATTCCAAAAGAAGTAGTGCATTCATATCTCATGTCATATTCCACATTGCATATACATGTCATCTCGAGTTACATTTTCATTCCATGGGCAATTATTGAGAAGGTGTTGAATCCTCTTAGGATTATTACATAACATATATTAAAAAGATCCTAAGGTTGGGAACTGCTGCCCAAACTATCTTGAACCAAGCACATTCCATGCATATTAAAAAGAATCTTGAGCAAAATGGTCAAAACCATACTTGGATGAAAAGGTGAGGTGAAAAGAATATTTCATGTCTGTCCTATCATGCAACATAATCCTTAAACAGTGGTTTTTACCATTTTCATCAAGCTTAAAGCCTAAAACCAGAGTAGTAAGGATAGGGTTAAATCCTCATCGAACTTAGGTTGAGGATCCAACTCCCCAAAGCTCTGATTTGACCTACATGGAGTAGTAAGGATAGGACTTAATTCTCATCTCGCTTAGGTTGAGAATTCGATTCCCCAAAGCTTCCATTTTTCCCATTTCATCATAAAGCTTGGTTTGGAAGGATCGTACTACATGTCCTCTACAAAGGATGGGTAGTCATCCCAAAGGTCCAAGCAATAAAAGTAAAACTAATTTTTTCCATTTCATCTCAATCTTGGATTGAAAGGATTGTACTACGTGTCCTCTCGCAAAGGATGGGTAGTCATCCCCAAGGTCCAAGAGATAAAAGATAATATTTTCCATTTCATCTTAATATTGGATTGGAGGGATCGTACTACATGTCCCTAGCAAGGATGGGTAGTCATCCCAAAGGTCCAAAGAAAAAAGAGAGAAAAAAATGAATGAAAGCCAAGTCATGGATTATGGGGTTAAGTATGCTCATGCATGGCAACATGTCTTGTCTAAAAGCAAGACCACTGATTGCTCATATGGATAGACTAGCCTGACCATTTCATCCATAACAGGTTAAATTATTTTGTTCAAGATGAGGTAATGAACTCCAAATCAGAATAGTAAGGATAGGGTTAAATTCCCATCTCGCTTAGGTTGGGAATCCTATTCCCCAAAGTTCTGATTTCACTCACACTTGCACATGGGTTCAAGATGGTAGTGACACATAACCAACTTTGGGATCTAGTAAATTAATTCAGTATACATATTTTTGGTCCTAAGAGGGTTTGACATTTTTAATATGTTTGTCCATGATATTAGAAGGTTTGAGCATTTATAAAGCAGGTTGTTACATCTCTAGCATCTTCATCATGCATCAAATCCTGCACAAATCATTCATAGCCTTGCATACAAATCATAAGTGAAACTGACAATGGAATGTTGAACAAGTTCAAATGATAGGGAATGAAACACATTGCACACACCGAGTTGATACTTAATGATTCTGATGTTTCATGTATTTCTGATCTGTCGGTATTTGTTTATCTTCTATGTGCTGACGCCTATATCTAAGCTTGTATGTTTCAGGTTGGGTTCTCACCAAAATGCTCAAGAGCATTTGATAGTAGAGTCACCATTTGTTGTGGCTGATCCACAACACACCCCAAAATTGGGGACCCACCTTTTTGCATGCTTTCAAAGAAAACTGTAGTAGCCCAGATGCTAAGAAATCAAGAAAAAGCAAAAATTTCACTAAGGAGAAAAAGTGTCGCGATATCGTGACATGTCACTCTGTCACGGCCGAAAATCAAAAAGTGTCGCGATATCGCGACATGTCGCTCTGTCGCGGCCAAAAATCAAAAAGTGTCACGATATCGCGACATGTCGCTCTGTCGCGGCCAAAAATAAAAAAGTGTCACGATATCGCGACATGTCACAAAATCACGATCAAACCAGTCAAACAGGGCAAGGCGCTAAAAGCGTCACGATTTCGCGATAGAAAGCCGCAAGATAGCTCCAAGTGAAAAAGCGTCACGATTTCGCGACAGAAGCAGCCGAGGCGTACGAAGATGAAAAGCGTCGTGATTTCACGATAGGAAGCAGCAAAGGGGTACGAAAGGAAAATATGTCACGATTTTGCGACATGTCGCGTTTTCGTGGCCAAATGCAACAAGATAGCCCGAAACAGAAAAGCATCGCGATTTCGCAACAGAAAGCAACGAGACAGCCATAAACGAAAAAGTGTCACGATTTCATGACATAAAACGGCTGGACAGCCCGAAACGAAAAAGCGTCGTGATTTCGTGACAGGTTGCAGCGAAATGGTACGGAACGAAAAAGTGTCACGATTTCACGATAGGTTGTGGCGAGATGGCCCGAAACAGAAAATGGCCGCGATTTCACGATATGTCTCATTTTCGCTGTGCATGGCGGCAGACAAGGCTGTTGGCCAAAAAATGTCACAATATCGTGACATGTATCATTTTCGCGATGCATGATGAGAAACAAAGCTACTGACAGAAAAATGTCACGATATCATGACATGTCTCATTTTCGCTATGCATGAAGGTGGACAAGGCTGTTGGTAGGAAAATGTCGTGATATCGTGACATGTCGCGTTTTCACGATGATAGTAAAGGAGCAAAGCTACATGCTATTTTTGGTCGTGATTTACATGGGGCCGTTACAAAACATGCAAAAAAGCATGAAATACATGGCGTACATGCGTAAGGGCTGCAGAGGCATTACAGTTCACAGAGAAGATCTCGAGCACCAAATCAAAAGCAATGGAAAGGCGGGGAAGGTGAAACGAAGCAAGCTGGAAGACGAAACGAACCATCGTGGAAGGAGAAGCAGTTTGTCAGCAAGTATAAAACGCAGAGGCACAGATTGATACGGGGTCGAAAACCGCTACGAGCAAGGTTGCAGAGTTGAGGGTGATTAGCCGTTCTGGGCCTGCTATGGAGTGCTTTTCTTCCACTTTTGCTGGTTTTGAGAAAAACCAGAGATTCTGCTATTATAACAGGACATATTTTTAATGCATAATTGTTCAAAAATTTGCATTTTATGGGCAAGAAAGGATGAGAAATTTTTTGCATGCTTCATCTTAACTGTTCTATTTTTCTCCTTTCAGATTTTAGATTTATAAATGAAATACATGCCATTGTTTTGGGTTATTTCATGTGAATGTCTGCAATCTAAAAATTATTTTAAACCCTAGGAGCTAGCACCTAGTTTACTTTGATTGTGTTTGTTTTGCAGGTCAAATAGGCTAGGTTGCATGTACGAAACTCTCACATATTCGGTTTTGTTGGAATAGGATAGCATCAGACTGAACGTGTTCTATTTTTAATTTTCTGTATTTCTTGTTCATTTTATTTTATTTTCCAGAGGGTTTAATTTATTTAAAATGAACATTAATAAAATTACAAAATCTAAAAAAAAGTAAAATAATGAACAATCACTAAAGCTTCATGGTAAAATAAACCAACATTGCCCCTTGTTTACAGTTACTTGCAATCACTAAGGTGTTCCAAGCATTTTAAATTGATTATTTTCATTTGAGATTACTAATACACAGTTGCAAATGCTAATACAGTGGAGACCTTGGAGAAGTTGGTTGTTTAACTTCTTTGCAAGAGGGGATTTGGAGTCCAAATCCTAAGGAAGAGTGTAATTTCACAAGTGTGTGAAAATACCACTCAACAGGTCCTATATGTAGTTTAGTTGTAGTGTGCTTGCATAGGATGTGACAATGTTGTTAGACAAAAGTTGTCCACATTTAAATCTATAGTTCTCCAAATTTCCTCTTTCTAACCCTCCATTTCTCTCTTTATTCTTCTTTCATTTATTTTTAATTTTGCTTTGAAACAAGGAACTGACCTTCTCCAGAGGTGGGTAGGAAGAAATTCATAACCATCCAATCTTAAACTATGGTCTAGGATGCACTTCTCACCACTAGGTGGATCATAGGCCAAGATTTTTTGGCACACCTAATGAGACAAGTCATTCAACATTTGTCTCATATTCCAAGAGGAAATATTTTCTAGTAAATATCTTGACCTTGCAAGCCAACAACACACATTCACCTAGCAACTCCAATGATTAAAGAACCTGAGATTAGTGACTTTGCTGAAGAAATAAGCTTTAGGAATGAGATCTATAATTGCATGCTAATGAGATCAAAAGCCAAAAATCTCAAAGAACTAGTATAGTTTGTTGAATTACCTACTCACAAGGCTCATAGAACACCAATTAAGTCTGACTCTATAGTAAAATATCTTTCTATTCAAAGTTCTACCCCTCTATAAGCATTTACCAAATAGTCTTCTAATAGTCCTCAACCAAAAAATATGGCTAAACAAATCTACGTAGGGTGGAATATTAATGGAACCCTTTTTCTTGTAGATCTCCATGAAATCCCTTAGTCTACTCTCAAGTCTTTACTAGCCTATGATGTGTCTAATAAAACTACCTATGAGCATTTCCAAGATGTAGCCGCTCTAGCTGCTATTCATAATATCCAATATGAATATGTCATGGTGAGGCTACTAGCCATATCTTTTAGAGAAAAAGTGTTAACCTAGTATAGATCCTTGGAGGATAGTAGTATTACTTCATAGGATCAACTTGTCAAGCCATTCATATTAGAGTTTAATAAGTAGATCCATTTTCATTGCTCACCCAATTCACCTCAATTCAAAGGTATCCACAATAAAATACCACTAATTTCAATATCATATTCAATAAAATATGGAAAAGGATCCCCCAAGATACTAGACCTTCTCAAACTCAAGCATACATTTTTATATTAGAGCCTTTGTCCTAGATCTAAGCCTCCAAATATGGCTAGCCAATGAGATGAGATTCCCACAAGTTTTTCAAGTTGTAATTGCTCCAAAAAATGTATTAATATTTATTGGTAAGCTTCCCCTAAGGTTATAATGCCATACTTTCTAAAGTTTCCACAACCTACAAAACAAGATCTGACCACTTTAGTGCCTCAACTTGATCCTTTTTTGTCATGTAGATATTTTCCTTAGCCAAATGCACCCTCTCTACCTTTGTTTCCTACCCTAGAATGTAAATAAAATAAAATTACTTTAACTAAGGGTAAACTTAAAAAATATGAATAATAAATTCATTATATTAGAGAGGAAAAATTCTGAGAAGACATATGAAATCTATCAACTTAGAAGGTTCCCTTATGTCACAAAATACCATGGGGCTTCTAGCAATAATGTGTTTGAAAGAAAAAATGTTGCATATACTAATCCAAATGATGTGCTATCCACTTATGTTTATCAAGAAAGCTACTTTTTCTTGGCCTACAATGATCCCCATAGTCCAGACACATACATGGTCTACCAACAACAAACCCAATTGACAACAACACAAAAGGTAGAAAGAGTAGAGAAAGCATAGAAAGAAGTGGTGAAAATAGTGATAGACCTAGACCAATTCATGCTAATTGAAGATCCTATGGAAGAAGAATGAATTCAATTCCTAACAAAATTCAAGAAGAAACCTTTGCAATCAAATCTATAAAAATTGTAGCCATTCAAAGTCCCTACTCAATCGTGGAAGGGAGAAGCAATAGAGCAACCAAGGTCAAATCCAACAATGCTAGAACCAATAAAAGAAAAGGGTGTTCAAGAACATCCTAAGGATCAAGTCCTAAAAAGGCTAAGGTATCCCTCTATGACCAAAAGAAAAATGATGGAAGCCATTGAGCATCACAAAAGGTTCGAGAAACCTAACTAGAAGGATAATAAGTTGTCAAAAGTGATCAGATATAATATTTATTGAAGATCTCAAGAATACTCCATCCTAGACAAGCATGTATGATTCATTGTTGATTCCCAATTAGATAGATTTTCTCAAAGTAAGCATTAAAAAGTACCAATCCTATAAGAATGAAACCATCAGACTTGAACTTGACTCACGAACAACAAAATCTTGAAGTGAGTATGAATTTACCACCACTATTTTACATGTCTCTATGAATGGAGGGGTGGATAGTGCATAATTGTATGGCCGATTTTGGAGCGAACACTACTATTATACCAAAGGTAGTATGTGAGGCAATGGGAATGCAATATACCAACTCAAGTCGAGGAGTGTTGCACTTGGATGGAACTCAGATCTAGATAGTTGGAGTAATCAAGAACATACCAATGGTTCTTCATAAGTTGCTAGAGGCCTCTTTAATTAAAGAGGTGGTAATGGTTGAAATTTTGTCATACTTTGGTTTATACCTCTCAAGGAAGTTTATGGCTAAACTAAGAGGTTATTTGTCCATGAATTATTCCCCTCAAAGGAAGAAGGCTAAAGATAAATGTTAAAAAACCATACCCCTTTTGTATTGATACAATAGAAGAATAGGATGTGAACCTAATTGAAGATGACCTGGACTACATGTATGAGGTAATTTAAGGCTTGCAAACAAAGGATGAATCTTCTCTCAAGGATTACAATGCAGTAATATTAACTGGGTTAGGCACTTTTTGCAATACTAGATCAAATGATTATAAATATTTGGTTGTCTTGAGTCAAGAGCCAAAAAATAAAATTGTGGAAGCTTTAATTTTATGGAGCTAAATGTAGAAATAGAGTCGGTTCTAGGATAGTCTTAATTTATCTCTCAAAAGGGGTCAAGAATTTTTCATATAGGCTAATGTGAAGTTGCACTAATAATGCTACTAAATATGAAGCTTTCTGCTTAGGGTTGTTGAAAGTAGAAAGGATGGAAATTAAGATGCCCTCCATTTTTAATGACTCATAATTACTTGTGAACTAAGTAATAGAAAAAAGCAGTAGCATGCATCATTACCTCAAATCCAATCGAAATTGAGCCTAGGATATTTTTGAAAATTTTGAAGTAATTAATGTGAATGCAATAGCACGGAGTGAGAATATCTTCCTAGTTGATGCACTAGCCTCATAAGGGACAAACACCAACCCTACGTTTGACAATTGAAAGAAATTAAAATGGGAAATACTATCTTTCAAAACATCAATCCCATATAGAGATAGCTTTTGGTAAGTGTCTAGAAATGATGAGTAGATTGTGGATTTCTTAACCCAAGAAGTCATATATGTTGATTAGACATGGAAAATGCTAGACTATATTGAAAAATAGGATATGATATAGTTGAAGAATAATCATATTCCTGAAGGGTTGATTACCTTGGAGAGTATCTTTGAGAGTAATGAATACATGATTGACCAAAAAATAAAAGTTGATGAGAAAAAATTTAAAGAGGTCAATATTGAACCTGTCAAAAGCTTGAAGTTGGGAATTAGATGCACTAAAAAGAAGATGAATAGGATTCTCATATTATGCAAGGAATATGGAGACATAATAGCCTGGAGCTATGATGATTTTAGGGTATACAATGGGGAAGTAATATGACATACAATAGATTTATTTCCCAATGTCAAGCCATTCAAGAAAAAGTAAAGGTTGGTAATTCCAAATATTGAATCCCTAATAAAACAACAATTGCTAAAACTATTAATGCAAAAATCATCTACTCGATCAAGTATTCTACATGGGTTTCCAAATTGGTCTCAATTAGGAAGAAAAATGGAGATATTTGGTTGTATGTGGACTTTTGAAATCTAAACAAGGCCTCTCTTAAGGACCATTACTCAGTTCTCCATATTGATCAAATACTACAAACATTATCCAAAGCTGATAGATTCTCTCTATTGGATGGATTTTCTAGTTTCAACTAGGTGTGGTAAAATATGAGGATCAATACAAGATGATATTCACTATGAATTGGAGCATATTCACCTATCAGAGAATACCATTTGGCTTGTGCAATGCAAGAAAAATCTTCTAGAGATCTGTGGATATTTAATTTGGAGAATTTGTGAATAAGGTGATTCTTATATATCTTGATGGTATGATAATGTTTTCACACACTAAGGATCAACACCTGTAACATTTAAGAATATTTTCTTTAGAGATGTTGAGAATTTAAAGTCTCCCTTAACCTAATGAAATAAATATTTGTGATACATAAAGGTAAGCATTTAGGAAATGTTGGCTCAAAATGAGGGTTGGTTATCAACCAGGATAAGGTCAAGGAAATCCTAGCATTACCAATCCTTCAAAATAAAAATGCCCTATAGTATTTTTTGGGAAAATACGTTTATCCAAAAGTTTATTTCTGATTTTGCATAGATAGTCAATCCAATGACTGAGATATTAAGAAAGAAAAAGCCATTTCTCTAGATAATCAAAAGATATAAAACTTTCAAGAAGATCAAGTAGGCAATAGCTCAAGCACATGTCCTAGTAAACTATACTTCAAAAAGAGTTTCATTTTATATGTTTATGGGATAGAGGAAAGCTTTGTTGTTGTCCTAACACAAGAGGATGACAATCAAGAAGAATATCCCATTGCTTTCACCAATCAAACTTTGCATGATTACCAAAATAAATATAATTTCATAGAGAGGTAAGTCTTTGCTCAAACGAAATCCCTCAAAAAACTCAGACATTACATTTTACAAAGCAAAAATCCTATCTATGGAGTACATACAGATGTTAAGAACTTCATGTCATAAAATAATTAGGTGATAAAATATTTATATGGAACATAAAGATATAAAATTATGATATAGAGATCAGACCAACAAATTTTGTGATAGGTAGAGCTTTATGTTAGTAGCTAGAATGCTCAACTAAGGTAGAGCAAAACCTATTTCTCAAATAATGCCATAAAACAAACTCTAGAAGGGATGAATTAGGTGATAATGATGATTGGATGTTAGAATTGATCAAGTTATAAGGATGTTTGAATGGCTTGAATTCTTATTAAGGAAGAAGATATATATTGTAGGCCCTGAATTACATCTTGCTATATGAAGGCTTATACCATAAGAAATTTGATAGTCTCTTCTATTGCTTTTAGCTAGAAGAGAGAAAAATTATTGTATAAATTTAATTCAATTTTTTCTAGGGATCATTGTTTTGGCTAGATTACAACAACAAAAATACTTAGAGATAGATATTATTGGCCAAATTTATTTGTGTATACCTTCAATATAGTTAGGGCTTGTGAAGCTTGTCAAATTTGTGTAGGAAGAAAAAGGAACACATCTCTTCCCTTGTAGATAGTTGTGGTAGAGGAGCTATTCCAATAATGGGGACTATATTTCATTAGGGTTATCAAACCAAATTCCTTTTCTAGATGTAAACATTTATTGATAGCAACAAATTACTTCAAAAGATGGTCTAAAGCAGTGGCCACTAAGAAGGCAGACCAAAAAACTATGATCAATTTCTTGGAAAAGCTAATTACCATATTCGGTATCCCAACCACCTTTTTTACTGATAATGGACATGCATTTATGGGTTCTAAAATTCTAGAATTTGCGAGAAAGTATGGTATATACCTAGATTCATCCAACTACTACACACAAGACAATGGTGTTGTAGAATCCACCAATAAAAACTTGCTAAAAATTATCAAAAGGGTAGTAGGGAAAGTCATAGGAGTGGCACCCGATGGTGGATCAAGTTCTATGGGCCGACCAAGTCATGGTTAAAAAGGTATTAAAAACCTCTCTATATGCATTGGTCTATGGAAAATAAGTATTGTTGCCACTACATTTAGAACTAGATGTAATTAAGTTGTTAAGTAAAGGGGACCTCCTAGATGCAAAACCAATAAAAATGAGTATGGCCAAGTTGTTTCTAAAAGACTAAAGAAATAAATCCTATGATAACTTTTGACAACACAAAGAGGTCGTAAAGTGCAAGTTCGACAAGAAGGCATCCCCACATGAAATTTAGATCTGTGACATTGTGCTAAAATGGGATGAGAAAAGAACTAAGATTGGTAAACATAATAAATTTTATTCCCTATGCTTTGGCTCATGTTAAATTATTGGTAAGTGTGAGTGTAATGCTTTGAAGTAGCAACTACTAATGGTCAAATCTTTCCAATACCGATAAAAAACTAATATTTGAAGAATTATTCATAAGTGGTATATTTCAAGCTGTATCATAGTGTAAATAGAAAAAATATGTATAAATATGCATAAAATTATGATATGTAGCTTGTGGCTAAGTTGTAAATTTTGAAGGTTTACTGCCTATAATAGCAGTGACATTTATGACTAAAAAAGCACATCATGACGCTCTCACATGTTGATGGTTTTTTTTTTTGCATAAATTCATTTGGATACTGCAAACCCTACCTTATTAGGTGTGCCATAGTTAGAGACAAATTTTTTCTAGATTATCTCCTCGGTCAATATCCTAGGATCATAAAAACAATCACATAAATCCATTCACATAATAACAATTATATTTTACAATAAGAAATATCAATATTATTCACAAATAATCAAGTATACAAATTAAATTTCCTTTTGTTCTTTCTTCCATACAATGCATATAGATTTGTCTACATTATATAATCTTAGAAAGTGACTCTCCAATACTTTGACTATTGCTCTCCTTAAACATCCAAGAGATGCATCCTTTTACATTCCTTACATTATGATAAAACTCTCATGACTCTTCACTTACATCTTCCCGTGTCTCATGTAACTCACTTACATACTTAACACCTAACATTTTTGACTCTTCACTCACTCTCTTGACACTTTGCACTCTCACAACTCACGCCTCACACTTTGCACACTTTAATACCTTGCACACATAAATCTCACTTTATTATATAACACATGGAAACGCCTCACACATTGACACGTGCATTAGATAAATATAAACAAACTCCTAAACTAATATTTACAATAGTACACAAAGGTACTTTAATGTTACCAAATAATGTAGTATCTCCTATAAATATTGCTCATTATGAAATTTATGCCTAGGTATAATGATAGTAAAGAAAGCATGAAATAATTATTATATTGAATAAATAAAAGGATAATGAGGCCTATATTGTCAAGAGGCTATGGGATTTGAAAATGGAAGACATGTGATCAAACTATGCACATGACTTCAAAATTTAGAAATAAGTATCAACTTTGACAAGATACACGTAACAATTGTAAACCCTAGTTGTAGTGGTCATCTACCTAGGCCATAATTCAATGAAATATTTGAGAAACTTAATAGAAAATCCAAGCAATTAGATAAGCATCAGCTATAAGTTTCTCAAAATAACAATTATGAATATCCCAAAAGTACATACATGTGTATAATCAGTTTATAACTTTGAGGATGACTACCTATGCAGTTTCATCAAGAAGAAAATAATAAGGGATGACCAAGGGGACCAAGTTGCAAGTGCTTAAAATATTTATCCAAGGTAGTTTACCTCTATTTTTTTTTTTTAGTTCAAAAAGAAATATTACATCGTTCAAACATTTTTTTTTTTTTATTTGTGGAAAACATCCCAAAAGGGATGCCACTTTCGGGTAAGACCCAAGGAGGCAGGGGTATCCATTCCGCCAAAAATGCCCAGGACTCGGACCCGGCCTACCACCTTTGACATACTCAAGGAGCAAACAAACACACAAAACCAAATTAAAAAAAGTAAATAACAACAAAAATAATAAAATAAAATAAAAAACATGCTCCTTGAGTGTGTCAAAACCAAAAGCACAACCAAACACGCACAATAAGATAAAAGAAACCACAACACAAACCACATAGAAAAACACAAGAACCACATAACAAAACACAAACAAGACAAAAACAACAGAACACTACAAAGACATAACCCAAAAAAACATGAAAAATAAACACAACCAAAACCTAAAAAATAAAATAAATAAAATAAAAATAAAAACAACCAACAACAGACAATAAACAAAAACAAAAAACATAGAAAACACTCACACATAAAAAAATGAAATAACACAAACAAAGAGAAACCCAAGAACAAGAACGAAAAAAACACAAGAACAATAACAAAAAACATAAAAAAAAAAAAACAACAAAAACACAAGAACAACAAAAAACAACACAAAGAACACAAAAACAAAACAAAACAAAAGAACCCACCCACCTTAAAAAACTAAACAAAAAAACAAAGAAGACAAAAGAAAAAAAAATGAACAAAACAATGACCTATCTAGACCAGAAGACTATTAATGCAAGAATCAACAGAGGAAACAAAATAAAGAATAGAATGAGCTAGGGAACTAAAAAAACTGAATGAACCAAAGAGAAACAAAAAAAAAAACAAGAAGAAACTAGGTACCTTCAGAATTGGAGCCATCCAAAGAAATGATAGAAAGAAGAGCTTCCCTAATTTGAGAAGCCCACCATATAGGAGGGTGGCCATAACAAGTAAGATCACCTTTGTCCAAAGCCCAATTAGCTAAAGCATCAACACTCTTGTTTTGATCTCCGACCACATGATTGTAATCAACTTTCAAAAATCCCATCCTGGATTAACTCGAATCTTCTCAATAATTCTTTTTATTCTCCAATCCACCTTATGATTCTTAGAAGGAGTCTTCAAGAGATTAATCATAAGTTGAGAGTTCGACTCAACTAACACCTTTTCCCATCCAACCTTAGTAGCCTCCTGAAGGCCTCTAAGGATACCATACCCCTCAAGCAAGGTTATTGGAAAGAATACCCAAATTCTCAAGCAAAAGTAAAAACCAGGGAGCCATCTCGAAAGTCTACCAATTCCTCCCACACTGGCTTTTCCAGGGTTCCCTCTAGAGGCTCCATCAGTATTGACTTTTCCAAAATCCTTAGGAGGAGGTTGCCAATTTCTAGTCCTATCCATCTTACTAATACTCACATTCCCTTTAAGTTGGTTGCCCTTAGAAGGTTTAATCTTCAATCTTTGCATCACTTGATCCCATCTTTGGTGGGAGTTTTGGGGGTGATTAAGGAGTTGATGGACTCGATTCAACTAAGTTGGCTATGGTCTTTTGCCAAATATAGTGAATATCCTTCCTATCTTGATTAAAAATTTGGTTGTTCCTTTCATTCCAAATATTCCAAAGAAGAATGGTAGAACCCATCCAAACTAACTGCCTAATAAAATGATCAACACCCTCTTGATTAGGCCAATCCCTCCAAAGTCGTTCAAAAGTGAAAAAATTGGACCACTGTAAGCCAAGTAAAGTTGCCATTCTCCTCCATAGCTCAGAGGCTAAAGTACACTCAATAAAAATATGGTTGATATTTTCTACATTCTCTTCACACATTTCACATCTAAAAGGGCCATGAAAACCACGCTTCATAAGTTGCTCACCAAGTAAGCACCCTACGATGCAATAAAAGCCAATTAAAGAACCTCACCTTAGGCCAGAGCTTTTGAGCCCACAATTGAGAAAATATGTCGAAGAATGGTTGGGATTATTATGGCATAAGGTCAAATAACCTTGAGCAACCGAATACTCACCCTTAGTAGTGTTGTTCCATCCAAAACAATCTTTTTCATGGGACCAAGAGAGGGATCTCATATGAAGGATGCCTTGGATATCTTGTCTTTGCCTTTCTGGGATTTGAATAGGCCAGTCCTCAATAGGGATCCAATATCTACCAACCTTTGAATTACCAAGTATGGTACCGACAATAATTAGCCACCTTTATCCAATTAGCTCGGTGAAGCTCCTCCATCCAAGGCCTCCAATCGGGAAACCGAGTTATCAAAGGCTTGTGACCATCCCAAGAATCTGTCCAAAAATTTGCATGTTGACCATTATGAATGATCCAAAATAATTTTTTCTTTATCAAATCCTCACCAGTCTTAAGAACTGCTAAAATGGGAGAACCTTTGGTAGGAAGTTGATAGCGAACAAGGTCTTCAGGACTTTTGTTCTCAAGGATATTTAGCACGGAGATTATTGGCCCAAAGAGCATTGGGGTTATGCAACATCCTCCAATATAATTTAGCAGCTAAAGCTTTGTTGTTATTAATTGAAGACCGGAATCCTAACCCCCCTTCACTCTTAGGAAGACATAAAGTATCCCATTTCACCAAGGCCCATTTTCTTTTCTCCTTAGTACCACTCCAAAGGAAACGATGACTCGATTTGATCCAATTCTCGAAGAACAACCTTTGGGATATTCAAAATGGAAGAAACATAAATAGGAATAGCTTGAAGGACTGATTTTACCAAGGTGATTCTACCCCCATAAGAAAGCCACTTGTTGGTCCACTTTCCAATTTTCTTCTTGACTTTGTCCAACAACCAATTCCAATCTTTATTTTTCTGCCTTTGAATATTTATGGGAATACCTAAATAAGTGATTGGAAGAGAGGTCTTCTTATATCTTAATTTATCCAAGACCATGGATTCCTCGTCTAGCAGAGCAGTTGAAAGAAAATAACTTTAGATTTGTCTTCATTGATCAACTGCCCAGTAGCCTTAGAAAAACAACTAATGATTTGCTTAATATTAGAAGCTTCCTTAATTGTAGCTTTACCTAAAAGGGTAGAGTCATCCACAAATTGAAGATGAGAGATAGGTCTAGCTCCATGAGCAATGGTAACTCCCTCAAGGGTTTTGTTTTCCTCTTTTTGGTTATAGTCCTACCCAAGCATTCAACAAGAATGATGAATAAATAAGGGGATAGCGGGTCACCTTGCCTAATACCTCCGGAAGCTGGGAAAGACCGAGAAGGCCTGCCATTGATAAGAACTAAGTAGGAAACTCGAAGAGATACATCCCATAATCCAATCCATCCAATCCTTAGAGAAACCAAATTGCCTCAAAACTTTGATAAGGAAGTGCCAATCCACCCTGCATAAGCTTTGGATAAGTCTAACCGGATGAACATAGAAGGAGAATTTTGCATATCCATGGAATGGATGGCTTCCCAAGCAAGAACTATCTCATCTACTATTTGACGTCCTTCCACATATCCCCCTTGCTCTGGGAAATAATCTTATGCAAAAGAGGCTTCAACCTTTCTCGCCATGATTTTAGTAATAATTTTGAGAAGAACATTACATAAAGCAATAGGTCTAAAAGCCGAGATATGATCAACCTCTTGAGCTTTTGGAACAAGAGTAATATAAGTTTTATTGATAACCTTCAAAATTTCTTTGGATTTCCCGGCTTCTTCCACCACCTCTAATAAATCAACATGAAGGATATCCCGTAACCCTTGATAGAACTCAATAGGAAAACCATCAGGACCTCAGGTTTTCCTTTTTGCATTTTAAAAACTACTTGTTGAAGCTCATTGATAGTAACAGGAGCAGTTAAAATAGAGTTCTCCTCGAAGTGATAAGAGAAGGGATTGCTTGAAGAACATTTTGTTGTGAAGTCGAGTCAAGAGGAGTAGCAACAAAAATATTGGAAAAGTAATCAACAACAATAGAGTTCATGCCATCCCAAGTATAAACAACATCTCCGGAATCTGATTTTAAGGAAGAAATAAAGTTGTGAGATCTTCGAGCTAGAAGAGATTTGTGGAAGAAATTTGTGTTTCGATCTCCTTCTTTGAGCCATTGAATTCTAGATTTTTGCTTCCATAAGATTTCTTCTCTTTTTTCCCATTCCTCTAACCGAGTTGTGAGTTTAATTTCATCTGCACTTCTCTTCTCTCGTGAGGCCATCTAAATGGATTTTCTTATTCAAATTTTCAAGATGAGCAATAACTTCATGTTTTTTTTTATGAACATCCCCAAACTCTTTCCAGTTCCAAGTCTTGATTTTGGATTTAATGTATTGCAGTATTTTGGCAAAACAGAACATCTTAGTCCCATGCCTAGGTTTACCTTCCTTCCACCATTGTTGCACACGAGGTCTCAAGGAAATGTCTCTAAGCCACATTAATTGAAAACGAAAAGGAGAGAAACTCACATTGGTTTTCCACATTTCCACCATGACCGGCCAATGATCCGAACCAGCATTATTAAGAGTCTTCACTTTAGGAATGTGACCATGGATTAAGAAATTTTTAGAGAGCAAAAACCTATCCAATCTCTCCATTATACAAGCTAAGCCTTGCCTTCTGTTAGACCAAGTCATAAGGCCATTATCTCGTTGGATATCCACAAGATGGAGGTTTGCAATATATTCGCTCATGAGGTCAGTACTTTTGTCCAAATTTCTATTTCCCCCCTTTTCTCATCTAGAGAGAGGATGGTATTGAAATCTCCTCCGATCAAGATCCAAGCTTTAGGAAAATGAGAGATAATATGAGTAATATCCTTCCACTGTCTTCTTTTTTCCTCCAAAGAAGTCGGGCATAAACAATAATGCAGAGCATAATCTGGTTGGAATGTCTACTTTGAATAGCTATAGCCAACAAACCCCAACTGCCAACCATATGGTGAATAACTACCTCTTTTGGGTCCCAAAGACAAGCAATGCCACCCGAAGTCCCTTGGGAACCGAGGGAAACCACTTTTCCAACTGGCCAAATTTTATCGGCAATTAAGTCCATATCCTCCATTGACATCTTTGTTTCTTGAAGGAAAACAAGATGTGGATGATTTATCTGAATCATTCTTCTAATTTCATTTTGTTTTGAAAGACTCCCTTTGAGTCCTCTAATATTCCAAGTGATGATCTTCATTAATACCATGGCTAAAAATGTTGGGAAGGGCATTAATCTTACCTTCCTCTACAAGCTTTTCACCTTCTTTTACCATATGATATTGATTGGTCTTGCGACCTACTTTTTGATTAGAATCCATCTTCAATTTTTTTTTCCCTGTTTCTTGACTTATTCCAATTGAATCCGAGATGGCTTCTAACCTTGAAGAATGCTCATACACAACCAAAATTTTACTAGATGGTTCAATGGAGTCTATATTGGGACCCCGCATTATTTGAAGTTTTGACATTTGAAATATTGTTTTTCTTGTGTAAATTTTCTCCTTTTTTTTTCTCGTTGAAAACCTTTGATTTGTTGGTTTGTCTCTCGAGTTCTTTCCTTCATATTTAAATTGTGTTTCTAAGATTTCAGTTTCCATTATTTCCTCTTCCTCACTTGGGACATCATTTGTGGAAAGGATTTCAAACATATTAGCAAATGACTTTGATTGATCCTTCATTACCGGTTTTTTCTAAGTGTTCTTCTTCTTAGGTATTTGGAAACCTACTGAGTTTATATCTTCTTTCTTTTGATCAAGAATTTTATTTGGGCAAGCACCGGCCAAATGACCATATTCATGGCAAATTCTACAACGAAAAGGAATGTTCTCATAGTCCACTACTTGCTCCCAAGTGTCTTCCCCAAATTGTAATGTGATCTTTTTAGGTAGGGGTTTGTCAAAATCCATTAAAACACAAATTCGAGCATAAATAATATGTTCAAAATTTTGAGTACAATCAGCAATCATCATAAAAGTTCCTAAAGAGTTTCCAATTGAAGAAAAAATAGTAGGATTCCAAAATTCAATAGGGAGGCCAAAGAGTCTAACCCACACGGGAGCTATAGAAGGCATCTCTTCTTCGACTTTAAATTTAGTATGCCAGGGCTTCATGAAAAGCCCTCGCCCTTCCAAAAACCAAGGACCCCCTTGAAAAGTTTTCTCTCTATCTTCATTATTAGCAAATAAAACAAGAAAATAACCATTTGGATAAATAGAGATTTGTAACTCACCTTTAGTTTTCCAGCTTTTTGCAGCCCAGACTTTGAAAGCAGATAGACTCGAACGAAAACCCACGAACCGACAAATTAGTCCTCTTTTTTCCAAATCTTCAATGCCGATCTGAATGTTACCCATATCAAGCTTAACAATAGGAGTTCCATCAGCTGCTTTAAGACATCCCGACTCCGTTTTCCTAGGATCAATCTTAGGCATTCTTAGAGGTTTATGAGAAGCCCTAATATTGATATTAGCATTGGGCTGAGGTTGTCCACCACGATGGGCATCCCTAAAATTCATTTTTGGGACTGAGTCTTCAAAATTCTTACCCTTGACAGGGGTTTTCATAGTAGAATTATTTTGTGGGTGCACCTTAGCACCAGATTCACTTGAGATATGAGCCATTTTTTTATCAATTCGCTTGAAACTTATTTCGTGGTCTCTTTAATCCTTGCCCTAGACGCCGTGGAAAGGTATGGTTTTCACTTTTCTTTTGTGCAGCAAATTGGAAGCCGTTGTCACTCAAGTTCACAATATGATCTGTTGAAAGACAAATTTCTAACCCATATTGTATCCCCTGCAACATTTCCTGCTAAAATATTGAGCATAAACCACAAAAATATTGGCCGCTAGGGCCCGAAGGCCCTAAAAACAACCTCTGGAGCTGCTTGCACTCAACCCAGATGAAACCCTCGCATAGCCGCTTGCCAAATATATCGTTCACACATAGGGATGCGCTAGGATCTGTGTTGCTCCAAATGATATGAAAATTGGTGGAGACGTTCTAGGGTTTTTCAGGCATCTACCCTCAAAATTTTAGCTCAATCCGAGTTCGGATGAGTGAGATATGGCCGAAACGAGTTCGATAGTTTGGGCAGTCCTGCGAAAAACGTCTCTACCATTCAACTCCGAAATTTCATGATCCCTTCAAAATTTCTTTCACCATGCCAGCTCACTCTTCTTTCTTATGCTTTTCATTTTTTTCTTCCTTTTGCTTCTCTAGGTTTTTTTGCTTTTCCCAAAACTAATTTATAGTGGAAAACACCCCTTTCGAGGTGCCACTTTCAACAGATTGGGCATAGGAGGAATGGAGCCTTGTCGGCCTCTACCGACACATAGGACATTCCTAACTATACCATATATCTGTAGGATGGAGACAAGGGGAATGGAACCTGGGTCGGCCTCTACCAGCACCCAGGGCATTTACCACTGCACCACAACAAGCAGATTAAAACTAATTTATAGTGGAAAACACCCCTTTCGAGGTGCCACTTTCAACAAGTTGGGCATAGGAGGAATGGAGCCTTGTCGGCCTCTACCAAAACATAGGACATTCCTAACTATACCATATATCTGTAGGATGGAGACAAGGGGAATGGAACCTGGGTCGGCCTCTACCAACACCCAGGGCATTTACCACTGCACCACAACAAGCAGATCAAAACTAAACTAATTTATAGTGGAAAACACCCCTTTCGAGGTGCCACTTTCAACAAGTTTGGCATAGGAGGAATGGAGCCTTGTCGGCCTCTACCAGAACATAGGACATTCCTAACTATACCATATATCTGCAGGATGGAGACAAGGGGAATGGAACCTGGGTCGGCCTCTACCAACACCCAGGGCATTTACCACTGCACCACAACAAGTAGATTAGTTTATCTCTATTTGAAATAGCCCTTAACTATAGCAAATTATTATCAACTAGAATTTATTTTTCTATCCCTTCCTTTATTCTTCTCATATTTTTCTTCTCTTTATTTCTTTGCTTCTCATTTTAATTCCCTTATATTCTCTCTATTCATATCCCTATCCTTCATTTTATACTAAATCACCAACTTCCCCAACCATCCCAATAACCCTATTTTATCACATCACGTCCATAATATCTTCTTGTTGTTATTTGTCCCATATAGTACTTCTCTTCCTCCAAATTCTATAGAAAATCCTATATTTTGTAGATGAATGGGGTGTGATCTAGTTAGAGGTATATTACAACACATGCTTAAAAGCCCTTGTTATAGCTATAAATCCAAAACCATTCAAGCACCCTAGCCATTATTTTATTCACATTTCTAAATTTTCCTCCATATTTTACCTTTGATTCAGATTCCATGGCCAATAGATAAGGCAACCCAGGAATTTTTTTGCAAGTAAAAATCCTTAGGGTGCAATAATAATGTGGGCCAATGAGAGTTACCACATAGATAGGTCTTAGAAAATTTTATTGGATTGTCAATTGATGTAACATTTTATTCATCAAGATACAAGGAAGACATGCTAGAATTGATAATTTTTGCATAAGGGCTAGCCAAAAATCTGAAGGTAGCCTATTGGGTTCTAAAGTTGACTAAGGTATTAAATCCCAACTACTTTAGAGTCTCGAACAAGAGTGACCAATTTTTTTCAAAGGTGATATCAGAAATGACACATTGAAGCCTCGATTAGTATAAGATAAACTGGCTAAAAAATCTTTAGAGGGTATGTTAGCACTAAGTTCATAAGGGCCCCAATCACCAATATTCAAACAAAGCATAAAATTTTATAAGCATGAGTGGCCAGAGGGATGAGTGGATGAAAGCATTAGTGTCCAAAAGTCCTAAACAATGATGATAACAAACCCTCATAGTAGTCTCGACCAAGCACTTGAGAACCTGGCATCAAGTAGGAGCCTGTAGTAGATAAAAACAAAAGAGGAGGGCTATTGGATATGTCTATTTTAAAAGATATTATATGTATTAAATGAATGAGATACCTGAACACTTCTCAACCATCCATAATGAAACAATTAGATGAGAGAAATATAGCTAGTCTTCTAGATTCTACAATAGTATCAACCACTGTTGACATAGGTGCCTACAAATATAACAACTGGTGCGATAATAAGACATAGTGGAAAGAGTTGAATGTGCTTGAGGGACTTACAAATATTTAGGACATGTGGCTATTAAAGGTGGTGATTGGTTGTTGAATCAAAACAATTGGCCAAGACAAAGAAGGAGAGCTACATCCACTTCCCTAGGCATGTTGATTGAGCATGAGCCCTAGACTGGGCTAGGCTATGCCATTTTTATTTGGCCTATGGTAGGCTATACTTGTAATCATTATAAAGGATAATATAATAATATATAAATAGCATAATTTACCTTAGTATGAGGGTTGTCAATTTTATTTTTTTCCTATTGTATAATATGCAATTTTTCTTTACAATTTTAATGAATCAACTTGTTGTTTGACCTTTGTTAGTAATGTGTTGTTGAATTATTTTGTGTATGCATGCTCTATAGTCTCTAGATATTTTTGTAAAATATTTGTGGTTGGTCCATTCTATTAGGACTAAGTTCCTATTTGTATTATCACTCTAGGCTATTTGAATATTAGGGATGCATAGCATTAATTATTGTGGTTTTGCTTTCTTCTATAAAATTTTATTAGTGGTATATTCTAATAGGCCATAGATGTTGTTTGGATTGTCACTAAGGGCTATTGGAGTAGTAGAGAGTATGATCTAAGCTTAATTTACATTAGGCAATGCTTTTCTTAGTAATTGGTTTGTTAAGCCCTATATGTAGTTTAGTTGTAGTGTGCTTTGCATAATATGTGGCAGTGTTGTTTGTCGAATATCCTCTGCATTTAAATCCATATTTATCACCCTTTCCTATTTCTAACCCTCCATTTCTCTCTTTAGTAATATTCCATTTATTTTTTATTTTTTCTTTGCAACAAATAATTGGCCTTCTTTGGAGGTTGGCAAGAAGAAATTCCTAATCATCCAATCTTGACATGTGGTCTAGGGTGCATTTCTTACCACTAGGTGATTCATTGAACAAGACTAGAGCTACCCTTTAGCCAATTTTAGAACACTAGATCTACCCTTTATAATGATAAATTATAAAATCATATTAAAATATAAATTATAGAAAAATTATACAAGACTTCTATGGATCAACTATATCATTTGACCCTTTGATTTGTGCTTGCATGATGTTTGTGCCTCTGCCCTATCATATTCAATTAGTCTTTTATCTCTATTTTTATATGCTATTTATGGATATGAATACCTTAATCTGTTCAATTATAAATATTCCCATTAGATTAGAACTAATCATGCTTTGGTCATTTGGTCATATTTGATTTACTTCATTTATTTATCCCTCATATGTATTTTCCATTAATTTTTTTATTTGCATTAGATTAATTAGATTAGCTAGATTACTAAGTATCCAACCCAAATCTAGAGGTTTAAAAGCTTTAACCATCATTTTTGTTTTTAATTATGGTTTCATGTGCAAACTTATCTTCATAGATCAAAATTTTAGGTACATCTATTGGGACATAACATGAGTTTTGCATGAAATCAATTGTAACCCACCTTCATTTTTTTAGATCTGCTTAAATCCATTTTAAATCTCTTTAGATCTATAAAAATTATTTTTCATAGTACCAAATCTAACATAACCTAAAAGATTAAATTAAGATATAAAATGTGTACTCTAAATCTAATGATTTTCTATATAGATTATAACTTTTACATTTAATGATAAATGTTCTTAAAAGCTAGTTGAAAATAATGCAGTACTAGTGACGATGTTAATGATTTATTCCAAGAATTTTACTTAAATTGAATAATTCTATGTTTTATATTCTCAAATATATAAGTTTAATATATTTTGCAGATATGCTTCTTGAGAAATGAAGAGAATTTTGAAAATTTCTAAAATTTTAACACAATTCAAATCAATTATTCATCTCTTTTCTAATGATTGACCAATTCAAGAACTAAAAACAAATCATTGTAGAGTAATTGAACTTCATAGATGACTTCAAAGTATATTTTCAAGGATCAAATACATTGATTTACATTTTTATATTTTCTCAAACCTTAATTGCCTTCATTAGATGTGTTAAAGAGTCAATTGAAAACTAAAAACTTTCATCCTTAATATTGATTCACTTGTATTATAGGCTATTAGAATACAAATAAATATTTCACTTGCTTTTTTTTTTTTTTAAATTTTGAATGTTAGGGTTTCTACATTATTTCTTTTCAATTTCTCTTATCATAGGAATTAATCAAGTTAGTAGAGTAGAAATGATTATTTATTCAAAATTTTCATAAATTTCCAAAATAAGTGATTCACTAGGAAAATCATGATTTTCCTACTTTGATGTGATGTGTGATCCATATATTTTTAAGTGAGTAATCTAATAATCAATAAATTCACTATTTTTAGAGTGACATTATGATGATGTAGGCATGATCCTAGTGGTTTGAAATGAAAATTTTGACTAAGGAGGGATGCAAGTGATTCACTTTAATGACATTGACTGGCTTACAAGATGAACAACCAAGAAATAAAGTAGCAAAAGGATTTCTATGTTATGATGACAATCCATTTTATTTGATCTATGAGAATATAGATGATGTCATGTTGATGGAGATATGATCTTGGGATTTTTGAATAGACAAATTTGGCTAAGGCTAAGTGTACATGATTATTATATAGCATCAATTTGCATATAGAGATGAATGACCAAGTTGTGGATGACAAAGGAGGAATATATCATGTTGAGATTAGGTGAAGCCTCTAATTTATTTCTCCTTAATAAGGGAAAACAAAATAAAGAGAATTTTATGGCCTGAAAACCATTTATTTGATCAATATGGGATTCAATTAATATTATGCCAACTGAACCAAGGTTAACCCTTAAATGATGCAAATCATATCATAAATTTTGAACCCTTAGTCACCTAAATATATCTATCTTTTCCAAGGTCAACAAAAATATTTGTAGAATCCTAATTCATAATAGGTATATGATAACCGACATTCAGTGTAGAACCTAAATCAATAATTCATTTTAAATCAACTTGTCATACACAATATACAATGTAATGTTGAACAACAATAATAAATGACTACTCAAAATGTCCAAGATATATAAAATAAACAATTGATCCAATATCCTCAATAGCAACTACTGTATACTTAGATGGATCCACCTTAATTTTAAATACAATATGACCAACACATGTTGTATGGACAAGGTCCATTAAATTTGATGATTTACTATCTTATTGTAACCACAATGTTAAAGCCTCCCCTCAACTTTGATGGGAATTGCAATAAAAGAATATTAGATCATCTCAACAAAGTTTCAACCTTGAAATTGGTTAATCAAACACAAGAAGAATATGTTGTTGTGTGGCTACTAGTGTTTTCATAAATACACAAAGTAGCAAAATGGTATAGAAGTTTTCTTGATAATTTTATTATATTTTAGGGTTATGATGCAGGAGTATTTATATGTATAGTAAATATAACATCAACCAATAAAATAAATAATAAATAAATAAACAAATAATAATAATAAAAATAATTATCATCATTTAAGTGTGACTACTATTGTTGTTATCCAAGTGTTTTTGTTACTGTCTTACTGCTGCCATCATGCTATTGTCTTCTTGATACTATCATCATGTTGTTGGTATCATATCATACTATCATCTAATCATGTAGTACTATCATCTGAGCATACTATACAAACACATGGAAATTGTGAGGAAAATAAGAGGAGAAAAAATAATGAATTTGTTAGGGAAGGATATGAAGACGAAGGGACATGAATTTTGGCCTTCTAGATTTTACCTTTGTGTCCACTACTAAATAAGGATAATTATGGTGTATTACAACATGTCAAGATGACAAGAAGAAATTTAATAAAATTTTAGTTTTGCTTCATTTTTTAGCTTGTGAGTTTGTTGTGAAATTTTGATACTAGAAGTATTCTTTCATTAGACCCCCTCCCTTAGACTGCAACACTTGGTATTAGAGTAGGTTTTTGGAGGTCTATAATATGTGTTGGAGGAGAGATGACACATTGAGTAAGAGGAAGACCACTTTGTATTGTGCCTTGACCAATAGACATAGACAAGATGCTAAGGGTAATCACATCCAAATCAGATGCAATTGAGACTACCCAAAGGAGAGGTGTTTATATTGAATATGGGAATGATAGTGAAGAGGAAGAGAGTGGTCACACAAAAGCTAAATATCAAGAAGAATAACCAAATTAGTGGTCGATTTAGTCAATATCTAGCATGTGAAGTAAGTTGAAGATGGATACTCCCTATTTTAATGGAATTTTAAACCCAAAAGAGTTGATAGACTGGATAATAAACATGGAGATATTATTTGACTATTAATCTATGGTGGAACCGAAATGGGTCATTTTTACATGCACAAAACTAAAGGGATATGCATAAATTTGGTGGAATCATGTCCAAATGGAGAGGCAACAAAAGGGAAAGGAGAAAATTCAAAATTAGGATAATTTTATTTCCCAATTAAAATCTAAAATTTTGCTTACAAATTATCAAATTGGGTTGTTTAAAAAACTTTAAAACCTCAATCAAAGGTATTTAGGAGTGAAGGAGTATATAGAATAATTATAAAAATTGACAATAAGAGCATTCCATATTAAATATTATAAGGAGAAAATGACAAGATACATTAATGGGATAAGCTTGTCCATACAAGATAAAATTGGTATGGTTTGAATGTAAATAGTTGAGGAGGTATATTAGTGTGCACTCAATGTAGAAGAGAAGTTGAACCACAAGAAACAAAATGATGCATGAGAGAGAGGACAATATTCAAGAGGAAGAGGGAAGCAATCATAATATGGATGAGATATCTCCTTACAAACAAATAGTTTCAATCAAGGTACTTGAGAAAAAGGTGAATCATTAAGAGGATGAGGAGGATTTGGTAGACGAAGAAGACACAGTTTTTAAAATGTAGCAAATTACTAGGTGTGGAAAAGAAGCTCACAACCAAATTGCACAAGCAAATGAAGAAAGAATTGCCTCAACAAATCTCATGGAGGAACCAAAAAAAGGAGAGTTATTTTTTATGAAAAGGGTATTGTTAAAACCAACAAAGGAGGTGCAAGAACCATTGCAAAGAAGGCATTTTTAGAATAATTTGTAAATTAGGAGGAAAATTTTGCAAGGTGATTGTCAATAGCAAGAGCATAGATAACATAGTGTCAATAGATAAGGTGAAGAAACTTGGTTTACAGATAATTAAGCATCTAAAACCTTACAAGGTGTCATGGTTATAAAATGGGCACCAAATTTTGGTAAGTGAACAATGTATGGTGAATTTTCAAATTGGTTCTTATAAGGATGCAATTCTATGTGATATTATGCCAATGGATGCATGCCATATTTTATTGGGTAGACCATGGAAATTTGATAGAAAAGTGATACATGATGGTAGAATGAACACTTATTCAATTGTCAAGGATGGTAAAAATTATGCTTTGATTTCATTGAAGAACAAAGGAGAATAGGTGGAATGCAGTTCTAAATTTTTCCTAATATTAGGAAAATAACTCTTGAATATTTTGAAGGAGGAAGTGTGCTTTGTATTCATTTACCAAATTTGCAAAAGTTAGGGCAATGTATGGAATGGATGAAATTCCTTATGAAATAGTTGATATGTTGGAGGTGAAAAGTAAAAGGCCCCGATAAACTAAGTCTAGAAAAATAGTAAATACATAATAAAAGGAAAAAAAGAAGAAGAATATAACATATACACATATAACACAATATTTCACCTGGAAACCCTTACGGGAAAAAACCCAACATAGTAATATCTCCTTATTGTATAAACTTAACCATATCCAATATAATAATGTTCATCTCTCATCTCTCTTCAAACCCTGATGCAAGTGCAATTAAATAACAATAGTATAAGAACAAATTTTACAATACCATGGGCATGTGGGTAGAATTTTTGCACCCACTATTTATGTTCAAATCAAGGAAAAGATAAGGGGTGGGAATTATTCTGAAAGGTAGCCAAGCAAAAGGCTGGATGGAGAAATGGGTTGCATATGAACCCTTTGTTATCCAAAGCCCCCATCAAAATATGGTAAATTAAATATATCCATGACAAAAGAATGGGCTACAATTCCCATCATAGGCACTCCCAAAATCCCATCCAAAGGAAAAAGGAATTGGATGGATGATCGAGAGAATGTCAAAGAGGAAGTGAGTCCTGAATTGCTGCCCAGGTAATTGGATAATAGAGACAAAAAATTGAGAGGTATATTTAGGAAGAGGTAGACCCAAAGTCATATCTAAGGTTTGTTCAGACATAGTGAAGGAAGAAAGAGTGGAAATAAGAAGATGTGCAAGGGTTCATATTTCCCTATCCTAGAGGAATATAGTCTATATTTAGGAAGGGAAGCTAACCAAGGTGTACATCCAATCCAAACCTCCATCCTATATAGAAATTAATGCATAGAAGACTAGCCATGTATGGAGCTCCTCAAATTCAAACTTCTTTTTCCCAATGAGCCTATCTGATTGCTGAGTCAAAGGATGCAACATATGGGTAAATTTAATGACTGATCATATCAAGTACATAAGGTGGTATATGAGGATTTGATGTAGAGAAGATAACTCGAATCATCAAGAAGAATTTAAAAGCAATGATGGCATCAAATGCATTAATTAGAAAGCATTAGATAGGTTATGTCAGTAATTCTCATTTGGATACATTGAAGAATTATTTATCCATGATAGAGCAATCATAGAGTAAATCACTCAAACAAGATTGAATACTGACATCCTGATCCACCATTAATGTTATATTAATTAAATTTTCAAAAATCCCGCTCTTGGAAGGGGCTATATATACATGTTTGTAATGTATGTTTTAGTGTCAAATCTCCAATCATTACAACCTCCATGTACATTTTGATGCATACAACAATATAAGTGGATTATTATGTTGCCTTCAATTAATTTCATGTATGTATGATTTCACTCTACTGATTATTTTTTCTATGGTTAAGTGAATGAACTAGCTTTAATTTTACTATCTGGATTTCATGCTACTAGTTCCTTAATTTTAGAATTCTTGGTAGAGTAATGTGCATAATTGGTTAATGAAATTAGTGGCTGGTCTGTTAGGTAGTCCATGAATGTTGTTCATGTTTCAAATTTATTAGGCATGTATCTTGATGTGATTGGATCTACATCACTTTATGTTCTAGATTTGTGTTTTCTTTAATCTCTTTCCCTCCCCTTTTCCCCAAGCATTTAGTTAGAACTTCCAAGGAGATGACCTTCTCTGGAGATTGACCCTAAGATATTTATGGTCTTGGAGCCATTCAAAGTTAGTCGAGGTCTATGGGTGCACAATCCTTACCATTAGAAAAACTTTCAACCAATAGTTTTTGGCACACCCGATGGGATGCCTTTCTAAATTTTGGATAATTATAAGGGAATGATGATACCTCGATTTCTCTAGATTCCCTTGTTACTTGGAAACTCTGTTAAAAGACATACCTAGAAATCCATATCAGCCTTGTAGTCTTTTTCATGATTACAATACATAGGGCCAGCATTTCAAAAGAACCCATTGAAGTCTGGAAGTTATCCTCCATAAAAAAACAACCTGAGTTGATTATTAAGGCCTATGGTCCCACTAAATAATAAGAGCAAGATCAAACTAATACTCAATTGGTACCCTTACCTCAAATATCCATTTCACATCAAATAATAATGGCCCAAAATAAAAACCCAAGAGTTCCCAAATGGAATCATATAGGACCTCTTAACATGGCTAATCAACATGCTATTCCACAAGTAGCCTTGAAATACCTTCCAACCTATGATGGTATAGGAAAATAGTATATGAACATGTTCAAGATGTAGCATCATTGATTGTGCATAATATTCAAGATGAGGATGTGATGGTCAAGTTATTGGTCATTTCTCTGAAATAAAAATTGCTTTATTGGTATAGAACTCTACCTAGTGGAAGTATAAACTCTTGGAATGCTTTGGCATCCAAATTAATAGAAGAGTTTAATGAGCAAGCATACCCCTTTTATCTACTTACTCAGTAATACAAAGACATCCACAAGAAGATATTATGGATTTAAATATCAGGTTTAGTTGGACTTGGAAAAGAGTCCCTGATGGTCTTAGACCAACTCATGATCAAGTTATCTATTATTATCTAAGAGCATTCAGTTTAGATTTAGGACTAATGATAAGACAATAAAATTTCCTTGTTTTCCGTAAGATCTTCCAAGAAGCTACAAAAGCAGAAAAAATCCTCATTTCTATAGGAATATTACCTCCCAAACTTGTGATGCCTATTTTCCCAAAATTTATTAATAGTCAACCATAGCCGACTATCCCGATGCCTACTTCTACAATATTGCCACCTCCCATGGGCTTCTCTAAATGGCCCAATATACTAATAGTACTAGTACTACATGTGCCTCATGTGATACCATCTCTCCCTACTCCATATATAGTGCCTACATTACCTACCCTGGATTCACAAGTAGCTACCTTGCATAAGCTACAATATTTTATGAAAAATATATCCAATGAGGTTATTATGATGAAAAGGAGGGAAGTCAAAAGGAACTTCCAACCAAGAATATTTCCATATGTGACAAAATATCAATATAATTCCACTAATAGGCCATCGAAGAGAACTAATACAATTTTTATTAATGATGGATGTGAACCTTCGACTTCTCTGTCTGATTCAGACTATTGGTGTCCTACCTGTAATGATCCTCATGGGGAAAATACCTTCATGATGCACCAAAATTATATGCAAAGAATGGTTTTTGAGAGAGCAAAGATAATTCAAAAGGGATAAATCAATATGGTTGGAAGTAATACAAATAATTTCATGGTGCCATCAATAGAATAAGTATCGGTCTTGATGAGATCTGGAAATAAGCTGCTACAAGTGAACACTGAAGAACTCAACCTCATGAAAAATTGCTACTGATGATTCAATAGAAAAGAAATATGAAAGTAGTACTCAAAAATTTCCCTATAAAAGAGCTCCAAAGAAAGAAAAGGAAGATCCCAAGCCTAGTGAACCTCAATTAAAAGCAATGGAGATTCAAACTGAGGCTAGAGATAAGCTCAAATATCCATCCTTGATGAAGCATCAATGGATTGAAGCCACCCATGAGTATAGAAGTAAATTTGAAGCCCCTCCAAAAGAGAAATATAGGCAATCCAAAATCTCCACCTTCAATATTGTGGAAGAATTAAAGAAGACTCCTTCAAAATCTAGTATGTATGATGCATTACTCATCCCTGGATAGATTGACCTACTCCAAGATTCCCTAAAAATGGTCAAGGACCAAAGAAAAGTCCAACCAGAATAGAATATGGTTCAAAATAGCTCTATTATGGGGGGCAAAAATAATAGTCCTTCACCGTTTTATCTCTCTTTGGAAATGGAAGGATGGGTTGTGCATAATTGCATGATAGATTTAGGTGCTACTACTACAGTCATGCCTAAAGTAGTGTGTGATGTCATGGGAATGGAATACACAAGAATATGTCCTAGTGTGTTGCATCTGGATGGTACTCTAGTAAAAATTGTTGGGGTCATCAAGGATGTGCCTATCATTCTTCATAGATTACCTTAGGTCATTGTTATACAAGGTATTGTGGTAGTAGACCTGGAACCATACTTTGGGATGTGCCTCTCTAGGGAATTCACTACCAAATTGAGGGGATACCTTTCTCTTGACTATTCTCATATGGAAATCCTATGTAAATGGAGAAGGGTGAAAATCCACTCAGAAAAACATCTCCCTTTCATATAGAAAGGATAGAGGAAGTGGACCAACAAGAAACCGTAGTAAATGCTATTATTGATGAAGGATATCTCATAGAAGAAGTCTTAGAAGAACTGCAAATAGAAGATCAATTTTCTATGAAAACTATCAATGCAATAATGGAAATAGAGGTTGGTACTTACAAGTTGAAAGGCTAAAAGCCTAGAAAGAAAGCCTAGGATGAATCTTCATCTCCATCCCATCAGTTATGGAAACTATATTTTGATGGAGCAAGATGCAAAAATGGTGCAAGAGCCAGGATAGTCTTGATTTATCCTAAAGGAAATAAAATGTTTTCTCATATAGATTAACATGGAGTTGTACCAATAATGTAGGAGAATATGAGGCCCTTTGTTTGGGACTTAAAATGGTAGAGAAGTTAGGCATCAAGTAGCTCCAGATATTTGGTGATTCTAAATTGGTGATCAATCAAATTACTAAAAAAGTATTAGCAAGAAACATTACTTAAAATCCTACAGGAACAGGGTATGGGATCTGTTAGAATCATTTGAAGCATTGTGAATATTAAAGCAATCCCTAGAGATCAAAATAGACATGTTGATATTTTGGCTTCTATAGGAGCAAACTTCTATCCAGTCTCAAACACCATTCACAAAGAAAAATTAGTTAGGTTGGTATATAGACCATCCATCCCTGATAAGGACACTTTCTAGAAAGTGTTTGAAAATTATGAATAGATAGTGGACTTTCTAATTCATGAAATGAATTTTTCAGCTGACGGGTCCTCCAAAACTGAAGATGAAAAAGAAGAGGAAGGGTTTATCCAGCTCAAAAATAACCACATCCCAAAAGGACCGATCACCTTGGAAAGCCTCTTTGATATTAGTGATTGACCAAAAGGTCATATAATGAAGGTTGACTCTAAAGGATATAAGGAAGTCCAAATATTAGAAGGAAAGGGTCTGAAGATAGGGGTAGACTGCTCAAATGAGGAAGTCCACCAAATTCAGGAATTGTGTAAGAGATATGATGATATTATCGCATGGACATATGATGACCTCAAAGTATATAGTAAGGATGTGATTCAAAACACTATTGAAATAGATCTTGATGCAAAGCCCTTTCAAAAAAATAGAGACTAGTGAACCCAAAAATAAAATCTCTGATGAAACAAGAATTGTTGAAATTGTTGAATTCCAAAATAATCTATCCCATTAAGCATTCTACTTGGGTAGCTAACCTAGTTTTGGTCAGAAATAAGAATGGAGATATTAGGCTCTGCGTAGATTTTCACAACCTAAATAAAGTCTCTCTGAAGGACCACTATCCTCTACCACAGATAGATCAAATATTGCATACAGTGGTAGGAGCATAACATTTCTCATTACTGGATGACTTTTTAGGATTCAATCAAGTTTGGGTCAAAGATGAAGATCAACATAAGACTACATTCACCCATAATTAGGGAAAATTTTCTTATCAAAGGATGCCATTTAGATTATCTAATGTTGATGCAACATTTCAAAGAGCAATGGATTTTGTGTTTTGTGAATTGGTCAATAAAGTAATTGCTATCTATTTGGATGACCTGACTATATTTTCTCATAAAATGTGGGATCATGTGAAGCATCTCCAACAAATATTTGAGAAATGCAAAGAATTTAGAATATCATTAAATCCAAGGAAATCAATCTTTGTGGTACAAGAAGGTAAACTCTTGGGACATGTTGTGTCAAAATTAGGGCTTGCTATAGACTCGGATAGGGTCAATGCTATTTTAGAATTGCCAATACCCATGAATAAGAAGGCACTTCAGTATTTCTTTGGGTAGATCAAATTTGTGCAAAAGTTTGTGTCTGACTTTACACAAATAGTCAAGCCTATGACTCAAATGCTAAAGAAGAATTTTGAATTCAAATGGATGGATGACAAGAAAGATGCTTTTAGGAATATTAAGGAAGCCATTTCATGGGCCCCAGTTCTCATCAACCCGGATTATTCTAAAGACTTCATTTTATATGCCTTTGGAGCAAAATAAAGTTATGCAACAATGCTAATGCACAAAGGAGGGTTGATGGTAATGAGTGACCAATCACTTTTCTTAGCCAAAATCTACATGATCATGAAGAAAGATACAATTTTATAGAAATATAAGTATATGCTATTATGAAATCTCTTAAGAAATTTAGGTATTTTGTCTCACAAAGTAAAATAGTGGTGTATGTGGTACACCCAGATGTCAGGATTTTTGTAATCCAAGGAGAATGGGGTGACTGAAGGGCTAGTTGGACAACAAATATTCAAGAATTTGACATGGAAATTTGACCAACAAATTTGGTCAAGGGGTGACTTTGTCAACATTTTGTGGAAGCAACAATAATGAATTCCAACCTATCTATAGAAGCAATAGATAATCAAGAATAAACACAAATAGAGATGTCATATGACTCATGGATCATCCATTTGAATTCTTACTTTAACTATGGCAAGTTCCTAAAAATATTGATAACATCTCAAAGACGTAGATACAAGTTGCAGGCTAGAAAATATACACTAGTCAATAACACTCTCTATCAAAAATTATTGATGGTGTATTGTTACGATGCATACCTCAAGAAAAGGTAAGGGAGTTACTGGAATAATTTCACTCTAGATTCTCGGGAGGCCATTATTCAATGCAAACCACAACAGCCAAAATATTTAGGATAGGATTTTACTAGGCTTCCATATTCTCATATGCATTCAAGTTGTTAGAAAGTGTGACAAGTGTCAAAGATTTACTAGAAAGGAGAAGCACTATGCCATGCCTTTAAAGCCAATAATAGCAAAAGAACCTTTTCAATAGTGGGGGCTAAATTTTATTGGTGTTATAAACCCAAATTCATCAACCGATCACAAATATATTCTTACAACAACATACTACTTTACTAAGTGGACTAAAGTTGAAGCAACTAAACAAGATGACTAGTAGATAATCATTAACTTCTTAGAAATATTGATCACTAGATTTGGGGTCCCAACTACTATTATCTCAGAAAATGGATCTTCTTTCATAGGAGCCAAAATAATGGACTTTTCTAGAAGATATGAGATATACTAGAATGCAACCTCAAATTACTATCCATAAGGCAATGGCTTAGCAAAATCTTCAAACAAGAATTTATTGAAAATTATTAAAAGAAGCATTAAGTAGAATCCCAGAAGTTGGCACCTTATGCTAAATCAAGCATTATGGGAAGACATGATAACTCCAAATAAATCCTTGAGAAAATCCCCTTACTCTCTAGTTTATGGTAAAGAGGCTATTCTTCCTATTAATATTGAACTCCTAGCATTAAATTTTCTACAACAAATAGATGATGAAGAGTTCCCATCGATTGAAAAAATACTAGTGCAACTAATATATTTGGAAGAAGAGAGAGAAAAGGTGTTTGATAATGTAACCCAACATCAAAGTCTAGTCAAGCAATGGTTTGATAAGAAAGCTAAATCAAAATAATTTTTCAAAGGTGATCTTGTACTTAGATGGGATGTAAATCTGGCCAAACCAAGGGCTCATGATAAGTTTGATTCATTTTGGATCGGGCCATATCTCATTTAGGAATGTAAAACCTTAAATGCATACCAATTATAGGATTTGGAGGGCAAGTTGATGCCAATCCTAGTAAATGGTCAACACCTAAAACACTATGTCTGATTTTCCTTGAGCAGTTGTATAAGTATGTATATATTTTCTTTGTTTTACCTTGTATATAAGTAGAGTGTAATTTGCCTTTTTGTTGTATAGCTAAGAGTCCTAAGCCTTTTCGGTTCCCCAAGAAGTTTCTCCGGGCATGATATTCAAATTCAAAAGTGGATGGGAAAATGGAAAGCATTCAATTGAGGGAAGGATCCTGAAACCTTGTCTCAAGCTAGGATGAAAAAATAAGATTAGTATGAATGAAAAGTAGAACTCAAAATATCGTCTTATCAGGAAGAGAAAATAGAATTATAGCTGATAGTTATCAATCATAAAGAAGGAGTGCACAAAGGGGTAATGTAATATCAATTCCTTGATTCATCAAAAGGATTGATGATCAAATTGGAAAGAGTGCCCAGTATATATAATTGCATGTGTACAAATGGCCAATGCTCCATTCTGATAAAATCAAGAGGAAGATCATGGGCATGTACATCAAGTGGCTCTAATGCGTATAATGGCCATAAAAGGATGTGGTCATCTAGCTGGAACCTATCGAAGAGGTGCATTAATAGAAAAAGTAGTGAAAGCACATTCTTCATATGGATTTAAGCATGTGTAATAAATAAAAGGAGAATGAATTCTGAAGCAAGATTAGCCTGGAAAAATAACAATCCAACTATTTTTATAAGGATATGTTCTCGCCTGAATCATTTAATTGGATTGAGGTTCATAGTCCAAGAAGGGTTGTTAGGAAAAGTTTGATAATAATTATGCACTTCAAATTGGATTTACCTCAAAGAAAGTGGGATTCTATGTAATAACCTTGATCACCAATCCCGTCGGCCCTACATTTATGATATTATAAATAGGTGATGCCAATAGAAGCTTCATGATGATGTAGTGTCTACTAAGTATTGTTCATGCTCTAAAGAAGTAAGGTGGTTGATAGCTGATAAAATTTGATCATTCTAAATCTTATAGTTCTTGTGAGTAAGAATAGATCTGAGAAAAATGACCAAGGCAAAGTCGAAGAAAAAGCTGGAGGACTCATTTGAGGGAATTACGGATACATGCATCACTCTAAAAGCTAAAGCAAAGTTGTTTCGAATCGAAGTAGAGCAAAAGGTAAAATCAATTAACTCTAGTACCTCTAGGGTAGCTCCATTGAACACACAATTGGTGATGTTCTTATCGATTGTTGTGCACTCCTATCCTGAGCTAGTGGATGTCGCAGCTAAATTTTATGATGCTAGTATAGGGACAATCAGAGGGCAAGATGGAAAACCTCTATTTCAAATAACTACTCAGAATTTTAGAAAAGCCTTTGCAACCTCAAAGCCCTCTCTTGAAGATGTATCAATTAAACACCTCAGAGTCATTAAGGAAAAATCTCAAAGAGAAAATCTTGTAGAGGATGGCCCAAAATCTTGGATGATGGAAGTCTTATTCTTGAGAAGCTTACCTAAGGACTATTTAGAGAGGACCTAGAAATTAATAGAATTCAAGGAATATGTTCAGACCGTATTGAGCATGATAGCTACAGTGTAGGGTGCTAAAATGGACAAAACAATATTCCTAGAGTAGATAGCTTTATTTCACGCTATATTAAGGGATCTCAAATCAAAAAATCTAGATTCGGTTGAATTTCTGGCCAAGAACATGAGAAAGTAGTTGTCAGACTATTAGTCTAAGCAAAGTATGAAATTTCATTTTCCCTCTTACTTAGCCTGGTTATTTCTTTTCTTTATGCCTAGAGCAACACATTCTGTGCAAATCATGGAGGATGATTTTCACCCAGTATTTTATTGGATGCATTTTCTTAGGAAAATCCAATCCTATCTAGAGTTTAATAAGAGTTTCCTTGGTCCAAATTTGGCATATGTTTATGGTATTTGTCCTCGTCTGTCTAAGAGAGATGTGTAGATTTTAAGGACAAGATTCCTTGAAGTAGGGGATTGGTATTTTCTAGCAAAAGTAACATGCATAAGATTGTATGGCTTATCTAGTTTCTCCTTCATTCTTCCTTACTATGTCACAAATTGGGTCTTTGGCCTTGAAGTTTGTAGGTAAGCCATTGTAGTAGAAGATAAGCATGGTCAAGGAGCGAAGAAGAAAATAATTTTTTAGTTTCTTGTATTGTATAGTCCCATCAATAATCCCTTCAAAGACCAGGTTGCATATATAAAGTTAGATAATAAGCTGCATGCTTTAGGACTTCAAATAATGCCTCCTTAGTGGTATTACGATCCTTATGGTGTCATTAAAAGAAATATCACTAACAATGTCAAACCTTGACCATTCAAACATTAGGATAATGAGGTAAATTAAGGTGTACTACAATTCAAAAATCTATTGGAGGATCAATTGGTTCTATTTGCTTAGTTTGAATTCCATAAGCACCCACCATGGAGGTCCTCATATCCATACAAGAGGGTATTTGAACCTGAAAGGGAACCTTGATCAGAGAATAACAACCACTTTATTTGAATAATTTGAGCATAAGAAGGGTTGGGACGATGATGAGAAGGTGGAACAATGGTGGTTAATGAAATGTGAGAAGGATGATCTTAGGGAAATCCTCCCAGGAGTGGTAGACATTAAATTTCACATAGAATTTATGATTCACATTGACCAATGGTGAGAAAGAAAGGATGATAATTTTTTCCCAGAAGTCTTAAAACAATATGTTCCTATGGAGCCTATCATAGGAGAAAGCAATGATGACCAAGAAGGAGATCAGGAACTTGAGGGCCTAAGTTCTCAAGAAGAATCCGATGATTTGGCCCATGGAGCACAAGTCAAACCAGAAGTGTATTACTCCTATAAACCATAAAGCAGTAGAATAATGAGGTTGAGTAAAACCCTTCAAGAGACTTGTCATTCATCCGGCTCCTCTCCTCAGAAATTAGTGTAGAGTAGAAATAAAAGGACCCACTCAAGTCTAGTATTTCAAAAGAGAAAGATCCAGGGCACAAGCATTAGCAACTACAATCTAAAGTGGTGCAAGTGAAAAAATCAAGAGCACTGGTGCATCATTCAAAAGAGAGTCAAAATATTACGAACCTCAAAGAAGAACAAGTTTATTTGTAGGTACAATTAAGCACCCCTTCTCCAAATCAATATTCTCCCAATAATCCACTAAACCATCCTCCCATTTTCACTAATGTTCCCCTATATTTTGAAAGAATACCGATCACAAGGCCTATGTTAGAGAAGGATTTCCCTAAACCTTCATCATCACCTTCTTCATTTTTTTGTCCCTCACCTGATATTCCTACCAATCCATTAGAAGCATCCATCCCTATGTCCTTGTACAATCCATTAGTTACTCCTACATTCTCTGTCACCCCTCCACCTCCTTCAAAAATATTTCCTAAAAAATTTCCCCCTTCATCAGTATTATTCGGTACCAAAGCCATGAGTCAGTCAACTGGTATAAACTAGGAATAAGCATTGGCAACACTTCCTGTATCCCCGTTGTCCTCTGTGATATATTTTACACTTCCATATCAAGAGATAGAAGAAGAAGAACTAGAAATATTCAAGGTTGTACGAGTGGTGAGAGACAACCAAAATAAGTAGACTAAATAGCAACTATAATAAGAGCATAAAAGTTAGGAAAAGGCCACCATGATGGTTTTGCATGTGCTTGACCCAATTGAGGAAATACAACATAAGGTGATCGCCAAACCCAGAGTCAAGAAAGCAAAAGTAGACATGAAATATGATGATTGGAAATTTGAGTGCCTCACTAGACACATTGATGGCATCCCCTTTGTTGAGGTGTTGAAAGCGTCACATGTAAAATCTAATACTTTGTATCTCAAAGTGAAAAATACTTAAAAGAAGATGAAGGCAATAGAGAAAAAGGTGAAAATTTTGAGGCTCAATATCATCGAGTACAATGAGAAATAAAAACCATCAAAAGTAGAAACAATATGTTGAGTGATACATTGAACAAATCTCTCTCACCCGAGCTACTATAGTAAAAGGAAGAAGATATTGTTAAACTCAAAAATGAGTTACAAGAAATGAATAGTAGGTTGGAGCAATGCAATGAGGAATCCAAATTGAAGATGTAGTAGCAAGATCTCCTACTCAATGAATGTAGAGAAAAGTTACAACAACAAGAGAATGAGTTTAATAATCTTCTCAAAGAGCTATAGAAGGAGAAATAGAGGCCTGGTAGGACCACCATTTCAAAGGATAATTTAAGGAGAGTCAGACTTGTCCATTTGAGGAAGGCAAAGGAAGCATATTTGAAGATTGTTTGTCCTTTCACATTTAGAAATCAGTCTTGAAATATTGATAGTGGCAAAGACTGAGTTCAACAAAAGGAAGGGAATCATACATAATATAATCCCACAAGTGGTTGCTTTGTGCATAATACTAAGTAGTCATAATACTAGCCCCTGCATTTATCAGAAGTATGAAAGGGAGCAGTATGAAGTCATGATATAGCAGGTTTTACACCTGAATGGTTTATACTATGAAGGTATCAAGATTTTTGATATACTGAAGAAGGAGCTTGGGGCAATGAATAAATTCAATGAACAACTCAAGGCACTTGGGTCACCTATATTTTGGGATAGTAATCATCAGTTATATTAAAAGCAGAATCTTGAGAAGCTATTCCAAGATCTTGAGTAAGATGAAAGTATGATGACGGCCTTGTAAGAACCTATAAGTCTAGATCAATTTTTTAATTTTATCTCCAAGATATTTAGTCTCTCAATCATTTTCGATTAGATGGCTGAAAGATACAGAGACCCACCCAACCAAGAAAGGTGTAGACTCAAGTACATTGTGTATCAAGTGAGAAGTGCATTTGTCCCTTCTATGGACAACTAGGTTGGAATGTATAACAAATTGTAGAGTGGAGTAGTTACCCAACTAGTCATCCCTCATGCCAAGTCATATCAAGAAAAATAGAAATCAAGAGACCTGTCGGGTCTGGATTAAGTCATGAAAGGCAAATTTTCATATTTTATTTTTGAGTTTCATCTTGTTATTGTTGAATTTATGGCCCAATGGATGTGGCCAGAAGTTTTATTTGTTTGATGTTTTTTTTGAAGCTTTGATATGAATTTTTTAGATGGGTTTTGTGCCTTCTAACAAGTAAAAGCCCCCTGTAAGTTTCCAAGAATGTGGGTAGATTTTTTGTACCCACTATTTATATTCAAATCAAGGAAATAGAAGGATGGGAATTATTTTGAAAGGTAGCCAAGAGAAAGGATAGACAAATAAATGGATTGCATATGGGCCCTTTATTATCCAAAGCTCCAACCTGAAATATGGCAATTTAAGATATCCATGATGAAAGAATAGGCTGTAATTCTCGATGAAGGTGTTCCCAAAATCCTGTACAAAGGAGAAAATAATTAGATATATGGTTAGGAGGATGTCAGAGAGGAAGAGAGTCCCAAATTTACACCTAGGAAATTGGATCATAGAGATGGAAAATCAGGAGGCAGATTCAAGAAGAGGCAGACCCAAAGTCCCGTCTGAGGTCTGTTCAACCATAGTGAAGATGAAAAGAGTGGAAAGAAGAAGATGTGCAAGGGTTCCTATTTTACCATCCTAGAGGAATATAGCATAAATGCTGGAAGGGAAGCTAACCAAGGTGTGCATCCAATCCAAGCCTCTGTCCTATCCAACAACAAATGTATAAAGACCCATCCAAGTAGGGACCTCCTCAAATTCAAACTTCCTCTTCCCATCAAGCATATCTGATTACTAAGTCCAAGGATGCAACATATGGGTGAATTTAATGAATGATCAAATCGAGTGTGTAAGGTGATAGCTAAATAATTGATGCAAAGTGGCTACCTTAGATCACTGAGAAATATTCAAAGGCAGTGGCGACATCAAATCCATTAATTATCAGGTAAGGCCCAAGTAGGGTATGTCCGTAATTCCTATCCAAACACAATTAGAAATTTTTTATCTGTGACAAATCAATCACAATGGAGATCACTTGAAAAAGTTGAATACTGACTTCATGATCCACCATTAATGTTATATTAATTAAATTTTCAAAAAGTCTGCTCTTTTAAGGGGCTATATATACATGTTCTTAATTTATGCTTTAGTATTAGCTCTCCAGTAATTACAACCTCCATGTATATTTTTATGTATACATAAATATAAGTGGATTACTTTATGGCCATCAATTATTTTAATGTATGTATGATTTCACTCTGCTAATTATTTTTGCTATAGTGAAGTGAATGAACTAGTTTTATTTCTTCTATCTAGATTTCATGCTACTAGTTCCTTAATTTTGGAATTGGTAGAGTAATGTGCATAACTAGTTAATGAAATCAATGGATGGTCTATTAGGTAGTCCATGAATGTTGTTTGTGTTTCAGACTTATTAGGCATGTATCTTGATGTGATTGGATCAACACCACTTTGTGTTCTACCTTTGTGTTTTCTTTAATCTATTTCCCTCCTCTTTTATCCAAGTATTTAGTTAGAACTTCCAAGGAGCTGGACTTCTCCAGAGATTGACCCTAAGATATTTGGTGTTGGGGCCATTTAAATTTGGTCAAGATATGTGGGCGCACAATCCTTACTGCTAGACAAACTTTCGAACAACAGGTTGGAAAACCATGGGTTCAAATAATTAACCCTAAATAACCCATATGGGTCTAAAAATAGCTTAAGAAACCCTAAAACTTCCCATGGGGGCTACAACCCTTGAACCCTCATTTTTGGGAGTTGCCACCCCTGAACACATAGTTGAGGTATTGCTCAACCCCAAATCCTGACTATAATACATGAAGAGTGTCCAATACCTTTAGAGTTAACCCCACCAAAATAACATGGAAAATATTCAACATATTTCCAACACTCTCCCACTTGTTGAATAATTTCCATAGGGGCTAAAAACTGCCATTATCAATTATCAAGGGAAACCATGCCCATAGATATTCTACACCCAGACATTTTTCAAGTATGTACAACATTTGTTAATGAATCATCAATATTATTCTCTATATGAACTTTATCAAAAATCACCTGATTCCCTTCAACCATATCTCTCACAAATGGTACTTGATATCAATATGTTTTCATTGATCATGAAAACCAGGATTGATGGCCAAAAATATTGCACTCTGACTATCACTGTCAATTCTCATAGCCTTCTACTTAAGACCAAATATTAAACATAATATCTATAGCTGCACTACTTCTTTATAGGCATGAGTTGCTATAATGTACTATGCCTCTATTATGGATAAAACAACCACTGATTACTTTTTACTCATCCAACTTACTACCCCTCCAAATAGTTTGAACACAAACACTTGTGGATCTTCTCTTGTCTAGATATCCAACCTAGTTAGCATCCACAAAACCTTTGTAGATTTACAATATTACTATCTCCAGATTTTCCTTGGTAATAGATAACATAGTCTAAAGTTCCACACAAGTATTTGAAGATCCTCTTCACAACAGTCCAATGTTACTTTCCTATATTGGATATATATCTTCTAACTACTCCCACTACATGTGCAATATCAGGTCTAGTACAAACCATTGCATACATCAGACTACCAACAATGCTAAAATAAGGAACATGATGCATTTATTTAATTTCCTCATCTATTTTATGACACTTTTCAATAGATAACTTTTGACCAATAGGATATGGTGTACATACTGGTTTACAATCAAGCATTTTTAACCTATGTATTATTAAATCAAAATATTTCATTTTATTAACCATAAATTTCTATTTGCACGATCCCTTATTATTTCCATACCCAAAATAAAGTTTGCAACACCCAAATCCTTCATGTCAAATTCAAAATATAACTGAGATTTTAGTAACTTTATCATCTCCTTATTGTTACCAATTAAAAACATGTCATCCACATACAAAACAATGATAACAAAAATTTTACCTTCTTGTTTAAAATACACACATGGATCTAATTTGATTTTTCCAAGCCCAAGTGTCAAAACAAACCTATCAAATTTTTGGTTCCACATTCTTGGATATTGCTTCAAACTGTAAAGAGACTTTTTCAACTTGCATACCAATTCCTCCTTACCTTTTACCCTAAAACATTCTAGTTTATATATATATATATATATATATATATATATATATTTTGTGTGTGTGTGTGTGTGTGTGTGTGTGTCTTCATCAAGTTCACCATGTAGAAATATTGTCTTTACATCCATCTATTCTATTTCAAGATCAAAAGCAACAAAAATAGCCAAAATAAATCTAATTGATGCTAGTTTAACCATAGGAGAAAAAATATCACCAAAGTTAATTCCCTCAACTTGAGAAAATCCTTTTGCTACTAGGCGAGCCTTGCACTTCTCCAAATTTCCTTCTACATTGTAATTTTTCTTGAATATGCACTTATAACCAACCAATTTTCTTCCAGGGGTAATTGCACCAACTCCCACATCTTATTTTTATCTAGGGACTCCATTTATTCCTCCATAGCCCTTTTCCAAGACTTATTATCACTTGAATGAAGTGACTCCTTTATAGTATTGGATTATTCATTAGTAAATGATATATGAAATATAAAATAAATATTTGAAGGGCTATACCTTTCTAGGAGTATTCTCACTCAATCTTATCTCCTCAAACTTTGAATTCTAGGTTTTGCATCTTCATCTTCCTCCTCACCTTCTTCCTCTAAATTTTCCTCTTCAAATTCTCTTTGTAGTTCATCTTCTTCTATAGCACCAGGTTCTATCATAGGTTCTTCATCCTATTCCAATTTTACTTGAATTTCAAGTTCTTTTCTTGGTTGCATTTCCTATTTTACAATCCATTTTGTTTCTCTAAAGATTACATTATGACTGTAAACAATATTTTGTGTTTTTAGGTTCCACAACTTATATCATTTAACATCAATACTATAACCTAAAATATGCATTTTTATATTTATAATCTAGCTTAGTCCTTTTCTCTTTTGGGAAAAAAATATAAGCATCACAACCAAAAACCCTTATATGACTAAGAGAGGGTTTATTACCAGTCCACACTTGCTGTGGAGTTGTGTCCACCAAAGTTGAGGTAAGAGATCTATTAATGAGGTAACAACTAGTTAACATGACTTATACCCAAAATTTCCTTTTTAACCTTGCACCACTTAGCATGCTTCTGGACTTATCCATCAATGTTTTGTTCATCCATTCTATAAATCCATTCTATTGTGGAGTATATCGAGTTTTTTTCTATGTTTTTATTCCATAGTCCTTGCAAAACTATTCAAATTCATTATATAAATACTCACCACGATTGTCACTTCTTAAAACCTTTATATTTTTCTCTATCTAATTTTCTACAAGAGCCTTAAACTCTTTAAATTTATTGAAAACAACAAATTTGTTCCATGAAAAATATACCCAAGTATTTCTTAAAAAGTCATCTATAAATGTAACAAAATAAATAGATTTACCTAACGATGGTACTTTTGCAAGTCCAAACACATCACTATGAACTAGATACAAAATTCCTTCAGATCTTGTAACACTACTAGGAAACTTGACTCGGGTTTGCTTTCCAAAAATATAGTGCTCACAAAAAACAAAATTTAATGGGCAATCAGAAATTCCTTTAGCCATACCTTTTATTTTTAATGTTTGAAGGTCTTTCTCATCAATATACCCCATGCATTGATGCCACAACATTACCTTTTCTACATGAATACTTTGAGCCACTTCTACCATATTATTCTCCTCTATAATTGAAGAGTTATTGCAATCAATACTTATAGTGCTAGCCTCAAGTATGAATAGAGTTCCTGTATGAACTCCCCTTGCCAACACCAAGACTCCATGAACCATATTACAACTATCCTTATTGAATACCATAGTCACACCTATGTCATCCATATTACTCATGGATATCAGGTTCCTTGCCAAACCTAGAATATGCAACACACCAGGAAGAGTTTTAATTCTTCCATATTTTAACCTCAACTTGAATCTTCCTTGACCTATTATTTTATATGTTGAATTGTATCCCAAGAATACTTCACCTCCATTTATCTTTTCATATTCATAAAACCCCTTCCTATGAGGATTCATATGAAAGGAAGCACTTGATTCAATCAACCATGAGTCATGGCATTCACTTGAGCACACTACAACTAAGAATAAGTCCCTTGAATCTTCATTTGTGGTCTTCATTTTTGTAGAAGTTCATCAGATGATCAACTATTATCAACATTTTTTAGATCTACAATCTCTTTTATAATACTCTATTTTACCACACTTCCAACATTTCCTCTTTTTTGAAGCAATATATTTACCCATAGATCTTGATTTCCTTTCTCTTGATTTCTTTTTATTTCTTTCTTGATAAATATATCACAAACAAGGCATCCTTTTGATGACAATCCTAAAAATATTTTTGTCTCATTTCCTTAGATAGTAATGTTCCTACTATATCCTCTACTTTCAATGTAGAAGTAGTATTGGTGATAGCCATAACTAGGTTATCCCATGAATCAGGTAATGAATAAAGTAAAGTAATAAACTTTTTCTCTTCATCCATTTTTACTTCAACAAAGTTTAATTGACTTACCATAGTGTTAAAAGCATTCACATGTTCAGCCATAGAGTCACCATAATTCATCCAAAGTGAATACAACTTCTTATGGAGAAAGAGTTTATTTACCAATGACTTTATCTAATACAAAGTTTCCAACTTATCCCATAATGAATTTGTTGTGGTCTCTATCGATACATTCAACAATACTGAATCAGATAAACACACTCTAATAAAACTTCTTGCCTTCCTATCAATATTCAACCAATACTCATCTATCCTTAATGTTGGTTTTATTCTCGAGATCATAATCCACTGATCTATATCAACCACCATATCCTCCATATTGAGTTTATATAACTCAAAATTTTATTCATTAAAATTTTCAATCTCTACCTATATGCTTCATGTCATTTTTATTCACCTAGATTCTTTTTCATATGGCTCCCACTCAAGAACTAATTTATCATAGGGTTGAAACCCTTATTCCTCAAAAAAAACTAAAAAATATAGCTCTGATACCAAATGAAGAGCAAAAAAACTTGATAAACTAAATCTAATGTAAGTGCAATTAAATAAAAATGCAAGAACAAATTTTACAATACCATGCGTTCAAATAATTAACCCTAAATAACCCAATTTGGATCTAAAAATAACTTAATAAACCCTAAAACTTATGAGGATACATGGAGAGTGTCTAGTACCTTTTAGAGTTAACCCCACCAAAATAACATAGAAAATATTCAACATATTTCCAACAAGAGGAATTTGAGATATTCTCTCTAAGGATTTGTTGAATGGATTATCACCTATAAGAAGCATTAGTCATAATATAGACCTCATGCTTGGAGTAAGTTTATTGAACAAGGTAACCTATAGGATGACACCCTTGAAAAATGAATAGATGAAGAGACAAGTCCAAGAGCTATTGGATAAGGGATTGATCAAGGAGAGCTTAATCCCATGTGTAGTACAAACCATACTAGCATGCAATAAAGGTGGAGAATGGTGTATGTGCATGGACTCTTAGGCTATTAATAAAATCACAATAAAATATATGTTTTGATTACCTCACATGGATGACTTGATGATTTTTTTTTGGTGGAGTAGATTACTTCATAAAGATGTTAGAATTTAAGCTTTGAGTGATTTGCATTAGACCATGATAGATATTTGAAGTACATAGGATACCTTATTTAGGCATAAAAAACTTACAACTACTTCTATCCTATACCATATGCATGGACCTTGTGAAGGTGAGGGTTGTTACACATTTATCCTATATTAGACCATACAAACCATGTGTTTGAGTGTCTACTCACTTATAAATACCTACTATAATGTATTACTTTCTAACTTCCCTCCTTATTACATCATAGTCAAAACACTATTTTAGATTTTTTGATTTGATGAAATTTTTAAAAGTGATGTAGGAATTTTGGAGATAAATCTCCGCCTAGTGTAGACTTCCTACTATGATACTTAAGAGTGTCATATTCTATTGATAATGCACTACAAATACATTTATTATAAATATTGAATGAGTTCAACATTTAAAATGTGTTTCTTCAATGTCTTCCCGTGTAGCATGTGTTTCCTCAATATGGAGGATCTTAATTGAAAAATGAGAAATTGATGATATTAAGTGTTCTTCTACTATATATACTTGTTCCTAAATCTCATCTTGATCAATGCATTTAGTTGAGGTAAGGTAAATCAATTCTTTCTTATTTTTCATGGCTTCACTTATTTGATTAAGTCTTTACTTGTGATATGTGATGTGTTCCTATTTTCTTTGATCTTCAATGTGATATGTTAACATGCAACCTATATCAATCATTGAATTGAATGGTTTCCAATATTTCTTGTGTGTTGTCATATATTTTGTTCAAACTAATTTCCATTTCAAGCTTTTATTGTCTCCTAATGGATTAAGATCAATTATTTTGTACTTCTTCTTTGTATTGCTCATATGTATAAGATGCTTGTGGTATGCAATGTATTCTCTTCTTCTTTGGTATGCTATTGATTGTTGAATCTTCAATGTTTATTGCTTTGGTTCCTCATTCTTTTTGGTGTCTTAAAAAACTTCTATTAATGGTTTGGAATCACATTTTGAGTGTACTTCTTCACTCTTAGGTCCTTGATCCTTGATGTTTCTGGTTGCATTGTAGCAATAATAATTAATATGATTTGAATATTTTCAAAATTATTGATTTGACATTAGTTTAAAATTTTATCAAACATTATTGTGTTGTATTATCTCTACTTATGTGACAAACATAGGTTCTTATTCTTCTTCTTGAACTTCTTATTTTTCTTCTTTCACATGATTCTCTTTGGCTACATTACTTTAATGTGCCTTTCTCCAACTTTGATTATGTTGTTATGAAGATGATCTATTTTCTTGCTAGTTCATCTCTCATGAAGGGGATCCATTTTTTAATGAAATATGCCAACAATCCTTCATGATGTGTCCATTTCTTCCACAATGATCACATGTATTTTATGTGTAGAAAGTACTTATTTGAGAATCATTCCTTTGATTCTAAAATCTTTGAAAATTATTACTTTATTGGAATCACTGTGGAAGTCTTATGTTTTTCCTTAATGACTAATTTCCTCTTTTACTTGTGACTAGTGACTGCTCTTCTTCTTTTGTAGTATGCAAATCCTCTACTTTCTAAAGTAGGTTCACTAGCATCTCAAAGCTTGATGTTTGCTTAGTAACATTTAATGTTGTCATAAAAAATGTACTTGAATGGGAGTGATATAAAAATAATAGGAACTAACATTTCATCAAATACCTATGTTCCCAATGCTTGCAATGATGTTTGCAATTATACTATTCTTCTCATGAATACTTCCATATTTTCTCCATTTTTCATATTTAGACAATGGAACTGACTTTGGAGGAATAGAATTTGATTTTAATTCTTGGCTTCAAATACTATCTTCAATTTCTCCCATGCATCCTTGGATATGGTCATATCTCTAATGTATGCTTGGATTTCATTTGCCACTCCAAAAATGACGAGTCTTGCATTATTGTCTACCTTGTTAAACTTTTATCTATCTTTTCATTCTTCAGTAGGATGGGTAATTCTTCCATCTACTACTTGTCATACTTCCTTAAACTCAAGTTGTGTCATGAGTTTGGTCTTCCAGGAAACATAATTGTTTTCCCTCAATAATTAGAAATTTGGTAACAAGAAATTTGGTTCTCCACTAGCCATAACAAACTTTCATAAAATTTAAAATTTTCTCTTTTACTATATGCACCTCGAAATATGCTTTCCAATGACTATATTGATAGGGAATTGAATACAATATTAAATTTATAGACATCCAACTTGCATTGATAGGATCATTCCATATGATGGACCTATTCCTACCTACAAAGGGTCTTTGACATATCCATTTAATGTAATATTATCTTTAGGGGCTTGATTTGATCTTGTAAGGATGGTGAAATGCCTATAAATCCATGTAGGTTCTCTTTTGTATTTGAATAAAGTTGTAAAGTTATCTCAAATAAGTATTAATTTGGTATCATAGCAGTTGATCTTGCACTATGAGAGGGAATTTTAATTTTGTAAAATCTTGCTTCCCCTTATTTCCTTTCATTTATCCATTTTTTCTCTTTTAACCAATTTGGACCTTTGTTAAGGAGGTTGATTTCATAATCTGACTTGCTTAGTTTGATATTGTATCTAAAAGTAGATAATAAAAATAGATAACCACATCATATAGATCTCTATACATATTCATATTACATCCTCCATTTATTCCACTATTTTGGGTATCTCACCTAGCATAAGGAATGACTACCTCCCTCAATAATTCTCTTCCCAAACTTGCCTCCCTTCTCCTTTGACATCATTATCACATCATATTTGGCCTTGAGGATTTTTATTAAATTTCTAAATCCTCAATAATTGTTCATGTCTCATCATAGACTATATAATGGTTCAGGGATGTAGCATAAATAGCCAAGATTTATTTCCTCCTAGAGGCACCTTTAGACATCTCATCCATGACAAACGACGTACTCACCATAGCTACAAACTAGGAAACATTATTATTTTCAATACCAACAATATTACTGCTATTGTCTATAATGTAATCCTCACCATCCTCACCATTATTTGTTGATATCAAGATCCAACCCCAATGCATCTATGTCCCTAGTTTCTCTTGATTGGTGCTATCAACATGGTCCTCTCATGGATTATTTCACATGGTCAAGCCATATATTCTTCCATGGGAGTATTTTTGATCCATTGTGGTTGGAATTCTACGTTAGAGAGAGTGAGCCTTGGTGTTCCCATAGTTCACCATATTTTTATTGGTCTAAAGGCCACAATGAATTGAAAGGCCCTTTGTATTTGTACTTGGTTGTATAAAGATAATTTTTGAACTATACAGGTTGAGGCTGCACTTCATTAACTAGCACTTCAATTGGTGATTTTTTTGCCAAAAACCTATGTCTACAACTCAAAAAACTAGCTTCCATGAGACAATTTTTCTTCTTCAGCTTTGCTCTTTACAACCATTTCTTCAATGCCCAAGTTTCCATCTAAAAATTATAGTTTTGCTTCAAGCTAGCATGCTTCATGGTTAATCTCTTTATATTCTCATCTATAGCCATGTCATCATTCAGTCCTTTTTTATTTCATATATCACTAAGATTTGAAACAATATGAGGCTAAGATATGGTGAGTTTAGATATTTCTACTAGGATAAGATCAAGATATGGCCCAATTCTATTCTTGCTATTGTTGATATACAAGGAGAGTCCTAACCTTGTTTGTCTAGCTCTAAATCATAGATATGAGTTCTTTTATGCTAATATGATAATAATATTTCTTGAAAGTATCACTTTCTCTCTAGTTAAGAGCTTGAACAATGTAACCAAGTCCATCATTGTGAGCATGTTCGCCATCCCTCTAGTCAAGGTTTATGGAAAGAAGAAAATAAAATATGTACACGTAGGTTGTGTTACCTCTTGCAGATTTTTTCCTACTTGGCTTGTGCAGTGCCACCTCTAACTTCACCTCATTTTTCTATAAGATAATCCCTATAATGTAATTGTGGAACAATCCCTACAAAATTTTTGGCAATCGACACCAAAATTTTTGCATTGACTTGCTCTTGTTAGTGGTAATTATGTGAAATATTTGAGACCTTGTTGCACACTGCCTCCATTGGTATTGCATCCACATCCTGTTAGATGTATGGATGACCATGTTGTTCACCTTAAGCACCATCATTTTCTTCCAAATTTCATTTCCACAAAGATTTTTTTCTCTTGCTACGATCCATTTTGATACTAATAACATATTGGAGTACACTAACACTTAGATGGTATATCTCATTTGATACCTGCGTGTTGCCTAGCCTTTATCATTGATAGCCCTAATGCATGCCTTCTATAACACATGGCTAAAGAGCCACTCCTCATGTTTGATATGTTACCATTTCTTCCTTGGGAAGTGAATTTTTTATAGTTGTTATCCCATATTCATAGTGGGATGGCTTCCTAAAGCCTTTTATCTATTTCTTTTTCATTTTATCATATGCATGTAAAAAACAAGGCAACCATGTAAAATTCTAACAAAATGGACTAAGCTAGAGAATATTCTCTACAAAAGCTATGTTGGATGAAGCATCATCCCAACCTTTCCCTTTGCTTGATGAGATTCTCTTTCTAAAAAAATAAGGCATCTATCCTTTCTTGATTATAGGCTTACAAACACTCTTTAAAATGCATTTTTGAGGTCAATCCGGTGGATACAAAATTTTTCATTATTGTAATAGTCTACTATGACTAGTGGTGCTCCAAAGTTCTTGTTGTTATATCATGAAGTGCATTCTTGTTAGTACCAAAATATCCTCAAAGCATTGTAAGTGAACCTCATAAGCAATGACCTACCCTCCTACACCTAGTGGTTGCAATAACTGGATATCCATGCATTTTGGTAGGATGTAAAAGTTACCATAAGAAAAATTGTAGTTGACCCATGCAATATATTTTTCAAGCATTTGCATCCTTTCAAATAATTCACCTTCAACATTAAAGACTATATTGGAAGAAAAATTTTCTTCAAGACCTTGGCCCTTGCACACAATTATTCCTATAGTCAAATTTGTCATTGTATCTTCCTTCTCAAGACCATGGCCCTTTTATGTGATCATGAAAATCATATGGGTACTTATACAATTGGAATTGTCTTTTCTATCTATTAGCTTATCTCACTTAGTATATTTAAGCTTTTCTACCTTGGCTCACATTTTTAATAGCAAGAATCACAAGACTTATTAAGGTAACACCACATCAAGAACATTGATTTTTGCATAGTTTTTGCATTAGGTTCATTAAATCTCTCATTCTAGTTATCTCAGAATTATCCTTTCATTTTTTACACATTAGAGTCCAATGCTTTTGTTATTGTGATAAAATATAGGGAATTGAATGTAATATTAAATGTGTAGGTGATCAACTTGCATTGATAGGACCATTCCATATAAAGGACCTATTACTTCCTATAAAGGGTATCTAACATACTTATTTAATGTACTATTATCTATAGGAGCTTGATCTAATCTTGTAAGTATGGTGAAATACCTATAAATCCATGGAAGTTCTTTCTTGCAATTAGAATACAGTTTGAAAGTTCTCTCAAATCCATATCATATATATACCTACACCCAGTCTTCAAATGATGCTTCAAAAATAATATAAATAATGTGTCTTGCTAAATGAGGTAGAGGGAATTCTTCTTCCTCTATGAGATATTCTTTCCCTTTAAAATTGAAAAAAAAAAATTCTTTCAAATAATATTTATTTCTCTTTTTTTTTTTTTTTCACTTGTCTCTTCTTCTCAAAGTGAATGCGAGATTCAATATAATATTTTTCTCTTGAAAATAATAATCTAACCTTTAATCAAGAAATAATTAATACCTTAGTTTACTTTTACTTTCTTCTTCTTCAAAACTTTGAAAATACACATTTCTTTTCAACTTAAAAACTTCTACAAATATGCGCACAATCTTCTTAAATATATATTGACCAATATACCAATGTTCACTCTCAACCAATATTTGTTCCTTCAAAACATTCTCTAGGTAAGTGTTCAACAAAAATTGAGAAATGGCTATACACGGTTTCTTTTTCTGCAATCCTCTTGTCAAATGGAGATTGAAGACATTTCGAGTCTTATGAACATGACATTGTTTGACAGTGCTAAGCATGACACTTTTTTGGGAAGGCATAAGATGATACTAAGCATGGCACTATTTTGGCAATGTGCTAAGATATGGAGAGTTCTTTATAGGATGAAATTCTTAGGTTCTTCTACTTCAATTGTTTATATGACTTTGTTTCACCTCCTACGCACCTAGGTGATTAAAGTGTTCTAAATTGTTCAAACTTCAAATTATGCTTGATTTAGTGTTATGTACTTCACTTAAACTATAAATCCCCAATATTATATTTCTCCTTGTCTTCTAGATTTTTACCTTTATATTGAGACATCTTATTTTAATATCTCTAACCTATATTATATGGTCAAATAACAAGTTACCCATGATATTCTATTTTAATTTATGCATGTCTCATGCATTCTTGGATTTAGTCCAACTATAGTTTATTATTTTATGAGTTGTTCCAAAAACATATGAACTAAAAAACGGTTGTCATGACCTTTGTTCTTTTGTGCTTTCATAAAACTATCAACCATGTTCACTGTTTGTAGTATCCAATGATTTTAATCATGCTTGAAATATTCAATCAATATGGATAATTTATTTTTTCTCTCTCTTCAGTTCAACTTGTTTTTATTGCGCCTTTCTTGTAAGTTTATCATGTTTCTTTGGAACATCTTTTGCAATCTTCTTTACTAGTTTGGTTTTCCAAAACTAAAAAGAGATTCAATTTTATGAGGATTTTAATCCTTACAAAATGTATTTTAAAAAGGCCTCAAACCTTCTTCTTTTTAAATATCTTTCAATTTCAATAGACTCTATAAGCCTTTAATTTCAAATTCCTTTGAATGCCTTTTCAATAGCATGTTTCAACACTTTTTAAAATCTCTTTGTATAGTTTCAAAAGGAGCTTAAAAAAGAATTCCTTCCTTGCAATATTTTTCAATTGCTTAATTCAATCATTTGTGAAACTTTCAATAGTTTCCATTTTTCTTGCTTAAATATACCTTTTGCAAGGGTTCTCAACCCTAGGAAAATTTTAATAAATTTTAATGAATTTTATATTTTCACATAGAATTATCCTTCACAGTCATATTTTTAATAAGGGTACTTTTCCTTTGAAACTTTTCAACAATTTTAAATAATCTTCTCATACATTTTTTCTTCAAGGTCACAAATAAGGGCACTCTACCCTTGAAATTTTTTAATAATTTTAAATAATTCTTCCATGGATTTTTTCTTCATGGATTCACAAATTTATATAGGGTACTTTTCCCCTTTTAAATATGTTTTCTCAAACTACTTGAAAATTTTCTTCAACCAAACTTTTGAAGGGTAAATTTCCCTTGAAAATTTTCTTCTCTCAAAATTTATTTTCTTTCAAACAAAGTGCACCTTGGATTTATCTGTATTGAAGATGGAGGAGGAATAGAAACAAATTATTTCTTCCTTCTATCTACTCTGATACCACATGTTATAATTTCTACTTCAAATGATTTTCATTATACCATGATAGATATTTAAAGTACATAGGATGCCTTATTTAGGCATAACAAACTTACAACTACTTTTGTCCTATACCACATGCATGGACCTTGTGAAGGGTGGTTAGATCACATGCCCTATCACATGGACTATGATGATGGTTATAACTTTATCATATAATAGACCATACAAACCATGCGCTTGAGTGACTTATAACTTATAAATACCTACAATGATGAGTTAATTTCTAATATATTTGAAGAGGGATTACCACCAAATATAAATTAGAGAAAGAGATGAGTACAAGAATGTAATTAAAACTAAATAAGGATTGTATGAATGGATAATAATGCTATTTAGGTTGAAAAATACACCCAACACTTTTATGTGATTAATGAATAGAATATTAAATATTTTCTTGTTAAGTTTGTGGTTAATTTCAATTATGTTTTGGTGTTTAGTAAGTTAAAATAAGAACATCTAATGCACTTGAGGTTAGTCTTGTAAAGGTTGAAAGACAAGCAATTGTTAATTAATTTGCAGAAATATATTTTATGAATAAGGAATTGGTATATTTTGGTTTTTCATCTCAAAGTATGTATTATGGATGGATCTAGCAAAAATAAAAGCTATTATGGATTGGCTATCGCCAAGAAGTATGTTTGAGGCAAGAATCTTCCATGGTTTATCAAATTTTTATAGGAATTTTATCAAAATGTTTAGTGGGATATGTGCTCCAATCATGAAAACAATGAAGGGTAGTAGGCATGAGTTCAAATGGATGGATATAATAGAAAAGAGCTTTCAAGTCTTGTAGGAGAAAGTCATAGAGTATCTGGTTTTAGCATTGCTAGATTTTAACAAGGTTTTCCAAGTAGATTGTGATGCAAGTGAGATAGATGTTAGAGGAGTTTTAAGCCAATAAGGTAAACCCATTATAATTTCAACAAAAAATTAAATGATACCAAGAGAAAATAGTCAATTTAATATCAAGATTTTTATTCTATTCTATAAGCACTCAAGAAGTAGCGGCATTACTTATTACTAAAAGAGTTTGTGTTGTTTATGGATCATCATACTTTATAATTCATTAAAAACCAAGGCAAATTGAACCAAAGACATATGAAATGGTTGGAGTATCTTCAAATTTACTCATCTATTTTAAAGTATATAAGTGGTAGTTCAAATTGAGTAGTCAATGCCTTGAGTAGAAGAAGTTTTTTGATGAATACAATAAGGATTAAAGTTGTAGGTTTTGATGCTATGAAAAAGCTTTATGTTGATGATTTGGATTTCAAAGAAGCTTGGACAACATGCAATAACCCTACTGCAATATATAGAACACCATGGCTACATTATTTTATATAAGAGATATTATTATTTAAGGGACAATCGTCATGTATAACAAAAAGTTCAATGATAGAGAACTTGAAAAGAGAAAAATATAGTGGACTTGTTGGACATTTTGGACTAGATAAAACCATTGGAAAAAATTCTAAAAGTTATTATTTGTCAGGAATGAGTGTGGATGTAAGATGATTTGTGTAAGTTTTTCAAGTTTGTCAACATGCAAAGGAAAGAAGCCAAAACACTAGATTGTATCAACCATTACCAATACTAGAAATACCATGGAAAGACATAAGTATGGATTTTGTTCTTGGATTACCTCAAACACAAAGAGGTAATGATTTCATTTTTATTGTTTTTGATAGATTTTTGAAGATGACACATTTTATACCTTGTAGAAAATGAATGATGCTACTCATATTGTTGATTTATTCCTTAGAGAAGTTGTAAGATTGCATAAATGATCAAAAAGTAGTGTCAAATAGAAATACTAAGTTTATAGGTCACTTTTGGAAAAATTTGTGAAAGAATTTGGATATAAATTTGAGTTTTAGTTTAGGTTATCATCCACAAATAGATGAGAAAATTGATATTTTAAATGGAGGCCTTAGGAATTTGTTGAGGAGCTTAGTTAGTAAATAGTCAAAGTTGTGGGATACCATATTGGCACACGTAGAACTTACATATAATAATTTGATAAACAAAAGTGTAGCCAAATTGTATATGGAATTTATCCAAGAGGAGTGGTTGAGTTGTAGAGTATAACTGATTTAAGGAGACCAAGTGCTATAGCAGAGGGTTTTAATGGTTATATGCATGATTTGCATAGGGAGGTGAAATATGATTTAATGAAGAGTACTATGAAGAAATACAAGCAACATGTTGATCTCAAGCGTAGAAGACATAAATTTTAGGTTGAGGGCTTGGTTTTGACACATTTGTAGAAATAAATATTTCCAAAAGGTACTTACAACAAGCTAAATTGAAACAAGATTGGACCTTATAAGGTCTTAAAGAAGTTTACAAATAATGCCTATAAAATTGAACTCCCAAAAGGAGTAGACATATCATGTATTTTTAATGTGACTGACATGTACTCATATATGATAGATCAATGGATAGAAATTAAGACATCACTTCTAATATTTTGAAGAAAGAGTGGGTACAATAGTTTCCAAAGAAATAGTAGGATAAGGTTGAAGTAGTGATAGATTCTAGAGTGACAAAGAGAACAAGAGGTAAAGACTATGTGAGTATTTGGTCAAGTGGAAAAATTTGGAAACTAAAGATTCAATGTGGGTGAATGCTTAGGTTGCCAAGTATAAAATTCCAATTGAGGATTTCATAAAATGTTCATGAAAATTTTCTCATGAAACATTTCCTCTTATCTAGTGTGTATGATTCAAGAGCATTTGGGTGTATAGGAAATCTCACATCAACCAATTTAAAAAATAATAAATAAGTAAATTATAATAATAATAAAAATAATTATTGTCATCTAAGTTTTGCTCCTGCTGCCATTGCTGGTGCTGCCATCATTAAAGTGCTACTACTATTGTCATGTTGTTGGCATCTTGATACTATAGTCATGCTACTACTATTTTTCCATGTTGTACTATTGTCTGAGCATGTTATACAAACACATGATAGTTGCAAGGAAAATAAAAGGAGAATAATAATAACAAAATTTGTTGGGGAAGGATCTCAAGATGAAGGGATGTGATTTTTGACCTTTTAGATTTTACCTTTGTGTCCATTGATAGAAAAGGATAAATGTGGTGCATTGCAACATGTTAACATGACGAGAAGAAATTTAATAAAATTTTATTTTGCTTCATTTTCTAGTTTTTTGAGTTTATCATAAAATTTTGATATTAGAAGAGATAACCTTTCATTACACCCCTTACCCTATAAAGCATCATATTTAACTATTAAATCGTTTATAAAACTATTTTATAAACTAAAAATAAATATTTAATGCTATTTTACCCAAATCTTTAGATACATCTAAAGATAATTATCTTATAAAAATAGAAAATATTTATTATAAATAATATAATAAAGTTGACATTAATTTTATTTATTATAGTATTCTTTTTTCTAGCCTCTTCAACCAATCAAAATCTCATGCTTCAAAATATTCAAAATATTTCAAATGAAAATTATAAAAAATTCAATAGGAACAAGGTATTGAAGATAAAAACTACCTTACAAAACATATATGCTAAATATTTCTTGTTAAGATTTTATTTTATATTTATGTGTAAAAATTGATCAAACATTTTCTAGAGGTTCATCTTGTATCTAACTTTTAATAAAAATGGCTTTCTAATCTTCCATTATTTCCTTTCAAATTTCTTTTTCTTCCAAATATTTTGTATCCAGATTATAAATGTTATTTTTTTCAAAAGCAGCATAAAGTTTTTGTTACTCTAATAGTTTAAAGGTGTTTCCATAGATTTTTGGTCTTCATATATCTCTCCTATTTCAAATTAATAATTATTTAAAAAATATTTAATTTGATTTCTCTGGGTTGTAAAGAAGGACTTTCAATTACTGTTATTTTTTATATTGAAAGAGGCAAGCAATATCAATTGTTGAATTCATTCAATACCATGTGATTTCTGGCATTGGGTAAACCTACCTTCAAAGACACCACGTCCGCCTGAGCTCCGATCTCGTCGTTATCGTCCAAGCAGTTTGACCAGAGGAAGAGAGATGCCACATCAGCATCAACATCAAACTCCAGATACGCCAGATCAGCATTAACGCTAGACAAGGGAGATCAGATCAGCATCAGCAGCAGCAGGCAGGAGATTTGCTAAATCAGCATCCTCACTCTAATCAACGACATAATTACTCGAGGAACACATGTTTGTGATGATACAAGATCCACATTTTAGTTAACTGTGGGTGATCTAGGGACTTCAGGTCGGGCTGGATCTTGAAGAGTATCTTGAGGTCGGGCTGGATCTCCAATGCTTTATGCCAATAAGCATTGGAGTTGGGATTTTTTGATCTTACCTTCGATCGAGTCCGTGTGTTAGTAAACGTTGTGTCGCTGTTTACTCGAGCCACAAGCGAACTTAGGTTTCATGAAAGGTGGGATAGTGTGGACAAAGGAAGAGGAGGAGGATCTTAGCAATCCGAGTACCGTAGTAATTTCAATGGATGATTTGAGTGAAGTACCGGAATGCCCAATTTGCGGCGAAGAATTCCACGTGAGAGAAGGTGGGTTTAAGTAAAACAAGGTTGACCCTGATTCATAGGGATCATAGGATAAAATAATAAAGTAAATTTAATATCATAAGTTTATATGATATTACATCATACAATTGGCCCTAACATTGATTACACCTTCAACATTTCTCATAGTCTGAAATGACCATTGATTATACGTTCAACATCTCCAATAATCTGAAATGAGGGGTCAAGAGGGGTCAAGAGGAGAAGACATATAACAATAATATTATTTCATAGTGGATGTTTTAGTTGGTCTTTGGAGTTGAGGAAGACTTATATAGATCCTTCTCATTATTTTTAAATTTACATGCAAAAATATCTTTACACAAGAATCTCTTTAGGTTAGATCATAGGCATTATCATTAATATTAGATACTCCCATACACATCTAACAACAACCTTCTCTATAAGTCTATATGAGAAAGAGAATCCTACATTACTTTCTTTAGAAAGTTGTTCCAATCTTTTATAATCATATAAGGTAAGGCTTGGAAACATAGCTTTCCCTTTTACAACATACATGACCTTGTTTGGAAACTAAAAGTCCCTTAGGCCACTTGATTTCCAACACTAAAAAAGGATGTGTATGGACTTGTTTATGAGAAAACCATTACAAAATTTCAAGAGCACTTATACATAAAGTAGAAGAAAGAAGAGATCATGAAGGCTTAGATTTTCATGAATAAGATGCATCAATAGGCCAAAGAAGGAAGAGGAAATAAGTAAAGCATATTCTAAAAGAAGCAAAAATTGCTACAACTATAAAAAATCCAATTGTATCTCCCATAAATATATACCAAATATTTTGATTTTATAACATATGGTAAATTTCCCCTTACAAAATAGGAAAATAGTCTTTGAGGACTATATTGCATAACTCAACCCTTAACATTGTAATTGGTCGTTGAATTGACATTAAGAATGCAAATATCTCAAAAAATTATGTGATTTAAAAATAAATAGGCTCAAAACACTTTCATATGAAAAAATTATGACCTATAAAATATTTTTCTAATAGTCCTAAAAAATGAAAATTAACCCTCCAAACCTTAGGAAAGCAACATCTAATCATAGCTCATCACATGTCATCCACCAATTCACTAGTGTTTGGCACAATAGCACCTAGTTACCACTAAGTTGCTAGGTTGATATATGCTATATTTTGATTGGTTAAGTATGTTTATATAGGTAATAAAGGAGATTATGTGGCATGTAGAGGTGACATATTGACCACCACATTGGCTTGTTTATTTATTTGATAGAAAAATCCAAAATTTCCATTCTTAATGATCGAACCTATATCTTCTTTGGGTTGTACCATTTGTACTAACCAATAAATCCACCTTACACTTGTGAATAGTGAGCATAAAATTTGTTAATAAGGTCTCTATGATGGCTAAAATAGGAAATATGTAGAAGGAGATACTTTCTGTCTGGTTCTTCATACCGTCAACACCTTACCAAAGGAGTTTCAAACAATTGAGCAACCCTCATTCTTTGACCAATAATGCACACATCTCCTTGAAGTTTGTTTAGCATGCTATCCAAATTGAAAAATATATTGTTGTTTGCTTGTTAAGGCACCCTTTTGAATTATTCTCACTTCCAAATTGTAGCAATGTGGAGAATGCATGGATTCAAACCTGAAATCCATAATGTCATATATCTTAACATGTCTTCACCTAGTTGTAGTGAAATATGCTCAACAAAATTTCAATTTTGTAATAGGTGCTTGCACATATGTATCTCTATCTTCTGTTATTTTTCTCCTCTTCCCAGTATTCACCTCACCTTCTTGAATTGTGATCTTATCTACCTGAATATCCCACCACCAAACTCCATCATTTCAACACCCAAATTATTTCCACTCCTTGTACTTATTCATTTGCCTTTTGTTTCCCTACAATTCTTGCCTCCATAGTTCCCCCATTTGATTATGGATTTCCATCAACCCCAACCTTCTCTTCTAATGGTACTTTTTTTCCCTCTATATGCTATAATACACCATATATTTTATAGGTAAATGTAATCAAAATAGAAAATACATTGGTCCCTAGGCATGCTTCAAAAGCCTTCTTATAGTTTTAGAATCCACCAACCTCCCTTACATCTCCAACTTAGTTTCATCATCTTCCTCTCTTTAAACCACTCTATTTTTTCTCTCTTCCTATATATAATTATGTTATCTTCAATATATTTTTCCTCTCAAATATTTGTTATCCCATAGATAAGGCATGCTAGGTTCTCAATTTTGCAAGCAAAAATTCCTAAAAGTCATCAATAATGTAGGTGAATTTTATCACCTACATCCACTATGTGGTATAGTTTAACCCATATGGTTATTTTGATAAAAAGTAGTGTAGTAATTAGGATATGGTAGTCTAGAATAGCAATAGAAAATGCTATCGAAGTAGATGAAGTAGGCCAAAAGATTTTTGAAAGATGCAAAGTGTAGATAGTTGTGGTCGAATGCAAAATAGGCTAAAAGAGCACCAGGTAGATGGCTTCCAAATAATATTTTGTCCTAAGGCATTAAATCCAGCACTCAATGAAAGCAAAGAAAATTTTAGCTAAGTATGGAAAGATTTTTGGATATATGAGAGGCTTATGTTTGCAGCAAGATAACAAAAGTCTGACATTCGACATTCATCAAGGAGGAGCAAGAAAAATAAAGGTACAAGATCTAATATTTGTCACTTGACATCTAACAACCAAACATAGAGTGTAAGAAAATAAATCTTTCTAGATATACCATAATACTTATGTCAGCAAGAAGGCACAAAATTTTTGGCATGGTATAAAACAATGTTGAGCAAGAAATATTTGAAGGCATTAAACCTGGTATCTGAAATTCGATGCAATAACCTGTTGAGATTCCAAGAGTGTAAATTTTTAGAAGGAGATGATGCTAATATGAGGATCTTAAAATGTATGCAATCCAAATGCACTCTTGGATGCAAATAATTATACGCATGACAACTCATCAAAAAAGTAACCAAGGATAAAATGACTCTCGATGTTCGACATTATGCATGAAAAAAATAATAGTTGTCAAACTCTTCAAATTGGTATCTGATGCTTGGCAATAAAAAAATCAAAGGCCTATCATGAGGAGTAATTTCAATCATGCATTATGTAGTCAAGTTCACCATCCAATAGTAATTGATGTCTTCTATGTTTCTAACCTATATATAGGTAATTTGAAATCATCCATGTCAATAGGCATGTGCATACTGATCAATTGTCATGATGCATCATGTTTAAAATATCTTAATGGTCGAAGCTCTATATGACATACACATGCCTCTTCTCACTTGATTATGTATAATAGAAAGGAGTGGATTATCATCTAATCGTTACAATCTAATGATGCAACATGCAAGCTAGCCTTAAGTTAAAACTTACATCATCCATACCAATAGAGCATGCCTGAAGTAGTTAAGCATAGTTGAGTCAAATGTGATAGCCATTCTCTGTGCCTACCATAAAACCTACAATATGCTTTGATAGCAATCATTCTTAGATAACTGAATACATTGTACATATCTATATATACTAGAATGTAAGACATTCTAATGGTTGACTCTTTGGCATTTACAATTGGTATAATTGTATTGATTGAGGACTATACATATTTTGAATGAAGATTGGATTTTTGTCTAGACTTTTGCTCATATCTCTTTGTTGAACATGTATGTATGCCTTATTGAGTGTTAATGATTTTCTATTAAATATAGGAATGGATAATTTTGTTATAGTTATTCTACATTTTGGATTTCTCCCTAGATTTACCATTATAGTTTTGGAATGATTTACCAAATGCTCATAGTTCTTCATGTTAAATATTCTAATAGCATAAGGGATGCAAAGTGTTATATTATGTGATTCAATCTAAGTTTTAATTGTGATACTCTCTATAGTATGTCTCTTGATATTTTCAAATTTGTACCACTTTTAGATCATATTTCTAACCCTTTACATTTCTTACTCTAGTCTACAACCCCCTATTTAGTTAGGTTATATAGTCACAAGAACTGGTCTTCTTTGAAGGTTGGCTCAAAGACCCCTATTTTTGATCCTTCAAATCTCTTGGCCGAAGTCTTGAGAACACATCTCATCGACATAGGTGGATTTCAAAACCAAGAGGTTGATGTTTAGAAAGTGCCACCTACTATAGATATTCTTGAATCTCATTAAATATTTATCTTTGATGTCATAAATAATTTTATTAGAGTATATCATACATTAAACTGTTCAATAATGGATCTATGCAAGATAATAATTATCATTAGTTACTATCATGTAATACTTAAAAATAGGCATAGAATTTACTTGGTATGAAGCTATCAAAAATTTATGAGAAATTTTTCCATATAACACACACAAAGGAATTAGTAAATAAAAACTCAATGTATATATAGTTACTTAAATATGATTGTGTCTTAGAAGTTCTAAAAGATAAAACTAGTGAATGCACCTCTCCTCAAATTTCAAATCGAACCATCAAAATATCATATGTATGTACACATTTAGAAAATAAATAGTGACACCATGTTAGGCTAACCTTGAGCTTAATTGGATATTCTAATACCATTTGTGAGTAAGATTCAACATAGGTTGAGAGGAATTATACTACCTTAGATAGAGAGGCATTAGACACAGGTTGTGCTATAGATAAATTTAGGTACTACATTTTATGTTTTATACACACCATGAGACATTACAATAATTAATAAATAAACCAATGATTTAGATGAGGATATGCTGATGGCTATACCTATTTCAAAAATTTGGTTTTAGATTATAGTTAAACTAGAAAAATTGATTTATGGGTCTTGTCGTAGCTAAAATTGATACAACATAAATGTACCCATAATTTAAATTTTTTAAAGGTCTTGAATGAGATGCTTTTTTTATGATATGCTAATAAGGAAATCAATTTTAAGTAATTAATTTTATCAAAACAATTTTTATAAAAAATATTTTTTAAAGCAATACCTTCAAAATACCCAAGCAAATGGTTTCATCATCATGGTCTTCATGCACCCTTAAGCAGCTCAAAATTTTCCTTATTTTAAAATTTTAAGGGGTTCCTTATTTTCTTTTATAGAATAATGACTTTTTGTTCTAATCGACCAAGCAGTAAAATGGTACAATTCATCCTTTGGTTGACTAGTAGAAAATTGCTACCAAAATCAAAATTTGCCAAAGATTGAGAAAAAATATTTTCAACCTATGAAAGAGTAACATAGACTGGCCAGTAATTGTTCCACAAGGTTAAAATAATTTTTGATTGACAACTATAACATACGATCTGACAGAAACTTCACGTAAATAAATTTTTGATCTATGGTAAAGAAGCTTCAATTGACCACTCAGTCCATGAAGCCACAACAAAAGAAAAGAGAAAATCATAAATCAACCGATAAATAGAAAGTTGACGCTAAAATTTTTTGGCTGACCAAAATGAAAGGTCGAAGTTACTGGCTGATCAAATTCTACTCATTAACACCCTTCTTTTGGTCGAAATGTAGAAAATCATAGTCGAAGATGAAATTTTTTTTGTCAACGAGAAATAAACAAAAGATGACTAATCGATCAGTCAACCATAAAGGTAATGAATTTTTAGTCAACTACAACAAAAAATTAGTCAAAAGCTCAAATCGGTCAAACAAAAAGTATTTCACTCTAAGAAAATCATGCCATCAGTCAAAACAAGTAAAGGGTTGACCAAATGTCAATGGTCAAACAATTTTTTTGACTGACGAATAACACAGGTCGACCACCCAACACCAAGAAAAAAAATATTCGGTCAAAGAAAAGCATTGTTCGGATGAACAGTTATAAGGATCGATCGATACTAGTAATGAAGCATTTATAATGCAACTGATGAAAATTATTCAGTAGAAAGAAGACAAATTATATATTGGTGGCCGAAAACATCCTAACCATTAGAATATCATTGGTTAAATGAAATCGATGGTGAAGATCGATCGAGGCAAAAAGTAAATATAACAGAAATCAAGGTATACCAACATTTAATTTTGCATGCATAAAATCTTAATTAAAATATTATTATCATGAACTAACATCCTCGATAAAAGCTATCACAAGTTTTTAAATGCAACGCACATGAAAGTAACCTAAGCAATTCAATCAAATGATGACATCCAGAGGTTGAAATCCTCATTCATGCAAAATCAAAATGATCCATTGGTCTAAATCTAATAGTAGAAAAGAATGAATCATATGAGTGTCTAATTAGTGGGTCAGGAAGCTTCAGTCGAATTAAAGCATTGATAGGTCAATCAGTCATCAACAACAACCGAAGTGCAAAAGCCAACAACCATGGACCCTCACCTGAGAAAAGTTGATATGACACTTAAACCAATGATAATTTTACTAACACGATTGGACCACTTCAAGTTTTATGATCAAACAAGCCAAAAAAGGATCTTGAACTTGGATCTCTCTAGGTATCGTTTTTAAAAAAATGTGTGTCGATCAAACAACTCGGGATCTGACACATGTATAATCTAACGACCAGTTACGTAGATCAAATAGATGATGTCAATTCATGATCGATTGACCATTATGGAATATTGAGGTAGCAAGCTAAGAATAACAACAATGCAAGGATAGTTGGTACAATGTTAATGACGCTACATGCATGAACCACTTTTAATACATGGTAATGGTAATGAGTAGCTTACTATACCTATAGTATTCTAGAACTGTTTGAGAGCCAAAAAGACTAGTAGTAGATACTTGAGCAATGGCCTCCTCCAACAAAGCAATCCTCAAGACAAGAGTCGAGGCGTTAGACAAGAAGATGCCATTCAAAAAGATGAATGCCAAAAAACCTAGAGAATAGGTATGGGGTGAAGATGAACTCACCGAGTTCTATTTCTAGTCTAGCATAGAAGAATGGCAAATATCGTACTATATTTTGAAGAACATCTTGAACAAGGCATATGAAGATAAATATAAGAGAGCTCCCCGCTACAACAAATGCAAAACCAATTTGGAAAAATGCTTGTACCCAAGAGTACATTTCTTCCCTGAGTTATTATCATGGCTAGCCATCTTGTATGATCCAAGGACTAGAGCTATTGTAAATGGCCAAAACAAGTCCATTTATAGGATTATACCAGAGAAGATCGAACAAGTGTTTGGGAGTGAAAAACCAAATAATGCTATGATGTGAAAGTAATTTCAAAGTAGGCTTAGCACATGATTTGAACCACCTTCTATGAGAAGCTATTTAATTACGACAAGCTAGTATCAACAAATTTTCCCATTCACAAGTCTCAATTACACAAATGGGTGATAGACTACGCCGACATGATTTATGTAGTGCTGGGAGTCGAGGACCTCAACTGGGTCAACATCGAAGTTATGTACTTGATAGTGCAGTGCAAAAAAACCTAGAAAATGCCAATGTATAGGTGGCAAGATGTAATATGTGAAACAATAGATAAGTAATTTAAAGAATTGCAAGAGGTGTAAAATGGAATATCATCCATTGAGAGCTCTTGTGCCCCGATGGAATATAGTTAATGTATTTTCACCCTAATGGAGTATAGTTATGAAAGTACCATGTTGTTGGTGGTTTCCTTGTGTACTTCCAATTACCTATTATTCACCGTTGTCATGAGGGTCCTAATATATTAGGTTTCTACATCCCAAGGCAAGCCACATGTGGTTGAAGAGAGCCCCTACTTCAATATAATACCTCTAAATTTCAATAATCTTACTAGCTAAAGAAATAAAGGCATTCAGTGGCGACACATTAGGCCATAGTGACAAGTATACAAGAATATACTCAGGAGTCCACTTTAGAAAAACAAATAAAGCCACAAAGCAAAAAATAGAAGGTGGATGACAACTAGGCAAAGCTTCAATCAATTTTGATAATGTGTTTTATTTTTGAGGCAGTTAGAATAACAAACTATATAGTACTTAGTCGATGACAAGGTAGGAGATGGAACCAAGTGGATAGTCCAGATGAATGCAGTTTAGGTAGTTACAGAGCCACTGCATCTATAATAAGGATGTCTATAGTCAGAATAAGAATTGAGCTTTGACATAGCATATTTTTGCTAAGAGGTATACTCGAGTGCCCATTCTTTGTTGTTGTATCTCCTTTGTATTTCTTCTTCTTTTTCATCCCTTATTCTTCCCATTTTTGTGCAGGTTTTGATAGGAAAGTGCCCAAGAAGCTGAGATTATTTCTAGATTATTGAGCCAGAGGTCTAGATACTCAACTTTTGCAATATTCAATTGGAAGATTCAAAGGTCCTTGTTACGATATTTGAGCCATGATCTTTATTGTATTGATATTTCAAGAGTTCAATGGTTGTTGCAAGCCAACTCTTCATGTAATCATCTTTCAAATATTAATACAATTATGGGCTTCTTTTCTATTACTTCCTTATCTTCAGTCTTGTGTGTTTCTTCATTATGGGTTACATTATTTGAACGCATAGTGAATGTTTATTTCATTGGTCAAATATTATGTTTATTATGATATTTGAATGAATGTAATTGCACTAATTATTTCTCTCCATGTTCTCTCTATTTTCATTGAATCATCATTAAATATTGCTACAATAACCCAAATACTGATCATACATAAGGTATAATTGAATTGTTATTGTTTTAGTTCGATCAAAATTTATAAAATATTTAATTCACCACCATAAATATGGAAAATCATGAACATAAAATATTAAAAACTTTAAGTTCACCTCAAGGGTATCCTTACCGTACCTAGTCTATTTAGAAAATATTGAAGAACTCTATTATGAAGTTAAAGAGGCAAGTCGACCAGAGCCTGTAGTTTCTTTTTGGCAGTAGGTTTTCTTGTAGTGTGACAACTTATCCCAAGGATGTAGAAAAAATCTCCAATAGGTCTAATTACCTATCTAGAACTAATAATGGTAAAGAAGATGCACTCATTAAATATTATATGCCTAGCACCCATATCTATTAATGGAGCATTATTTGAAGAATTAGAATTTATGACATTCCTTGATAGTTGGAAATTATGAAAATGATATAATAACAAATAAATAATAACATTTCTAATAGAGGCTATTATTTAAACCCCTTACAAGTATATTTAAAATTTGAGACTAGATAAGGAAATTCGAAGTGTGTATTTAAAGGATAAGTTCCAAATATATCAAGAGAATCAAATAAAGGTTTAGTAGAAGTATACTTTGGTGGATATCTCATACGTAGGAATGTAATAAATGCATATATTTGATGGCCTTGTATAAATATGCTGAAAAATCATGTTGAAAACTATAATTAGGACTATTAATAGAGTATAAATCCCAACAATCAAGAGGAGATATGGTTACATTCAATATTTCCATTACAATCCTTTAAAAATAGATCATTTTGATTTTTTGGTCACATTTATCCTCTCCTACTAGAAAATTTAATATTAGACTCATCATCCCTAATATTGAGTATTTAACAAGATGTGTGGATTCCAAAAAAAACAATACAAATCCATAAATATAAAATTTCTCTATAATAATATAATTTTTAGATTTGGTTCCCAAAGGTGATTGTTAGAAACCAATAAAAATATTTATAAATAAGATTACATAAGGACTTTCAAGAACTTGTATGATTCAACATAATAGAAACTATCCTTATCTCTACCAATCCAATGGTATCATACATACATCTAATATGGTTTTGAAAACTACTTTGACAAAGGATTCTATTGTGGATACAAAAATTAGGAGCATATACCAACAATGTTATGGCCTTACAAAACTACTTATAGGTGCATAAATAAGAAGATACCTTTTTGGTTGGTACAAAGATTTGAAAGTATCATCCAGATGATTATATTATTTTAATCCTTTTAATTACCATAATTACAAGGTTGGATCAACTAGATTTATTTCAATAAGAATTATATAAAATAAATCTTAAAATAATAAACAATAATTTGTGTTCTATCAACTCTAAAAAAAATGCCAAAAGGCTTGGCATGATAGAAATGTCAAATTAAAATATTTTATAGAAGGGAGACTTTATACTCTTATACTATAGAATATGTAAATAGAATTAAGATGAGTCAAATATATGGTTGTTGCAATGCTATAAAATCATCCACATTTTTAATATTGGAGTTGGCATTAAAAAATACTAGATGAGTAAAGGTTTAAAAAATTTATGAATGGAACTCACTTGAAACTATATAATAAAAATAATTATCTACATAAAATTTGTGAAATATTAAAAATAAAATGATAAGAGCATTAATGATCCAAAATAATGGTGCTTAAATAAATATGAAATTGATCATGATCCATATAGATATAGTGTTAGGCATATATGTTAGAGATATATTAGAAAGGCAGGATGCTATGTTTTATCCACTAAAGTACTTAGGGTATCCAAAAGAGAAATCCTAAAACATGGAAACTAGAATATTATATGAAAATAATCATATAAATAAATACAAAGAGAGAGTTCTAGAATCCTATCATTGTAAAATTACTACCAACACTTGAGGTGATTGGAACTGAGATACGAAGTTATAGTGTGATGCTAGTAGCATAAGGATGACAATATAAATTATCATGGGTTGGTAACAAGGATAATTAATGATGATTAATGCCATGAGATATGGATAAATTGGTAGAAGAATAAGAAAATAAAAAGTTCAAAATATTAAGAAAACTTAGATGACATATACAAGGAACATGTGACACCAATCGAGTAGCACTAGAGCCACCTTATCAAGAATAAAAGAAGTGTAAGATGGAGAAATAAGTAAGAAGCATGGAAAGCTGTAAAAGGATGATGATAAAGGATAACTAGGAGATAGAAATATGGTTAAAAAATAAAAGAGAAAATAAAATGACAATAATTTTCAAACACATAAAAATTATATGTTTCAATAAACTTTATGGGAAAATATATATACATGGAAAAAGGAAAACAAAGATCCAATCTTTTCAAAACTGAAATGTACTTTTAAATGATATAAGATCGATGGAAATTTAGATAAGGGTATATTTAAGGAAATAATCATGAAGGAACATGGGAATACAAAATTTTTAGCTAAATATAAAATTATGCAAGTATTGGGATAATAATTCAAACATATTTAAGGGGAAATACACTCATAAAATTACATTAATAATAACTTAGATTGTTTTTAAAATCATGATAAGAGAGAGTTATAGATTAATAAAATGAAGGAATATATGGTATCAATTTTTAATTACAAAAGATATGGTGTCCAAAAAGAAGATTACAATAGTAGTAGAGAAATCATAAGGTGTAGGGGAAAAGGTCTTGACTCTAAAACCCTTCAAAACTAATCCTCCTAATTATAAAATCATCATTGATAGATTTTAGAGTATAATTTTTGGGAACATGAATATTTACATCCATTACAAGGTAGATAGAGCCTTATGTATATATTAACACGTGATATACAATTATATTAATGGGTTAAAAAAACATGATAGAGTTAATGATATTTTTACAATAGGGAGATATTCTAAACTTCCATCTATTATCTAGGTTTTCCAGTTTATTATTTAACAAATTTCACAATGATGAGTTTATTCCATCAATGATGAGATAGTGATGTGTAGTTGAACTTTACAACACAAAAAACTAATTAAAATGGACATAATAAACATTTATATTATACTTGATTATTGAAGATAGTAAAATAATCAATTTACATTTATGTTTATGATATTAATCCCCATAGGCATACAATTTATAATATTTTTTATTACTTGAAAAGTGTTTATGAAGTGAATAAAGAATTAAATAACAATGGTAAGCACTTGAATATTATATGATAGGGTGATTGAAGTAAAACCATAAAATTTTGCATAGAGGAATTTTAGGAAAAATCTAATAAGAATTAAAGTAGTGCATTATAATATTAAAAAAATTCCATTTTAAGTAAACCATATACTTATTTTGGTAACTATGCACCTTACCATAACGATTACCAAGGAAGATAAGATACATGCATATCATAATATAAGTTGTTTCAATGTTTAAGTGATGGGAACACTTCTAGTGGAACATTTTAAAAACATGAACTATTGAGATCATGTAATGATCTAAGTTGTTTGAAACAATGATCTAAGGTATAAAGAAATTATGTCACAAGAATTTCAAGAATTTATACTCACCCAAAAGTGTATTTTTTTGTGGAAAACATCCCAAAAGGGATGCCACTTTCGAGTAAGACCCAAGGAGGCAGGGGTATCTCTTTTACCAAAATTACCTAGGGCTCGCAACTGGCCTACCACCTTTGACATACTCAAGAAGCCAAGCTAAAACAATAAAAAATAAGAACACATAAACACAAACACACAAGAATATTAAAAAAAACATGCTCCTTGAGTGTGTAAAAAATATAAAGCAAAACCAAACACACACACAATAAGATAAAAAAAAAACACAATCTGAACCATATAGAAAAAACACAAGAACAACATAAAAAATACAACATAACAAAAACAATAGAAAGCTACAAAGACAATCAACAAAAACATGAAAAACAAAAACAACCAAAACCTTAAAAATATAATAAAATAAAATAAAACAAAAAAAATAACCAACAATAGACAATAAACAAAAACATAGAAAACACTCACACACAAAAAAAAACCAATTAACACAAACATACGGAAATACAAGAACAATAACAAACAAAAAAAAAACACAAAATAATAAAAATACACTAACAAAAAAAAAATACAAAAAACACAAAAACAAAACAAAAAACACACACACAACTCAAAAAACTAAACTACCCTAACCAAACCAAAGAGAAGCAAAAATAAAGCAAGAAGAAACTAGGTACCTCTAGAACTAGAGCCATAAAAAAATGATAGATATAAGAGCTTCCCTTATTTGTGAATCCCACCATCTAGGAGGGTGGCCATAGCACGTAAGATCACCTTTGTCCAAAGTCCAATTAGCTAAAGCATTAGCACTTTTGTTCTGATATCTAACCACATGATTTTACTCAACTTTCAAAAATCCCATATGGATTAACTGATCCTCTTAATAATTCTTTTTATTCTCCAATCAACCTTGAAGGAGTCTTCAAAATATTAGTCATAAGTTGAGAGTCAAACTCAACTAGAACCTTTTACCATCTAACCATAGTAGCATCTTGAAGGCCTCTAAGGATACCATACCCCTCAGCAAGGTTATTGAAAAGAATACCCAAATTCTTAGCAAAAGTAAAAACTAGGGAGCCATCTGAAAGTCTACCAATTCCTCCCACACTAGCTTTTCCAAGGTTCCCTCTAGAGGTTCCATAAGTATTGATTTTTCCAAAATCCTTAGGAGGAGGTTGCCAATTCCTTGTTCTATCCATATGGCAATCGCTCACATTCCCTTTAATATGGTTTCCCTTAGAGGAGTTAATCTTCAATCTTTGCATCACTTGATCTCATATTTGGTGGGAGTTTTGGGGATGATTAAGGAGTTGTTGGACTAATTCAACTAAGTTAGTAATGGTATTTTGCCAGATATAGTAAATATCATTTCTATCTTGGTTAAAAATATGATTGTTCCTTTCACTCTAGATATTCCAAAGAAAAATGTTAGAACCCATCCAAACTAATTGCCTAATAAAATGATCAACACCCTCTTGTTTAGGCCAATCCCTTCAAAACTATTCAAAAGAAGAAAAATTGGACCACTATAAGCCAAGTAAAGTGGCCATTCTCCTCCATAGCTCAGAGGCTAGAGTACACTCAATAAAAATATGGCTGGGAGTTTCCACATTATCTTCATATATTTCACATCTAAAAGGGCCATGAAAACCATGCTTCATAAGATGCTCACTAGTAAGCACCCTGCAATCCAATAAAATCCAAGTAAATAACCTCACCTTAGGCCAGAGAAGTTGATCACACAATTGAGAAAATATTTTAGATGATTGGTTGGGATTATTATGGCATAAGGCCAAATGAACTTGAGCAACTGAATACTCACCATTAGTAGTGTTGTTCCATCCAATTTTTTTTTTTTCATGGGACCAAGAGAGAGATGTCATATGGAGGATGCATTGGATATCTTGTATTTGAATTTATGATATTTGAATAGGCCAGTCCTCAATAGGTATCCAATGTCTACCAATCTCTAAATTACCAGTATAGTACCAAGATTAATTAGCCACCTTTATCCAGTTAGCCTGGTGAAGGTCCTCCATCCAAGGCCTCCATTCAGGAAACTGAGCTATCATAGGCTTGTGACCATCCCAAGAATCCATCCAAAATTTTTCCTATTGACCATTATGAATGATCCAAAATAAATTTTTCTTTATCAAATCCTCACCAATATTAAGAACTGTTAAAATAGGAGAACCTTTGGTAGGCAATTGATAGCAAACAAGGTCTTCAGGACTTTTGTTCTCAAAATATTTATCACAAAGATTTTTGGCCCAAAGATCATTAGGGTTATGAAACATCCTCCAATACAATTTAGAAAGTAAAGCTTTGTTGTTATTAATAGCAGACCAGAATCCTAACTCCCCTTCAATCTTAGGAAGACATAAAGTATCCCATTTTACCAAGGCCCATTTTATTTTCTCCTTAGTACCACTCCAGAGGAACCGATGAATGATTTGATCTAGTTCATGAAGAAAAACCTTTGGGATATTCAACATGGTAGAAACATAAATAGGAATATCTTGAAGGACTGATTTTACCAAGGTGATTCTACCCCTAGAATAAAGCCACCTATTGGTCCACTTTCCAATTTTCTTCTTGACTTTGTCCAACATCCAATTTTATTTTTTTTATCTTTGAATATTGATGGGAATACCCAAATAAGTGATTGGAAGGGAGGTATTATTATACCTTAATTTATCCAATACCATGGATTCCTGTCTAGTAGAGCAATGAAAGAAAATGAATTTAGATTTATCTTCATTGATCAATTTCCTGGTAGCCCTAAAAAATAGATAATGATTTGCTTAATTTTAGAATCTTCCTTAACTTTAGCTTTACAAAGAAGAGTAGAGTCATAAAAAAATTGAAGATGAGAGATAGGTCTAGCTCCATGAGCAATGGTAACTCCTTCAAGGGTTTTTTTTTCTCTATTTTTGGTTATAGTCCTACCCAAGAATTCAGCAAGAATGATGAATAAATAAGTGGATAGGGGGTCATGTTACCTAATATTTTTGGAGATTGGGAACAAATGAGAAGGCCTACCATTGATAATAACTGAGTAGGAAACTGAAGAGATGCAACCCATAATCCAATCCAACCAATCCTGAGAGAAACCAAAATGCCTCAAATGTTTTATGAGGAAATGCCAATCCACTCTGTCATAAGCTTTGGATAAGTATAACCGAATGAATATGAAAGGATATTTTTGCATATCCATGGAATGGATGACTTCCTAAGCAAGAACCATCTCATCCACTATTTGGCATCCTTCCACATAACTCCCTTGCTTAGGGGAAATAATATTATGCAAAAAAAAGCTTCAACCTTTCTGTCATGATCTTAGTAATGATTTTGAGAAGAAAATTACATAAAGCAATAGGTCTAAAATATGAGATACGATCAACATCTTGAGCTTTGGAACAAGATTAATATATGTTTTATTGATAACCTTCAAAATTAATTTGGCTTTCCTGGCTTCTTCCACCACCTCTAATAAATCAGCATGAAGGATATCCCAAAACTCTTGGTAGATCTCAATGGGAAAAACCATCAGGACCTAGGGTTATCCCATTTTGAATTTTAAAAACTACCTGATGAAGATGATTGATAGTAATAGAAGCAGTTAAAATAGAGTTCTCCTTAGAAGTGATAAGAGAAGGGATAGCTTAAAGAACATCTTGTTGAGAAGCTGAGTCAAGAGGAGTAGCAATAAAAAGCTTGAAAAAGTAATCAACAACAATAGAGTTCATGCCATCCCAAGTGTACACAAAATCTCCAGAACCAGATTTTAGGAAAGAAATAAAGTTGATATCTTCGAGCTAGAAGATATTTGTAGAAGAAATTTGTGTTTCGATCTCCTTCTTTGAGCCATTGAATTCTAGATTTTTGCTTCTATAGGAGTTCTATTTTTTTCCCATTCCTCTAACTGAGTAGTGAGTTTAATTTCATCTACATTTTTACTCTTTGTGAGACCATATAAATGGATTTTCTTATTCAAGTTTTCAAGCTGAGTAATAACTTCATGTTTTTTTTATGAACATCCCCAAACTCCTTCGAGTTCCATGTCTTGATTTTAGATGTAATTTCTTGTAGTATTTTGGCAAAACATAATATCTTAGTCCCATACTTAGGCTTACCTTCCTTCCACCATTGCTATACACAAGGTCTAAATAAATTTTCTCTCATCCACATTAACTAAAATTGAAAAGGAGAGAAACTCACACATTTTTTCTATATTTCCACCATGACTGGACAGTGATCCAAACCAATGTTGTTAAGATTCTTCACTTTAGGAATGTAACCATGGATCAAGAAAATATCAGAGAGCAATAACCTATCCAATTTCTCCATTTTACAAGCTAAGACTTGCCTTCTATTATACCAAGTCATAAGGCCACTATCAGGATGGATATTCACAAGATGGAGATTTACAATATGTTTGCTCATGAGGTCAGTGCTTCTATCTAAATTTCTATTTCCCCCCATTTTCTCATCCAGAGAGAGGATGGAATTTAAATCCCCTCTGATCAAGATCCAAGCTTCAGTAAAATGAGAGATAATATAAGTTATATCTTTCCATTGTCTTATTTTAATAAACCAAGATGCAAAATACTTAGAGAAAACTGGAAAAATTTTGGAGGATGCAAGATTGCTCTTCTCTCATCGGATGCTCCTGCATCAGACACCCGGGGTAGATTAAAAGTGATCCTCACTTTTGTTTTGTTAGGGGAAGACCCAGGCGGTCAACCTCCACTTTCGACAACCAAGTTGCATCTTCAACAGGCCTGCCCTTCCACTTTATCAAATATTCAGAATATTGTCTATTTACGGTGCTTCTGCCTTCACGGGTGTCTAATATCTCCTCAATCTCGTTGGTGGTTGGAGTAGCAGCTGGAATTTGCCATAATTCTGCACTTGGCATCTCTGTACCTTCTCCCTCATGATATTCCACTAAATCTGAAATATTAAAAATAGGTGAAATATCAAGCCAACTTGGCAATTCCACTTCATACGCATTTCCGACTCCCGCTTTCCCGGTATTCTGCATGGCCCAAACTTTTTCATCTTCAATTTATTATAAGTCTTGGCAGGAAATCTCTCCTTCCTGAGATGCACCATGACCTCATCTCCTACTTTGAACTCCTTGAACCGCCGCTTTTGGTCTGCCCTCGTCTTATATTGAGTATTCATTTTTATAATTTGTTTCCTTACTTCCTCATGCAGACTTTTCATATGTTCTGCAAATTCTTCTGCCTCGGCACTACACTTTTCTCTCCTGTCCAACTTTCTCAGTTCAGACACATTCCTCGGGCTGTTTCCATATACTATCTGGAACGGAGATTTATTGGTGCTTTTATTAACTGAACTGTTATACGCAAATTCTGCCTACGGTAAAACCAAATCCCATCCCTTGGGTTGATCCGCTATCAAGCATCTCAGTAAATTACCCAGGCTTCTATTCACCACCTCTGTCTGTCCATCAGTCTGTGGGTGGTATGCTGAACTGAATTTCAGGTCTGTCTTCAACTTCTTCCACAGAGTTCTCCAGAAATACCCAACAAACTTTGTATCTCTGTCAGAAACTATGCTTCTTGGTAGACCGTGAAGTCGTACCACTTCCTTGAAGAATAATCCTGCAATGTGAACTGCATCACTTGTCTTCTGGCAGGGAATAAAATGTGCCATTTTGGAGAATCGGTCAACCACCACAAATACGAGGTCATTTCCCCTCTGTGTTCTCGGCAATCCAAGAATAAAATCCATGCTTATGTCCTCCCATGGCCTCTCTAGTACAGGTAATGGCTGGTATAATCCTGTGTTTTGCCTTACACCCTTTGCCATCTGGCATATTCTGCAACCTTGCACAAACTTCCGCACATCTTGCTGAAGTTGAGGCCAGTAATAATTTTCCTCCACTAGGGCAATGGTCTTATCCCGACCAAAGTGCCCAGCCAGTCCTCCGCTGTGTTTTTCTTTGATTAAGTTTTCCCGCATGGAACTCCTTGGAATGCATAATTTACTTCCTTTGAACAGCATTCCATCTTGGATTAAGAAATCCAACCCTTTTGTCCTGTCCACAGTAATAGGTATCGAGCAAGCCGTCCAGGCTTCTGCAAAATCTGGATCTTCAGGGTACAAACCCTTCAGTTCTTCAAATCCCACTACTTCCATTGTCAATCTAATCAGTAAAGTCTGCCTCCTGCTCAAGGCATCTGCAACTCTGTTTGACTTCCCACTTCTGTGCTTCAGCACAAAGGTATAACTTTGGAGGAACTCCACCCATTTCATGTGCCTTTGATTCAGTTTTGTCTGACTGTTAATGTCTTGTAAAGCATGATGGTCAGTAAATAGAACAAACTCCTTTGGCAATAAGTAGTGTCTCCACTTTTTCAGAGCCTGAACTATAGCATAAAATTCTTGGTCATAAACTGAATATTTTTTTCGAGCATCATTTAGCTTCTCACTGAAATAAGCAACAGGTCTGCCTCCTTGACTCAGTACAACCCCTATTGCTCTGCCACTGGCATCACAGTCCACCTGAAATACCTTGTCAAAGTGCGGGAGTGCTAAAACAGGCTGTTATGTGACCTTTCTCTTTAATGCATTAAAGCTCCTTTCAGCCCCTAATGTCCACTTGAACTCTTTTTTATCCCCCCTCATTGTTTCTGTGAGAGGTGCACAAATGTTGCTGAAGTTCTTTATGAACTTCCTGTAAAAGCTGGCTGAGACCATGAAATGATCTTACTTCCGTTGTGCTTCTTGGGGTAGGCCATTCGATGATGGCTCTCACCTTCTCTGGGTCCATTTTCAGACCTTCTGTTGAGATTACAAATCCCAGGTATACTAACTCCTTCTTGACAAAATTACACTTTTTCAGATTTATTAATAACTGCTCCTCCCGTAGCTTTTCAAAAACCCTCCTAATATGTATTAGGTGTTCCTCCAGGGTTCTGCTGAAAATTAATATGTCATCTAAATACACAATGACAAACTTTCCTAGAAATTCCTTCAGCACTTCATTCATCAGCCGCATGAAGGTACTTGGTGCATTGGACAGCCCAAATGGCATGACCAACCACTCATACAAGCCCTCTCTTGTCTTGAAGGTTGTCTTCCACTCATCTCCCTCCCGGATACGGATCTGATGATAGCCACTTTTTAAGTCGATCTTTGTGAAGTATTCAGCTCCACTTAAACAGTCCATGATATCATCCATCCTTGGCAATGGGAATCTGTATTTAATAGTGATTTTGTTGATGGCCCGTGAATCTGTACACATCCTCCATTCTCCATCCTTCTTTGGTGCCAGCACTGCAGGTACTGCGCATGGGCTCAAACTTTCCCGAATCAATCCCTTCTCTAACAATTCCTGGACCTGTCTATTTAACTCCTCAGTTTCTACAGGTGTCATTCTGTGTGCAGCTTTATTTGGCAAGCTTGATCCCGGTACCAAATCTATATGGTGGCTAATTTTCCTTACTGGGGTAAACCCTCGGGCACATTGTCGAGACACAATATCTGGAAATTCCTCCAGCGAGATCTAGGACTTCTCTTTGGGGTATCCTGGCATTCCTTCTCCCTTGCTCTAGGGATTATTGCATAACATAAATGTTCATGCTTCAACCCGTCCAGGAACTTTCTCCCCTCAACTAAACAGATTCTGGAATTGTTACATACCTTTTCATCCGCATCCTTCAAGGGCTTTAGTTTATGGCGTACACCATTCTTTGTCAATGAGTAGGTGTTGGCACGGCCATCATGCACTGCACTCCGGTCAAACTGCCAGGGCCTCCCCAGCAACATATGGCAAGCATCCATAGGCAGGATGTCACACAGGACCTCATCACAATAATTTCCAATATTAAATTTAACGGAGCACTGTTCATTGACCAAAGCTTTGTGGTCCTTCTGTAACCATGCGACCCGGTATGGATGCGGGTGCTTCTTCCTTTCCAACTGTAGCTTTGTAACCATTTCTTCTGAAACCAGGTTATCCGTGCTACCATTATCAATAATAATATTGCAAACTTTGCCCGCACACTTACATCTTGTGCGGAATAAACTTCTTCTCTGATCTGTGTCCTTCTCCTCATTCAACAGGACTCTTCTTACAATCATTGCTTCCCCTCTCTCCGCTTCTTCGGAATGTTCAGACTCAGCTTCTTCCTCTGCCACAGCAGCCCTGGCTGGACCCTCAGGCCTCTTGTTCGTCCTTTCTCGGTGTTGTGGACACTCAAATGCCCGATGTCCTTCTTCACCACGGTGGAAACATGTCCCACGAAATACTCCTCTTCCAAATCCTCGTCCAGATCCACCCCGTCCTCTTGGGTAGCTGTTATGATCTCGGGGCTGATAAACATCCTCTTCCCTTTGATCCTGGTTACTACTGGCTTCACCAGTCTTCTTCGGGTCTTTATACTTTTCTCCATTGGTCCTCCCACCAGTTCTTCCACCACGGCCCCTTCCTCTTTGCTTGCCTTCAAACCGCCTATTTAGCTTTTCTTCCACCTTTAAGGCAAATTGGTAAGCATCCTCAATGGTGCTTACCCGAACCAGGCTCAGTTCCTCCTGGATACCGAGTCTCAACCCATTGATATAACGGGCCACCTTTTCTTTGTTTGCCTCTAAATGCCCAGTTCTAATGGAGATCTTGTAAAACTCCTCGGTGTACTCTTGGACAGTTTTGTTTGTCTGCCTCAAACTCTGCATTTTTCTTAGCAGATCCAACTCGTAATCTATCGGGATGAACTGTCTTTTCAGCTTCTCCACCATTCTATCCCATCTTGTTATTCTCTCCTTCCCTCTTCTGTTCCTCTCCAAGCTGTATTCCCCTCCACCAAATGCTTGGCATGACCCTTCAACTTGGTCTTAGCAAATCTGACCCGATTAGGGTCTTCAACCTCCTCGTACTCGAAATACTCCTCTAAATCATTTATCCAATCAATCACTTCTAGATTTAAGTTACCCGAGTATGTGGAAACCTCCATTTTTGGTTGCTTTCCAATCTGAGAGATGGCCTTGTACAACCGGGCTTGTGCAGGATCCATAGCCTCTTCCTCTTCCTCAGATTGGTCTTCTTCTTCAACTTCGTCCTCACTTTCCTCATCCCTTTCGGGCTCGTGCCTTCTGCGTAACTCTGCTTGCAGGGCTTGAACTTGTCTCTGCAAGGCTCGGAAGTCTTCGGCCGGCACCACATTTCCTACTCCGCCATGGTTTCTTCGTGGAGGCATTATATATTTTTTTTTTATAAAATCCTTCCACAGATCCTGGTGTAACTGCCTCTCTCCGGCGATCTGTTACACGCTCAGGAGCTCCCGCTCTGATACCACTTGATGGCGAGGTCGAGATTCAAACAAACAATTTCTCATTAATTTGCAGTAAATTTCATTAATACAGTCTTCTGTTACAATTTTCCCAGCATACTTCTTCTCCCACAATCCCGAACTCACCATCCCCTTTACAAATTTTCCCCCGAGTTTTTATTGAGGTCTCGGTCCTCCAGAAAATTAATGCTCCCGCCCAACAACAATTTCAAATTCTTTCCTCTAGAGCAGTCAAAGCATAAACATTAATGGAGAGCATAATTTAGTTGGAATGTCTACTTTGAATAGATATAGCCAAAATACCCCAAATGCCAACCATATTATAAATAAATACCTCTTTTGTGTCCCAAAGGCAAGCGATACCACCATAAGTCCCCTACGAACAGAGGGAAATCACTTTTCCATTTGGCCAAATATTACTAGCAATTGAGTCCATATCCTCTATGACATCTTCATTTTTTGAAGGAAAACAAGATGTGAATGATTTATCTGAATCATTCTTCTAATTTAAATTTATTTTGAAAGACTCCCTTTGAGTCCTCTAATATTCCAAGTGATGATCTTCATTAATACTAGGGCTAAAAACTTTAGGAAGGACATTAATATTACTTTCCTCTACAAGCTTTTCACCTTATTTTACCATATGATATTGATTGGTCTTGCGACCTGCCTTTTGATTAGAATCCATATTATTATTTTTTTCCTATTTCTTGAATTATTCTAATTGAATCTGAGATGGCTTCTAACCTTGAAGAATGCTTGTACACAACCAAACTGTTACTAGAATGTTCAACAAAGTCTATATTGGGACCTGTATTATTTGAAGTTTTAACATTTAAAAGATTGTTTTTCTTGTGTATATTTTCTCCCTTTTTTTGTTGAAATTTTTTGATTTGTTGGTTTTTCTCTAAGTTCTTCCCTTCATTTTTAAATTGTGTATTTTAAGATTTATGTTTCTATTATTTCCTCTTCGTCACTTAGGACATCATTTATGGAAATAATTTCAAACATATTATCAGATGAATTTGATTGATCCTTCATAATTGGTTTTTTATGAGTGTTCTTCTTCTTAGGCATTTGGAAACCTATTGAGTTTATATCTTCTTTCTTTTGATATGGAATTTTATTTGGGCAAAAACTAGCCAAATGACCATATTTGTGGTAAATTATACAACGAAAAGGAATGTTCTAATAGTCCACTACTTGCTCCCAAGTGTCCTCCCCAAATTTTAATGTGATATTTTTAGGTAGAAGTTTGTCAAAATCCATTAAAATACAAATTAGAGCATAAATAATATGTTCAAAATTTTGAGTACAATCAACAATCATCATAAAAGTTCCTAAAGATTTTTCAATTGAAGAAAAAATAGTTGGATTCTAGAATTTAATAGGGAAGCCAAAGATTCTAATCCACATTAGAGTTGTTTAAGGTATCTCTTCTTCGACTTTAAATTTAGTATGCCAGGGCTTCATGAAAAGCCCTGCTCTTCCAAAGAACCAAGGTCCCCCTTGAAACGTTCTCTCTATCTTCATTATTAGAAAATAAAATAAGAAAATAACCATTTGGATAAATAGAAATTTGTAACTCACCTTTATTTTTCAATATTTTTGCAACCCAGACTTTGAAAGTAGATAGGCTCAAACGAAAACCCATGAACCAATAAATTAGTCCTCTTTTTTCCAGCTCTTCAATGCTAGTCTGAATGTTGCCCATGTTAAGCTTAACAATAGGAATTACATCAGTTGCTTTAAGACATCCTGAATATGTTTTCCTAGGATCAATATTAGGCATTCTTAGAGGTTTAGTAGAAGCCCTAAGATATATATTAGCATTGGGCTAAGGTTGTCCACCATGGAGGGCATCCCTAAAATTCATTTTTTGAACTCAGTATTCAAAATTCTTACCCTTGATAGGGGTTTTCACATTAGATTTATTTTGTGGGTGCACCTTAGCACCATATTAACTTGAGATCTAAGCCATTTTTTGATCAGATACTTGAAAATTGTTTCGTGATCTCTTTAATCCTTGCCCTAGATATCGTGAAAAGGGTATGGTTTTCACTTTTCTTTTGTGCAGAAAATTGGAAGCCATTGTCACTCAAGTTCATAGCATGATCTATTGAAAGATATATTTCTAACCCATATTGGATCCCTTGCAACATATCCAGCTAAAATATTGAGCAAAAACCATAAAAATATTGTCCTCTAGGGCCCAAAGGCCTTGAAAACCAACCTTTGGATTTGCTTGCACTCAACCCAGATGAAACCCTTGCAAAATCGTTTGCCAGAAATCTCAATAAAACATAGGGATGTGATAGGATATATATTGATCCAAATGATCTAAAACTTTGTGGAGACGTTATAGGGTTTTTTAGGCATCTACCCTCAAAATTTTAGCTCAATCCGAGTCTGGATGAGTGAAATATGGTTGAAACAAGTTCGATAATTTGGGTAACCCAAAAGTGTGTTTGGATCCAATGATATTGGAAATATTTTTATATACAAAACATGAGAAACTATAACATTGCATGATGGTCCATTTCCATTTTATTGTAATACAAGGTAAGTCCATGATTTTATAAAACTTATTAACTATACACATGGGAGATATGGAATAATCATATGTTAATTGAATAGAAAGAAAATAAAAGGAAAATAAAAGAGAATAGGTGGAGTGGCATTGGGGATAGCCACAGAGGAAAATAAGTTTTAGAATGTAAAACCTTAATAGGATGTTGAGTAAGTTATAATATTGGATGAGTAAATGCTTAAGCACAAATTTAGGAAAGATAACAAGATAAATAGTTGAAATAGAGTTTGAAGAGAAAATGATTACTGCATGAACAAAAAATCCAAAGGAAAATTTTAAATAGTTTATTTATCAATATCATCTATCAATAAAATAAGATCATGAGGAAAATCCCAAGTATTTAGTTCCATATTCACTCAAATATTAAATCCATTACCACTTATGACATAATACTTTTATCTCTATTATACCAAGTGTTCCTTAGTTTTATATGAAAATGAAAATACAATTAGAAATTTTCTTAATTATGAAATCAACTATTGCCACAATCATCTAACTAATTACTTTAAGTTTTTATAGTATAAGCACTACTTTATTATGGGTTAATTCCAATATAATTTTATAACTATAATAATAGAACAAGGAGCATTGACCCAATTTTCAACTTATATCACCTTTATACAACGACACATGTATCATTTTGAAATACCTCACTTCTATGTGCCACCTGTAAGTCCATGATAAGGATCACATCCATCACTAAAAGGACCTAATAATTACATACTATATAAATTTTACTATCATATTCTCATTAAAAAATAAACATAGATATTAGTCCCATTTTTATAATAAGTTTTTGAAATGGTTATTTTATGGAAAATTATTTGAAAAGTTGTGCTAGATGCATTCACCTATGACAACAACTTTGGAATCGTATTTAACTCCTTAATTATATTTAGTGAGTATATGAACATTAATAGAATCCTAGGAAAATGACATAAACTATTCCCATGGTGTTAACCTCATAGAATATTTATTAAAATTTTTAAAGGGACAATGTCGAAAGGTTGGTGTAATATGGGAAATAAGTAGCCCTCGACTGAGTACAAGAATGTTATATTTGAGTCCATTAGTATCTCCTTACATGATCTAGGAATGCTATGTCTTAGACTAGCACTAGTTCTAACTATCTCATATATCATCATACTCAAAAAAATCCCAATAATTGAGGTGGTGTCAAAACTCAAACACCAAATAGATATGACAATAGTGGTGAGAATATCAAAACCATTAACATTGAGGAAAACTCTATAAAAATGTTCAACACACATTTTTTCTATGGTATAAGCATCATAAAAAATATAGGTGACAATATTAGAATCAATAAAGTAAATTTCCATAACCCTTTTATGCTATCAATTTTTACTTTAACCATATTAGTTATAGTATTGAGCTTGATTATACCCAATTTATTATCATAAATGAATTTAATATTGATGCCAATGAAGTTCATGAATTTAATACTCAGCATGGATAAATATAGCTTCAACAACATCAACATCAATACCATTAACTATAATTAGTAGCAATAGTGTGTCTAACATGGTGTCAACTAGTTTATCCATTACTTCAAGCTTTGGATCAACAAAATAAAAGGTAACCATCACATGTTAAGGATATCACTTGGGAAATTAAGTGGTATACACAACTTCAATTATTATCTAGAGTTAACAGGACCAAGTTAAAATAATTATGCATTACACAACACAAAGGTGCCTTTGATTTATCATCCTTTGTGTTGGATTTGAGTACTACAAAAGAAAAATATAAGAAAAATGGGGGTAAAGCACTATAAAATAGTGCAAAAAAGAAAATGATAAAAACAAATAATCAAAATGAATCTATTAGAACAAAAATCAAAGGAATTGTACAAAATATCTATTTCATGAGACCACATGCTATTCTTTATTGGTTGAGGCTAAATTAGTATCATATGAATCATTTATAATACTATAATACTTGTTTTAGAAAATAGATATATCCATGAAAATTTTCATTGAAGATATATGTAATGAATCCAATAGTTTTATTTATTATCATTAAATCAATACCTACGTTACATTAGTCAGTCCTTGAGTATTAGACTTATGGTTTCTATTGTTCTAGACTATAAATATATGTGTTGTGTGGTATTTATTTAATCGTTTATACTTGTAGTCTCATGTCATCTCTAGTGCATATAAGAGACTTTTTATTCTTTAAGTGGTTATGAGATTTTTTTGTCTCTAAGTGGTGATCCCATATTGGGAGATCTTATGGAGTTATTCCTTTCTTAAAGAGTATTATTAGTTTTTCCCTACCTCAAGGGTATTATCCATCTTCGTATCATTGTGTAGATTATTGTATTGTGGGTTGTTATTTATGAATGGATCATTTGATATTTTAGTATATTTTAGATGATTTATATTTATGACAATAAGATATCATAAGAAGTGGTATCAAAGAAATAATATTGGATCCTTTTGAAAATATAAAAATGGCAAAGGGGCATGTGAACTATTCAAAACCTATTTTAACCAAATTTATGTTTTTTCAATTGAGTAATTTCTATCATTTTTTTCTAATAAAAAGTTTTGACACAATTTTCTTTTGTATTATTATGATTTAGAAAAACCATTTGCATTTCCAAAATTATTTTAGAATAATTTGTGTAAGTATTTAATAAAATCCTTGAGTTGAGGTTTATCATTAATTCATAGTGAATGTTCAAACCCTTTGCTTCCTTGGGTTGGGCATGATTTTATGGGTGTTTTTAGTACACATATACTCATAGTAATGATTGTATGGTGCAAAAATAATAATCTAGAAAGAAATGCAAACAAGAAGTATAATATATTAAATTATATAAATGGCCTTGATCCTTGTGCTCTTTTTAATTTGGGCACCATGAGTACCCCTCCTAGTTTTTTTTAAGGATCACAATCCCCTTCCACTTGGTATTTCCACTAAATGTCCTAAATATTTGATTATTAAGCACAAAAGGGTGAAAAACCTATTCTACAAGGCTAATCATTGCTAACAATGTTGCTTTGAATAGATCAATATAGTTCAAACCCAATTGGATCATTTATTTGCATAACATGGTAGTGGATTTTCCCATACTAAAAACTTACCAAATAATTATTTTCAATAGGTTTTCTATATGTAATAGCAATATAAGAAGAAGGTATCTAGTATTCCATCATAGACCCTTCAATTAATAAGAATTTCTAGTATCTAAATTTGAGATAGTTCAAATGACCCCATTATAGGTAAGATCCAAGGTATTACTAACATTTAGAGGTAGGGTACTACCAATGCACACCTTAGGTAGGAATACAAATTTTCCAATATCCACCTTTTGGTAAATATCCTAGTTTCTCCACATGATCCACATGGATACCTACTCTGCTATAGGAGATCTTCCTAGTAAGAGTGAGCTTAATTTACAGTTTACCACTAATATTGACTTCACTACAAGAGGTGATGCATTTTTACTTGAATGGACTCATGATGTATTAATTCATAGAATTGATATCCTAATATTTAAGTGAATTTATCCTCTTGGTTGGATATCCAATATGGATTGCCCCATACACTTGCACCATGATTCTAAGAATGGTCTATTTTCTTTGACTACGTAGGTACCCATGTTCATCAATGGATTCTTTGAGTACTAAAGCATGTATAGCCTCATCTTCCATGGCTTGAGTTTAAAAATATTGTCCTACTCAATTTTTATAAGGGTTACTCTACCTCTTATGTGGTTTGATAGATGTAGACCTATTAAAATGACATAGTAGAGGAACATTGAACTATGTTGAAGGGATGCATATATACCTATCATTTGGATTTAGTTGTGGTGGTTTCAACATTTGATCATGCTTAAAGCACAACATCAAGAAAAAAGTTAACATTCATATATATATACCCTCCATGATGTAGAGTGTTTGGTCCATGTAACTAAAAAGAACATCTAATAATTATAACTCTAACAATAAAATTATTTCTTTGCCCATTAGCCATATTTCAATGACTATAATGAGGAACACCTATAAGGGTTCTTCTGTCATAGATGATAATCATGCCATTATCACGATTAGACATGTGAGGAATGACATAAATTCTAGATGGAATATCAAGAGGAATAAGGTTTAGAGGAGGAAGTTTCTACCCTCCCTTAAGAGGATGCATTAAGTCAAATAAAGAATCAATAGAGCTATATAGGTACTATAGCTCTCACTTTTTTCCTCATGTAAGTGCATGCTTATCACATCATCAAGATTTAGGGCTTCATAAAATGATAATAAGTCCATGTATTAAAACATTAATGTAGTACTCATAATATAATTGATAATAGGACAACCAAGAACCTAGTGTTGTATATCAACAATTTAGAGCAGGATAAATTCTATGTGCTTATTACCAATCAGGGAAAAGCTTAATTCACTGGTCATATTCATAATATCCATATTCATATGGGTCCCTAAACCTAGGTAAAAATCCTTTATATAATGAAATTGGGTAGTGCAATGCATAAAAAATGGTAATGTCATTCGTATCTAAGGCATCCATTCTTTTCCTTCTAAGGTTTTCAACTCCCACCAACTAAAAAATTATTAAATAAGGATGGTAGACTATTATTTACCCAGATTAATTACATGAAATTATGGTCCATAAAGTAGTTGCCTTTGAATATTCACTCTAACATGCAATGAATCATTTATAGATTTGATCTAGTCTTTAATAAACCAAGGAGACTTTGAACTAAGTAGGTCCATGATCATGCCATCCACATAGTTCTAGGTAGCTAATCATCCAATGTTTTTCCTAACTACTATGTCCAACCTCAAAGGTATGAATATAGAAGTTAGGTCAAGAAATATTGGAGTGCATGTTTATATATTCTAGTATAGCCCTAATTCATCTTTTGTGGTTATTGTTTAATGCAAGGATAATTCTTGGTGCAGGTGATTCAATTTCTTCCCTTTCAACACAATTACGATCAAATATAAGTTCTCTATTCATTTTTTTGGTGATTTGTTGGATGACATGCATGGTACCAAGTTTATAACAAAGCTTAACTTGGGTTTTGGGTTTCATAAAATTAGGTTTAGAGAAGAGGATATTCCTAAGATTACCTTTCCATATGCATGAGGGTCATTATGAGTTCTTAGTCATGCCCTTTTTTCTTATCAAATATTCTTCCATTTTTCAAAGCCTAATGAATTTTATCTTTTATCCCCTTATATATAATTTTGTGTTCTTCTTATTTGATGATATCCTAGTTTATAGTAATTCATGGTTATGCTATTTGCTTTATGTCTAACTAGACCTACAACTTTTATAGAAAAATAATTATATGTCAATTTATCCAAGTGTTCTTTTGGGTTGTTTGAAGTTGAATATTTGGGTCATATTATATCTCATGAAGGTGCCAAGGTGAAACCCACCAAGATAAAATAATGTAATATTGGTACCTACCTAAATCTTTCAAGTATCTTATGGAGTTATGTATCATAGAGTATTATAAGGAATTTATCAAGAACTATGGGAAGATTATAGTTTTCCTAATGAATCTCACTAAGAAGGATTCCTTGTTTGGTTTGATGAGGCTACCTAGGTTTTCAATTCCTTAAAAGGAGCTAAGTGCACCACCCCTATTTAAACCATTCTCAACTTTAGAAAGTTTTTATCATTGAGTGTGATGCTTATGACACATATATGGGGGCTATTTTGATAAAGGAAGACCACCCTTTAGCTTTTAAAAATAATTTGGTTCATTCCACTTATAAGGATATGTTATCCATATTGCATGTAGTTTAGTAATATAATATTTATTTGTTGGGTCATTACTTTATTATCAAAACTCACCATAGTAGTCTCAAGTACTTCTTGGAACATATTTCTTGTCTATAATAAAATAAATAGTTGATCAAGTTGTGAGGGTATTCCTTTGCCATTAAATACAAGAAATGAAAGGATAAGGTGGTGGTAAATGCTCTTTTTCATAATTATGAAGACTCTATTACCATTAGTGGTATCTCTAGCACCTTTTTTAATGGATTTTCTTGCTTTATGAGGAATCACAGTTGGACCTTGAGATTGTTCATGTTATTCATGATGTAGAGGTTGGTAACCTACCCAATCCATTCTTATCTTATATTTATAGGTTTCTTAATAATAAGGATCATATTTTTCCACTTAGTTTTTCAAGGTCAAGAGCAATATTTTTTAGGAATTACATGCTTCACCATTGGTAGGAAATTATGTGTTTCTTAAACCCATCAACATGTGAAATAGTCGTTTTTATTTGAAAGTAATAAAAGTATATGTCAAGCTATTTTTTATTGAACATGAGGTGTGTTAGAGAAATAAGGGGAAAATAATTATATCTCTAGAACCCCTACCTATATTGGATCACCAATGGGAGCACATCTATATGGATTTCAATAAGTTCTTCCCAAATATAATGGCAATATAGTTATTTTTATTTTAGTGGATTGAATTTCAAATAATGCTTACATTTATTCCCTATAACACCCTATCATTGCCAACAAGGTAGCCAAGGTATTCATTTTTCTATTTTTTTATTTTATGGTATGTCTGTTAGAGAAATTTACATTATTTGATACCATGTAAATACTTTGTAAATATGTTGTTAGTATGTGGTTTCATGTAATCATTATATTTTTTCATTATTATAAGGTTAATAAAATATTTATCCTTTAAAAAATATGAAAATTTATATCTAGCATGAGTTTGAGAGGAGATGAAGAGATAATAAAAGATGAAATGTCAAGAGACTCTTTGTAAAGGTTATAAATAAGGATGGTGTAGGAACATTTAACATTGTAATGCTTTGGAGATTCATATCACTCTCTTGGATATAATATGCTTATATATTTGAGTCATAGCATGAATATGTAAGTTGCATTTTTTGTATGATATATTATTTGTAATATTTTGAAAGTCTTTAACCTTTTTATTAAGACTTGATCATTGTTTATAGCCCATTCCCAACATGTGGTGTTAGAGCCATGGGACGCAAGTTATAGGAAGAATGTGTTGAGTTTTTGTTGTTTTTATGTTTGTAATAAACCCCTTATAATTGAAATATACCAAGAAGTATCAAAGAAAAAATGTCAAATTAGGTTGTAAGTTAAATTTCATTAAAGTTGATCCACTCAAAGTTAGTTAAAATAGTCCCTAATTTGTCCTACCTAAAATACATTACAACAAGATGAAATAGTCCTTGTGATTGCTTTATTTAAAAGAACCTATATAAATATTTATATGCATATCCAAAATTCATCCATGCTATTAGTGCATCCAAGTTTTAATTTCTAAGCGACCCAATTGTCTAACATAGAAAGTAGAGCATATCAAATATGTGAAAAAAACTTGAGTTTGTGTCCAAATAATCATTGTTAGAAATATTAAATGAGGAGAAAATATTCTATTGCATTGGACAAAGAATAGATAGAATTTTTTTTTTATGGAAATGTAAATTATAGAAGTGTAACACCCTTGGATGGAAAATTTTTTAATATGGCTCCAGGTTATAAAGAGATCTTGTAACACCCAACAAAGTGTCAGAGATAGTCCAGTTTTGCAGTATGATAAGCACTTGAGTTTCAAAACACGTGGTGCCATTAAAGCTTCACTTGGAAAGAAAGACAAAATTAAATATTGAGTGCTCTTTGAAAGGAACATTTAAATGCTTGCTTTAGGTTTATTTATACAAAGTGTAATATGGAAGTTGATATTTAAAAGGAAAATTAAAATTTTAAAAGGGGGTATTTTTTTAAGGAAAAGGTGGAATTTTTTTAAGGGAATAATTAGGGAGACAAAATAAATTCATAGAAATATTTTTAAATGGAAATTTTAATTTTTTAAGAGGAGGCAAGAAAATGTGAAAAATTGAGCTCAAGAAATTATTTATTTAAAGTCGTAAAGTTAAAGTGATAGTCTATATTCAAAAGGAAAAAAGTTAGAAGGCCCATTTTTTTATGATATTTTAAAGGAAATTGGTGTATTTTGTTTTATTTATATTCAGAAGATTGATATTTTATTTCATAAGAAATATTGAAAAGTGATTAAAGGAATAAAACAATTTCAAGTTGAAGCTTCCATCATGACAATTATAGGTAAAGTACTAGTGACTCAGACATTAAAAAATTAGAAGATAATTATTGGTATATTGACTCAAGGACAAGCAAACATATGATTGGAAATAAACAATGGTTTAATTTTTTTCAAGAAAGAAATGACAAACCGATTACAATTGTAGATGATAAAATTTATGAGGTCAAATACATAGGAAATGGTTCAATCAATCTACCTGATGGAAAATGCTGAAATGAAAGTGTATTGCATGTACCTGGGTTAGCTAGTAATATGTTATTAGTATCTCAAATGTTAGATTGAAATATTATGGTTGGATTTGTAGACACCAAAACCTAGGCATCTATAAGATCACATTGTCACCCCACATCAAATCCTGTATAATAAAGTTATATACCTAAGTTTAGACTTAGGTCTATAAAAGCTTGCACATTATCCTATTTTCCATATTTATTAAATCTGGAAAATTAGCCTAGGATACCCTCCTTACCCACTAGACATGTGTCCTAGACACTTCACCAGTATCCCTTGCCACATCTCATACATCCTTGTCCCATTTTTCCCTTCACAAGGGATAACCCTTACACCTCACTCCACTTGTAGCTACATCACCCTAGTTAAGTGAGACACCTTGGGTGACTCACTCTAACTACCCCTTCCATTTGGTAACCCTAGATTGCCACTTGGAAATCTTGGCTTACCACATCCTATTTTCCTCCAAAATCCTAAGGAGCCCATAAAGGTACCTTCACACCACCAAACATAGAATTCTAAGTACACATACCATTATGCTACTAAAATAGGACTAGAAGCTTATACAAATCTTGAGGAGAATATAGATTTGAAGCCTAGAGGTCATCTTTTGAAGCAATATATAACTCAATCTAAACTGCCCATCCGTGGTTATGTAGTAGAAACTATACTTGCGTGGTTTCTCCACCACCCGTGCACAATTCACCAATCCCCACTATGCATCTATGATTTCTTAGAGCTAGAAGATCACAGTAGTGCAGATCGGTAAACTTTGATTTCAACAAGGCATTTTTAGAAATTGTTCTTCTATCTTCCATATTGCATTTTATGATTTTGAAGCTAGTTTTTATTGTATTATATTCCATCTTTATTAACATGTGCTACTGACCCTTGCTTTGGTTTATTATGTGTGCAAGAGACATGTGTTTAGAAGTCTGTTAAAGCTAGAGTGGTCCCTACATTGGATAACAAAAGCTCACTCACCCCTTGAAGCTGTAGTTGAAGAACATATGACATGAAACTCATTGAAGACTTGGAAGATACCCCTATTTTTCCATTATTATCAAGTCATTGTATTAAGGAGAGAGATATTATTGTAACATTTCCCCAAACACATTTGGGGTAATTCAAAAAACATTGTAATATTGTATAAAATATCAATACAAAGAACATTTTTTATAATCTTCTCCATTTCCTGTGTTTATTTTATTTGTGTTCAGTTATTTTGCTATAGAAAATTACGATCACAATGGGACCCCTTAAGGGTTCTATTTGTTTTTGCATTACATGAATTTGATTGTTGATCTATGTGTTCTGTGATTGCATGTTTCAAGGATCGAACACATAAGGATTCAACATCATGACTTGTAGATCTAGAACTTATTTCTATTTGACCCTACAACTAATAAACTGCCTGGTTCGTTTGGAACCTGCACGGTGCGAGTCATGCACTAGTGGTTTTAGTACTATGGAATCATGGATCGACAATTGAGTGCACTGTAAAATGCGGTGAAAGGATAACAAGTTTGTACCCTTGGAACCTTTTTCCCTTTGTTTAGTTTTAGCATTGCATCTAGGATAGATTAAGAGTTTCAATCCTTGTTTACCCATGTTTGCATTTAGCATCTTAGGCTAGGCATATTCAAAAATTTAAAAATAAAAATAAAAAATCAAGGAATCTAAATTTTGGACCAGTTAACTAAGCATATTCATAGCCTGGTAAGAAATAATCTAGACACATTCAAGGTTCATGCTTGTCATACCTTAGTTCTGTTATTCAGTTGAAACTGCACATCCACGGTTGGGATTTTCCAAATGCTCATGTATAGTTGGTGAATCGCGCAAACACAATTTATCAAAACCAATTGCCCACTTGTGGTTAGCCCTGATAACAAATTTTTTTTAGGTATTTCTCAAAATTAGAAATTTCAACCCCTAATATATTCTTGTCTGCTAGTTTTTATTTTTTTATTTTTGCAAGGCAACAAACATAATTGCATACTATTTTTGCATCACATAATAAATAACAAAACCTCACACATGCATGTGAATGTTGGACAAGGTTGGACTTCATCACCAACCCCCAACATATTTATCCTGATATTTGGACAATGATGGCTCCAAGAACCATCTTAGCCATTGAAAATAGCATGCATTACTCTTCATAGGGTGTATCATTGCCCATGATCAATATGGGTGAGGACTGGTATGACCTAGGCTCCCTCATCAGATTTGGGTTTCATCTCCAAGTCTTGGTGGGTTTCACAACTTGGACATCATCACTGGGTTAGTGTGTGAGAGCATCTAGGTAAAATTCATAGATTCATTTAGGGAAAATATTTGCACATTGTTTTTATTTTTACCAAAAACTTAAAAAAAAAAAAACAAACAAACTTTGTGCACACTTAGGAACAAAAACATTATTTTTTCTTGCTTTGAGTGTTGTTTTACTTTGTGCTTCCATCACGTATACACACACATACATTTGAATCCTACACCTTAGGTATGGTAACAACCTATGGTCAAAACAAAAGGTTAGCCCTAGTTCAGAGTCAGTTGTCTTCTCCCATGGATCCATATCAATATTTTCAAGCCCCTAACACTTCGGTGGTAGGGCAAGGTATTGTAACCCCTACTATGTCCCAAAACTTGAATGTAGGGTTGTAGAGGGGGAAAACTACCCTACCACGTACAATTCCCAAACAAAAGGTTGGATCCACAAGGAGAGAACCTTTTGTGGGGTGAACCATGGGGGCTATGTTGTACTCTACACTTGGTGCTAGGGGGAAGGGTTCACCAAGAATGGTTTTAGGACTCGCTCCAAGTCCTCAGGATATTCAGGAATGTTTGATGTATTCAGTTTTAAGAAAACACCTAAGTTTGGCCTTTCTAGATCTAAGCTAGAAAAGATAAAGGACAATGCAAAAAATAGAATATAATAGCTGAAAATAGAATGCAAGCATACAAGAGCTAGCCTAAAATGATTCTATCTTTTTGATGCTTACTAACCTAGGGTTTATTCCAGAAAACCTTTAAAGCAGAAATACACAAAATAAATGCACATAAATTATCCCTAGATGCAAACTAAATGCCTTTCACTTTCAGATGCCTAAGAATCAATAACTAGATCAAATATTCAACCAATAAAATGATTAGAGCACTTATCTAGATCGGTGGTTGATTTAGATTTTTCTGCCTCTTGTCCAATGATATCAAAAATACCTGTTTCTGCAAGATAACTCATGAAACACTAAAAAATAGAATTAGCATTAGGGGGCCTGCTTAGGCCATTGTGTAACAGTCCTTGGAGGCACAATCAAGCCCCCTAGGTCCTTTTAGATGACCTTTTAACACAAAAGTGAAAATTGACCTTTGGAGAATTAATCATAAAATAGAAATGCAGTAATAGAAAATAGAAAACATAATGCAATAGTATGATCTAGATGCAAAATGGAATGCAACAGTGAAAATAGAATCTTGAAATTTCCCCTAGTGTGCCCTAGGGAAAAATCATGCCTCACTTGGAGCGGGCACGATAACACAACAACAAAGTCATGCCCTACCTGGATGGGATACGATTTTGCTTTTGCAGATTGGTTTACCCTAATTAGGGCAAGCGAAGTCATGCCTCACTAATGTCGGGTGCGATATCACTACAGATTAATGAAAAATAAAAAGTGAGTGTAGAAGATGAAATAAATACCAAAAACAAAGTGAGAAAACCCTAATGGACATCATAGAAGTAGGTAAAGAATATTGAAGTATCCAAGTGGGCACTCTATCTCTCCGAACTACACCATGGATCCACCAAGTCACACAACAAATCAATCCAATCCATGCAAGAGAAGATCAAATCTGAAATTTGCACTTCGGGGTTAGCTTACAGTAGAGAAAGCAAAGGAAGAAGAATGAACTATCATAAATATTTTGAGCTTAATCAATAATCAAAATTTCGCATTAAGATCACACATTAAAAACTTGTATATTGCATCTCTTCTAATTAAGCAAAAACATCCTTCCTTTTATAGATGAAATTGAAGGGAAAAATGTAGGCAAAATAAACCCAAAGCCGATGCCAAAACATGTTGGAGGGTTTAAACCTGGGTCTAAGTGGGCCAAAAAGAATAAAATTAAAATTAAATTAAAAATAGTGAAGTCATGCCCCATCCTAATGGGGCATGATATCGCTTGCGTGAAGTCGCACCTCATGAAGATGGGGCACGATTTCACTAAAAGATAAAAGAAACTAAAAAGGAGGGGCAAAGAGGTCTTCCCTTGCTCTTGGCAGGGGTTGAGGGCCTCTTAGGGGTTACAAGGAAGATTGCCCACTGAAAGTGGGTCAATTTTTTGTGTCTACATTTTGCCCCCTCTTTGATGCATTTATGGCCTATTAAATGCATCAAAGAAAGGATGTAGGCACACACACTGGGAAAAAAAACAAGCAAAAATGGGGTGGATGGGTTAGAAGAAAGGAGTGGTGCAAAAATGGTGTCATTTCGAACACTTTTAATTTTACATGCAAATCGAGGCATTAGGGACATTAATGCCTCTATAGGCCAGGGTGCCCCCTCGAGTTTTTATGAAAAAGCAACGTTTCATAAAAACTTGAAAGAACTAACACAGAAGAAGAGAGAGAGAAAAAGAGCAACAACCGAGCGAAGCAAAAAGGGGTAAAAAGAAAATAAAAATAGGGTTAAAAAGGTAAAAAGGGGTAAAACCCTAATTCATTTTTATCGCGAAGAGGAGAGAAAATAGAGCTCTGGGAGAGAAAGGATGATGGTGCTTCCAGTTCACCGAGCGACGACCACGAGGGGCGAGGTCGAGGCACGAGAATGGGTAAGGATCACTTCTGACTCTTCTCATGCAAGTTTAATCTTTTTTTTCATGATTTAATTAGGATTTTTGAGGGATTTTACCATAGAAATTGATAGATTTTTACCACGACCTAGGCATGACTTTGCGGCCCGAGGAACATTTTTTTGCAAGGTGAAGCGCAACAAAATTATGTCTAGTAGAAATCAAGCACAATTTTTCAAAGTCAAACCTAGAAAATAGTGGGTGTGATTTCATGAAAGCGAAGTCGCACGCCCTAAAAATGGGATGCGATTTCGCAAAAACTAAGGAAAAAAAGAAAAAAAAAAGGAAAGAGAGAAAAAGAAGAAAAAGAAAGAAAGTAAAACCCGAAGTGTAAATTTTGAATTGAAATTTTTGTATGCTTAAAATGTTGGATTAATTTTAATTTCTTTAACTTTATTATGGAACTGATTAAATTTTGTTTTATTTGGTGAATGCAGCTAGGTATTCTCGAGATTCGAGAGTGGTGGGTAGGGGCTCTAGCAGAGCTGGATGCTCTAGGGCAGGTAGAGAGGGCTAGGCTAGAGGCGGTTGGGCTGGACCATGTGGTGAGGATGCCACGGATAGAGATAGATAGGGTGATGCTGACCGCCCTAGCAGAGAGGTGGTATCCGAAGTCTTCCACTTTTCGGTTACCAACAGGGGAGATGACCATCACACTGGAGGATGTGTGGTGGATCTTGAGGATCCCCATCAGGGGAGAGAGGTCTATGGAGCACGAGGGTATGCAACCACTCTTCAGTGGTTTTCTATAGGTTTCACCCACCAGGTGTGAGAGGGCACCATAGCAGTTGATGACCTAGTCGGCCACTACGGAGTGGACCCTCTAACTATGGTGCTCTCAAGGGTTGTGGCTGGTCTCTTGACATGCCACACTAGCAGATGATACTTGCCATGGGCACTGGTGGGAGTAGTAGTAGACATGCAACATTAGGGAGTTTGATTCGCATGGGGCCCTTATGTGTTGGCCCATTTATATAGGATGTTGTACAACATCATGTATAAGTGGCGTATAGGACTGGTGTGTACGACTTTGCTCTAGGTGTGGTGTTGGGAGCACATCATGGTGTGGATACCGTTAGCACTACCAGGACCATTGCCCAACCTAGAGTGGCCAATAGCATACATATGGTCGAGATCCTTGGAGAGGACCATGAGGGCCTATGCAGGGAACCTACCACTAGCGAGGTGGGTGATCGATGAGCTTCGGGATACGCAACTCATATGGAGACCATGGAGGCTTCACCCTGGATGGGTAGATGATAGGACAGAGCTAGCTAGGGTGAGGAGGATCAGATGGCTAAGGTCAAAGAGGGGAGAGCCAGAGGTATTCAGGTTTGATCGAGTCTTGTGGTAGTTTGAGATCTTATAGGGAATCTTGGACCTAGGGGACTACTAGTATCGGAGGGTGACCCAAGACCCAGTAGGGGTTGGAGGTGAGCCAGAACCTCACTAGATGGGTTAAGGAGGATATAGATGATCCTCCTTACATCGACCCAAGGGTAGGTGATGCAGGGGTGGCCATCAGGTATAGGTGGTGGTATAGAGGAGTCATGCCCTAGAGGATCTCCCCACCCATACTAGTATAGAGGTACTAGGTGATGGACCTGGGCATGCAATGAGAATTTCAAGAGGTAGCTCATAGGGCCATAGAGAGGGCACAATAGGCTCCTACTGCACTGAGATAGAGGCTGACATGGGTTCGAATTCGGGTGGTAGAGGAGACCATCCCATAAGTAGGGACTGGAGATGGAGGAGCGAGAGATACCCCCACATAGGTAGAGGGGCCATAGGTTAGAGACCCTAGGGAGGCATCCACATCAGTAGTGGTGGGAGGCTAGATCTAGGGGATAGAGGAGTTGCAGGTATAACTAGCTTCTCTATAGACATAGATGGTCCAATTGTAGGTTGAGAGGGACACTACACTGGTAGAGGTTACCCGGCTTCAGGGAGAGGTGGCCCGACTGGATGGACAGTGCCAACGGGCTAGGGCTGAGGGGATGGTTATCATTGGGAGCAACCAGGAAGGGGATGCGGTGCAACTCCTTCAAGTAGAACTATAATGATCATGTGATAGGTTGGAGGTAGCTATTTGGAGGGCCACATTTTTTAAGGTGGCTTACTATGCAGCTATCCCTCTAGAGTGGAGGATGGAGCCTCCTCCATCCCTTCGGTTAGTGAGTAGATCATGATCTTGATCATGAGCATCGATGATATCTCAATAGTTGGTGATTCAGTCAAGGTTGCCTCCACCTCAGGGAGGGCCAGAGGGAGTTGGCTCTCAGAGCTAGGAGAGGATAGGCTAGGGATCGAGATGATGCACCAATTTTTTATTGTGGTGTGCATCCCTAGGTTGAGTGTATCGAGTCTAGATTGTGGTACACCAACCTCACATGATGTACTCTTTTTCCTATGAGTAATACATAGTTATGGATATTATTATGATTTTATGTGTTCTATGTGTAATGATTTAATGCATGTTTTTTATATGTTTTACTTGTTTATTTTAAGTATTTTTATGTATGCAAACTATCCTAATGCAAACTACATGAGGATGAATGAATGCAAAATAAGAAGAACAAGAAGAAAGAGGAAGGAATGAAATAAAACAAGAGAAAGATAGAAGAGAAGAAAGAAGAGGGAAGAAAGAAGAGAAAAGGAAGAGGAAAGCAAAGAAGAAAAATAAGAAAAATAAGAAGAGGTAAGAAATATAATAAGGAAAAAGAGAAGAAGAAAGAAGAAAAAGAAGAAGAAAGAAGAAAAATAAGAAGAAAATAAAGAGAAGAAGAAGAGAAAACAGGGGGGTCCAAAGGTCAACCATCAGAAAATGAGAAGAATGAGCGATCCATAGTATAAGACTAGCATAGGTTGCAATGAACCAGTGTAGCCAGACACTATAGATCGTATTAATGAGATAGCTAGACCCGCTATGGGTATAGCACTTGCATCAATGTGAAAAAGTGTGTGGAGTTTTGACCCACTATGGGTGGTTGCTCCCTTATTGACTGTTGTGAGGCGATTACCTGCTAGGATGTATGTCGAGGTCTACTGAAAATGACCAAGGAGCTTATCCTATAATGGGGTGTTGAGCTTGCTGAGTCAAAAGAGAGTATGACCCGATAGAAGATCATGAATAGTGCAATACCCACTAGGATGTATAAGTATCCCATGTGGGGTGTAATATATATAAAAATAGTATGCAAGTGCTATCCTAGATAGGGATCTTAAGAAGACTTTGTGCAACAAGAGTTTTCAGCATAATGAAGGAATTGAGAAAAGGAGAAGAAGCGATCATAAGCAAAAAATAAGAATAAGGAAAGAATCCCTAGGGGGTATCTTGCTAGGCATCAGAGTCCTAGTGAAAAGTGCAATGCATGTGAGCTATGACCTAACTAGGTATCATCACATGCCATTGTCGCAAGATCCCCAAAAATCTATATGAACAAGCAGTCATGAACAATCAATCATGCATTTATGATAGGCAAACATGCAAGGTGTTAAGTTAGATGTCAGACAATCATGCAAGGATGACAAGCAATAATGCAATATGAGCAAGCAAGAGAAAAATGCAATGGAAAATGAAGATGCAACTATATGAAGATTTTTTCTTTTTTTATATTTATTTATGGAGAGTTAAAATCAATGCAAAGCCTAAATGCACCATACATCTTATCAAAATAAATGGGTGTGCCATGAGGTGTTGGATCGAATACATCCTCAAAATCATGGAGAAGCTCTTTTAAGGCTTTTCGTTCAACATCCATGGCACGATAATCACAACATTTTCTAATAGCACCATTCTTTTTAGCATAAAAGACATCATACAAAGATTCATCATTTTCTTGAATAGAAACACTGTTATTTTTAGAATGAACAAAACCAACCATATTACAAGACATTATCTTAGGAGGAAAAGAAAAATTAACACTTTTATTATCATCTATTGACAACATTTGATATTCCATATATTCTGCATAAGTCATAAGATGGTCATCATCCTCAAAAGGTAGAGGTTGATTCTTATTAGGTATAAAACCTATACCACATCTCCCAGGCCAAATATCAACATCCAAGGGTTCTTGAATACCCTTTTGTTGTGGTCCCAATCCTTTACCTGCATATCCCATACCGGACAGGATCTGCTTAGGAAGGGGATAATCATTAGTGAGATAGCATTGAGAAAAAGAGCGCTCATTGAGAGATGGGTTGCTACCATGGAGCTTCTCTTCGGAAGCCATACCTCCAAATATGAAAGCACACGTGCCAATGTGTATAACATCACCCTTCTTATGAGGCAAGCCCATAGTTCGGGGTGAAGGTGGTAGCTTGGCTAGATCCAGAAGAGGTTCTTGAAGAAACTGATTATCATGATCCAAGGAGAAAGAATGGGTCTTATGTTCCTCACTCACTTTTAAACTTTGAAGATGCTCAAAAATTTGAGATGAGGAACATGGAGAAATTGTTGAAGAAATAGAAGGACAAGAATAAGAATCTATTTGAGCTAACTCTATATTTGAACAAAATTCAAATGGTCGAGGGTCACCCGGAATGGTGATAACTTGATTCTTGAATTCAAACTTGAGACACTGATGAAAAGTAGAAGGGACAACCTTCATAGCATGGATCCAAGGTCACCCAAGAAGAAGATTAAAAGATGCAGGACAATGTACCACATAAAACAAAGTATCCAATATTCTTGGCCCCACTTTTAAGGGGAGAGATATGACACCACAAGCCTCTTGGGACTCATTGTTGAAAGCTTTAATGATGATATCAGTTTTTGTTAAATCTTCCTCTTTTAATCCAAATTTTTGAAAGAATTGATATGTACACAAATTGAGGGATGACCCATTATCAATCAAAACTCACTTGATAAGGGTATCCCCAATAAGTGTGGTGATGTAAAGTGATGAATCTCCATGTAAGTTTGAGGAAGGTTTATCATCATCTGAGAATGAGACATGATGTATCCCAAAAGAACCTACGGTGTCAACTATGGCATCAGGAGGGATATCTGGGAAAAAAGATTATTGTTGTAAAAATTTCATTAAAGCATTTTTGTGATCGGGAGAAGTCTACAAAATATCTAACACTGATATCTTTGTTGGAGTACTAGCTAACTACTTATGAAGATCAAATGAAACCTGTGACTGTGGTCTCAACACTATAGGTGGAATCCTTGTAGCTGAATCTCTTCTCTGATTCTCCTTTAAAACTATATTGGGTTGAGATACTAAACTCTATCCTTGCTGATGTTGTTGATTCTGAGCCTGTTTCCTTGTAGTTACCCCAACCATACCAACCACATTGCTATGGCGTAGGGAATCATCTTGATGAGCCACCTGATTGGTTGTTTGTTGCTCATGCTTTGGTAGGGGATCCTTAAATATCCCCATGTCTTGATTTGTTGTTGGAACTTGTTGAGTAGGAGTTTGATTACTTGTTGATTGGAGATTTCCTAAATCAATGTGTCCTACATCAATCAAGTCTTGAACCACATGCTTCAATTTCTTACAAGTGTTCGTCCAATGTCCTTCTACTCTATGATAAGTGCAATATTGATTTACCTTATACCAATGAGTTGTAGTATCTGGCTGTCTTACTGGAGGTAATTCTATTGCCTTAGCATCCAATAGTTGTTTTAAAATTGCTTCCATAGGGATATTAAGTCTTGTGAAATTCCTTTGAGGAGGCTTCTGAAGTACAATATTTTGTAGGTTGTTATTGACATTGTTAACATGCCTACTATCACTATTGCCTCCTATATGCTTATTCTTAGGTTGAGACTTAATTGGCTTATCTTATTTAACCTTAAGCTGACCTCTTCTAATGAGAGCTTGTTCCACTTTTCTTGCTAACTCAATTGCTTGATCTAAATATGTGATAGTAGTAGTTTCTAGAGCATAAGATAATTGTTCTTGTAAATTACCAATGAATATATCAAGCATATCTTTCTGAGACACAGGTTGTCTTAATCGACCAACTAAACTTCTCCAACGAGCTAAAAATTCTGAAAAACTTTCTTCTTTACTTTGTTTTAAATCATATAAATCTCTCATAGTCACTTCCTTTTCAATGTAAGCACTAAACTGATGAACAAACATCTCTGCAGTCTTCTCAAAACTCTTCAAAGAATAGTTGGGCAATCGATAATACCACTCTAATGCCACTCTAGCAAGACTCTTTGGAAATGTTTTCAATAAGAGCATATCATCATAAATAAGATCATGACAAGCTATCCTGAATCCTCTTAAATGCTCTATTGGATCTTCAGTCCCTTTATAGATTGGCAATACTGGCATAGAAAAATGCTTAGGATAAGGTCTAGCAGCAACAATAGGATCCAATGGTTGACTACACATTTCTTTATAGCTGTATGTAAACCCTGAAGGTTGAATCATATCCATCCTTGAAACCAATTGATTCACAACACTCATCAAATTCTGCATTTCTGAATTATTATGTGTGTTCCCCAGATTTCCCAAAGGAGGAATGTATGTATGTTGAAATCTTGATGTTTGATTCAAGTTTTGGATACTTTGGTTGTATGTGGCACTTTGTGGATAACTAAAATTTGGTGGAACAGAAGCAATAGTGTTGATATTAGAGGATGAAGGAGGAAATTGAGAATAATTTTTCGGGCCACTACTAGTTAGAGGGACTTGCAGATTCCCTCCAACATTGGTGGTATTAGTAATGGCACAAGTCACTTGGTTCTTAAAATTGTTTTGATGCAAGGATTGAGATGTAGGAATGCCATGATGAAGCAAAGGAGACCTATTGGGAGGGGAAGGAGTAGCATCCTCTTTTTCAATATGAGCTTCTCATTCCACATATTCCAATAGTTTTTCCTTATGAGCTTTCATGAATTCCCAAATGTGATCAAATTATGAAAAGACATAACTTCCATTAGGTCCAACAAAAGGATCAGGATTAGTTTCAGTTTCCATGTCTACCTCTTCTTGCTCTTCTGGATCTACATTAGGGTCTTCCCTATCAATCTGATCATCTTCCAAAGGAACATAATCAGACTCTAATTATTTCCTCTGACTTCTAAGGAAAGGAGCCATTAGAAGTAGTGAAAAACAAATAGGGGAAAACACTAACAAATAAATTTTAATTACTTAAATATTTTTCAAATAGAATTAATGATCTTGCTTAGTGTTTGAAATAAAAGGAGGTGTTCACATTGGGTTCACCAAATATGTAGAGGGGGAAAACTACCCTACCATGTACAATTCCCAAACAAAAGGTTAGATCCGCAAGGAGAGAACCTTTCGTGGGGTGAACCATGGGGGCTATGTTGTACTCTACACTCGGTGCTAGGGGGAAGGGTTCACCAAGAATGGTTTTAGGACTCACTCCAAGTCCTCAAGATATTCAGGAATGTTTGATGTATTCAATTTTAAGAAAACACCTAAGTTTGGCCTTTCTAGATCTAAGCTAGAAAAGATAAAGGACAATGCAGAAAATAGAATATAATAGCTAAAAATAGAATGCAAGCATACAAGAGCTAGCCTAAAATGATTCTATCTTTTTGATGCTTACTAACCTAGGGTTTATTCCAGAAAACCTTTAAAGTAGACAATATATAAAATAAATGCATAGAAATTATCCCTAGATGCAAACTAAATGCCTTTCACTTTCAGATGCCTAAGAATCAATAACTAGATCAAATATTCAACCAATAAAATGATTAGAGCACTTATCTAGATTGGTGGTTGATTTAGCTTTTTTCCTCTCTTGTCCAATGATATCAAAAATACCTATTTCTGCAAGATAACTCATGAAACACTAAAAAATAGAGTTAGCATTAGGGGGCCTGCTTAGGCCATTGTGTAATAATCCTTGGAGGTACAAATGTCAAGCCCCCTAGGTCCTTTTAGATGACCTTTTAAAATAAAATAAAAAATTGACCTTTGGATAATTAATCATAAAATAGAAATGTAGTAATAAAAAATAGAAAATAGAATGCAATAGTATGATCTAGATGCAAAATGGAATGTAATAGTGAAAATAAAATCTTGAAATTACCCTCGATGTGCCCTAGGGAAAAATCATGCCTCTCCTGGAGCGAGCATGATAATGTAATAGCAAAGTTGTGCCCTACTTGGATAGGGCATGATTTCACTTCTATAGACTGGTTTACCCTAATTAGGGCAAGCGAAGTCATGCCTCACTAATGTCGGGTGTGATATCACTATAGATTAATGAAAAATAAAAAGTGAGTGTAGAAGATGAAATAAATGCCAAAAAAAAGTGAGAAAACCCTAATGGATATCACATAAGTAGGTAGAGAAGATTGAAGTATCCAAGCGGGCACTCTATCTCTCCGAACTACACCATGGATCCACCAAGTCACACAACAAATCAATCCAATCCACGCAATAGAAGATCAAATCCAAAATTCGCACTTCGGGGTTAGCTTGCAGTAGAGAAAGCAAAGGAAGAAGAACAAACTATCATAAATATTTTGAGCTTAATCAATAATCAGAATTTTGCATTAAGATCACACATTCAAAACTTGTATATCGCCTCTCTTCTAATTAAGCAAAAACATCCTTCCTTTTATAGATGAAATCGAAGGAAAAAAGGTGGGCAAAATAAACCCAAAGCCAACGCCAAAACACACTGGAGGGTTTAAACCTGGGTCTAAGCGGGCCAAAAGGAATAAAATTAAAATTAAATTAAAAAAAAGTGAAGTCACGCCCCATCCTAATGGGGCGCGATATCGCTTGCGCGAAGTCGCGCCTCGTGAAGATGGGGCACGATTTCACTAAAAGACAAAAGAAACTAAAAAGGAGGGGCAAAGAGGTCTTCCCTTGCTCTTGGCAGGGGTTGAGGGCCTCTTAGGGGTTACAAGGAAGATTACCCACTGAAAGTGGGTCAATTTTCCATGTCTACAAGGGTCCTCCAGTAGTGCCCCTATTTTGGACATAGATGTTATGCATAGAGCTACCCATACCGCTATTCCCGAGACTCCTAGGAGTAAGCCACTTACACCAAATACTGTTCATATCACGTACATACATCTAGGACTCCTTTAACTATCCCAAAATACCTCATCACTAATGAGAACTGGATAAAATCCATCTCTCAACCATGGATTCTAGCCACCCACCTACCTCGTATCACCCATCGAATATGTGTCGCATCATCCTCCCAAGTCAGACCTCTCCAAGATCACCAACAAATATCATCCCTCGTCAAGCAACTCAAACTATCTCAGTACACCTCAACACTACAAACAAGACATGTAGGAGAAGACTCCTCACTATTATGCTAGTAGAGAGCAAAAGGAAGTGAGTGATCCCACTCACAAGGCAGACCCTCTAGATGACCAAATATGATGTGCTCCCAAGCCCACAATTGAAGCACCAAACTACATCCAAGACCTTTTGGCTCCCATATATTTACCTCATAGAGATTCGCATACAAATGATATAGATTATTGGGAGCTCATGCATAAATATGAGGCTCAAATACAAAATGCAACATCAAAGAAACCTGGTTCCAAGGGAACCTTGAACCCATACAGTTAGGCAACATCATTTTTCCTACTATATACATTAATTTTTTTTGCCTTTGTTTTTTTGGGCCTTTTCATCCTCTTTTTCGGGTGGGCTGTTTTTTTTTTTTGGGGGTTCTTTTTTAATTTTATTTTTATTTTTATGGATGGGTTTGGGCTTCCTTGTTGTGGTCCATCCTAACTGGTAAGCCCTCAACAAGAATATGGAAGATGAGATACACATCCTCTAGGGTAATAATAAGATCCCATATCGAAATATGAAAAAACCCCTATCAAGGTCCCATCTCTCCACTAAAGTAGAAAAAGCTCCTCATCTATGTGGACAGTCTCTACTCATCTGTACCCAACCAACCTCACAGCCTCTAGTAGATTCGAATAATCACCTTTGAGGGCTTTCTACACTTTGGATATAGTGCGGGGCCATCAATATCGAGCAATAATAAATTTCACTTGAAAGCACACACAAATTCAAATCAGTGCATTTTCATACTAAAAACAAAATAAGAACACATTGCTTTCCAAAAACATTGCACATCACTTAGCATATAAATTGCATTTCAAAAAGAAAGTGCACACATAATTCACCATATATTGCATTAAAAAAACAAAAAACAAATATTTTCACCTTCCTCCTTCATTCTTTGCCAAAATTTTTTTTTTACCAACCCCTCTTAGTGGCTGCAAAAAAAAAAAAAAAATTTCATCTTTAAAAAAAAAAAATCTCTGCCCCCATTAAAAAAAAAACACAATCCCCCCTCTTTTATAACTATCTAGGTTGTAACAAAAAAAAACAGCAAAAAACAAACAAAATCACAATAACACTAAAAACCTAAACTAAGAGTTTAGGCCACCTACCTCAACATAGTGGGCTCTGGATTCTGTTCCAACCGAGCCTCTAGACCCCACACTCACACCCGCTCCACTCGCCTCACCCACATCCATATCTCACTCACTCTTCTCAAAATGCTCAGTAAACTCAAACCACAATAATGAAAATCAAAACAACACCTCCCCTATATATAGCAACTTTTCATAGTGAAAACCACGCACCCATGGTTTGCAGAGCATGTGAAAATATGCACCCATGGTTGGTGGTTCTAAATGCAAATGTACGATTAAGGGGAGATGAAACCACGCTTGCACGGTTAAGTAAAAAAAAACAACAAAAAAACTAAGAATAATAGAAAATCAAGCATTCTCACAAACATCATCATCATCATTATCAAAATTATTGAGTGCACCTTGTACATAGTGAATTACCCTATACACCTGGTAGTTGTAGCGACTAACAATACATGCAATATGGTTAGATGGATAGTTCCCTATAAGGACACTTATCAACATCAAACTACTAAGCCATTAAATCAACTATGTCCCTCAACCTTTGAGCTTGTTGTGTTTAATAAAATTTGGAAAAAGGTTATCCTTAAGCCATTTTCATTGGGTAAAAAAGCGAAAAATAATTAAATCAAATTTGGTATAATCAAAAATCACTCGAGTATCGAGGTTTTAGTGTATTGTATCCTATACACATGAGTGACTAACAGTAGCGGGACTCACAAGCTCATAAACATGCTTAATGATTTTTCTACAACATTTTGCATCTCATTGAACCAAAGGCAAATTCACAACAACACAAACAATCCCATACTTGGGGCATCAAGTTGATTTCAATGTCTATATTTGCATACAAGACATCCACATCATGCAATCACCCATATCCTTTCATCAACCACATTTGGTCAATTGTCTCATGGGTTTCATCCTTTAACCATTCGCCAATTGAGGGGGTAAGCAAACAAATCAAAATTCTATCAAAATTTTCAAAAATAATTCATTTTTGTGCATCAAGAATATTTGAGTCCATCCATCCAATAAAGACATGTGTCATTGGTTTTTGCATCGCATTGTGTTTCACACAACATGGTACAAAAAGGGGTATTTGTAGAAACCAAAACCTAGGCATCCATAAGATCACATTTGGCACCCCACATCAAATCCTACATAATAAATTTATATGCCTAAAATTAGACTTAGGTGTATAAAATCCTACATATTATCCTATTTTCCATATTTATTAAATCTAGAAAATCAGCCTAGGATACCCTGCCTACCCACTAGACATATGTCCTAGCCACCTCACCAGAATCCATTGCCACATCTCATACACCCTTGTCCCCTTTGTCCCTTCATATGGGAAAACCCTTACACCTCACTCTACTTGCAACTACATCACCCCAGTTAAGTGAGATACCCTAGATGACTCACTCTAACTGCCCCCTTCATTTAGCAGGCCTAGATTGCCACTTGGTAATCCTAGCTTGCCACCTTCCATTTCTCTCCAAAACCCAAAGGAGCCTATAAAGGAATATTCACCCCATAAAATAGAGGAGTTTGAGTACACATACCATCAAGATTCCAAAATATAATTAGGAGCTCACACACATACCAAGGAGAAGAGATATCTGAAGCCTAAAGGTCACCTTTTAAAACAATCTATCACTCAGTCTAAACCACCCGTCCGCAGTTACGTAGTCAAAATCACATTTGCACAATTTCTCCATCACCCGTGTGTGGTTCACTAGTCCCCACCGCGCATCTACAGTTTCTTAGAGAAGGAATATCATGATAGCACCAATCGATAAAATTTGATTTTAGCAAGGCATTTTTAGAAATTGTTCTTCTATCTTCCATATTACATTTTATGATTATGAAGCTAGGGTTTATTTTATTGCTTTCCATATTTATCAACAAGTGCTACTGACCCTTGCTTTGTTTTGTCATGTGTGCAGGATACATGTGTTTGGAAGGCTGCTAGAGTTGGAGTGGTCCCTACATTGGATATCAGAAGCCCACTCACCCCTTGAAGATGTAGTTGAAGAATGGAGAACACAAAACTCGTTGAAGACTTGGAATATCCTCTCATTTTTCCATTATTATCAAGTCATTGTATTCATCAGAGAGAGATATTATTGTAACATTACCCCCAACACATTTGGGTCAATTCAAAAACCATTGTAATATTGTATCAAATATCAATACAAAGAGTATTTTTGGAAATATTCTCCCTTTCCTATGTTTATTTTATTTATGTTAAGTTATTTTTCTATAGGATATAATATTATTGATGAAAACATGTTTCATTACCAAACAAGAGAAATTTATAGCCACTAGTTCCTTTAAAAATGGTTTGTTTGCTCTTGATATTACATCATCACAAAATTGTGCTCTATCTGTCAACACATCAAAATAAAATGATCTTTGGCATAAAAAATTTGGGCATATAGGTGCTTCATCCTTAAATGAATTAAACAAATATCAAATGGTGATAGGGTTGCCTAACTTAACTTGGCATACCATAATTTGTCCAAAATTCTTAGCAAGAAAACAACATAGAGCACCTTTTGAACTTAGTTCATATAAATCTAGAGAACCATTAGATATGATACATATAGATTTATGTAGATGAACGTTAGTTAGCCATGGTAGACACAAATACTTTCAACTCTTTGTTGATAATTACTTGTGCAAAATATGGGTACATTTCCAGATAGTGAAATCATATGTGTTTACATACTTCAAACAACTTGTAGAAATAGAGAAGATACTCAATTTGAAATCTATGCTTAGATAGAGGAGGATAATATTTATCTAATGAATTTGATACATTTTTGACATAAAATGGAACAAATAATAACTCAATACAACTTATTTTTTTTATTAGGTAAATAAATGAGTGGGTGAATAGGGTCCAAAAAACATATTTACATAATAGTTCTATACATCCACATAAAAATAGCAAAGCCCCAATAATACTCTAGCAAAATCGAAGCATAATAAGTTAAATTTATCATACCATGACAAAATCCCAATGAAATCCTAGCAAAACTGAAGCATACCCAATCAGAAAAATACAAAAAGGAACCCAAAAATTAGCAAAATTACATCTTCTTATTTTTAAAGAAGGTTCTAAAAACCACACACTACATTTTATCCTCAATAGTTGGGTTGGGTGGCAACACCTCATACTTTAAGCTTACTACTACCTCCATTGTTCCCATCATGGGAGAGAATTTGAAGCACCTTAATCATTTCACTATCCTTTCCATCCCCTAGTGGCCTACAAATTGAATAATTCTCACTAACATAGAGTTTAACAATATGGTATACCTTTGCTTCAATTTTGTTGTGGTTTTGGAAGATGTGATGGTTCCTCTCCTTCCATACAACCCAACATAGGTGTGGAGGGATAAAGGACCAAAATTTATTGAGAATTTTTCTATTTGAGTTTCTTTCCCATTGGATCAAGAGATCTCTTAGGGAAGTAGGTGAGACCCATTGGATTCTCAAATTATTCCATAATATGCTCCAAATTGCTCTAAAAAAATCATAGTGAAGGAAGATATGATCCATAGATTTCTATTTTTACAACATAAAACACATGTATTAGGCAATTGGAAAGCCCCTTTTATCTTATTGTCTAATATTAATATTCCATTATTAGTAGCTATCCAAATGAAGAAGGATATTTTTAGGATCAGTCCTTTCATCCACATTCTATCGCAGAGGAGAGGAGATCCATCCATTGGGGCATCATTCAAAAATTTTAAGGCATATTTTACTTTGTAATCTCTCCCCTCATCACCATTTCAAACTGGGATATCTTCATGCTTAGAAATAATATTTTTTTGCTTCTCAATTATTTTTGAACTACCTCCAATTTCTTTTTAATCTACCTATTTGGATATTATTGAACATGTAATTGCCAAACTTCTGTTTTCATGACCTAATTTCCTACACACACACATATATATAAATATTAGATATCCCTTGTTTACCAAGCCCTTTCAAACCAACTAGGTTTCTACTTGATCCATTTTATTTGAGGCACACTCATCCCTACAACTTACATACTTTCATCTATGTAAGTGCATTCGGTGCTAATACTTGGGATGCAAGTTATCCTTCTTGTTATCTTCATTTCATCAAAAAGAGCACATTAGATCTCACACTCTATCTAAATCCATCTAAGTAGGTGCTTTAGTGTATGGAATATGACTATATTTTCCATATTTACGATGGGCTAGCCAATTCATTGCAAACCTCTTCTCTTATTAATTTGTGGAACATCCTAAAATCCAATTTATTCATTTATAACAAATGATCTACAAAAAAAAAAAAGGATTCACTCTTCTCTTTTGCTAGTATCTTACTTGTCTATTCCCATCAATGACCCTTTATGGTTTGGTTGAGTAATGATATAGCCCTTTCTTTTTTTTATTTGATAAAATTTCAAAATACCATAGAATCAACCTAACCCCTATTCATTTCATTGTAGAAGTATGATCCATAGCAAAGAATCACAATAGTATATTCATAATAGGAAAATAAAATGAATTCTGTAATCCTTTAGATATATCTCTATCCAGAGTAGACCTATAACATGTAATATTAATATCACAAAATTATTAAGTAAATACTTATAATTTAATCATTCTTTAACAAAGACACTTTAGGTAAGCATTCATTCTTCTAAAGAAAACTCCATTTATAATAATTATCAAATAATATTCCTTTAGCATTACTCATAAGTAAAAATACATCCATTTAATAGAATATTACATCTATAATAATCATCATATAATTTTCTTTAACTAAACATATAAGAAAAATAACATCCATTTAAAATTAGATTCCATGCATGATCATACAACAAAAATGTTTTACCCTTGGACAAACCTCAAACAGAAAACCCAACCTTGAAATACACAATCTTTATTAATCATCTCAATGCTACTGAATCTCAACAATGAAATAGAACTCTACATATTGCCCTCTTTCCTTCTAAAGATAGACCATGTTATCAAGTCCAACAACAGTAATTAGTCTTATACTTATACATGAAAGTGCAAGTATTTTACATGATCCAAAATAAGACACTTCTCGTTATCTTTTTTTTAAGTATAACCAATCCTCTAATGGCATTACAATGAGTAGTCACTTTTAAAAATATAGTTGTAAACTGAATTTATTTAGAGAACCCACAAATCAATGCTCATGGCTCATTTCTAGGTCCATGATGATCACTAAGTTTACCTAAGTATAAATTTTGAGAGCATCATCCACCGCTCATATACCTATCTCTAACTCATTTTTTAAAATAACCTTAAAATTAAAACTATCATACGAAAACTTATGTCATTTCAAAGCATATCATTTAACCTAAAACTACAAAGCTAATACGTATTCGATGAGACATGTCCCTTCATCCCTTTCAAAACTTAGGCAATTCCCCAAGAACCAAGTCATTAACACACATGTACTGATACATTAACAACCTATGAATATTTATTCCAGAATATCTTCTAACTTTGATTTACATTGAAAATGTAAGTTTACTTTTACTCAATGCATGGGAACATAGATATACCAAGACCTCAGGAGCCTATAGATTCTATTTATGTGTACATCAATATTTTTGTCATGAAGACTTTAATTGGATACCACTCCCTATAGTTTAAGCTTGGACCTTGAATAGATTCTATATTTCACATATAAAATTATAGCAGATTCCCTGCTAGACGCATAACAGTTAGTGACTTACATACTAAGGTAGCAAGTTGTTTCTATGTCCTCCCATAAACAACCCCTCAAATTCTATTGGGTGTGCTAAAAATATCAACAAGGAGCCTGTTGATAAGATAACTATACCATTAACCTAGAGTTCTATTTCTTACTCTTAAATGGGAAACCACCATCATCAACTTGAGTTAAACTCAGTAGAACTCCTGCACAGCTATGTTTTACTTCAAAAGTACTAGCTAGATATTAACTTTGGTAGAATAATATTGACCTATAAGCATTGAAACACAGATTAAATTTGTAAATATTCTAAATAATTTCACACCAAACCAACTACATAATAGAAGATACATTTCGGCCATGGTACCTTTGACAATGGGTTCCCAATGTAATTTTGTTTTGATATTATAATGAATTTTACATCAAAGATATAATTCTATCATGTTTAAGTACCCTATTACCTCTTCCTAATATTGGTTCAAGAGAGTAGATTGCATAATAAGTATAATCAAATATCAATCCTAGAATTTAAAATCCAAGCAAAAACATTCAAATATATAAACTAGAATGCTATCCTCTATTATCAAAGTGACCTTTCAATGTTTACCTGAAATCCATGCAAGGGCTCTATACAGTTTCTTCAACAATATCTAGAACAACTCCTCTTTCTCCAATCACTCACTCCTCCTCTCTTGAATTCCTTCGATATCTCTACCTCTCTCCCATCACACCCCAATCTCTTGGTAGTTATGAGGCTCATCCCCTACCCCGTTCTTCAATAAAATTCCACTCCCATTGTAACCTCCCACTCTATCTCATTAATCATTTCCTTATCAGTTGGAAGTAGCCATAATGAACTCAACATTACTACTAGCATAGTATTCACATCAACCAAAACTTGTGTTACTCTCAACATCGAAAGTAGAAGTTTTAGTTGTGAAACAAAAAATTTTTGTTTTCACATATTAACACCTCCACATCATTCAAAATTATACTAATGATGTTTATCCAAAAACATAGTCTTCTCACCCTACGTAGTCACAAGCATATGTTAGTCCAATAGGCCTAAGTTTAGATGTGCATAAAAGGTTGGCAAGAGTTCATAAAGTAAGTACCAAGTTAGCTTAAAATACCCTACAAAAATCAAATGAGATCAAGTATCATTTCTGTGAACCATATGTCTTACATAACCTATCATACGGAATGGTCAATCATTCCTTCAACAAAATATCACCTTTCACATATTATGAATGTTTGCATAACTAGTCATGAAATGGTCGATCATTTATTAAAATAAAAACAACAAATTAAAGCATGAATCCAGCCACATAAAAAAGTCTACCAAGGGAGGGTCATGACATCCTACCCCCTTAGGCTTAACACAATGCTTTGTATTTTTTATTGTCTCAAACATGAATTAATATTTACTTAGTGTTCTCAAACATAATTTAATAATTACATATTGTTGTCAAATATAATTAATAATTACATATTATTATCAAACAAGAAAGGAAAGTGTCTATGCATGTCTGCTACTTTATCCATAGTAGCATTTCTCTCAAAGTAGTGATCCCACTAGAATTTGCATTATTCCGAAATTACTTTCCTCATTGATTTGGAATGAAAATCAAGGATTTTATTGGTCAAACCTCTATAGCCTTTAGATCCATCATCTATATATTATAAAAGTACCACACATGATAAGAGTTAGATACATATTTTCTAAACAATGAAATATGGAAGGTCTCGTGAATATTTGATAGACTTGGTGGTAAGGCAAGTCGGTATGCCACATGACTGATCTTATCTATAATTTCAAAGGGTCTAACAAAATGAGGATCTAGTTTCATTTACTTTATAGTGCTCTTCTTTGGTATCACCCTCAGAAACACTTTGTCACCCACAATAAACTCTCTTGGTGACCTCTTAAGGTAAGCATAATATTTATGACGATCTACAACTTCCTTAAGTCTTTCTTTTATCATCCTCAATTATTATTCAATTTTCATGACCATATCTAGTCCAAGTACAATCCTATCCTCTATATTATCCCAAGAAAATGGTGTCCTACATCTCCTACCATATAGAAATTTAAATGGTGCCATGTCTATGGTCAAGTGGTGACCGTTATTTTAGGAAAATTCCACCAATTGTAGGTAATATTTCCATCAGGTCTTTTGATCCATACAATGCATTTAAAACATGTCCTCTAAAACTTGATTTACCCTTTCAATTTAATTTTCAGCTTTTGGATGATAAGCTAAATTTATGTTTAACCTAGTACCAATGGCATGATGTAAAGCTTTCCAAAACTCGAATGTAAATCTTGAGTCTCTATCTAAAATGATCACTTTTAGAAAACCATGAAGCCTAAATATTTCCTTGGAAAATATGTTAGCCACAACCACTACATCATCCTTGGTATTTTTGATATAAAATATGCAACCTTGGTCAATATATCGACCACAACTAGGATTGTATCATGCTGGAATCTAGTCTTTGGTAACTCTATGATAAAATCCATCGAAATAATTTGTCGTTTCTATGTGGGTACATCATGAGGGTACTATAATCCTGTAGGGTGTCTATTTTCTACCTTTACTTTATGGAATTCAAGACATTAGATGATAAATAATATTATGTCCCTCTTTATTTTTGTCTAGTAAGAAGTTTTATTCATATTCTCTCTCATTTTTTCTCCTCCCGGGTAAGCAAAAAATGGAGATCTTTGTGCTTCATTCATGATTATTTTACTTATATTACCGATCTTAGGAATTACTACCCTATCTTTAAAATATATGAAACCATCCTTGATGTTCTAATCCTTACTTTCACCAGGTTCCCTTTCCACACTTTCCCAAATTTGATTGTAAAACACATCCTGATGTTGCATTTCGTTGACTTTTTCCATAAAATTTACATGAATGTGAGTCAAAATAACTATGTGTCTTCTCCTACTCAATGCATCAACGAATTTCTATTATTTTTATTTTATATATTCAATTTCAAAATTATATTTAGTGAGAAACTCCATCCACCTTCTCTTGCCTAGTGTTTAGAAAAGGTTGAGTAAATATGTATTTTAGACTTTGATGGTCTATCCTCAGCTCAGAGTGTTTCCTTAACAAATAGTGTCACCAAATTTTGAGAGAAAACACTATTTTTTCCAACTCTAGATCACGGTTTGCATAGTTAACCTCATGTCATTTCAGTTTCCTTGAAGCACAGGCTACCACTTATTCATCCTGAGAGAGAACTCCTCTCAATACTTCCAATGATAAGTTTGAAAATATAGAAAAAATACCTTGAGGTTCTAGTACCTTTAGTATGGGATATGTAGTGATTTTTTGTTTGAGTAGAGAAAAAGCTACCTCACATTTATCCGTACATTTGAACTCTTTTCCCTTCCTCTAAAGGTTAGTTATTTGAGTAGTTATCTTTACGTAATCCTTCACATAACGCCTATAATATCCAGTCAAACCCATGAAACTTTGGACTTCCATCACATTTGTGGATGGTGGCTAGTTCAGTATGGCTTCTATCTTCTTAGGATCCACCGCAATCCCTTCTACTGATACAATATACCCTAAATATTACACTTTTGACACATAAAATTCACACTTTGATAGATTCATGAATAATTGATTCTTCCTTAGAAGGTCTAGAATGATTCTAAGGTGCTGTTCATGCTCTGAATTATTCCAAAAATATATCAAAATATCATCTAAGAACAAAAGAAACTATTGGTCTGAAAGATTCCTGAAAATGTTGTTCATTAGGTTCATAAATGTTGTCGATGCATTCATTAGACCAAAACGTAAGATAATAAACTCATAATATCTATAACAAGTTTTGAAGGCTATCTTATGGGTACCTAACAGATCCTCAATTGGTGGTATCCCAGATTTAGATCAATCTTTGAGAAAATAATGGCATCCTTGAGTTGATCAAAGAGATATTTGTTTTTGGGTAGAGGATACTATTCTTGATGGTTTCCTTATTAAAAATTCTGTAATCTATGCATAGTCATAAAGAACCATCCTTCTTTTTAATGAATAGCATAGGTGCACCCTAGGTGACACACTTGGTCTAACTAACCATTTTTCCAATAATTCTTGCAATTGTACCTTTAGCTCTTGCATCTCAACAGGGTTTATTCTAGAAGGAGCCATATGTATAGGCTTTGTTCCAAGTTGAAGCTCAATTGTGAAATTAAATTTATGCTTCGAAGTTAATCCAAGTAACTCTTCTGGAATTACATCCCTAAACTCCTACAGTACCGGGTGTTTCCAAAACACATCCTCCTTCTTTTCCTTTTCAATCTCATTTATCTTATTAAATATATTGTTCCTTTTTTCTTGATGGTTTTATTAAGTTGCTTTATTGAGAGGATATGGGGTTGAAAATTTCCTTATGAGGCTATATACCCTCTATAATTTCTCATCATATTTTAAATTATTCAATCCATCTATCTTGGAAATTGATTATGGCCTTATGGGATTGCAACCAATCCATTCCTAGGACTACATCGAAAGCATGTAGCGATGCTACATAAAGGTAACCTACAATTGTACCACTAGGTAAGATGATTTCAATCATAGGGTAACACTGATCTATAGAGTAGGTATATCCTAAGCCAAACTCAATCTTCCACCCATGTGCCAAGATTCCTGGCCTTTTTGGTATATTTTTAATTAATCTAGTGGAAACAAAATGGTCTGTGACATCACTATCAATCAAAATTTTAACATTTCTACCAAATATATTACCTTTTATAAACAGTGGAGTGGCTTGTCCTTCTAGAATTTGAAACTCTATTGCTTCATAAATATTGTGTGTTGGTTCTTTATAAGCAGTTCCATTTCTCTTAGAACTTGATCCTACTTTGAGTGGACACTAATTTGTGTAATACAAATTACCACATTCATAACATCCTACTTTGGGTCCTAGATGTATTTTCTATTTTTGTCCATATTTTGCTTTCACTACTAGTGAGGGATTGGCCTGACCCTGCATTGGGAGAGGCATTACAGCAGATCACATTATATTTACAGATGAAGGAAGCATATCACCATAGATCCGTAGACAATGATTTCTTCTTGTAAGAACATTTAAAGACGTAGAATGTGATGTGAGGTTGCAACGATTTTTAACAAGTTTGCATTTTATGCATATTTGTTTGCAAAGACTATGTTATCTGACACAGAACCCACCCACATGCTAGTGGAAGTACCATCCTGAGATCAGTACAAAATCCATTTCCTATAAGGCATAGAAGTATTCAATCAGTGTTGAGCCTGATAAAAGTCATGTTTCTTTTTGATACATAGGTGCAACTAGGTGATCTCTAGGATATTGCAGATTTGTTTTGATTGACCTCACAAAAATAAGCACCCACTATGGAGTTGAGAGGATCCAACTTCACCATTATTTGAATACCATTCAAACTCCACCACCAGTGTTGACGTGTGGGTTGTTTTGCAGGTTTCAAAGGATTTTTTTGGTGAATTGCACAACATCCCAACAATAAGGTATGCATGCATAGTGTTAAACACAAGTTGTGCCACTACATTGAATAATGAACATTGCATCCAAGGATGCATCACATATCTTGTTTTGAAATGCGGTTTGTGATTGCAGACTAGATAAGGACATCAATTTCCAATTGAACCACTAGCTGTCTCGATCTATGGAGAAGTCTTTGGTTCTTTGTGGATGCAGACTTGAGTAGCGCTTCAGGTTGGGGGATCGATATTGCATGCACAAATTCTTGCTTACCAAAGGCACTAGGCGACACCACCCCCACATAGTAGTTGGTACCACCATGCACAACAAAATCACATGTAGGAGGTTAAAGAGGCCACTCTGGATTTCTCTCCACATACCGAGCGATAGCCGAGCCAGTTTTGAAGTTACTACTAAGACGTGACCTACGATAGGTCACAGGTTTGACTTATGCCCAAGTGTTACAAAGTGACATTTCACAGTGCCAAGGTAAAACATTTTGCACCATTAATTAAAATTAAATTTTTTATCATTTTTTTTAATAATTGAATATTAATTTAATTAAAAATCATTTATTTTTATTAAATTAATGATTTTTTAGTTAAATAATTTTATTATTAATTAAATTTTTGATAACAATTTTATTTTTTTGTAAATTAAATCAAATCAAAGGCAAATTTCTCCAAGCCTTGCAATTTTGTGCACAGCCAAAGGGGGAAATATAATAATAAAAATAATAATAATAATAAAATAATAATAATAACAAAGAAGCTTTGTAAAAGCCTTTTGAGGCTTCATATTTGCATTTTATTTTACAACCATGGGGGATTATTCTAATTTTTCTCCATCCTAGCATATTTTGCAAAACAAGGGGGATTTTCTTTTGGTGAATTATTTGATGACAAATTTGCACATTTGCCTAAGAGGCAAGTTTTTGTAAAAGCTTCAAAGTTGCAATTTTTTTTTTTTTTTTGCACTAAGGGTGGGATAACATTTTTATCCACCCAAGGGGGATATAATTTTACAAAAAGGGGGGAATCATTTGTAAAGGTGCATTTTCGACATCATCCAACACCTCAATCAATATTTTGTAAAATTTTCTTGTAAAAGGTGCATTTTTGATAGAGACCGACACCTTCAAGAATGGGTAGATCAAAGAAAAAGCAAGCCCCAAAACCAATTGATGATGTTGTTACATCAGTTAAAGGTCCTTATTTTCCACTAGAGATGGATGGGGTGGATTTTTATGAGGAGGGTACATTTCTCACACTAAACAATGGTTTAGTAGCCCTACTCGAATATTCTGAGTCTTGTATAGACCTTCAGATAAATGGTGCTCGATTCCCTATTGGTGTTATAAGGGGCATATACATGTCATTGGTTGCACTTGACCTTGCCCAACGTAAAGTGAAAATGGAAATAAATGAGGAAAAATAGGTCCTAATGGTCGATGCTTGTTGTGACACAAGTGACCTTTAGCCCATTGTGGTGAATGCTTGTTGTGACACGAGTGACCTTTAACCCATTGTGGAAAATGCTTGTTGTCATACATACGACCTTATACCTTCAAATGTACATGTCATTTGTAGCACAGGTGATCTCATTTCAAAAGTAGACTTTAATTTTGACACTAGTGACTTAAAAACTAAACCTCCTCAAAAAGAGCACCATAATCTCATCAATAGTGACAAATGCCATAATGTTAAAAGCATTGATGAAATTGGGTATTTTGAAAACACACCAAAGGATTTGGATCCAAACTAATGAATAAAATGGGATTTAATGGTGAGATATTAGGTAAACAGGAACAAGGAATTAAAACTCCAATAATTCTAAATGTTAGGGCAAAGAATGAAGACCTTGGCTATTTTGGACATGCAAGTACCAGTAAAACCATGTTTGTAAACCCTAAATCTCCTCCAAATATTAAAAAGCATTATTGTAGTCATTATGGAAAAATAGGACATGTTGAAGCTAAGTGTTGGAAATTACATCCTTGTGATTCATGTGGATGTACAAATCACTCTTCTTCAAATTGTTGGTACAAAATGAAATTGGCCAACAAGGTTCATATAGATTATCGACGGACAAATCTCACACAATGGACCATGATGAAAAAAATGTTGTATGGCTTCTATCGAAAAGGTAAAACCTATGGTAGAACCATAGGAAAATCCAGTTATAGACCGAGTGGTAGACTTAGAGACAATGACCCAAATACAGACCTAAATACAGGCTCAGAGACAAAGTTCCAGAGGCAGATCTATAGGTAGATCCAGAGGCATATTCATAGGCAGATCCTGAGATAGACCTAGAGGTACAAATCCAGAGGTATGCTTAGAGCTAGAGCCAGATCCATGAGCTAGATCCAAAGCCAAAGACAAATCAAGAACCATTATTATTTCATTTCTCTTCTTCTTCACTGTATTGGGACAATTATATTATTACCCAAATAATGTAATAAGGGGGGATGTTAGAATACTATTATCTTATTTGGTAATATGTAGATTCTCCTAGGTAGATTAGTTAGTTTTTACCTAGGTTAGATATTCTATCCTAGATTAGCATATAGTTTTATTTATTTATTACTTTATTTTATTATCGACATTTTCTTGGTGATATTATATTCATTGTCGGCTAACATTTTTGGCTAGCATTGTTGGCCAAATATGTTGTTAGGATATTAGCAGGGATATTTATTTCTTGTTATCCTAAGTCTATATTTAGACTTAGCCAATGTATATATCTCCATATAATTATCAATCTAAATTCAATGTTTTTCCTAATTTGACAATATATTGAAGAATGAATAACTCTAGGTCCACCTCCAAAAAAAGAGATGTAAAATGGTATACAAACTCTCTCAAACATTCAAAGTTAAACAAAACTACTAGATCTTATTTCTACTATACCAAAACTTATATTATGAAAAAGGAAGAACTAAATATGGGACTAATGACCTCAATAATGGGAAATACAAAACCACCATCAATATAATATGTAATTAGATTATCTCAATAGAAAGTAGTAATGGAATCAAAATACACAACATTAATAAATAATATAACTTGGGATCTAGTTCATTTACCCAAAGGGAAAAATCCTATATGATGTAAATGGATATATAAAAAGAATACAAAGTAGATTGTTCCATTAACAAATATAAGGCATGCCTTATTGTAAAAGGTTTTGCACAAATAGAAGGGACTGAATATGAAGAAACATTTGCATCTACAACAAAAAGAATTATGATTCATATAATTTATGTACTAGCAACTCAAATTGGGTGGAAAATACAACAATAGTTCTTAAAAGTGCATTCCTCAATGTTGATCTTGAAGAGGAAGTATATATGAATCAACCAGAAGGATTTGTTGTTGAAGGATAAGAACAAAATATTTGTAAGCTAAAAAAATAATATATTGATTGAAACAAGCCCTTAGATACTGGTATATTAAGATCAATGACCATCTTCTATGAAATGGTTTCAAAATAATTATTCTAATCCAAACCCTTATATTAAGAAAAATGGTTTTGATATAGTCATTTTTGTGGTCTATATTGATGATCTAGTGATTACAAGGAGTTTTGAGATTGTTTTTTTGATTGATGGGAAAGGGTTTTAAAAGAGATCCTAAGCCTTTTACAAAGTAGAAATAAAGTGAAAAAGTTAAACCAGTAAGATTAACCCAAGAAGAATACAAAGGAGCAACAAAAAAATAACTCAAACCAGTAGGGGAGAGGAAAGAAAACTAGGAAAACCCAAGCACAACTAGAAACTAGGGCCTGCACAAAGACCAATAACTACTCATTCATGAGTGAGTATCGATCCTACTCAACCATGAAGTGAGTCTCAGTCTTAGAGGAATAATCCTTACGGGCATTTATTGCTTTGGTTGAGAAATTTATAGATAGTGTGACAAATTATTTAAGAAGGGATTTTAAAATGATAGACCTAGGACTTCTATATTATTGTATTTGTATAGAAGTTTGGAAAATGAAGATCCGCATTGTACTCACTCAAACTAACTATACCTAAACATTACCCAAAAAATACATAATGACATACTATAAAATTTTAGAGATACCCATGGAACAAGGACTACAATTATCAAGATATGATGAATCACCTCAAGTATCTGCTACCTTGTATCGTCAATTGATTGGAAGTCTTTTATACTTAACAAATAATAAACTAGATATCATCTTTATGATAAAATATCTCACCAGATTCATGCAAGATCCTAAAGAGAGTCACTAGAAACCTACAAAAATAATAGTACATTATGTTAGCAATACTACAAAATATGGTTTATAAGATAAGAAAAATGATCATTTCTATTTAGAGAGAGATATAAAATAAAAGTATGTTGTATTAATTGATGATAAAAAATAATTTAAGAACACAAGATTATACTAAGAGAGGGGGTGAACAATATAATACCACTTTTTACTTTTCTTTTCAATCAATATTATGCAATGTATAGATAACAATATCAACAATAGTAATCAAAGCAATGCATAAATCACCACACACAATAGAGACACCAATTTAATGTGGTTCACCCAATGTGGGCTACTCCAAGGAGAAAATATTTCACTAAAATTTTCTCAATCAATCTCTTGGGAATCCTTTCACTTCTACAATGTTTATGGAACTATGTCTAAAGGAGACACCAATACCCTAATCAAGTTCATGAATCTCTATCCATGAGAGATACCAATCTTCTCTACTCTGGTTGGTGATCTTCTAGAAGAAATGTTGCCTCCACTACACTGGCTAATGGATCTCTATCCACTGAAGACTCTTTTCCTCACTTAGAAGACCTTTCCTTACTAACTTGGCTAATGAATATCTATCCACTAGAGACTATTGTCCTCTATACTATATCACCTCCAAATATTGCTCTCAGCTCTATCTCAAATATTCACTAAACACAATACTTAGGTCTAGCACAAATATACTCAATCTCTGTCTCTGATATGGCACAAATGTGTCCTCAAATCTACACCAAATTTTGTCCATAAATCTACACTAAACATAGTCCTTTCGTCTAGAAAAAATATATCCTCAATCTGTATCCTCAAGCCTTAACACAAAGCTTGAATTAATCTCAAATCAACTCTTCTATATCTGCCCCAAAAATTAACTCAAGGTTTGAACAAATCAATCAATCAACTCTGCTCACAAGTCTTCTCAAAGACTTGTCTCAAATCTGCCTTGTAAGCTTCCACAAAAGCTCACACTAATCTGTCTACAAGTCCTCTCTAGAACTTGTCCAATATTCTCAATAAGTCCTCACTAGAACTCGTCCAATCTGCTCAATAATATCTATTCTCAAATTTGTATTATAAGATTCCATAAAAGCTCACACCAATCTATCCACAAGTCTTCTCTAAGACTTACCTCAAATCTTCTCAACAAGTCCTCATTAGAACTTTTCCAACCTCATAGAAACATATAGAGAATTATTAGAGACTCAATATGCTTCACATTCACTATAATGCTCAATTACTTTCAATCTCTCTTTTTATCACAAAAACATATAGAGAATTGTTAGAGACTCAATATGTTTCACACTTACAAACACTCAACCTCTTTCTTAAATCAATTTAAAATATGGAATAATTTATTTCATAAAACTTGAACTATCACTTCAACACATCCACTCAACTAAGCTCAATCACTTCTACTCAACCAATCACTTCAACAATAATTCTTATCAAGTAATCCTCACATAAAAATGATACTCATGATCTTTGCAAACCCTAGTTCAAGTTCTTAACTCAATCAATCACTTCAACAACAATTCCAATCAAACAATCCTTACATAACAATGATACTCATGATCTTGCACAAACCCTAGTTCAAGATAGTTCATAACTTCACATAAAAATGATACTCATGTTCTTTCAAACCCTAATCTAATATTCAAACTCAACAACAAGGAATCTCAATCACCCAATAATGAAGTATGGATTCACTCACTCAAATTATCCAACAATTCTTATAACAAGGATTATAGCATTTACTTCCATTTTAGAAAACTCATCACTCAACAAACCCACAAAGGAAAACTTAACCAAGTCCTTTTCACTCCAATCTTGTTTTCAGAAAATCTCAACCAATCAATTATTTCAACCAAATAAGAATGTGCCCATGCCTTTTACTTGATGAAGAATAGACTTCACAACCTGTCTCAATTATAACCACTTACATTTTCAAGCACAAAGGTTAGATGATAAGAATTTAACACTCTAACACTTCTTCAAAATATTTCTTCAATACAAAAATAATACTCAAATACACCTTATAATATCCAAATTTAAAATAATATTCAACAACCTTCAATCTCAAAAATAAACTTCCTTACTACCTTATAAATCCTTAATCACTTAAAAATTCAATTCAGAAATCAAATTTTTGCATTCCCCTTTTAACTCCCCCTAAACAACTTATCATACAAATTAATTATGCAAAAACTTCAATTAACATAAACCTTTGGAAACAAAAAATATTTTTACTTTTTTATTTTTCGCAAGCCAAGTCAACCCAAACAATGTGCGTATCTCTATTATGCTGCCCAAAAGGCCTTGGTGGAATTTGAATCATTGATGGTTCTCCCCCAAGCACTTCCATAGCGTTCGTGCCCACAAAATGGGCTATGTGGCTCCACAAGAGCCAAAAGGCACAAATGTACCTTTTACAAACGATGCAAACTCAACATGAACCTCCCTTTAGAAAAAATGGTGTGCACGAGGTTTGAACCTGCACCAGGCATCCCGAACACGTCTAACGCAACCCTTGGCTGCAAACTCAGCTACGTGGGGCTTTGAGTAGATTTCAGAGGCCACTCACTCTTCTTCTTTTCTCTGCTCAAATACACATGTGAAAATACATGTCTTTCCTTTGCATGAGCCAAAACACAATCGCATGGATGATTTTTCAAATGCCAAACTTTGGCATTATTTATATGTAAACTATATCATACTCCAACGTTGGCGAGTATTCAAATTTTAATTTGAATTCAAATATTAAATATTAAATAATTATTTTAAATTAAACCTTAACACCCATCATTATTTAAATTAAAATTTTAATCAAAGATTAAAATATTTTAATTTAAATTAAATCTGCTTGTGGGTCTTTTCCAACTTGATCCTTGATCTTCTTAAACTTGATTTTTGATCCGAAATAATAATAATAAAATATTATTATTTAATTTAAACTTTGCTTCTCCTTCCTTGAATTTTCATTCTTTGAGCCCTCCTGGGTATATAATATTTAAAAATAAACATTATAACCTATTGCTTTTCAAGACCTTCATGCTTTTGGAAGAAACACTTAATGTCCTCAAAGATGACAAACATAGAACAAGAATGATTTTAACATCAATGACAACAAATATTCCTCAAAATATCCAAAAATAACATTAGGCTATGTATTTCATCTTGGATTAGCACCTATTTTATGGTATGGTAGAAAAACATATAGTGGCATTTTCCTCCATAAAAGGAGAATATTGTGTTATAAGAGATGCTATATGTGAGGCACTATGGTTATAGTCTATTTTGTTAGATATGGGGATAACTAGAAATCCTAAAAAGTTAAATAATAAAAAATCTAGTGTTTCATGAGATAACTAAGGATATTGAAGCATAATATCATTTTATTCAAGAACATGTTCAAAATCATCATATTCAACTTAAATACATCTCCACTAAAGATCAACTTGCAAAATATTACAAAGGTACTTGGTCAAAAAAAGATTCAATTCTCTCATAACTATGTTTGCAAAAATAATGTGACAAGAATATTATTTGATTGAACTAAGCCAAAGTCAATTATTGACCCAAATATAAAGTCCAATATAGAGTCAAAGAGATAAATTAGAAAAGCAATAGTCAAAGATAGGAGAACTAGAGAAAGATAGAGTCAAAAATTGATCTTTATACCAAATAATGTAATATGGGGGAGGATGTTTGATAATATTACATTATTTGATAAATTGTAAATAATTTTTAAATACCTTGTCAATATGTGTTTTTATGTAATAATTAGGTTTTTTCATGACTAGAAAGTTAATAAAATATTTCTCCTATAAGAAATATGAAGAGTCATATCTCCTATAAAATTGAGAGGAATTAAAGAGAGAACATAAAATAAAATTTCAAGAGTATCTATGTAAAGGTTATATGTAGGGATGGAAAGTATTGGATTGTATAGGATCATTTAGCATTGTAACACTTTCAATATTTGTATCATTCTATTGAATATATTGTGTTTATCCATTTGAGTCAAGACATGAATATGTAAGTTGTATTTTTGTATAATATATTATCTGTAATATTGTGAATGTATTTAACCTTACATTTTTATTTATATCTTGTTCCCAACAATGTCTAGATCTATTGTTAAATATCATGATCTGAGTTTCATTAACATATTTTATAAGAATTTTTCACTCTCAATGGTACTTATAACATGATCCCTTTTTATCACTCTCAACTGAATGGCTAAACATATATTATAAATAAATATTTGGATTTTTAATATAACGGTGGTGAAACACTTCTTATCATATTCCCCTTAAGATGTCTCCATTTGAAACATTATATGTCTAGAAAAAACCATATATGGAAAACTATGTTCTAGTCTTCCACAATATGGTTGACATGGATGATTTACTTTAACAACACTAGATTGTTCTCTAGAGACTCAAGGATAATATTTTTTAGGCACAAAACCACATGAATAAATAATAATATTTGCATGACTTGGAGCAACATTTTTAAGTGGTTGATATTGTCTTTTGTTGGATTTAGTCTTATAAGCAATTATCCATAAAGATACAGTCCGATTATAAATTGGCACCTTAGTTCTATGGTCCTTACAAGGTGGTTTGCCAAATTGGGAATGTGGCATATCAATTGAAGCTTTTTCCTACTTCCATAATCCATCATTTTTTTCATATTTCTTATCTTAAGTAGGTGATTAATTAGAAGGTGCATTCCTAGATGAACCTTGTAGGATCAGATTAAGAAGGTCATATTGACCTCCAATTGGAAGTCGTCTTGAAATCTCAATTCTATAATCTATGGTCTCACTAAGTGCATAAGTTCCTCATAAAGTGGAAATATATTTTGGATTAAGATGCAATGTAGGATCGAGGAAGAATCCTCCAATTTTTATAGCTTTGAGGATAAAGATTTATGAGGAAGGAGCCATACAATGAATCTAATATAGTCACATTGGTATCTTTAACCCTTGATTAGGTTAGTTGACCCTTGAGTATTAGGGTTAGGGTGAATTATTATATGAGAATATAAATAAATGAGTCATGTAGTAGTTGTTTCATCATTCATACTTGTAATATTTTGTCACCTCTAGTATGTATAAGAGACTTCACTCTCTCTAAGTGGCTATGAGACTTTCCCCTCTCTAACTGACACTCCCATATTGAGAAATATTATGGAATTATTCCTTCATTAAAGAGGATTATTGGTATTATCCTACCTTAAAAGTATTATATATTTGTTGGAAATATGAGCAAGATTTGTTGTCATCGATGTCAAGAGTCAGTTTCAGGGAGCATTACAAAAGGAAGGATGTCAAGAGTCAGTTTCAATAATCAGTGCAAGAGAAAGATTGCTTCTAGGCCTAAGGAAAAATAATATTATAATATTCCTATTATAATATTCAAGGTGGTCAGATGAGGTCTAAAGAGCAATAGGAATGCCCAAGAAAAATAATATTAAAGGTCTAAGGTTAAGACCTAAAGATTTAAATTAATTATAAATAAATTATAATAATTTCATTATAAATTAATTTGTAACTTAATCTAATTAACTTTAAAGTTATTAAATTAATTACAATAAATTATAAATTAGTTTATGATTTAATTTAATTAATTAACCCTAAAGGTTAGGGTTACAAGGGCAAAAAAATAAATTAAATTACACCGACGCTGACTAATATTCTCATCTGCCAATGTGCCAAGAAGGACAATACATTGGTATAAATACCATGTGCTTTGAAAAACACACAGTCACCTTCGATTGAATCTTTGAGTGTGCATGTGAAAAATTTGTGAACTACATGGAATAAGAGGACAAGGTTTTTGCTTATGTGGCGGTCATCGAAGGCATAAGAGGAAGGAGGCTTGAAGCCTCATAGAAAACTATGGTGGTTGGGCTAGCGGTAAGATGTTGTGTGCTTAGGGTACTAACAGGCAAGAGATTTCACGATCAAAATTTGGTGGCAGCGCTTTTGGTGGAAGATTCACATTTTGGTTATGGCACCAAGGCATAGAAATAAAGCACATGAGGTGCTTCTTGCTTCTAAGGTGAGTGCCTAGCTCACATGGCACGTGGGTCATGGCTAGGGCATTGTGGAGGTGCAAGAAGGAGTTTGAATCCCACCAAGGGCAAAGGTATTTAATTTTTACAAATTAAATTGCTCTAAGGTTTAAGGTGGCATGATTAATTTTTTCTAGGAGGGAGTTATAAAGTTTTTGAAAGGTTACAAATTATTGTGATTTTTGCTAAATTAAAGTGAGATAGGATTTATAAGGTTGAAATTAAAATTATATTCTAATTATTAGGATAATATATGATGTATTAAATATTTTGAGAAAAGACATAGAGTGTTTTAAAGAAGACTATTGTGACTCTTTTCTTTAAACAAATTGTTGGCTTATATTTTGAAGTGTGGAGATTATAAGGTGTGATTGAGATTTAATGCTATGTAATGGTGAAATATTTTGAGGGATCATTTGAGTGAATTTTTGAGAAGATATTGCTACCTAACCTTTGAGATTGGCAAAGATTTGATTGTGATCGAGACAGTTGTTTGAGGTTAATTCTTCATCAAACAAAAAGCATGGGTACATCTTCTTTGTGAGTGATTGTTGGATGATGTGAATGCTAATTTGGAGTGAAAAGGTTCTTATTTGATAAGCATTTTTGAGTAAGCCTCTATATGTGTGATTAGTGAATGCTTGAGTGAGAACTTGAAAACTTTCTTGAACTAGGGTTTGTGAAAGATCATGAGTATCATTGTTATGTGAGATTGTTTGATAAGAATTTTTGGAAATATCTGAGTAAGCTTTCATATGCTTGACTAGGGTTTGTGAAATATCATGAGTATAATTGCTATGTGATGTTGAGAACAATCTAGAACTAGGATTTGTGAAATATCATGAGTATCATTGTTATGTGAGGTTTATTTGATAAACATTGTTGACTAAACTTTCATTGAGTGATTGGTTGAGTGGAAGTGCTGGAGTGATAGTTCAAGTTCTATGAAACAAATTGTTCTATATTATTATTTAATTTGGAAAATATATTGAAAGTGATTTAGTGTGAAATATATTGAGTCTCTTACCATTCTCTATATGTTTTTGTGGTTAAATAAAAGAGTTTGAAAGTTATTGAGAATTGTTGTGAGTGTGAAGCATATTGAGTCTCTAACCATTTTATATATGTTTCTATGGTAAAACAAAAGAGATTAAAAGTGATTGAGCATTGTTGTCAGTGTGAAGCATATTGAGTCTCTAACCATTATCTATATGTTTTTGTGAGATTAAACAAGATTTTGTGTGAAACTTGTTTGTGTGATTGAAGATGTTTTCTGTGATAGATTGAGTTGAGTTGAACAAGCTTTTGTGAAAGCTTGTGAACTAATTTGAGCAAGTCCTAGAGTGGACTTAAGGACTGAGTTGAGTAAGCTTTTGTGGAAGCTTACAAGCAGGTTTGAGGCAAGTATTGGTGAAGACTTGTGGATAGATTAGTGTGAACTTTTGTGAAATCTTACAATGTAGATTTGAGACAAGTCTTGGTGAAGACTTGAGAGCAGTTAGATAAAGTTCTAGAGATGACTTGTGGATAGATTTGAGATATAACAGAGTTGATTTGTGATTGGATAAATATTTGTGTTAAGGGTTGAGGACATATTTGAGGATAGAATTTGGTGCAAATTTGAGGACAGGTTTGTGCAATATTAGAGACAAAGTTTGAGCATATTTTTGATAGAATGAAGGACTATTTTTAGTGCAGATTTGAGATAGAGGTTGAGTATATTTGTGCTAGATCGAAGGACTATTTTTAGTACATATTTGAGATAAAGCAGAGAGTAAGATTTGGAGGTGAAAGAGAAGAGGATAGTACTCTCCAATTGATAGATATTCATTAGCCAGGGTAGTGAGGATAGAAATATTTTGAGTGAGGATAGAGTATTCTATGGAGAGAGATCCACAAGCTAGTGCGGTGGAGGTAGTAGTCTTCTAGAGGATCACCAACCAGAGTACATGAGAAGGAGTTCTCCTATGGATGGATATACATGAACTAGATGAGGGGATTGGTGTCTCCTATGGATAGATATCCATGAAATTGATTAGGATATTAATGTCTACTTTGGACTGAGGTCCATAAACATTGTAATAGGGAAGGATTCCCAAGAGATTTGTTGAGAAAATTTTAGTGAAATATTTTCTCTATGGAGTAGCCCACATTAGGTGAACCACATTAAATTGGTGTCTCTATTGTGTGTGGTTATTTGTGCATTGCTTTGATTACTATTTTTGATATTGCCATTGATATATTGCATAATATTATTTGGAAAAGAAAAATAAAAAGTGGAATTATACTGTTCACCCCCCATCTTAGTATAATATTATGTTCTTCAATTGGTATCAGAGCGGGTTCCTTCAGAAGAGTTTAACAACTTGAAGGAAAAACTTACGAGAACACAGATAGATTGTCAAAATGTATCATCAGGGAATTCAGCACCATTGTTCAATGGGAACAATTATGCACTATGGAGCACAAGGATGAAGTTTCATCAAATGGAACTTGGAAATGAAACATGGGAAACAGTTGAGAATGGATATATACCACAAAAAAATCCACCTATAGATAAATATGGTAAAATTCTACATCATTACAATTCAAAGGCAATGAATGGAATTTTGAGAGGTTTACGTGAAACAAAGTTTATAAAGATTATGCATTGCACATTAGCAAAGGAAATTTGGGATAAGTTAAAAGGCATATATGAGGGAGATAAAAAAGGACAAAAGAGCGAAGTTGAAAAACTTCAAGAGAAAATTTTAAGACCTATATATGAAGGATGAGGAAAAAATTGTTGCATATCTACTTCGTATGGATGAGGTTGTTAACTCCATAAAAGGACTTGGAATTAAAGTTGAGGAAATAGATGTTTGTGATAATATTTTAATATCACTTCCAAAAAGGTTTAGTGAAAATATTTCAGCTATAGAAGAGTCAAAAGATATTGAATTTTTGACAAGCGATGAATTACATGGGATTCTCATAGATTTTGAGATGAGAATAAAAGAGGAACCTATTCCCTAGAAAGAATCAGCCTTCAAATTTACTAATAAGACAAAGGGTAAGAAGTCATATTCAAGCAATGAGTCATCTAGTGATGAAGAAGCAAATTATGGTAGAAAGAACAAGAACTCAATAAATTATAAAGGTACAAAATCATTTAGATGTTTTAATTGTGGTAAATATGGTCACTATGCATCTGATTTTCTAGAATCTAGAAATAGCAATGATGAAAAAAAAAGGATCATAAGAACAGGGAAACAGGAAAACACAGGTACCAAAAAAAAGTAGGGATGGACAAGGCAAGTAAGGAAAGAAGTTTTTCCAAAGGCATAAGAAGAGTTTTTATGCAGAAAATACAAGTAAGAATTCAAGTTATAGTGATGGAAGCTCTTAAAGTAATGAAGAAGAAGAAACTCTATTTATGACAGTAGAAAACAAAAATGTTAGAAAGAGAGGTCCAATTATTCTCAAGTATTTTAGATGTGGTAACTTTGGTCATCTTGAAGATAGTTGTACAAAGAATGAATTAATTTTTAGTGAAGATGAATATGAAGATACACTTGAAGGACCTGAAGAAAGTATTCTTATGGCAATAGAAGAAGAAGGAAGGACTTCTAGTTGAAATAAATTAAAAATTAATGAAAATGATCCTAAAGGTAAACAAATAGAGGAAGAATCAGATAAAGGAAAATTTGATCTTGAGGGTGAGTTTATTTATGCCCTTGATGCATTAAGGAAGGTAAGAAAGCATAACTCAAAAATCAAGCTTCAATTTCAAGAATGTGATGAAGAGAAAGGAAATATTATAGAGGATCTAACCAACTCAATATCTAAGACAAGAAAATTGAAAGAGAGTAGGAAGCAAAGGTTTTAGAATGTGAAAGGTTAGAGCATGAGATAAATTCACTATGGAAGGAAGTAAAAGAGTCTAAGGACAAGTTACATAGGTTTGGGAGAAGCTCAAAAAACTTGGATAAGATTATCAAGGTACAAAGATCTTCATAAAAAAAAATAGGACTTGGTTTTGAATAGGTACAAAGAAAACAAGGAGAGGATTCAATATCAAGCTCTAAAGAAGAAGAAGGTTCATAAGAAGATAGTGTAAAATAGAATGAGACTTTTGAGGATGATTTGGACAATGGAAATTTCATAAAGTAAAGGAACAATGCACAAATGAGGAACATATGGAACATGAAGCAACACAGGGTAAAAGGGACTAAGAGACCAATGGGGTCAAGATAAGGTAGTTTCAATGGAATATGCTTCTCATGTCACAGGTTTGGGCACAAGGCTACACAGTGAAGGACATATGAAAGACATGAATATGGAAATTTCAGAAACAAACAACTTTTTCAAGGGTATTGCTACTCTTGTAATAAGTTTGATCATAAGACAGTGAATTGCATGGTTCATGATACCAATAGATATGGCTTCACCAAGAGAAACCCCAAGATATTTGCACCTCCAAGGAATAAAAAAATTAAGTTTTATAAGTGCAATAATGATGGTCATACAACATAGTGGTATAGAGCAAAAATTCTAGAGACAAGTAGGAACAAGAATAGTCAGAGGAATTATAAGGATCAGTTGAGAAAGAAAGTGGATAAAGACAAATATCAGTGCATGCTAGGAGTAGAGATACTCCCACCTAGAATTAACCACCTCAAGAGGAGGTAGGGGAGGGGCTAATCTAAGAGTCTCATTCTTAGCCCCGAGCCCCAAAGGTGACGCTTTGCCATTGATGTAAAATGGGGAGAGTTTTGAGTTAGGGGAAGAGCATTCAGTTAGGGGAAGAAGTTTATTAGGGGGAGACGAATATAAAAAAGTAAAAGAAATGGTAAAAGGTAAATGGGTTACCATCAAGGACAAATGGGGATACTTTTAGAAATATGAGCAAGATTTGTTGTCATTGATGTCAAGAGTTAGTTTTAGTGAGCAGTGCAAAAAGAAGGATGTCAAGAGTCAGTTTCAATAATCAGTGCAAGAGAAATATTGCTTCTAGTCCTAACGAAAAATAATATTATAGTATTCCTATTATAATATTCAAGGTGGTCAAATGAGGTCTAAAGAGCAATAGGAAGGCCCAAGAAAAATAATATTAAAGGTCTCAAGTTAAGACCTAAAGATTTAAATTAATAATAAATTAATTATAATAATTTCATTATAAATTAATTTATAACTTATTTTTATTTTTTAAATAAAGGGGTAAAAATTTATTGATAAAAATTCTGGATTACAGAGTACAACTGAGATTCCAACTAGGACTCAAATAAAAAACCAAACAAGCTAAAACCACTAGACTAGAATGACACCCAAAAAAGACAACAAGAACAAACCACATTAAGTCTATACATCCTTGTGGATCAACTCCCATAGGCGTTGAGAGTCCCCAGACAAGAGACTCTCCCAATTATCGATACTCCAAGGATCTAGCAGCTCAGAAGCCCTTTTGGCTAGGTAATCAACAACCACATTCTATTCCCTTGGAATGTGCACAAAGGATATAAATTTGAACTCTTCACTCATTCTAAGAATTTGAACGGCTATAGAGACCAATTACCAATTAAATTCCTCCACCATTTTACTATTTAAAATATTAACCATAATTTGAGAGTTAGACTCATAGATAATCCTATGCCATCCAAGATAAAACCCCCTCCACAAGGCCTCAAGAATTGCAAGAGCTTCCATAAAATTGTTGGAGTGAACACCTTTATAAATGGAAAAGAAAAAACTGACACCACCAGTAGAATCTCTCCCAACACCGCCAATGTCTGCATGTCCAGGATTACCCCTGGATGATCCATCAGTATTAATTTTTAAAACTCCTCTAGGGGGTGGCCTCCACCTACCATCTCTCCTAACCTTCTTGATGAGCTGAGGAACCCTACTAGGGATAGAAGAGTTCACACCATCCCAAAAAAGACCAAGGGCTTGCTGTACCTAATTCTCCCTAGAATCCAAAAGAGGGTCCACATCACATTTGCTATGGATGGTTTCCTAAACCATATACAGGATCCTTTGCCAAATTTATTGAATAGCCAAATAATTGCCCTAAAATATGTACCAATTTTGTTTGAGCCAAATTTGCCATATGATGCAAGAAGGGCCCAAATTCCAAGCCACTCGAAGGAAGGGGGCCTTTGCTGGAGGTCTGCCTAGACTACTCCAAAAATCCACTAGGGACAACACATGAAAACATGGATGGTTCCAGGCACTCCACCAATGGTGCCAAATGTCTCTGGCAAATGAGCATTGGAAAAATAAATGAGAAGAGTCATCCTCATTCTTACTGCAAAAGACACAAAAATAGGGACCCTGAAATACCCTCTTCCTCACATTATCCCAAGTGAGGCATTTATTACGAGCTACCAACCAGAGAAAGAAGTTACATTTTGCACAAGCAAATTTGTTCCACACCTATTTCCACCAAGTGACAGGAAGACTCCCATACTTTTTCTTATCAAGAACCTAATAACCATAGGCTACCGAGTAGGTTCCCTTAGGATCAGGGTTCCAAGCCAGAATATATTTACCCCTCAATGAAGAACAAGGCCTCCCCATAAGAATAAGAACAAGCACCTCTCTATCCTTGGCCAGTCCTCGTTGGGGCAATTCTTGTGGATCTTTCCACCTATACATCTCCATATTTCTAAAAGACTAGATTTTTTTTTAAGTCCTCCACATGATACTAGCCTACTTCCAAGAAAAAAATTCTTAGGGAACATAACCTAAGATATTTATTCAAGATAGGAGGGTGGCCATCCCAAGATTCTTCCCAAAAAAGAGCATTTGATCCCTAATTGTAAATCCAAAACAAACCCTACTTGATTAAATTAGCTCCTCTTTTTAGAGTGTCCTATATAAGAAAACCTTTCCCAACAAAGCTGACTCTAGGGATCTCAGCCTCATAAATACCTCTCAAGTATTTACAAGATAATATTTTAGCCCAAATATGATCTTGAGAGGTACACCATCTCCAATAAATTTTTGTAGCCAAAGCCTGCCCAAAAAGAGTTTTCTGTCACAACCCAAGGCCTCCCTCTTGCACCGGCCTACATATAGAATCCCATATAACAAAACTCCATTTATATTGATCAAGTTTTCTAGACCATAAAAACTATCTTGACAAAGAATCCATGTCCTTGATGAAGTGAGAGGGAGCTATTTGTACAAAACATCTATAAATGGGTAAAGCTTGAACAACAAATTTTAAAAGCAACACTCTACCTGCAGTGGATAGCCATCTAAAAGTCCAGTGATTCACCTTCCTTCTAAAATTATCAATAATATATTGCCAAGAAGATCTAGGTAGAGTATGAGATGAAATTGGAATACCAAGATAAATGAAGGGGGGAGTCCCAACCTGGAATCTTAGAATATGAGAAATATTGGCTTGAATAAGAGGAGGGGTATTGAAGAAGAAAATAGAAGACTTGTCCTCATTAATCAACTATCCAGAAGCACCAAGATATATGTCAAGAGACTGTCTAATATTTCCAGCTTCCCTGATAGTGGCAACTCCCAACAAAGCAGTATCATCAAAAAATTGAAGGTGGGAAAGAGGTGGCAAAATACTATCCCACTTCCACCCCTGAATGAGACCCTACATGACTTGAGACTTGAGCAATCTTCCCAACCCTTCCGCCATAATGATAAACAAATAAGGAGATAAAGTATCTCCTTGCCTCAATCCCATTGAGGCCTCAAACAACTCTGATGGCTCATTATTAACAAGAACAGATAATGAGAAATAATAAAAACAACTTATCACCCATATAATCCATTCCTCCTCAAATCCAAAAGCAGCAAGAAATTTTTGAAGAAATGACCATCTAACCCAATCATAGGCTTTGGCCATGTCCAAATTAATAAACATAGTTTTCTCCTTAGAAGTTTCCATCGAGTGAATAGCTTCTGTAGCAATAACAACCCCATCCAAGATTTGTCGGCCATCAACAAACCCTCCTTGCTCCTCAGAGATGATTTTGCTCAACCATATCTTTAGCATCTCAACAATAATTTTTGTGATGATCTTATACACAACATTGCAGAGAGCAATATGCCTGAACATATCCAAGGAATTTTCTCCCTCTTTTTTGGGTATAAGCACCACAAAGGTAGCATTTAGGGACCTTAGCATCTGTTTGTTCCTTTGGGACTCATGGACCACCTCCAAAAGATAAAATTTTATTAAATTCCAAAAATCCAAATAAAACTCAATCGGGAATCCATCTGGGCCTGAGGCTTTTTCTTTTTTCATATTGAATACAATATTTTCCAAATCCTCAAGGGAAATTGGACCCATCAAGTGCTCATTCATCTCTCTAGAAATAATTGCTGGAATACAATTTAGAATAAGATTTTCATTCTCATCATTTGATAGGGAGTCCTCATTGAAGAGAAAGGAAAAATACCTCTTAGTATCTTCTAAAATATCCTTGAAAGAAGAGAGCAGGGCACCCTGAGAATTCACAAGAGAGGTAATCAGGTTACCATTACGATAAGCCTTAACTGAGTTATAAAAGAAGTTTATGTTCCTATCCCCTTCCTGAAGCCAATCTACTTGAGCTTTTTATTTCCAAAAAATTTCTTCCCTTAGTTCCCATTCAGCAAGGTCTTTCATAGCCTCAGATTCCTCAACAAGAAGCTCCTTCGTGAATCCCTGATATCTAATATTCCTTGAAGCTTATTCCATCCTCCTAAGAGCTGCCAACTTAGCCAAGGAAAGGTTTCCAAAATTTAGTCTATTCCATCTCTTCAATTTATGTTTTACAAATTGTAGTCACTTCATAAAGGAATACATAGCGATGCCATGAGGAGGTTTGCCAGTGGTCCACCAGCCTTGCATGAAATCATGAAGCTTAGTATCACGAAGCCACATAAGTTAAAACTTAAAGGAGGGATTATTTTTTAGCCCTAACTCCAAAGAAAAGAGTTTTATAGGCCAATGATCAGATCCCCTACCCTCTAGAATCATAGAACTAGCACTTCTGTTATTACCCATCCAATAACTGGATATCAAAAACCTATCCAGTATCTCTGATATGGAAGGTTACCCACACATTCTATTATGCCAATTAAATATCCCATTATATAGCTTGATGTCAACCAAGTTTAGGGCCTAGATATGAGCACTAAAGACAGAAGAAAAAGGCTCGAGACGGTCCACCCCACCACATTTCTCCTCCAGACAAGTGATAGAGTCGAAGTCTCCAACCAAAATCCATGGGTACAGGGGAACCAAACTTCTCACAAAGAAAATGTGCTTCCACAAATTCAATTTAAAGTTATAACTTAATTTAATTAACTTTAAAGTTATTAAATTAATTATAATAAATTATAAATTAGTTTATGATTTAATTTAATTAATTAACCCTAAAGGTTAGGGTTACAAGGGCTAACGACTAAATTAAATTACATCGACATCGAATAATATTCTCATCTGATGACATTCCAAGAAGGATAGCACATTGGTATAAATACCATGTGCTTTAGAAAACCCAAAGTCACCTTCGATTGAATCTTTGAGTGTGCATGTAAAAAATTTACGAACTACATGGAAGAAGAGGACAAGGTTTTTGCTTACGTGGTGGTCATCTAAGGCATAAGAGGAAGGATGCTTGGAGCATCATAGCCAACCATGGTGGTTGGGATAGTGGCAAGTGGTTGTGTGCTTAGGGCACTAACAGGCAGGAGGTCCCACGATCAAACTCCGATGGTAGCACTTTTGGCAGAAGATTCACGATTTGGTTTTGGCACCAAGGTATAGCAACAAAATGCATGAGGTGCTTCTTTCTTCCAAGGTGATCACCTAGCTCATGTGGCACGTGGGCCATGACTAGGGCGATGTGGAGGCACAAGCGAGAGTTTGAATCCCATCGAGGAGAAAGGTATTTAATTTTTGCAAATTAAATTTCTCTAAGGTTTAAGGTGGCATGATTAATTTTTTCTAGGAGGGAGTTATACGATTTTTTGAAAGGTTAATATTTTATTGTGATTTTTGATAAATTAAAGTGAGATAGGAGTTATAAGGTTGAAATGAAAATTATATTTTAATTATTGGGATAAGCTATGATGTATTAAATATTTTGAGAAACGATATAGAGTGTTTTAAAGAATACTATTATGACTTTTTTCTTTAAACAAATTGTTGGCTTATATTTTGAATTTTGGAGATTATAAGGTGTGGTTGAGATTTAATGCTATGTAATGGTGAAATATTTTGAGGGATCATTTGAGTGAATTTTTGAGAAGATATTGCTACCTAACCTTTGAGATTGGCAAAGAGTTGATTGTGATTGAGATAGGTGTTTGAGGTTAATTCTTCATCAAACAAAAGGTATGGGCACATCTTCTTTGTGAGTGATTTTTGGATGATGTGAATGCTAAGTTGGAGTGAAAATGTTCTTGTCTAATAAGAATTATTGAGTAAGCCTCTATATGCGTGATTAGTGAATGCTTTAGTAAGAACTTGAAAACTTTCTTGAACTAGGGTTTGTGAAATATCATGAGTATCATTGTTATGTGAGATTTTTTTATAAGCATTGTTTGAAATATCTAAGTAAGCTTTCATATGCTTGACTAGGGTTTGTGAAAGATCATGAGTATCATTTTTATGTGAAGTTGAGAACAATATTGAACTAGGGTTTGTGAAATATCATGAGTATCATTGTTATGTGAGGTTTGTTTGGTAAGCATTATTTACTAAAATTTCATTGAGTGATTGGTTGAGTGGAAGTGTTGGAGTGATAGTTCAATTTTTATGAAACAAATTGTTCTCTATTCTGATTTCATTTGGAAAAGATATTGAAAGTGATTGAGTTTGAAACATATTGAGTCTCTTACCATTATCTATATGTTTTTGTGGTTAAACAAAATATTTTGAAAGTGAGTGAGCATTGTTGTGAGTGTGAATCATATTGAGTCTCTCTCCATTATATATATGTTTATGTGGTAACAAAAGAGATATTGAAAGTGATTGAGCATTGTTGTGAGTGTGAAGCATATTGAATCTCTAACCATTCTCTATATGTTTCTGTGAGATTAAACAAGATTATGTGTAAAACTTGTTTGTGTAATTTAAGAGGTTTTCTATGATAGATTGAGTTGATTTGAACAAGATTTTGGGAAATCTTGTGAACTAATTTAAGCAAGTACTAGAGTGGAATTAACAACTGAGTTGAGTAATATTTTGTGGAAGCTTACAAGCAGGTTTGAGGTAAGTCTTGGTGAAGACTTGTGGATAGATTAGTGTGAGCTTTTGTGGAAGCTTACAACACATATTTGAGACAAGGCTTGGTGAAGACTTGAGAGTAGTTAGAGCAAGTTCTAGAGAGGACTTGTGGATAGATTCGAGATCTAGCAGAGTTGATTTGTGATTGTATCAAGCTTTGTGTTAAGGCTTGAGGATATATTTGAGGATAGATTTTGGTGCATATTTGAGGACAGGTTTGTGCTAGATCAGAGACAGAGTTTAAGCAAATTTGTGCTAGACTGAAGGACTGTGTTTAGTGCATATTTGAGATAGAGATTGAGCAGATTTGTGCTAGATCGAAGGACTATGTTTAGTATAGATTTGAGATAGATCTAAGAGCAATATTTGGAGGTGTTCAAGCAAAGTAAATTAGTCTCCAGTGGGTAGATATCCATTAGCTATGGTAGTAAGGACAAATATCTTATGAGTGAGGATAAAGTCTTCTATGGAGAGAGATCCACAAGCTAGTGCAGTGGAGGTAGTGGTCTTCTATAGGATCACCAGCTAGAGCAGAGAAGGAGTTCTCCTATGGATAGAGATCCACGAACTAGTTGAGGGGATTGGTGTCTCTTGTGGATAGATATCCATGAAATTGATTAGGAATTTGTGTCTCCTTTGGACAGAGGTCCATAAATATTGTAATAGGGAAGGATTCCCAAGATATTTGTTGAGAAAATTTTAGTAAAATATTTTCTTCGGGAAGTAGCCCACATTGGTTGAACCACACTAAATTGGTGTCTCTATTGTGTGTGGTGATTTATGCATTTCTTTGATTATTGTTGTTGATATTGCCATTGATATATTGCATAATATTGTTTGGAACAGAAAAGTAAAAAGTGGTCGTATACTATTCATCCCCCTCTTAGTGTAAGCTTGTGTTCTTCAATATCTCTATCTCATTATATGAATTATTAAATTGTAATCTTTTTTAGATAAATTATTTAATATTTCAATATATTTTAAATAATTTATGTTGATAGGAAAAATATATGTAATAATATCTCCACCCTAACATTGTTTACTAATTCCAAGTTTACTTAGAATATTATGAATTGGTGGTTGATTAAATAATTTTTAAAATATCACAAAAATTCAAGAATATATTATATAGATTCTTTAAAAATGTCATTCCTTTTATTTATCAAATTTTAATTCCTGTATAAATAGAACCCAAAAGATTGTCATATGTCCAAAATGAGAGAAAATTATTTTTCTAGATTGGAGAAAGAGAATAAGTCATGGAATAAAAATAATATTTGGAAAGATGTGAGGATTGAATTAAATACACCTTTAGTTAAAAGAAAAACAAACATTAAAAAAATCATATATTAAACATGGATAAATGGAATAATGACAAGAAAAATCCTAATAAATGGAATATCTAATAAGAGAATTAAGGTCCGAGGTGTAGACCAATTGGTTTGACCAAACCCTATAAGGGGGAAGGAGCTCCAAGGTTCAAATATTGGTCCTTGTTGGACTGAATTCTTGTCCCTTTCTTGGTGCTTTCATTGGCATAAAAGGTGTAAAATAATTGTTGCATGGTGGTTATAGGGACGGACTACGTGAATAAATGTGTGGTGGCTTCTGGGGCATACATCACAGAATACTATGGTGGCCATAAAAGCTATACAACCTACCCGGATTCGTGATGACTACCAATTCCACCATGTAAATTTAAAAAAAAAGAGGATTGACCCAAATATTCTATACATAATGTATTGCAATGACCATAAGTTGATCTATATGGATAATTATTTCTACAAATATTTATCGATGGAAAAAGGCTCCTAGATAGAAAAGGGATAAAACATTTTGACAAGATCATATTTTGGAGGTTGTGTTGAAATTTCATGTGCCTTTATATTATTTAAATTAGAATATTAACCTAGGAAAATATTAAAATTACACCATCATCTCTCTTAAAGTACACCATTGGAAAGAGATAAAATGTTTCCACTTGCTTTTAAAGTAAAAAAATAATAAAAGAAGTGAGAGTATTTTATGAATTGACATTTTTGGCAACTTAAAAACACTATGAGAGGTATTTTCCTTGATTTGTTTCATGTTTCAAGATTAAATATCAATCATGAATAATAATAATGTTTAATTAATTATATGTTGTTTTTATTAGGGTTACTTTTATAAAAAAATACTAACATAGTGTATAAGGTGGTATTGTTCATGGTAAACAAATTCTTGATGGTATAATCGTTGCATAGAAGGTCATAAAAATATGTATGCTAATAAAATTAGATATAAACAACGCATATGATAGGTTTCCTAGAGTTTTCTATGTGATATTCTCAAAAAGTTTGGTTTTGATTATAGTTGGTGTGAATGGATTACATTTTATACCACTACAAAGTATTATATTTTGATAAATGGTTCTCTTGTTAATTAATTCATTTTATGTTTTGGACTCCACCAAGGTGATCCACTATCTTCTTATCTATTAATTATTAATGTGGAGGAATTAGGGAGAGCTTTTTAAAAGGTAAAAATGAAAGGATAATAAAAGGTATTCAAAATGCAAAAAATGATCCCTTCAAATCTCATCTCTAACTTGTTGATGATACTTTTATTTTAGCCATTTCTTAGTAAGTGAATCCATGGATTTTAAATAAATATTATCATGCTTTGAGAAGGCTATTGAACAATTGGTTAATACTACAAAATCTAGTATTTTCATTAACACTACCCTATATTTACAACGGATTATTATGGATATTTTAGGGTTTAAAATTGAACTATTTAGGTTCGAGGGCTTGGTTCAATGGTCAAAACACTTCTGTAGGAGCGTAGAGACCAAGGTTCCAATCCCTCGAGCCCTGTAGTACTGGTGGGTGTATCACATTAGCATAGCCGACTATATAAAAGGTTTACCTAATGCAACTAGAGGTTATAGTGGCGACAAGGAGAAATATTCGAACCCACAAAGAGGCATAGAAAATTGTAACGAGTTACATATTCCTCTAGTATAATAAAAAAATTAAAATATTTCCATCGATCTATTTGGGTATTTCCTTGTATCATAAAAAATAAAAAAGGAGCTTTGGATCTCTTGTTTAGATAGAAAGCAAGCTTGTTTGGTAGGTTGGAAAGGTAAGTTCTTAAAAATTTAAAGAAGGTTATATCTCATAAAGACTACAATACAATCCATTCCTATTTATATGATACCACTTTCAAGATTGCTAGTACACATAATATCAAAAATTGTTAAAATTCAAAGAGACTTCCTTTGGAAAGGATGTGAGAAAAATTTGAGGTTTTCTCTTTGTATGTGGGATAGGGTTTTCCAAAGAAATAATATTGGAGGAACAAGTGAAATTCTATACATATGAGTTTGGCCTAATGGACAAAGCTTGGGTGGAGATTATTAAGAGATCAAGTACGAAATTGGGTAAAATTATTACTCAAAAAATATATAGGTTCTCTTGATTTAATTAAATTATTTAGGTAAGGAACCCTACTTAAATAATTGTTAACATGAAACTTCATATCATATAGTTTACATTTTATAAATAAACATATGAGATGGTTAATCAATGAGAGGAATTATCAAAAATTTTAGTATGATGCTTGGTTGAAGACTTATCCTTTTATATCTAACTCAAAATGGCAACCATTGGCTTAGGCATGGATGTTATATTTTGATGAGTATATGATATAGGAAATGCAACCACAAGATGCAAGATAAGCAAGCTATGATATCTATATGATAATGACACTATAATATGCAGGAAAAAAAATAGATAAACTTATGCAATAACTAAAAATGATGCCATTAATGAAAGCTCACGAAAGTAGTACAATGTAGTATAATAGAGGAAATGAACACTCCATAAATTATTTTTTTAGAAACTACATTGTACCACACTACCAATGTATACTATGCACTCTCTATATTATATCCTCACTATTTCACTCACTATGAGGTCTTTATATAGGAAGATAGGTTCCTTGGCCCTTACTCTACCTTTGACTCTATACTATGACTCATGTACATGTGGATTACATGCACATTTACATCATTGCACATTATAACACTTGTGCATTTATTACATGCCGAAGTAACTACATAACCTTACTCTAAAGTAAACTGTTACTTTAGGAATCTTCCAATGGTAGCACATTGATATGTACCCAATAATATAATATATTATCTAACACCCTCATGTATTACATTTTTGGGTATTGAAGACTTTAATATTCAATATGGATATTCATATTTAGATGTTCTTCAAATTGATATGGTTCTTTGTATTATCTTTAATTCACCTTGCATTGTATGCCTCCTTGATCTGGTTCCTCTTCTTCTTCTTCTTTATTCTTATCTTTGGAGTCAGTTACTACACTTTCATAGGTGGACGTACTATCACCTGATTCTTGTAAAAGTATATTCTCTTTACCTTTGTCCTTTTTATCATTTTCTAGGTTCTGTATAGAAGCTTCTAAAAAAACACTTAAGGCATCATGATAAGATTTTGTGTTAGTAGAACTTGAAGTATCAATACTACATGAGGATTGAAATATCTTCTCTAGGTATGATTCATTCATTTATTTTTTTATTTTAAGTAATTCTATCAATCCTTTTTGTTCTAAATTCTAATCCTTGTAACATTTGAATGTAAGTAATGCCATATATAATATGGTACCAAAGTCTAAAGAAACTTGAATTTCACTATTTTCATTATCAATTGCTTCAATGATTTGCGTATGTAAATAATATTCCATGGTTTCAAAGTTACCTTTTAAAGCTTCACTATGAATCTTTTTGAAGTAAGATCTAAGTCCCATTCAGATTTAATAAGTAAATTCTTGATTCTAATATTTATGACACTTGATATTTCCATTCTAATAATGTTGTTCATATCATTGTTCAATGTATTATTTGAGGTAGACATCTTCCATGGTTTTAGCTCTTTATATTTTAAGAACATTTTTGATAGATCCTTTGTAGTAGAATAATTTATGACTCCCTAGTTTAGAGTATGTAAATCATTTTTATAAAACCTTTATAAGGCTTAGGTTTTGTAGGATCCTTATGTCTCCCTATTGATTAGAATATATTCTAATCTTGGTAATAGTTCATATTTTGAGTTTATTTTTTAATATTTCGAGAATGATGGTAATATAATAATCAACTCCTACTTCACCTTATTTATCCTATTGAACTATGCACTTATCAATTGATGAAGTTCTCTATGGTTATATTATTTTATCCCTTTATTATGAGTGTGATACAAGTATAAGTAAATAATTCCAACTCTTTAAGAAATCAATGAACTTCCTTATTTAGACATTAATATCCAATAGCTTAATTTTTCTAAATTCCAATAAACTATGTTTGATGTAGTATTATTTATATCTCCATAATTTGGAATATTAGAAATTGATGATATTTGCAATATAATAAGTGTTTGTTTACCAAGTAGTAACCCTTATATCTCCTAAGAGATTTAATTTCAAATATTAATATTCTTGCATTTCAACTAATATGGTTTCGAAATACTATTAGGGATAAGCTCCTTTCAATTTGCTTTCAACTTAAATATGGTTTATTTTCAATGCAAGTGATAATAATTCCAACCTTATGTACTACTCATTATTCCTCATGAAAAGCAAATATTAAAATATGTAGAAGTGATACCTTTATGAATACAAGATTTGAATTGACTTCTACCTTCAAGGTGGATGCTATATTTTCAAGATGTATGATAACAATATTCCTTATTAATGGATGATTATTTGAATGGATAATAAATGCCCTCTTTAATGTGCCTTTGACTCCCTTGAATTATGTGCCTTGAATTATATTTTTGCGGATTTCCAAATGCTAATTCTAAGCTTGTCTATTCTATGTATTGCATACTTCTCCACTTGATTATGAATGCACTTCACTAGGCACATTACTAGGTTATATTCCTTATTGATGCTTAAACAATTTGGTGCTTACGTTGCTTAGATAAATGGAGGTCACAACATTCACTTAAATACTCCATGACATGATGATTACCTCTGACTTCAGTGCTCTATGATGAACATTACTTCTACCCTCAATGCTCCATGATGAGTATTACGTCTTCCTTCAATGCTCCATGATGAGCGTGACTTCTACCCTAAGCACTTCATTCGTATATGTTATGAGATGGGTATTTTGAAATATATTTGAAAATATAACTTTCGTTGTGCCAAGTGGCATAGTATTACCTACTTTGAGATGGCTAGTGGGACATATTTCCCTTCCATGCAATCTTGCTTCCAATGCCTTATTATTTCCAATGCTTATATGCCAACTAATGCATGTTTTTTGGATTTCTTCTAATGTTCTTTATTCTACTATTGATGGCATTAATTCTTCACCCAATTGGCTCTAGTTATGGTAAATCCATGATGCTTCAATACTACGTTCTTACCTAGCGATATTCACACAACAATAGTGGCTCTAGCTAGACATTCGTTACCAATGATGGTGGCTTTCGAGTGCTTCTACACTATGCTCTTAGGTGGTGGTTTGGGTAACACAGTTATTTATTCCACCTTAATATTTTACATTACTTTACAATAGGTAACTATACTCCATTACATGGATTATTTGATTATGATGTAGGTCACTAGCTTTGCAATGTGATAAGTGCTCCTTCCACGAACCTATAGTGCTTGACCTGGTGTCTTTAGACACCTCAAACCTGATGCTTATGAGCCCTAGGTTGGCTCACTTTATTTATTTGAAATGGCCACTTGGAGACTATAATTTTCTACCTATTGTAGTGTGTTTATGACACTTTAGTTTTTCCTCTTTTACTATATTTGAAAGGACAAGATTGATGTCAATGTAATGCAAACACCTTTGCTACAGATAGGATTAAATATTTTATTTTGCACCAAAGTTATGCGTCTCATTTTGAAGCTATTTCTTGCTTCTTAGATATTGTGTATCTGAAAGCACGAGATTCCGGGCAAAGGAAACACTAGCTATGCAACATAAAACGAAAATGTAACGCTTTGATCCTATGCACTAAAACAGAGAAAGGAGACAACTTGGAAACGAAAGACAAGATGCAAAGAAATCACAGCCCTCTTTATTAAAATATCTTATCCTCGGTTACATAGACGTCTCCTCCCCTTTTGGGGGCTAGGAGCGTTAAATTTGTCTTCATTACAAATGTGTGACCTAGTCTTCCTCTTCCCGCGTGCCCACGATTGCAATGGGCGGGCCAAGATGTTGCCGTCGCTGATGTGGATAAGTTCTTCACCTCTGATTGCTTTTCCTGCAGTCAAAGAAACAATGAAAATGTCAGTAGCACCTGCTGCAAATGAAAGGGGTTCGTTCTCTTAAAATCAACGAAATACGCATGTAAACATCTGCCTGAAACAGTAAATACAGTAAGTCCAAATGGCTTGAAAACTTGACAGAAGACGGGAAATGTTACCAAAAGGCCATTGCCCCTGAGACAGCTGGCCAATCTGCGTTTACCGGTAATCGTCCCTCGGAAGGACGATTGCTGCTGTTAATCGTCCCCTGGAAGGACGATTGCTGCTGTTAATCGTCCCTGCAGGGACGATTGATATTGTGTTGAAGAAGCCGACCTGCCGCTGCTCCAATGTCGATTCCCGAGACCTGCAAAATGCCTGCAAACAAGGGGGTTATGTAATTGGGGCCATTTTGGGACGACCCAGATGGTCGGATTCTCCCAATTTGGCCTCCATCACCGAGAAATTGGACGTTGTTACCTGCAAGTCAGTGGGACAACCAAAATAACAAAAGCATGATAATATTCGATGAAAACCTTTTGAAATCAAGATTCAAGATTCCGAACTATTGAACAATGAGAGAATAACATGGAATATGAACAAATGACAGAAAATGAACTACAACTAAATCCAAAAGGTGCGGGGTGCCCAAGTGGGCAGCCCACCGATGGAACTTGATTTTGGCACCAATCCACTTGGGATGGGCCCAAAATCTCTTAGGAGTGGGGGGTCGGCGAATTGGTTGGTTCAGGTGTCCATGTGTTGGATTTGGGTCAAGTTCGAGCTTCCAAAGGCCACCCAACAACCTCCCTTGCAAAAGAGATTGGTGGATGTGGGAAGATGACTAAAAGGGGATGCAAGTGGGTCTCCAATTCGGCAGCACTTCGTTGCTTGAAAACTCCTTCCACCTCTTCTTTTGGGTGAGAAAAGTCCCACCTTTTATAGACCCCAGGGGTCTCTTTTGGGAGGGAAGCACAAATGCCATGTGTTGGTCATAGGCGCCATGTGGCAGTCTTGTCTTCCCATGAGGGAGGGGAGTCCTCCATTGACTTGTGTTTTCATAATTGCTTCTTGTGACGAGTCCTCTAACGGCCCTTCTGTCCACCTACACACGCGTGCAAGGCAAGAGTCATCAACTGACTGTTCTGGGCTGCCACTTGGCATCGTTTGTCGTTTTGCCCGTTAAACTTGGTAATCGTCCCTGGGTGGGACGATTAAAACAATCGTCCCTGGGTGGGACGATTGCAAGTTAGTAATCGTCCCTGGGTGAGACGAGTACTGGGCAAAGTGTCTAATTGTACCAAATTGCTTCCTGACCTTACAAAATTGCTATGGAAGTGGTTAGGACCACTGTTTGACCTCTGAGGGCTGCCCTGGGGGCTGTGTTTGTCAAAGCGATCAGTGTTTGCAGTCACATAATCGGATGGGTGCTGTTTTGGTGTCTACGAATGCCCCTTTTTGGGAAGCGCTGTGGGCGACGCGATGCTTGAGCAAAAATAGATAACCAAAGCACTAATGATTAGGGTTTCTTGGTAACCTAACCAACTTTTGATGCCCCAAGTATGGAAAGGGCATGCATTCTTGAATCCTTGCTTCGACGAGCTAAGGAATTTGATTTCAAGTGTTAACCTGTTTTGGTGAGGTGTGACTTGAACTTAGACATTGATCGAGTCATGAATAGGCGAAGGGCGTTTTTACCTCGGGGGAACCTTGTATTCATGATTCACGAAATGCCAAGTGTTTGATTGATTTGATTGTTGCTTGTTTACTGCCCCAAGCAGGAGCGTGATTGTCTTTGTCAATGATTCTTTGAATGCATGTCGTTTTCCTTAATTGGGTGTGTGATTGTTGGTTGGTGACTAAGTGTGACTACCCCCTCAAGCGACGAATCGATGAGGGAATGACCTTTGTGAGAGAAGCGACGAGTCGCTTGACTCGAGATGACTTGTGCAAGGGTGCCTTTAAAGGGTTTACCGTTAAGTGTGTGCAATTTTTCCAACATATGGACCTATTTTTGGTGGGTGTTAACCCTTTTGGTGATGCCGTAATGAGGTGAAATCATCGAAAATCTAACTTCCCGTGGAGCGGTCCGGCTATTGTAGCCTTCTTGGGGATGTAGGAGAGCGATAATTTGGACCTCGACATCGATTTTGTTTGCCTAGAGGTTAAGTGCAAGAGCACTTATGTCCGGCAATTCTTATTGCTTTATTTTTATTTTGCATGTTTTGTTGTTTTTGTTGTTTTTGTGATATCATTTGGGGATTAAATTGTCGACAATCCGTCTTCCCGTGGAGCGGTCCGGCTATAGTAGCCTTCTTAGGGAGTAGGATAGTGACAATGTAAACCTTGATATCAGTTTTGCTATGCCAAGAGTTTAAGTGCAAGAGCACTTATGTCTGGCAATGTTTATTGCTTTTTTTTGTGTTGCTTTTTTTGTGATGTTTTTGTTGTTTTGATTTTCTTTGATCTTGTGCATGATGGTTGATGAATATGGATGTATTATGTTGATTTATTTTGATGGATGCATATGCTATGATGAATGCAAATTTTGATTTATATGTGATATGCAGAGATGAAACGGATGAATGGATTTGTGATGTTTGGCTATGGTACCATAGACTGTTTAGAGCTCTGTTATTTTGTTTTTAGGTGATTTCTGTGCATGGTTTTTCTGTTTTTGTATTTTTTGATGGTATTTGCGAGGATGAAAAGTAGCGCAGTTGGTTTAGAAATGTAGCTAAGGTTTTCTGAGACTCAGGCGGTTTTAGCTCACTAGCCACGACTGTACTTTATCTTACATGATTTTTGAACAAGGTATGAATCAGACCTGTTTTTGACCAAGCTATTTCACATCCCTGTGTGTGCAATTGAGTTCATTATTGTGGTATTTATCAGGATACCGCCAGTGCCAGATGGGCTTTCAACCGAACCTATACTGAGGATCACCTAATTAGCTCCATGAATTCCTTTGTTGTATGTACTAAGATTATTCTGCGGTGTAATCCAGGATGCCATAAGCTAGCTCATCCACATGCAAACATTGATCCGTACGCAAGTTAATGTGACGAGATATATCGTCATGCGGGAGGTTTACTTCATTACCGATAGGCTATCAACCAAATTGGTACTGAAGCTTGCCTTATGACCTATAGAATGTTGAGAGTTCCAGGTATTCAAGGTCAACTCCCTTCTTTTCTTCAATTGTATTGGGATACTTGCTCATTGTAGTGATGAGATCACTTGTTTATTTTGATTTGTTTTTTTTTTTGAGCAAGGGATTGGGGATATGGAGTGACGAAAATCACTGTTGTTTGTGCCTTTTGATGTGTGCACTATAGTTTGTCAAATTTGGAGTTTTGACATTTTGCTTTTATTTTTGCAACTTTTGAGAACTTTAGGGATTCTTAGGGAATTGGGTAGGGAGGATGCTTGTCCTTTTGCCAACTCTCAGCATTCTAGGGGTCATTCGCACGGGGGATGAGCAAGATAACCGTTTCGCTTTTGGTGACCTAGATTATTTTGCAGGTTTCGTCTTTCGTTCACACAATTTGGGAATTTTAGTGTTTTGATTTGTGTTGGGATGTTACGTAACAAGGTGTATTTCAAGTATGACTCTACCTTCGTAAAATCTGTTCGACTTGATACACTACATGGCTAAAGATGAAAATGATGACTGAATCACTGAAACTCTTGGTACATTCCCAGACCACTGACTGTAGTGTGGTAAAAGTTATGCTTGGTGTTTTTGTTGTTTTTTGATGAATTTGAGTATGCCTAGAACTGAGATGCAAATCTTTGTTGTTTTTGATGATATTTGTTGTTTTTTTTTTTTTTTTTTGACCAAGAGACTGCGATAATCTTGGAGGTTTTATTACAGAGATTTCTATAATCCTTGGAGTTTTTGGGTTGACCAAGAATTTGTGATAATCCTTGGAGCTTTTTAGGTGACCAAGAGATTGCGATAATCCTTGGAGCTTTTTGGGTTGACGTTGGATAATCCTTGGAGCTTTTTGGGTGACCAAGAGATTGCGATAATCCTTGGAGTTTTTTTTTTTTTTTTTTTTTTGGTATATGGCTTTCTTAGATATGAAATGGTCGCAAATGACTGATATTCAAGGGTTCTGTTTCCTTGATACCGTCAAGAGAAGCTAGCCTGTACGTTCCTGGTCCTATTTTGCTATCAATGACATAAGGACCTAACCAATTTGCCATGAATTTGTCTCTCATATGGGACGGCAAATTAGAGTTTTGTTGGTTTTCCTTCAGAACCAAATCACCAACCCGAAAGTCTCTTAGGTGAACTTTCATGTTGTAAGCTCTCTTAAGCCGCTCTTGATAGATACGTAAGTGCTCGAGAGCATTAACGCGTCGTTCGTCAAGCAACGTAAGTTGGTCTAATCGGGCCTGCCGCGCAGTGTTATCATCGATGAACTCTTGCATTGATATGCGCAAGGAAGGAATTTCCAACTCGAGAGGCATTACTGCCTCTGAGCCATACACTAGTGAAAATGGAGTTGCCCCAGTGGGCGTCCGAATGCTAGTGCGATAAGCCCAAAGGGCAAGTGGGATTTGTATGTGCCAATCCTTATGACTGTCTGCGACGGTCTTTTTAAGGATGGCGACTAGCGTTTTGTTTGACGCCTCTGCTTGCCCATTTGCTTGCGGATAATAGGGTGTTGAAAAGTTGTGCTGAATTTTGTACTTTGTGGTTAAAGCACGCACGTCTTTGTTCTTGAATGATGGCCCATTATCCGAGATTATTTTGGATGGAATACCAAAACGACATATGATGTAATGCAAAATGAACTCCGCAATGCGGGGTCCTATCGTAGAGGTTAACGGAATTGCTTCCACCCATTTGGTAAAATATTATGTGGCCGTTATGATAAACGTGTGACGGCTTGACGATGCAGGGGAGATCTTTTCGATTAGATCGAGGCCCCACTACGAAAATGGCCAAGCAGACTGGACTGTCTGTAGGGCCTGGGAAGGTACGTGCATCAAATTGGCATGATGTTGACACTTTACGCACCTCTTGACATACGCGCAACAATCTCGCTCTAAAGATGGCCAATAATAGCCCATGCGAAGAATGCGCTTTGCAATGGCCATACCGCTAAAGTGGCCGCCACATGTACCGTCATGCGCTTGGGTGACTGCCCAAGTGGACTCTTGCTTGGTCCAAGCAACGAAGAAGAATTCCGTCGTAGCTGCGACGATACAAAATGTCTCCTATCAAGACATATTTTGCCGCTTTCTGTTTGAATGTTCGTTTTGCGGCGTGCGTCAATCCAAAGGGTAGATTACCTAACTTGAGGTAGTCTCTTATGGGTAAATACCGGTCCCGTTGATCGGATACCTCGACGAGTTTGAACAGTCAATCCCTTTTGGAGTTCTTCCCTAACAAATGCTGATTGGGATAGAACTTGTAAGAATAGCGTTGTGTTGCTATTAATGGGAGTGGGGGAGAACAAAGACCCCCAGTTGGCATGTTTCAAATAGTCTCGGATTCGAAAGAACTTATCCGAAGATGGTTCGATCTGGATCATGTGGACTCCTGGCGTCAAATCTGAGCTTGCGCGCTCCATCGCGGGTTGCGATAAGGTTTTGACCTGAATGGTTGTTATATCACCGGAAAGGTCTTGCGGGATTAGTGACCCTAAGGAGGCCATTGTGTCCGCAAAATGATTCGATGATCGAGGGAGTGCCTCGATGTCATACCACTCAAGTTTTGCCAGGAATTTATCCACGAGGGCTTTATAGGCCTTTAGAACTGGGCATTTGCATTGATATACCCCTTTGACTTGATTGACGATTAACAGCGAATCGCCAAAGATGTTCGATCTTTTGATATTCATGGCGATTGTTGTTTGAAGACCTAGGAGCAAGGCTTCATATTCTGCATTGTTGTTGGTGCACTGGAAATTTAATTTAAATGACAGGGGCATTGGAGCGCCCTGCGGTGTGAAGAATACAATTCCTGCGCCACCACCTTGCTCGCATTTAGAACCATCAAAAAATAAGGTTATGTCGGCCTGAGACTCAGGCTCTTCAGAATCTGGCGATTCTGAGACATGGAAGACCTCATCATCGGGTAGTTCTATGACTAGAGGCTGATCGTCTTCAAGAGGAGCCTCTGCTAGTTGATCGGCTATGACTTGTCCTTTTATAGATTTTTGCCCAATAAACTCAATGTCAAATTCCGTCAACAACATGATCCATTTCGCCGTGCGACTACTATGATAAGTACGACTCATCATGTATCGCAATGGATTCTCCTTAGACACAACATACGTCGTGTTGCTCAGCATGTAATGGCGTAGCCTCTTGGTAGCAAACACCACTGCCAAGCAGAGTTTCTCAACGTATGCATAGTTAAGTTCGTAACTGACCAGGGTGCGGCTAAGATAGTAAGTAGCCTGTTCTTTGTGAAGTTCATTCTTCTGGGCTAGCATTGCGCCCAGTGCCACCTCGATAGCTGAGATGTATAAGTAGAACGGCACACCTGGTCTAGGTGGTGCCAATACGCGGCGAAGCCAAGTATTGTTTGATTTCGTCAAAGGCTGAGCGGCACTCGTCATCCCAATGAAATGTGACCCCCTTGTGCAATAATTTGTTCATTGGTCGGCATTTGTCAGATAATTGCGCTATGAAGCGTTTAATCGACGCGACCTTTCCTTGCAGACTTCTGAGTTGCTTGATAGTGGTTGGGGGAGCCATTTCAAGGATTGCCTTGACTTTGTTTGGGTCCACTTCGATGCCTCTCTTGGAGACTATAAAACCCAAGAGTTTTCCGGATGTGACGCCGAACATGCACTTCTTGGGATTCGAGTCTGACCTTATGCTCTATGAGGCGATCGAGAATCTTGCTTAAGTCACCGAGATGATCTGAGCGCAAGAGAGACTTGGCTAACAAATCATCCATGTAATCTTCCAAAGTTTTGTGCATGTAATCATGGAAGATATACGTCATAGCACGTTGGTATGTAGCGCCAACGTTTTTAAGGCCAAAAGGCATGACCTTATAGCAAAATGTCCCCCAAGGCGTTGTGAATGCCGTTTTGAGTTGGTCTTCGGGATTGATACGAATTTGATTGTATCCTGAGAAACCGTCCATTAGGGAGAGCATTTCGTGACCTGCTTGTAGCGTCTACCAATGCGTCGATGCTTGGCAAGGGGAAATCATCCTTAGGACTCGCTTTGTTTAGGTCTCGAAAGTCGGTGCATATGCGAATCCTCCCGTCGGGCTTCTTGACGGGAACCATGTTGGACAACCATGGCGGATAATCCACGCGAGATGACAAATTGTGCATCCAACAGCTTTTGCAATTCGTCTTTGACCATCAAGGCCACTTTTGGGTGCATCTTTCTTAGTTTTTGCTTTACAGGCTTGATTTTCGGATCAAGCGTTAAATTGTGCATGACTAGCTGCGGGTCTAGTCCTGGCATATCTTTGTACGACCATGCAAAAACCTCCTTCTTTTCTTTAAGAAGGGCAATGTAATCGGCTTGCTCCTCGGGGGAAAGGCTTACCCCCAGCTTGAGAATCCGTGGATTCATTGGATCTGTGCCGATGTCTACGTCAGTCGTCTCCTCGACTGACATGTGAGATCCGTCCTCCAAGCGATGTGGAGTTGGGATTAAATGGATATCATCGAGTGAGTTAAGATCTACGTTTGGAACCTCGGGTCCCTCTTCAGCTTGAAAAATATCCTGAGTTGTCCTTGGGGTAAAATGAAGCATTTCACCGAAAGGCCAGTACTCTGATGGTGACAATGGCGAATTGACGCGATCCCAGTCGATGGCATCCATGTCTAGATGCAATGACCATGATGGATCGGTCGGATTGCGGATGGGTGTGGTCAAATCAATGGAGATCATGTGGATGGAATGAATTTGGTCTCCAGAACCACGGGTGTGATGACTTGATTCTTTTAGATGTTCCCTATACTCTGGATCTGGCTCTACGGGAACAGGCACGAATGGATCCTCTCTAGGTGCAAACTCATCTCTATGTGTGAAAAGGAAGGCGGGGTCTTCCCTTGGCACTGCTGTCATGATGGGATCTCGAGGTGGACGATGCTCATCTTGAATTTGGAGCCATAGGTCTAACACTTGGTCCCACCTCGCTGGGTCTACGTGCCATTCATGTCCTAACCGTATACCCATTTGTCCCATTAGATCTTCATGAGTTAGAGCGCGGTGATGTCGTCGCGCATGTCTGAGATAGTCCATTTCAGTTTCGTCTTCTGAATCGCTTTCATAGATCCAAAATTGTTCATCCTCTTCAGCATCTGTTGCTTGCGATGTTGAGGACTCTTCCTGTTCCAGTGAATTAATCTGGTCCCATTGCGGTTGTTCCACTCTTAGTGGAGGGACCTGATTCTTTTGAGACTGTGTTATTTCATCTGGAACCTCTAAGGGGAACAGTTTCAGAAAAATGTCTGGAAGCCGTTGTTGTTCTCTTTGAGGATTGCTCTCTGAACTTTCACCTCTCTCTAGCAAAGGAGAGGGATTATTGCTATTTCCGGGGGTGTTTGTAGACCATGGGAGATAATCCCCTAATGTGTATTCTGTGTTTGGATTGGCGTACGGGTCTTGTGCCAATCCCCCCTTGTTGCCTATTTCTAGGCCTTGCATATTTTCAACCAAGATGTCTAATGGGAGGGGATGGTTGAACCCTACCCCTGACTTGTCATATGGCATCTGATATCTTGGTTGGCAAAGGATCCGCATCCCTTGCTCATATCTGCCTAGCCCATACCCATGCCAATTGCATTGGTCGAGATATTTTAGGGCAAATTCTGGGTTCGACAGATAATTGATGTTTTCGACAAAAGGCTCTTCATCTGTTTCCTTTTGTTCGCATGGTTGAGAACCATGATCAAGGCCCCCATACACAAAATTCGTCCGGTTGGGAGGGTAGCCTAGTGGAACAATTGTCCCTATGGGAAGGCGAGGTCTTCCCATGTCCCGCTCCGACTCCAATGTGGGGGTTGCCACAACATTTTGCACTAAGTATTCCCCCGAGGCCCGTGCTTGGCCATTTCAACGGTGATTGTTGATGATTGGGTAGGAGGAAACGGTAGTCCTTCCCGAGTCCATTCTATGTTTGGTTGTTCGGGAGTCTTGGTTTGTGTTGTGTTGGGTGTTTCCTCTGTTGATATCGTTGAAATCGTGGGCAACCCCTCTTCTAGAGGCTTAACCTCTTCCATGATTTGCTTTCCCTTGTCCTTCTGTTGGGCCATGATAGGTGGCGTTGATGATGAAGGAGTAGGTGATGAAGTCTCACCTGGCTGGGATTTTGCCTTGTTGGCCACCAGTGGTGCCTGCGGTATCGGACCCTGTTTAGATGGATTTAATTGAAAATCCAAATGCGTTGATGGGAGGGTCGATTGAGGTATGAATTGTACCGCATTGCAATACTTGAAGGGCTCTAAGTCCATTGGGACTACATGTATTTGCCCTTCATAGGCATACTTCAAGAACTGGTGTGCGATCGAGGGGACACACTTCATGTCCCTGATCCAAGGCCGCCCTAGCAGTATATTATAAGCCATTTCGCCTTCCAGCACATGGCACAGTGTGGGTATTGACTTTTGTCCTACCTGGATAGGCAGAACAACTGTGCCGACTGTCGAGCAAATTGCATCGTTAAAAGCTCGCAGTGTGTACGTGGAAGCGGTGATGTGAGAGGCTGGCAGTTTTAAATGTTTTAACGCTGCAGTGGTTATAATGTTATTGGACGAGCCAGTATCTATCAGCACTCTCTTGTACGGGATCCCGTTGACCCGCGCGATAACGTGCAGGGGTGGATCCGGCATGTCATTTGATATCGTTTTGACCTCGTCTTCTCTGAATGTGATGACAGGCTCCGTACATTGTTTCACATGTCCCACGAAGGCGTTGAAAGAATTTGCTTCGTGGGGTTGTACTTCAATGGCTTTTAAAATGTCCATAAGAGCTTCTCTATGGGGAGCTGATTGTTGAATAAGCTCGTAGATGGACAGCCTAGCCGACGTGGTCCGCAAACTCTGCGTGAGTTTGGTTCGTATCGTGACCTCAGGTCTAGGCGGAGGTAACTGCGTTGGGCGTTGTTGAGGCTGCGATGTCGACGGAACTTCCCTCGCAGCTACCTCGGGGGCAACTGCTGGGTATCTTCTGTTCCTTGTTACAATGCTAATCATTCCCACAAATCCTTGCGCGGGAAGATCTTGTCGCACCTCGTTAATCTGGAGCGGTTTTGTCTGTGCCTCGTGGGCAGGCAAGGGGTCCTTGAATACCCCCATTTGTTGGTTGTTTGGTGCGATGGGGTTGTCCACGACCAATGTTCTGTTATCGATCAAATCCTGGACTAGTTCTTTGAATTTCCAGCACCCATTTAGGTCATGTCCTCTGCGCCTATGGAATCTGCAATACAATTCCTCCCTATACCCCCTAGGCTTGGGAATGTTAGGGTCAAAAATTTGGATTTTTGGCAGAGTAACTAAATTTGCCGTCGACAAGCGGTCAAATAAGGAGTCCCTAGACTCCGCATATGGGGTGAATTGTCGCCTAGGGCGACGCTGCTGATACTGCTCCTGTCTTCTGTTATCTCTTTCGTAAGCAGGAGGCACTACCTGGTAGTTAGCCTTTTGAGGCTGCGTTTCTTGCACAGGCGCGGGAACATTTATCGCAACTTGATTGACTATCGCGTGTTGTGGTTGCGTTGTCCCAATTTTAGTGGTTTTATTCCACTCTTTCTTCTTAGGCTTGGCAATTGTGCCTTCGCCTATCTTAATCTCTTCTATGACTCTGGCTTGCGCCAAAGCTTCTTCTAAGTTGTCGTATTGTCGCAGCAACAATAGACCGGAGATTGATTTTAAGCAACTTTTTGCGAACATTTGCGTGAGGTCCGACATGGGAGGACGGTAGGGTAACTTAGAAAGCAAAGCTCTCCATCGGTTCCCATACTGCTGCCATTGTTTCCTCCTCAAATTGTTTAAGGCTAGCAAGATCACTAAGTGATGCCTTCTTCCTTGTGTTGAAGGCGAAGCGTTCAAGAAACGCATCTACTAGCTGATCTAAGTTGCTTATGCTGTGTTTGGGCAGTTGTGTGAACCAATCCGAGGCAGGGCCTGCGAATGTGGTTATGAATGTTCTAAGCAACAACGCGTCATTATCTTGGATTGCGAAGCACTGGCTTAGAAATCTTGTAACGTGCTCTTGTGCGTCTTCCTCACCTTTAAAAACTGCCAATTGAGGCAACTTGAAGTGTTCAGGGTAAAGAGGCGCAGGCACTGAAGGATGCACCGGATTACTGCGGAGTAGACGTAATGTGGGTTTTTGATGCCCAGCAGCTTTTGTTTCCACAGACTCCAAACGCTCCAATAGCGCTTGGTATGCATCGGAAGATTTTATTTCTTCCTCTCTTGTTCGCTCTTGTTGCAAGTTACGATAAACTGGAGGCCTATGGAGGGGTGGCCGAATGGCATCCCTCCTGCCTTGATGGGGAGTTTCAACATATTCTATTTCTGGTTCGTACTCCTCATAAAATTCTTGAGGAGTTTCTGGGCGAAACCTCTGACCCTGATCAAGCTCTTGCTGAAGGTACCTATCATTGTTTCGAGGAGTTGCTTCCCTCTCGAATCTATGAGGTCTTGGCGGCAGAGCTTGACGAGGTCGTGGAGACCTGTCCTGCGTTAAAGGGTTATGCCTCTCATGTTGTTCGGCTCTTTGGACGCGAGGGGTTGGCCCTCTCTCAAGTATTTCATATTGTAACTCATCCGCTTCACGTTGCATGCGTTCTTTATCCAAGCGGTATTGATACTCTATCTCTTGCTGACTTTGTTTAAGCCGCATGATTTGGGCTTGACGGGTGGTATATCTGGCGACAGCCGGATCAATTTGATCTACCCTATTTTGTTCAGAAGGTTCAAATGTTCCTCCTATGGGTTTACCTCGGTTTTGATGCTCTAAAATCTCAAGGGGTCGCTTCCCTCTGTCGAGGTAGGCTGTATGTGCTCGAGGTTCTGGCCTCAAGGGGTGATCATGATATCCGGCTGGTGCAGAAGCATAAGGTTCCCGCGTTGTATGTTGTTGTCCTTGAGGAATGCGATGATCTTCCTCATGTTCTCTCTCATAGGTGCGTAAGGGGCAGGCGGAGTTAGGTCACCCTGTGTAAGGAGCCCTACGCTCTGGATTTGGTCTCTCTGTTCTGATGAGAGGTAAAGAAGGGACGCCATATCCACGTTGTCCCTCCAAATGGACAGTGTGCCCCGTTAGCGCTTTATCGCGTCGTGGCCACTCATGTCTAGCTTGAGAGGGCGATTCTCTGTTTACATTAAGGTCTGCATGTAGGGCGTCTTTTCGAGAGGGGCTGCTTTGAATGGGCATACCCCATCGAGGATTTTGAATTGGATACTTTTGTAGGTTAGACCGATAAGGCGGTATGACCAAATCCTCGGGACTGAAGCGAAGGCGACTTGTGCCTGCTTCTTGTGTACCTTCCGGATCTGCTGCCCTTGATTGGGCTTGACTGCGGGTGTACACCATTGCGGTGCGTCCACACTATCTAAGTAGATTTTTATCTTGTTTTTAATGATTTTTTTTTTTTTGTCTATACTAAACAGAATTAAACACACACATTCACAAAACCGTGATTATCTCTTTTAAGGATTCTTGGTGTGCCCTAGACTGGTTTAGTGTATTTTGGTGTTTTGTTTTGTTTTTGTAGGTTTTGTAGAACGTTTAAATGCATCATGTAGGCTCTTATAACTCCCAAAAGGTCGCCCCTTCAATATACCAACCAGGCCGATATACCAACCTCTCTATATACCCGCCCTTACGAGAGGGAGACTATAGGTACGTGAGAGCAGAAGGTACGTGGTACGTAGGCGGTACGGAAGGGGGATTGTCTTGTTAATGGCACCTACCATAGAAAACTTATCCTCGCGCGCATGGGAATCACCCCAGCTACGCTCGGTCTGTCTTCGTCAGGATTTACGCCTAACAACAGTTGACAATCGGGAAATGTATGCAAATCAAGCCAAGGTGGTGATTAAATCCACCAATGGTCTTGATCAAGGGCTGGGGTCTTACGACCAGCTCCTTGGTTTAAAATTGTTTCGTGGAGTGTGTGAGGTTCATTTTATCCAACGAAAATGAAACATGCATGAATGACTTTTCCTAAGCAATGCAAGCTAAAATGAAAACAGTCAAAGAAACAGAAACAGAAACAGAAAATTTCAACAGAGATGATGAAAATCCCTACCTCTTCTCTGCCTGCTCCAGTTGCCTCTGAAATTTTGCTCTGAAAAGTTGCAGACAGAAAATCGTCCCTTGGTGAGACGATTAACAGAACCGAAATCGTCCCTTGCAGAGACGATTTTACAATCGTCCCAGGGTGAGACGATTTCCAGAACAGAAATCGTCCCTTGCAGAGACGATTTTACAATCGTCCCAGGGTGAGACGATTTCCAGAACAGAAATCGTCCCTTGCAGAGACGATTAACAGTCTGCAAGAAGAAAAATGTACCTGTCAAGCACAAACACAAAAAAATTCAATCAGTTTCTGTGATTTTAAAAATAGGGGACAGGGTCCCACCGTGATCGCCACTGAAAGCACGAGATTTCGGGCAAAGGAAACACTAGCTATGCAACATAAAACGAAAATGTAACGCTTTGATCCTATGCACTAAAACAGAGAAAGGAGACAACTTGGAAACGAAAGACAAGATGCAAAGAAATCACAGCCCTCTTTATTAAAATATCTTATCCTCGGTTACATAGACGTCTCCTCCCCTTTTGGGGGCTAGGAGCGTTAAATTTGTCTTCATTACAAATGTGTGACCTAGTCTTCCTCTTCCCGCGTGCCCACGATTGCAATGGGCGGGCCAAGATGCTGCCGCCGCTGATGTGGATAAGTTCTTCACCTCTGATTGCTTTTCCTGCAGTCAAAGAAACAATGAAAATGTCAGTAGCACCTGCTACAAATGAAAGGGGTTCGTTCTCTTAAAATCAACGAAATACGCATGTAAACATCTGCCTGAAACAGTAAATACAGTAAGTCCAAATGGCTTGAAAACTTGACAGAAGACGGGAAATGTTACCAAAAGGCCATTGCCCCTGAGACAGCCGGCCAATCTACGTTTACCTGGTAATCGTCCCTCGGAAGGACGATTGCTGCTGTTAATCGTCCCCTGGAAGGACGATTGCTGCTGTTAATCGTCCCCTGCAGGGACGATTGATACTGTGTTGAAGAAGCCGACCTGCCGCTGCTCCAATGTC